>CM061098.1:17450000-18050000 GCA_030770545.1 Macropodus opercularis | reverse complement strand
TCATCAGCAAATTACAGCATGTCAGCACAGCTTCATGTCCACCTACTGGGACCTCTGGGACAAGCTTGAGATAGAACAACTGAGTCAACAACCTCAGGCAGCTCAGCACTGCCTCACTGCCACATAGCAAAGAAAATCACTGTGACCTCTTCATGGAGCTGGTTGCACGTTGCCTTCACCTGATTCCGAGTTGGGTCCATGTTACAGGACTGAGCCAGGACAGAGAGGTCAGCATTACAGCAGGAGGAACCAGCAAAATCCCTGCAGATCCACTGCATGGACCTGTCTAGTGTAGCAGAGATGGGTGGTGACTCGTCTCAGTTTAACCCTCGTGGAGCCTTCAAGGGGTCAAAACGACCCCACTGTAAACTAGGAGACACACACCAGGGTTGGATCAAACAGCCTTAACACAAACCCTGCTTATATACCTAGTAAGACGAGATGTTCCGACACATCGCTCACATGGTTTGGTTGATCCTGAGACGAAAGCCAAGCCCCCACACGCCACTGTTGAATGACCCTGCACTTACAACCTTACACATTCCCTCTGAATCACGAAGAACAGAATAAAAAGCAGGTTTGTGGCACCACTCAGCTCTAGATGACGCTTAGGAATAAATACACTCACACGTATTTGACAGTTAAAATATAGTTATGAAGTTGTTCCAGTAGCATTTCTCTCCAGAGCTCGGACGTCCCCCGTAGCTCATGGCTGCAGTGAGGCAGTGACCACTCGGTCAGCACCGTGGTCCGTGAGCTTCTCCATGTGGACGGAGAGTTTTCACTGTGTTGCTCAACGGCTCATTTTCTGAACCGCTTTACCGTCTAACGGGTTGAATGACCTGACTGCATGTCTTCGGACTGTGGGAGACTGTCCACGTGCCCGGAGAGAAGCCCCGCAGACATGGAACATGCAGAACCACACAGAAAGGCGCCTGGGCCGACCGGTAGCGGAACCCAGGGCCTTCTAGCGGTGAGGTGACCGTGCTACTACTATGGACAGTAAAACAAACAATATGACAAGCCTTCGTTAAATTCGTGTTCACAAGCTGCACATGATGCTCGATTTATGCAAGACTCCATATGTGCAGGCCGTAAACATTCTGTGTACTACTATAAGAAAAATCCATCCACACATGCAGTGAAGCGAACACAGAGCTACACAGTGTCAGGCAGCGTTGAGTGGTGTCGGTCTTATTTGCCTAGAAATGCAGACGTGTTTCGTTTGGCCTGCAGACAGAACCAAGAGGCCAGAGATAACTCAACAGCACAACAGCATAATGTGATGCGCTCCTGGTCAGCAGCTGAGTCGGAGGCTGAGCAGCCCAGTCCTGACCGCAGGCTCTGTTCTCCATCTGCTGGTTGCAGGTGCCCTTCTCCAGGTAGGTTACATGTTTATGTGCAGACATGCTGTCCTCCAGCAGTAGTGGACAGTCTACCTCTGGTACTTCCAGCAGCTGGTGGTCCTTTTGCCAAAAAGGGGCCCAGGGCTCCGCTGGAGCTTTGGGCGATGCTCCACTGAAATGTGGGAAAAAAGTAAAACCTGATGATGATTAAGTAGTAATGCCATAAATAATACTGGCCCATAAAGCTTTTACCACACCATCCTCTGGGCAGAGGACGGTCCCTTCAAACACTGTGACGAACGGTGGGACTGGTGACCTGAGGCGAGATGCGCTGGAACTTGAATGACATCACTTTCCTTACAAATTCACAGGTTCAGCTCATATTTCCACTGTAAGGGAATTTTCTAGTGTTCATCCTAAGTAGAAATTATTATTGTTACTTGTTTATTGTGACTTCTCTGAGCTCAGCAGAATAAGTAAAATGTCATGATTCTTTACATTTGCAGAAGCCAACTCCTTCTATTGTTAAAACCTCCAGCTAAGAGCAACAGGTGTTTCCTGTTTTCCTGCTTTACATTGTGCTTCACAAGGAGAAAACAACTTCATACTGCAGACGCTGCAAACTGTTGCTAAGTGTGTTTAGCTCCAGCCCATCTGCTGTGAATCCCAGTGGTCCATGGGCAGTGTCCTGCCATTGTTTCTGTAGTTCCTGGTTTTGTTGTCGCATAGGAAGATTTCAGTGTAAATGTCTGTGCAGAGGGAAAAGCACGTTGTACCCATTCTGCTGAGTGAATGTGAGCCTTCAGCTCTGAACAAAAGCAGAAAGACAACTAAGTTTTTCTCTCACAAGCTGTTCCTGAAATCTTCCTGAAAGGACGCCACCTAAAGCCACAGGTCTCAACGTAAAGACCTAAAGATGAAACCTTACACAACCACTGGACACAGCTGAACAAGTCACTGGTGAATTTTAACCACTGTGCCGTTAAGTGACGATCAACAATTTCAAGTGCGAATAATTAACAATAAACAAAGTTTTTCTCTCACGGACCCATAAGGAAGATTTGTCTTCATTAATGTATCTATTAACTACACTGTACTGACGAAGGAGTCTAGTCTATTGTCTTTTCTAACTTTACAGACGACTGGAGTCACTCACCTGGTTTAAAGGCAGCCAGACAAACAAATCCAAACGCTCAGACCCAGATATAACAAACTTTCTTTTAAATCTTTAATATACCATAAATTAATGATTCTAATGTGAGAAATGAAATAGAATAAATGGAGAAACCACATTTAACCCTGGTGCAGCCTTCGAGGGGTCAAAATGGAAACAGGAGGCTCTCAGCTCAAAAACCACACAAGGGTTGGATCAAACAGCCGCAGACAGACGATGAATCACAACACACTTCATCTAGATGAACGGTTGGATGAACTTGTTTGTCATAGACCCACACGTGTTCATTGGTTGGATGTATCACCCACCAAGGCTGTTTGATCCAACCCTGGTGTGTTTTTGAGCTTTGAGCCCCTGGTTTACAGTGGAGTCGTTTTGACCCCTCAAAGGCAGCACAAGGGTTTAGCTAAAGATCACAGGCAGGAAAATGAATGTTGTAACATAAGTAAGAGAATAAACTCACTGAAGGATAAAGCCATGACTGAAATAAGGAAACTAAGATTCACCAGTCTTGAAAGGAAAATCATGCTAACAAGGCCATTTAACAACACAACCACAGGAGAGAAAATGAAGGTAACGTTCAGGGACAAGCCAGCAAGGACAAAGTGTGTTTAGTGTGAAACGGATTGTGATGATTAGTCCAGGAGCTGAAACAGGAAATGATGCAAACAGGATGTGGCATGTGAACCAAAACCAAAGCGCCCCAGAGACCAGAGGGCCTGACTGTTACCCTGCTCTGTGGCCTGAACAACGGCGCTTCAGTCTTTCTCCATAAAGTATTACCTCTATTAGGTGCCTCAAACATTCAGTACTGTCATAAACGCCCAAATGGACCATTCCAGTAATGGATATAAATCAAGAATCTGGCACTGTCCAGACATAATAAAACCAAATATTACTCATTACAGCCTAAATGACGGCTGGAGAACAAATAACCCCCCAGTGTTAGACTTTATCTACCCTACCTCTCCCTCCTCCAAGAGACATTTCCCCAAATCGACTTTGTTCTTATCAGTAACTCACTGAACCAGCAAGTGAGAGAAATTACAATGAATCAAATTAAATCAGCAGTCATGCTGCTGTTTCTCTTACACTAAACATTCGATCACGTAATAAATCTGTATGATGGTCAGTATGTCCCTACTTCATGACACAATGAAACAGTTTCATTAAGAGCTGACTTAGTTCCTAGAGATGAACCGTTCACTGCACCATCATTACTATGGGAAACACAAAACAGGACTAACAGGCAAAATAAAATCCTAGAAGTAACAAGAAGAAACTGCAAAACATTGAATCAATCACGAAAAACCAGCCACTGCAGTTCAAGCTGCGGCTGAAGAGCTCACTACAAAAAACACAAACTCAGCATCAGGTTCCGATCAGGTGAAATGCAAAATGCATGTTGGGTTCTGCCACCAGACTCTAGGGCCTGGCTCCAAACTGGACCCAAACATCACTTCAGTGTAACTTTAATAGCACCACTCAGCTCATAAATGGCAGGGCAGTGTAGAGTGGCCAGTATAATGTTAGCAGGTGTTTGATTTGAAATGAAAGGAAAAAAGAAAGATCCTGGAGCTGGAGAGATATGTAAGCGTGTCCTCTCTGCTCTTGACATCTCCCACTTGTGACTGTCGAGCTGCAGGATTTGGCCACTGAGCCCAACATATGTCACTGCCAGCATGAGGCCTCTGTGCTGGTGAAATGAGAGCAGCTTCACCTGCTGCCAACAGCAGAGTTCACACATACTAAACATGCTCGGCGTTATGAGAGGACTGATTGATTAGCCAGACAGAAGGTGACCTAAAAAGCATTTCTGACCCACTAAACGGATGACGTCCAGATATTTTATGAGCATTTCTACACAGTAATCACAGCACAAAACAAATGTCAAAGCTGCCATGAAGCCATCACTGAAAAGTAGTAAAGCTGTCCCAGCAGGTGTCCCGCTGGTTTTATTTTTAAATGACACTGTCTGGCAGGTCCCGAGCACTTGATGAAAGCGCTGTGATTTCTGTTGATAAGCCGATGTCCCAGAGAGCTTGAGAGTCTGGCTGAAAACAGCCAATAAGACGTAGAGAACGGCCGGACAGGAGCCATCAGTGCAGTCACACGTACACTCCTACAGTTCACGGATTACTTGTGTGATCTGCTGCAAATAGCTGCAGAAAACACCTCCCGCTACTTTGCATCACTGGTTTTTATGTATATTAGGGATGGTGGACCACACGCACAAATACGAATGAACAGTGACAGAGATCTTTTGTCAAACATGTGAACTCGATTCTGAACTTTACAAAGTTTGTTTCTGAGCTTTGTTTAGATGTACAGTCTGTCTGTTCCCACATGCGTTGGCCCCTCGTTAGGTCTCACCCACTCAGTCACTAACGCATGGTCTCTGTTCGCCATGTTTAAGGTTTCCTAACCGTTACCTAACCTCACTACCCTGCCCCTGTTCTGGACTTGTCTTTGTTCTGGACTTGTCTATGTTAGTGTGTGTTGTGGTCTTGTGTGTGTTGTGGTCTTGTCTGTGTTGTGGTCTTGTCTGTGTTGTGGTCTTGTTTGTGTTGTGGTCTTGTCTGTGTTCTGGTCTTGTGTGTGTTGTGGTCTTGTCTGTGTTGTGGTCTTGTCTGTGTTCTGGTCTTGTGTGTGTTCTGGTCTTGTCTGTGTTATGGTCTTGTCTGTGTTGTGGTCTTGTGTGTGTTCTGGTCTTGTCTGTGTTGTGGTCTTGTGTGTGTTGTGGTCTTGTCTGTGTTCTGGTCTTGTATGTGTGTTCTGGTCTTGTCTGTGTTATGGTCTTGTCTGTGTTGTGGTCTTGTGTGTGTTCTGGTCTTGTGTGTGTTGTGGTCTTGTCTGTGTTGTGGTCTTGTGTGTGTTCTGGTCTTGTGTGTGTTGTGGTCTCGTCTGTGTTGTGGTCTTCTGTGTGTTCTGGTCTTGTGTGTGTTGTGGTCTTGTGTGTGTTGTGGTCTTGTCTGTGTTGTGGTCTTGTCTGTGTTGTGGTCTTGTGTGTGTTCTGGTCTTGTCTGTGTTGTGGTCTTGTCTGTGTTGTGGTCTTGTCTGTGTTGTGGTCTTGTGTGTGTTGTGGTCTTGTCTGTGTTGTGGTCTTGTCTGTGTTGTGGTCTTGTGTGTGTTGTGGTCTTGTCTGTGTTGTGGTCTTGTGTGTGTTCTGGTCTTGTCTGTGTTGTGGTCTTGTGTGTGTTGTGGTCTTGTCTGTGTTGTGGTCTTCTGTGTGTTCTGGTCTTGTCTGTGTTGTGGTCTTGTGTGTGTTCTGGTCTTGTCTGTGTTGTGGTCTTGTGTATGTTGTGGTCTTGTCTGTGTTATGGTCTTGTCTGTGTTGTGGTCTTGTGTGTGTTCTGGTCTTGTCTGTGTTGTGGTCTTGTGTGTGTTGTGGTCTCGTCTGTGTTGTGGTCTTGTGTGTGTTCTGGTCTTGTCTGTGTTGTGGTCTTGTGTGTGTTCTGGTCTTGTCTGTGTTGTGGTCTTGTGTGTGTTCTGGTCTTGTGTGTGTTCTGGTCTTGTCTGTGTTGTGGTCTTCTGTGTGTTCTGGTCTTGTCTGTGTTGTGGTCTTGTGTGTGTTGTGGTCTTGTCTGTGTTGTGGTCTTGTGTGTGTTGTGGTCTTGTCTGTGTTCTGGTCTTGTCTGTGTTGTGGTCTTGTGTGTGTTCTGGTCTTGTCTGTGTTGTGGTCTTGTATGTTGTGGTCTTGTCTGTGTTGTGGTCTTGTGTGTGTTCTGGTCTTGTCTGTGTTGTGGTCTTCTGTGTGTTCTGGTCTTGTCTGTGTTGTGGTCTTGTATGTTGTGGTCTTGTCTGTGTTCTGGTCTTGTGTGTGTTGTGGTCTTGTCTGTGTTGTGGTCTTGTCTGTGTTGTGGTCTTGTGTGTGTTGTGGTCTTGTCTGTGTTGTGGTCTTGTGTGTGTTGTGGTCTTGTCTGTGTTGTGGTCTTGTCTGTGTTGTGGTCTTGTGTGTGTTGTGGTCTTGTGTGTGTTGTGGTCTTGTCTGTGTTGTGGTCTTGTGTGTGTTCTGGTCTTGTCTGTGTTGTGGTCTTCTGTGTGTTCTGGTCTTGTCTGTGTTGTGGTCTTGTGTGTGTTCTGGTCTTGTCTGTGTTGTGGTCTTGTCTGTGTTGTGGTCTTGTCTGTGTTGTGGTCTTGTGTGTGTTGTGGTCTTGTCTGTGTTGTGGTCTTGTCTGTGTTGTGGTCTTGTGTGTGTTGTGGTCTTGTGTGTGTTGTGGTCTTGTCTGTGTTGTGGTCTTGTGTGTGTTCTGGTCTTGTCTGTGTTGTGGTCTTCTGTGTGTTCTGGTCTTGTCTGTGTTATGGTCTTGTCTGTGTTGTGGTCTTGTGTGTGTTCTGGTCTTGTCTGTGTTGTGGTCTTGTGTGTGATGTGGTCTTGTGTGTGTTCTGGTCTTGTCTGTGTTATGGTCTTGTGTGTGTTCTGGTCTTGTCTGTGTTCTGGTCTTGTCTGTGTTGTGGTCTTGTGTGTGTTGTGGTCTTGTCTGTGTTGTGGTCTTGTCTGTGTTGTGGTCTTGTCTGTGTTCTGGTCTTGTGTATGTTGTGGTCTTGTCTGTGTTCTGGTCTTGTCTGTGTTATGGTCTTGTGTGTGTTCTGGTCTTGTCTGTGTTCTGGTCTTGTCTGTGTTGTGGTCTTGTGTGTGTTGTGGTCTTGTCTGTGTTGTGGTCTTGTATGTGTTGTGGTCTTGTCTGTGTTCTGGTCTTGTGTGTGTTGTGGTCTTGTCTTTGTTAGTGTGTGTTGTGGTCTTGGTCCATGGGGTTGAAGTTTTTCTTCCTTTTCTTAGTATCTTGCCTAAAAACTGCCTGCGATCTTGAAGCTAGATGTGTACTTTGTATGTCTGCACATCACGGGGGACCCGCCCACTCCTCACGTTGCTTCTTCAGGCTGGTGCCATCAGGGAGGAGATGATGGAGCCTCAGAGCCAAAACCAGCAGACTCAGGGACAGTTTTCTCCTCCAGGCTGTGAGGAGGCTGAATTCCCTTCCTGCTCTGCCCTATCGTTCGTGTCTACTTCCCGCAACACAAGGTCCCACCTCTCACTGACTAGCACATCTCCCCCATCTCCACTCACGTACCTCACACACACATCTACGCCAGTCACCTTATCCCCTGCACTGATTCACTTTACACCAGCATAAACGTTATTTTTTATATCCCTGTACATTTCCACAGTTTGTAATATAGTCCTGTGCTGTATAAATGTATGTAACGGGTTTGAGAGACATCAAGTCACACACATTTAGCACATCGTATCCAGTGCACATGCAGATATTTAGTCACCTCATAACCATACACCTCACGTGGCTCAGGTTCTGCACATTGTAGCAGGCACTTGACTGCATTTCTCATTGATGATGTTGGTTCTGAATTACCGGGCAGGACAAGCGAGGGTGAGACCAACCTCCTTCCTTTATATCCATTTAACGTTTTGTGTTGTGTGATCACCAGCTGTGAGGCCTTGATAAGTGAAGATGAGTCAGGCTCCGCATCATCGCTACATTTGGCTCCTTTTATCGACCTGTTGAATTACTGGACATGCAACGTATGCTTCCATTTGGAACGTTCACACATGCCTTAAATTCTTGGATGAATTCTGGCACTAATCTCACTTTTAAGCCTCTGTACATCTCTGTTCTTTGCTCAGCAGAATTCACACAGCACGTTTCACAGCTTCATCCTCTCCACAGCAACACTTCCCATCAGGCTATTTTTTTAATTACAGCCAGTCCACTTCTTAGCACAATGTACCTTTCCCTGCTTTTCCCTTCTGACCTTATCTTATCCATCATATCCATCCATCTTTAGTATTGACCCTGCTATTTTACACATTAGTGAGCGGCTCTAGCTTTTATTCATCTTGTTCAGTCTTGATAAACATGTTGGGTGCTTGATTATTGATGCAGTTTGAAAAAGGCAGAATAGCAAGTGGTTTTGGGTTCCAAAGACTAATGAGCCCATCTTCATCAGGCATCTGCGCAGAGCCGGCTTGGCTGTTTCTATTTTTGACCAGACCAGGAAAAGCTTTGAAAGGTGCAGGTGTCTGCAGGACACGTGAAGCAAGCTCAAAGCTGTTTAAATGGGACGTTCTAGTGCAAAAAGGAGGAAAGTGACGCCAAACACTGAGAAACACTGATTGTACATTCACACCACAGCTCATCTATTCTAACGTCCACACACGCCAGCATGTTATTTACCTAAATGTGTCTAACCCTCACATCTGCAATGAGCACTACGAGAAGCTATAAACGTTAGAACTGAGACGGGAACAGTGAGAAAATAAATGAAAGAAGAAGAAAGAACAGGACCAGGCTGTGTTTGAGAGTTAACAGGAGAAAATGAGAATTTATTGGCAAAGTGCACTATTGACTTTCTTACTGAACAGATCACAGTTGATCACAGGAAAGAACTGAGTTTAACATAAATACCAATTGTACAAGGACAATGTCTCTGAGTGGCTGCGTTCCATTTAAATTTAGACGCACAAAAAAACACAAGGCTGAAAATAGAAACAGTTCTTCTCTTGCTTTCACTTTATAAGAAGTGATACAGAGAGACTGACACGACTGATACATTCCAGCTCCTGGTTATCATCTATTGATCTGCGTATACACACCTGTCAATATTCATCAAAGCCAGTGCTGATCATTCATCTATATGACTAGTCATCAATCAGCACAGGACTGCATGTGTTGCCAGTGTGTGATCGATCAGTGTCACACTCTTGAGAAGGTCAGAGCACAAGTGCTTCAAGTGCTTCGTGCAGTCCCGTCGGCCTCAGGTCTGCAGAGATAAAGCCTCAGTGGCAGCAATGTTATTTGGGACAGAAGAGAGAAACAAATACAACATTAACTGATGTTGCCACAGCGTAACAGCCAGAGTTTGTTTCACTACAACAACAAAAGCTTGAGTCAAGCAGCAGCTTTGAAACCAATTCAATCTGAGTAAAATCAACTGTAGACTGTTCTTCCACAGCTCGAGGTCTGAAAACTAGCCAAACATCTGAGAACACAGCAAACCACAGTGATGTATACTGAGTTTGACAAAGTGGGTAAATGGCTGACGAATGTCTGGAGACAGGAACCACAACAAACCGCCGTCGTCACATCTGGCTTCGCTGGTTATCGCGACTTTAAAACGCCTGGTGATTAACGCTGTTCCTTTTGTTGCACTGAATACAGACTCATACTAGACTAGTCAGCCAATCAGCTGCTTCGTTCCCTGTCTGTGGGATTTCCCATCGGTGTGGAATCCTCTCATTCCACTGGTTGTTCTGCTTCCCAAATGAAATCCCCTTGTTTTGAAGGGCTGCAGACTCATCGTCGCACAGAGCTGTCTAGTGCCACTTTAACTTTCAAATGAGATGTCATGCTTCTGTTACTCACCCATTCACTTCTAGCCAGTGAGAGCGATCTTCCCTACTGTGCTGCTTAATTATTCACAGTAATTAATTTGGTCAATTTATTCATTTAGGAGCTACGCAGAAAAAAAGCATTTGAATTCGATTTTGTGCCGCTATCAATTTCAACTTGTGTCCAACTTGGGACGATTTAGTCCTTTTTCGCTTGTTGTGATTTGTCAGGCTGGACCAATGAGAAATACAGAAACAAAAGGAATGTGAGTAGACGTGAGGAACACAGGTTGATTAGGTCAACCTACCTCCAGGTTGAACCTCTTTTACAGAACAGGTAATGTGGATCATGTGCACATTCGTTTTTTCCTGGTTATGCTGGAATGTTAGAAACGTCAACACTGACATTTTCATCGGTCATGAAGGGTTTTAATTTGTTAGTAGAGCCAGTCAACCATAGAAAACATCTGACTAAGCTTTACTGAAATGTGTTAATCCAAGGGATGTGAAAAGGTTTCTAATAAGGAAAGGCCAAACAATATAATGTGTAAATTACTGCGTATGTAGTTATGCAAATGCTGTATGTTGTTGTTGTTCATTTTGAACATGCTAAGCACTTTTTCTTCAACTATCACTGTGAGGTTGAAAAATGCACAAACCAGAGGCCAGTTCACATAAGTTACTATGATTCCCTGGTTCTAATCATTGTATAATCCTGTGCTTCAACACACTAGAGGCAAACTATAGCACAAAGGTTAATTGGGGTCAGGTTGGTGCCAATACCAGCTGGTCCACCTTTGGTTTGTCTGGCTGCTTCCACGCCTCCCAGTTGTCGCCCACAGGATGCTCTGACACCACCTGCTCAGTGACTGCATCAGTGGAGTGGACGCCTCGCAGCAGCTGGACGCAGAGCTGAGAGGTGGATGCACATATGACCCTGATTACTATGCACTATACAGGACGCGGTCGCATCCATTTAATCAGCTCCTTTGAGCTTTGTAACATTCACAGACACGTACAGAGTTTCAGCAGTTGGAGAGTGAACAGGCTGTGAATTATAAGGCAGTGTACACAGAACTACCAGAGTAGATGCTACTGCGTGTGTTACTGTATGCGACATGTCTGGAACCTGTTAAATAACATCTTGTTTCATTGCCATCCTGACAACACCCAACTGTATCCCCCTCTAAATAATTATCCCCAGTCAAACAGAAGTAATTCTTTTCTGGAACAAGCATCACTGAGCAGATTGTCAGTCACATCAACACGCGGTCGTTAAATATTCAAGATCGGCCAAAATTCTTGGGTTTATTTTTGACTGATTCGGATTTGATAAACTCATTTTGATAGTCAAAATGGAAAAGCAACCGAAAATAAGTCACTGCTTGATTATAGTGTTTGCCTGCCAACAACATGCTAACTTAACAGCTGTTAGGAATATAAAACTCAGTTTTACTAGGAAACAAGGACAGTTGCAGCCAAGAGGAAATCCTCCTGATATTCAGTACCAGGACATATGAGAACGATAAGGTGCATAGGTGAACAGTTCAACACTTTTGTTTTGCTGAATTTTCTCATTTTCCCTCTTTAAGAGCTGCCCCACACACGTGAAAAGTGTTCACTCACTTAGCATTTTGTAAATTTACAAAAATAAACAATCATTATTTATATTCTGAAAGCTTTCTTTGTTTACAGAATGTTTTTACACCTGCCTAAAACTTTTGCACAGTATATATATATGTGTGTGTGTGTGTGTGTGTGTGTGTATGTACAAAAACGCTCTTTGTGGTGAATAATAATAATAATAATAATAATATACACAACTGCAATCAGTTCAGGAGCACATGAATGAGCAGCACGGCTGGGAGAGCCTGAAATATTTAACTGGACAAAACATCACAAAATGTCATTACAGTGTCTTCCAGCCAAATATATGTTTTTCTTTATATGTTTATTTAGTTGTTTTTTGTTCTATTTTTATATTCTATCTTAGTTTAAACAGCAACAGTGCCGACCACTACAGCCCTGAAACACCATGTACTGTAAATTATATTTATGCGTTATTGTTGTACTTAAAAACTGTTTAACACTTTCATCAACTGTCAGTTGTTTCTAAATGTCTTATTCAGTTAAGCTTTGCATCTTTGTATTCTTCATGATGTCATGTTTGTGTCAGGATGAGGAAAGTAGATAGTAGAAGACTTAATTACGCACAGAGTGCACAGTAGCACCATAGCAGGTGACTGTTGCCCATCCTTACTTAAGTGCCAGTATAGGAAATATGACCAGAAATGAAATGAATGAAAAATAAATCACAGCAACTCTGGCAACAGAACAGGCTGGACCTGGTGGCCAGCTGCCCTCATTTCACAGCTCAAGACTTCGGAGAAGCCCTGAGGCCTAATAGTTCTGCTTCCAATTAGCTGCCTTGCAGTACCACACATTTTACATTTTACATACCTCTGCACACAGTAGAAGTTGTATTGCTATCAATAAATTGCACATTTACTTTCAGTGTGGTTCTGTTTTTTATGTCTCATATCCCAGAGCATAACTAAATTTTTGTCAGCCTTGTTTGATTAGAGTTAACAAACTCATGGCACACGTCCCAGAGGGATTCTGTTAGTGTCGTTAGGCGTTAATGTATCGCGTATGTGTACTTCAGATACATTTTCCCCAAACTCATAACTGTTCTCATGTTACAAATCCTACAGGTTCCCCTGGGACCTGATGATAGCAGCTAATGATACTGCAATGATTAATACATTCTAACAAATACTAATTAATAAATAGACTCTCTGCCAAAACCCCAGCTTTGAGCTTTTTGGGTAAGCCTCTGATTGAGGGATTTGCACGGCGCCTGTCGCGCCTTGTTGATAACAAGCTTTCTGAAGCTGCTTCTGTTTTAAGGAGTTCATCCAGCTGGTCTCTGTCACACAGCACATGGCTTCACAACAGGGCTTTTCCTCGTGCCATGAAACCCTCAGTGCTCCTCTAAGTGGGCTGTATTCTCCTCATTCAGCAGTGACCTCTCCGTGGTCTAAAGGTCTAATTAAGTCACAAGTTATTGCATCTGGAAAACTTTTTTCCTAACTAACTTCTGACTTGTAGTTTTTGTGTTTGTCACTTAAAAATCTAATTATCATATTACTCTAGATTTGATTTTCTTGTCCCCTGTGACTATTTCACACCCTCATAAGAAGCTTGTAGTGCACAGTGATGAAGTTAAATCACTCGAAAACATGAAGTAATTATTACAACTGTGACTTCACACTGAAGACTGTTTTGGGTTGTGATGCATAACCAAGTCTTGCTTCCCACTGCTGCGTGTAACAGGTTTGCATAAGGTCACACTTAGTCACAGTAAATGCTTTCTTTAATCATTGTTTTTCTGCAGCACCGTGACAGATGAAGCATCCTTCATCATCTGTCCCTCATATTAAGGTGAAGAGACCTTTTGCCAAATGAAACACCTGCCACGATCCAGCAGATTTTCCCTGGAGTGAAGCTGTAGGCTGCTTGAGGTAAGACTCAGCAGCTGCCACTTTCCAATTACCAGGATTAAACACAGTGATCAATGAGTTTCTGAAAAGATCAACATGATTAAAAGCTCTGGTTGGACTGTTTGTGTGGCAGCATATATGAATACTATGTGATTTAGGCTGGAAGCAGTAGATGCTATTGTAGCTATACAGCAGGAAAGGCTCAATAGAAATACGGTGATTTTCTGTTTTGACTTGTCATAAGGGTTATCTCTCGCATATCACATTTGTAGCTGATAGAAGAGTGTGACGTGTTTGTTGCATATATGCTGAGGACGGGCCTTTTGGTTAAGAGCTGGCTCCTTTTCCTGTTTGTTGTGATGTTACAGCCTTTACTCAACTATGTGGACTTTAATTAATGATCTGTTTAATGTAAATATAAATAAAAGAGTATTTTAATTTCATATATTCATTGTGGAGGACCTGCAACTTTCACTATAATAAACCATTAGTGCAGGACCTGTTTAAGCCTGTGCTACACTTTGTGTGGATTTTGGGTCCAGGTTCTAACTAAAGAGCATAAACACTCAGCTCATGAACATACTGTAGACACCTCCCTACACGTCTGTTTCGTCTTAATGGACCTCGTACCAGTGGATGTGTGGTCATGTGGGTTGGAGGACAGTGAATGAGTGATTCAGTTCGCCCCAAACTCCACCTACTCATTACTACTATTATTAGTTCAAATTATTCCTGGGTGCTGGACATGAGGATTAAAATCCCTGCTCTGGGTAGTTGAAGAATTGAAAATCTGCGAAGAACTAATTAAAGTACAAATCCTTAAGAAGCTGGTGAAAAACAAACAGGTGTCAGCAATTAATGCCAGTAACAAGTGATCTTCTGGAAACGGGACATAAAAGCAGGCTGCAAAGGGAATAATTCACATGAAAAGCAGTTTCCTCTCCTACCAAAAGAAGAATGGTTCTAAACAGTGTTGAGTGCTGAAAAGTGTTGAAGGGAGGACACAGTGGACAGGAACAGCAGGGAAATATGAAGCCTGATATTTTCCACTTCTTTCACTAAATCATTCAGGCACTGCTCACATTTTTCAGGGCAGCAGCCTTCTTTGTTATGGCTTCAGGGGAACAGATGACAGAAGCAATTACATTAAGAAGGAGTCCAGAATTTTGGGAGAACAAAACAAGATGATCTTGCATCTCTGACCTTTTTTGGGTACACTGAAAAATTATTAACCTCCAGATGTAAAGCTGGGCTTTGGCAAAGCGCTGTTGTGTCTTACAGAGGATGAAGCATAAATCATCCTAAATGAATACATATCATACTTAATGAACTATCTGCATCCTACAAGAATCAGCATCTAACACTGAAATGCCTGAATGGAGGGATGACACATTAATGGCCACCGCAGGTATTTCAGTCAGCTTGATTAATCAGTGACGTGTAAGTGTTCTTCATACATAATTGTGTAGTTAAGTTAAGGACGAGCTAAAACAGTCCAGTCACAGAAGTGAACATGGTCTCTTTGGAATTTCAATTACCATAATTAATTAGCGTTACTTTTTCAGGACTTTGTCAGTTTGTGGCCATTAGGCAAAATGTTGCCCTGGCTTTTCCTTCTGTATTATGCAAATCCGATAATGAATTAATAATTACACGTTCATACGTTTCAACAGCAGGAGCCACCTCACAAGGTGAACTCGCTAAATCCAGAGTTGGACCAGATGACACATCACACATCACATTCAGTATGTGTGTCTGCTTACAGTTTCTTGATTGTACTGTAGCTACTCACTGTGTTACCAGGACAATTACTGATCAGCTGCATTGTAAAATCTTATAGGTGGAAAAAAATCTGTGTTTATATTCTTACTTTCACATACAGTATATGTAGCAGTTAATAAAGAAATCAATTAAACAAGTACTAACAATCAAGAAACCACTCAAGCTGATTGAAGTAACATGTATGCAAATCAATTCAGTTTTATCAAGTCATCTCATAGTACTTGGTTTAAGACTTTACACAAAACCATATAGAAAACCCAACAATCCCACATGAGCAAGTTTTTTAAATGAAAAAATAATCAATTAATTTTAATTTAAGTTTAAATGAAAGAAACTCCAGCAAAACCAGGTTCTATGTGGGCGACCAGAGGAACAGAAGAACTGGCAGGATGGTTGGACCAGCATAAGTAAGCAGGTGGGAGAAGCTCAGTGTAGCAAGGAGGGTCTATAGCAGCTTGAAGTGATGGTCTGCTACAGGCTTTGTCAGTAGGGAGGGTTTTTTAAAGCCTAGTTTTAAAGCAGAGAGGGTGTCTGCTGCTAGAACCTGAACTGGAAGCTGGTTCCACATAGAGGAGCTTGGAGCTAAAGGCTCTGCCTCCCGTTCTACAGGTAGAAACTCTAGGAACCACCAGTAGACCAGCTCTGAGAAGCAAGGTTCTGTTGGAGCAGAAGGAGCCATGAATTTGAACTTCCCAATTATTATAATTTATGCTTCTTTATTCCCCAATTCATTAACTGGTGCTTCCTGGTTTGAGGCCTATCAAACTAAAGCTTATTAGAGGTCTCACAGCCTTCACACTCACCACAACGTTCCTCACAGTAGCAGCTGAAGCTAACATTAGGTCACAGAGTAATTATGTGATCAATAATGCATGTCTGATATTTCTGGGCTCAGTTATAATAAACTGTTTTATCTGATTTAGTTGAGGGAAGTTATGGGACATTGAGGATTTGAATGTCTGTTAAACAAGTTTGGAGTTTGACTAATTGGTTTGTTTCTCGTGGTTTCGTAGATAAACACAATGAAGAATTCTAAGATCTAACAGGACAAGTACAGAAACTAGACCATTGTCTGGACCTGTGAGAAGATCATCAGTGACTCTAATCAGAGCTGGTTCCATCTAGGATGGGTCTAAATCCTGTGGTGGTGGTCACATAGCCGTCTTTTTTCAGTCAGAAATAGAGAGCAGGTTAGCTAGTTCTCCAGGGGTTGACAGTTGACCACAGCAACCTTAAAAGCCTGTGGTACGTAGGCTGTTAGCAGGGAATGATTTGATCTGATTAAAGGTAAAACATCTTTCAGTCATCTAGTTGGGTTTGAGTCTAAGAGACGTGTAGATTTGGCTCATGACTGATTTGTCAACATTAGACGTGCCATCAGTCCTAAGGCAGTGTTTGGTGATGAATTGCTGTTTGAAATAAAGTCAAGGATTTCAGCAGCCTGTGGGGAGAACTTGGGAAGAGTGCTGCTGTTTGAAGGCAAAGGGTGGACACAGCAAACACTGATGGGATTTAGATTCTTTGCTGTTCATTCACTGCATTTAGTTCATCTATGAAAATAAATGTTTAACACGTCCATTTTTTAAAGCTTTCTTTGTTTACAGCGTTTTTCCAACCTGCCTAAAACTTTGGACAGTACTGTCTTTACACAGCTGCAAGAAGCAGTGTGTGAACCTCTGGGATTTCATGGATTCAGTTGGATCAATTGGTCATAAATGTTCTGATCTTCATCAACGTCACAACAATAGAAAAACACAGTCTGCTGAAACTAATACTGCACAAACATGATATGTTTTCATGTTTTTATTGAACATAACATGTGAACATTCAGAGCAGGTGGTAAAGTATGTGAACCTTTGGCCTTAATAACTGGTCGACCCTCCTCAACCTCAACCAAACGTTTCCTGTAGCTGCAGATCAGACCTGCTCAACGGTCTGGAGGAATTTGGACGTTTCCTCTTTACTAAACTGTTTCAGGGCATCAATGTTCTTGGACGTCTGGTGAATCTCTGTCTTGAGGTGATGTCACAGCATCTCAGGACATTCAGGATTTGAATGTCTGTTAAACAAGTTTGGAGTTTGACTGGTTGGTTTTTTCTTTCCATCAACTCAGTTTTGGTTTCATCAGTCCTCAGAATATGTTGCCAGTAGTCTTAGCTGACGTTAGGATTCTTCTTCCCTCATTGGTTGCTGTGTCTCAGTCATCTTTCCAGGTCGACCAGGTCCAGGGAGAGTAGCTACAGAGCTGAGCTTCCTCCATTTGTAGTCAGTCTGTCTCACCGTGGACACGTGGACATCAAGGCTTTTACAGATGCTGTTGTAAACCTTTCCAGCTTCGAGTCAACATCTTGGTCGTAGGTCTTCTCAGAGTCTTTGTGTGAGGCTTGGTTCACATCAATGCTTCTGGAGAACAGTAAACTCAAACTGGTTTTATAGGCAGGACAGCTTTAACCAACACATTCAACCTCATCACATTGACTGGACTCCAGGTTGGTTGACTCCTGGCTTTTATGTCATTTTATGCAGAAATCCATGAAATCCCAAAGGGTTCACATACTTTTTCTTGCAACCATATATGTGTGTGTGTGTGTGTGTTTGGGAGGAAGGGGGGGAGTGTTAAGCTGATATTACATCACCAATTAATAATTTAAATTCCTGCATAACAGCATTGGGCAAAAACAAAAATTGGATGCAAGTCTCATCTCCAGTTTCCATACAGCCTGTGGCCTGTAAGAGCACAGTGGCTCATTTCTAACAGTAGCATACAAGCAACAAACATATTCCATTATATTGTATCTGCATCATTGTAACCTACAGTTACACAGCTGTTGTGTAACAGGATGGCAGACATACAACAGCCTGTGACAAGCAGGACTGGCTTATATGGAGACGTGTATTGTTGTAATGAAGACCTTGTAAAGTAGGACGGACCATTAGTAAAATTGTGTTTTTTGCTCTACATCTACAGTATATCATGTAAGGTGATATATGACTTCCTGAGGTAGCCCAGACAGCCAGACGGTTAAAACGTGACGCGGTCGGTGGCGAACCATAGGCGAATGAAACTACGATTCCTGAGAACCATCACTCAGGCTCAATGACTCTTCCATCAGTCATGACAAGTACCTGCAGCACAATCAGGTGGCACAGGTAGTAAAAATGGATGAATAATGTGTAAATGAAGGAGCAGATTCTTCACATCCCGGCTGCTTGGGACCCACTGAGGGACAACTGGCGCCTACGTTGGGGGCTAAAGGGGCCTGACTACCTTATTTGGTTTCCATCCAAATTCAGTCATTCCCCCTCAGAGCTGTAAATACCATCATCAGTAAAGGAGGCCACTCTTTATTTCATGACTTACTTTAGCTTTAATGGAACGATCGTGGCAGGATGATAGCGAGGCTGTCGAAGTCAGATTCAGGATTTGTGCCCATCTTGAAACTCACTGAACTCGCACACAATCATTCACAAAGATTATGCATAGGCACACGATACTGCACATGCTGCCAGACCAGGAGCCACGATAAATAAGAAAAAACTAGCTTGCACATGTCTCAGTCAGTCAGTAATATTTCCTGCCTTTAGCGGTATCTGCTCATTCTGTGTGTGCTCCAGCTGATAGATGACGCTGGGCAGGAGGCGTAACACATCCTGGGCAGGTCGCCAGTTACGGCAAAAAGTCCAGGTGCACTGACCAACGCAGAATCATTCAGAATCATAGAAAATACATTTTAACTGCATTTAGTCTTGGGTCTTTACTGTAACGTCCCAAAATAAAACCTCAGAGTCAGAGCAGGTCTCAAGAAATACTGAAGGTTTAATATTCAAGCAATGAACGCAAGGTTGATACAATGACAGAAACTGTCTACCTAAAACTTAAAATGGCCGTGGTAGACAGGAAGCAAACAATCTATAATACGAAAAAGACCAGAAATGAAAAGTGACCAAAAGAAAAAACCTACAATCACTAGAATCACTGCAAAGCATGAAACTAACGATGGAATTACAAACAACAACAGAACATGGACGAATAATCCTGACAAACCAACCCACAACTGTCTGACGCGAGACAGTAACAAGCTGATGGTCAGGATGATGAGAACCACTAACAAAGACAACGCAGAGACGTCAGAAAAGTGCCGGGAAGTGAACCGGTCTGCCCCCAGCAGCCAGAGCAACCAAACCAAACCAACTCTTTCATTTTAGCAACCTTTGTCAAATTAAACATAGCATAGATGACAAATACTTTCCATAGAGCCACTGCCACCACATTCCTCCCTGAGGACTTAAAGCTGACTGGAATGTGAAAAACTGTCAAGTCAGCAAACTTCTCGGCTCCTATAGACTAAAAGTCAGGCCTGGCCTCCTGCTTGTCACTTCCCACATCTTTCCCTCCTCTTGCTTTTGCTCTGTCTCCTCCAGACGAGCTGCCCATCAAACGGGAACTGTGACGCCAGCCTCTCTTTTCCTCTCCTCTCGCTTCCTTCTCTTTCTCCAACCGCTGCAGTTGAAGAGTCGCTCAACCGTGTCTCTCCAGCAGAACCAAATACCTCATTACCCAGATTGTACGGCCTTTACACTGGCTTTCCCTTCACTCTGACTGTACTTCTCTTTTACTGTCTATGTCTCTCTTCAGCAGCTGTAGCTTGTCAGGTCCGTCCTCGTCCATCGCTCTGTCTGTGCTCACACATCCCAGTTGTTTCCTCCTCCTGTCGTTCTCCTGTCTTTTTATCTGCCCCTTTCTCCAACCTTCTGCATTTTTCTGACCTCCCCCATTGAATTTTTTTTAAATCTTGGCAGTAGGTACTGGAATCAGAACATAGACAGTGTTGTTCTGAAAGAAAGCGGATGGAGAGACTAAGCATGAGGAAAAGAGACAGAGAGAGATTTGCCTAGTTTACAGCTGTGCTAATTGGTTCATACTGCAGCCTCCCGGGTTTGTCTAAGTGCGTATGCAGGTATTTGTGATGCGCGTGTGTGCAGTCATCCATCAGTGTTGGCTGTTCAAAGCAAGTGTGTAAGTTGTGTTCACGTATTTCATGAGGTCCAATATTTCCACCCAGTGTTTTCCTCCATCCCTATTATTATTATTGTTGTTGTGTGTGTGTGACATGGTCCAAAGAGGCAAGAGAATCAGCTTTAGAAGAGGAAAGTAAAAAAAGAAATAAAGCAAAAAGGCAAAATAATCAGAAGCGGAGTTAATTAAGAGAGAAGTAAATGTCTGCGAGCGGCTAATGCAATTTACAGGTTCAGACATGTGGATGAAAACAAACCGCCTCACGTGTTGTAAGCTGGAAATAGCAAGTAGTCGACCAAACGTCCACAGAAGAAAAAATGAATACTCATCAGTTGGAGTCACTCCTTGCAATCATATAGAAAATCTCAATTATTATGCATTCAATTTATCATAAAATACACCAAACATCACAGAGCCAGACAGCTGGTTCATAGTTTGGAGACGAAAGACTTGGAATGCGATGCCACCTTTTAGTCCAAGTTGCTTTTTCACTGTCAAACCACAGATGCTCACTTACAATCAATTCCTGTTGCTGCGCCAGCGAAGCTCTGAGAAAGACAGTATGTTGCAAATGAATCCATTTGGATTCTCTCTGCAACCATATGGATCCTTCAGTGAGATGTATACGTTCACAAAGAGCATCAGCGGATGATGCGTTGAGACAATGTATTTAACACATGTCCAGACTCTGAGTTGCTGTGAAGCTGTGTCACGTTTGAAGGATCATTTATTTATGAATTCTGATCATTTGGTTTTAAATGCAGATAAATGCTTTATTACAATTACGAACAGAAAAAATATGATCCCATTGACAGCGATTTGTTCGTTTGCAGGCGCTTTGCTCCCCGTGGGGTCTCTCAGACACCAGCCTCCTCCCATCTAGAGACACGCAGTCAGGTTTACTGATGACCCTAAGTTATCCAGAGTGAGTGAGAACGTTTGTCTGTGTTGTTAGACGTGTCCCCACCTTAATGAACCTCAGTCGTGAGAAGTACCTGCAGTTCAGTCAGGTTGCACAGGTATGTGGTATATGTACATGAAACTAAAATAGGTCAACAATAAAGCTACAAAATAATACACAGAACTCTAGGACTAAAAATAAAAAAAGTTAATTTTAGTGGACTGGATGGATTTCATTTGAGAACCTACAGGGATGTGATGAGTCCAGACCACACAAAGACAGCTACACTAATTAAAGTCACACTCTCTGTGGACTGATGCTGGAAGAGTAGATTCTTCCTTAGTATCTACCTATCTATCTACCAGAGCCGCTGCTAGAGTAAGACTGACACCAGGCTGGATTTGTAGTGTCAACGGGCTGTAAACTGTCCACTAGCATCCATTCATTTGGACTCTTGTAGTGAACCTTCACTAGTTCTAACATGACATATATTTGAATAGACATGAGTGAAGCTTAGGCTTCTTGAAATAGTCATTGGTAATTCTACACATGTGGAAGTCTGACAGCTGTCACTCACCATCAGTTGTCACCTGGGTTCATGTAAGAAAGGGGCCTAAGCTCGAGAGGAAGCCACAGTGAATTCTGTGAATTATTTAAGACAAAGCGTAAGGCTCAGTGCAGAGAATTCAACATGGCAGCAAGCAGTTAGACGCCTGCCGATGTGCCGCAGCCTTCGTTAGAACATTACCGGCACAATAACTGTTAAGTACCTCACCCCCCAGCTGAGATTCTGGAGAGTCTATGGAGCAAAGGTTTGGGAGTTTGTGCTCGTTTGGCGTTTCTCCAAAAAATACTCCACAAAACATCTGAATCCCTCTTCCTGGAATTGCAGGAGCTGCAGGTTATCTCCCCTTCCACGGAGAGCGAGGCCCTCAAAGGAAATGAACAACAAATGCTATATAAACGAATTAATACATATATATATAAATGAAGCCCTGCCGTGTGAGGAAAGAGGTGCATTCACACGTCGGTGGATGTGTCTGTAGCGTATGTGTAGGATGGTGTGTGTGTCTGTGGCATATGTGTAGGATGGTGTGTGTGTCTGTGGCGTATGTGTAGGATGGTGTGTGTGTCTGTGGCGTATGTGTAGGATGGTGTGTGTGTCTGTGGCGTATGTGTAGGATGGTGTGTGTGTCTGTAGCGTATGTGTAGGATGGTGTGTGTGTGTGGCGTATGTGTAGGATGGTGTGTGTGTCTGTGGCGTATGTGTAGGATGGTGTGTGTGTCTGTAGCGTATGTGTAGGATGGTGTGTGTGTCTGTGGCGTATGTGTAGGATGGTGTGTGTGTGTGGCGTATGTGTAGGATGGTGTGTGTGTCTGTGGCGTATGTGTAGGATGGTGTGTGTGTCTGTAGCGTATGTGTAGGATGGTGTGTGTGTCTGTGGCGTATGTGTAGGATGGTGTGTGTGTCTGTGGCGTATGTGTAGGATGGTGTGTGTGTCTGTGGCGTATGTGTAGGATGGTGTGTGTGTCTGTGGCGTATGTGTAGGTTGGTGTGTGTGTTTGTAGCGTATGTGTAGGATGGTGTGTGTGTCTGTAGCGTATGTGTAGGATGGTGTGTGTGTCTGTAGCGTATGTGTAGGATGGTGTGTGTGTGTGTGTGGCGTATGTGTAGGATGGTGTGTGTGTCTGTAGCGTATGTGTAGGATGGTGTGTGTGTCTGTAGCGTATGTGTAGGATGGTGTGTGTGTCTGTAGCGTATGTGTAGGATGGTGTGTGTGTGTGTCTGTAGCGTATGTGTAGGATGGTGTGTGTGTCTGTTGTGTATGTGTAGGATGGTGTGTGTGTGTGTGTCTGTGGCGTATGTGTAGGATGGTGTGTGTGTCTGTGGCGTATGTGTAGGATGGTGTGTGTGTCTGTGGCGTATGTGTAGGATGGTGTGTGTGTCTGTGGCGTATGTGTAGGATGGTGTGTGTGTCTGTGGCGTATGTATAGGATGGTGTGTGTGTCTGTGGCGTATGTGTAGGATGGTGTGTGTGTCTGTAGCGTATGTGTAGGATGGTGTGTGTGTGTGTGTGTGGCGTATGTGTAGGATGGTGTGTGTGTCTGTAGCGTATGTGTAGGATGGTGTGTGTGTCTGTAGCGTATGTGTAGGATGGTGTGTGTGTCTGTAGCGTATGTGTAGGATGGTGTGTGTGTGTGTGGCGTATGTGTAGGATGGTGTGTGTGTCTGTAGTGTATGTGTAGGATGGTGTGTGTGTCTGTAGCGTATGTGTAGGATGGTGTGTGTGTGTGTGTGGCGTATGTGTAGGATGGTGTGTGTGTCTGTAGTGTATGTGTAGGATGGTGTGTCTGTAGCGTATGTGTAGGATGGTGTGTGTGTGTCTGTAGCGTATGTGTAGGATGGTGTGTGTGTCTGTAGCGTATGTGTAGGATGATGTGTGTGTGTGTGGCGTATGTGTAGGATGGTGTGTGTGTGTGTGGCGTATGTGTAGGATGGTGTGTGTGTCTGTAGCGTATGTATGTGTTTATGCTGTAGGTGATGAGGGTTAGTGCATGAAAACGAAAGCAGAACCAGATTTTTAATAATATCCAATGTTCGAAAGAAGATCGGTTAAGAAATTGTGTGAGTATAACATGACGCACGTCATCATGACTGAGCTGCTGTAATGAAGCTGGAAACATCCAGTAGCAGTAAATTAAGGCAGGAGAACAGCGCTGCATCATAACTGCTGATGCTTTTTCCCATGTTGCTGATGAACTGTCCACGACACAAAATGAACTGTTCCCAAATAAACTAGGAAAGCACACACGCATTCAAACACACGCGCTTTAATTCCTACCTGCCTCACACGACTCTGCGCTGCCATGTGGGATCCATGCCCTTCAGGGAGTGTGCATGTTTGTGTGTGAATAGGAGGGAGTGCGATGGAAATGGAGAGAGAAGAGTGAGATTAAGACGACAAATTTCACGGCACAAAAGAGGATTCGACTGCATGTGAGCTGACAGTCAAGGTACAAATTATGCCACTAAGGAAGTGACTCATGGAAATGTGTGTCAAATGAAATTACACACATTAGCATCACATACATTAACAAAGATGACTTTGAGAGGAATGTTTCACACAGCACAGTAGACACGCGTTCACCTGCCTCACAGACACAAGCAGATTAGTTTCCCCTCATGCAGGATCAGGTTATGAAGTATTGCATCGTTCCTATGAGGCTGCCAGTCGGGACAGTGATCGCTATGTGTCTGCGTGTAAATTCATGTGAGGCGTAGGCCTGTCACTCTCTGAACCATCACTGTCCTGCCGCATCCTTGGGAACGTGGGTCTGTCTGGAGACTCCTCCATCTTATATCCCAAACGCTCGGGCAGACACAGAAGACCAGCAAAGCAACTTAAACCTGGAGCTTTACAAAATACAGACTGGTCAACAGGTGTGAAGGGTCCTTTAATTAACACAGTCTTCTGTTTTCACTTTTAGTGGCGTAGACGTAAACCATTCATCACACAGAGGTGTTAAAGCATAATCCACCTCACCAATGAGGTTTAGGTATGACTCAGAAAAGAACCTTAAAGGTCGTCCATACCCTCTAATAACCACACAGAAATAACCTCATAGCAGCCTCAGACATCTTCAAAAGCATAATGACTGCTGACAATGTGAAACAGAGCCTGTCTGCAGCACCAGCCAGGACTAGAATGTTCTAGTTTCTACTTGCCTCCCAACAAGAACTGTTGCTTTTTTAAATAATGAAGCAACTGACCCTGTAACAACATCATGTAACCTGTAACAAACCACTGTACTGTTTGTGGCAGTTTCATTCAGTTTAATTTACAGCGGTGGAAGAAGCGCATTAATAAACTGACGAACGTCTCTCATTCTCATTGCCTAAAACCTGAATCAAGGTTTCTAATTCAAGAAAGTTTGATTAAAAGATTAAAAAACGTATCGATACTTTTGTATTTGAATTGTTAATTAAAACATTACCTTGAAAACTGAATAATAATAACGATCAGTAATGTAACATAATTAATTTAGCATTGTTTTCTCTATGTGCAGAATACACTTGTTCACTTGTTGTGAAGCTGCACAGATTTAACTACATGAAAAAAAAAAGCTGGCACATAATTCAGTTCCATGAATATTGTTTGTATTAGTACTATGTCAGCAGTTATATTTACTTCTGATTAAAAAAAACGACCTTGAAATATAAAACATGCTTTGAGAATAGGTTAAAATATGTTCAGGCCTCCAGGTAAAAACTGACACAACCCGAACAACCGTGATGGTGAGGACTCAAACGCAGATGAAGCAGCACCAGCTTAACGCTACGAACAAAAACCTGTTGACTGTGAAACCTGACTTGACACTTACTTGAAAAATTAGCAACTTTAGATGTCGGAACGTGGAGTAAAACAGAGACGTGACAGACTTGGGATGACTCACCAGCAATTAGTGCTAGTGAGGGCAGAACATAAAAGGAAAGTGACATGATTAACTGATAGGACACAGGTGAGTAGAAACACAGAACAGAACTAGAAACACCGTGCACATGACAGGATGGTCTCAGAATAAGACAAAGACATATTAAGTTAACCTCATCAATATTTGGTGCTGTTTTGTTTTTTACGACTGTATCACTACACTCTGTCGTAATGCAGGATATTCCTGTATATTGTAAATGTAAGCAGTTTAATACTGAAACTAATGTGAGTCAAAGTGAAGCAATTAAAAAATGGAAAACAATCATAACACTAATGGCAATAAAAGTTTCTAATTATCAACCAAACTGCAGCAGCACCTGCACATGACAAACTCTGCAGGCAGCAAGAATAATATCCGCAGGTCAGCAAGTGCTATATCTGTCCAATTATGTCATGAATGTGGTGAGGCCCAAAGCCCCGAGCGGCCTCTTTAAAATGCTTCAGCACCCAGCCCGGAGCTCCGTGTGAGCCCGAGGTGCCCAGGGAACAGGCATTTCCAACTATCGGTAGCTCAGGCAGCTAAAGTGAGCAGGTGAAAGCAGTGTCATTAATTATAGTTATCAGTAACCAGCAAAAGCTGGATTAGAGCTGGGAAGTGATAAAATACACCAAACGCCCTGCGCTCGAATGAAACGTAGCAGCTCCTGCTTATTAGAAAACAATTCATCGGGACGTCACATCAACACTGACTAAATTATCAAGGCAACGTTATAGCACTACATCCTCACAGTTATGTGCAAGACCTACTGGACCTACTTGACCGCATCGTTTTAGATACAGCATCCAGTGATATGAACAGGAATCAAGCTTTTAAAGACATAAAGATTCGTAGCGATTGTTCAAAAGTGCAGAATTAGACAAATGTTGCTTCTGGCTATGACTTTTCAGTTGAGGGGTGTGATATTGATTTGAGAAGGTTGTATATTGATTTCAGACTCCAGGATTAATACCAAGATACATGTGTGTGGCAGCCAGTGCAGAGTGACTAGTAAACGTTAGAGGTTAGACTTTCTGTCGCAGAAGCCTCGTTTCAGTGAAAGCAGATGTTGTTTCTCGCTGCCTGTGAACACTGATAAGCTTTGAACCACCTTTAATGAGGACGATTAGCACAACTTCTACCTTTAATTATAGGTTTTGCTAAACTGTTTTTAACGTCAACACCCATGTGAACTGAACACTTGTCTGTTGTCTTGTCTCCTGTTATGTAAATGTAATACCTCAGCCTCCAAGAGACCTGTTAAAGGTTGAAAAGGAACATTGAAGAGATTGAAAACTTGAATGTAATAGAAAATCTCTTTCTGTCTGTAATGTGAACCAAGGGACCTTGTTTGGTGATAACTGTAGCCAACAGCTTTGCAGCGTTTGGACTTCTGTGGGATTCTCAATCGCAGCTGTATCCTTCCAGCCACACATCCAGCCGGGACGTAGAGGACACGGGTGACTGAGGTTCTGCGAGTAGAGCATTGGTCCATTTAGAGCATCTCGGCATTCGAACCACCAACCCTTGTTGTCCTTATGCCATCTTTTTTGTGCCGTTTTGTGCCCATCGAGGCATAATATATTAAAACCATTATTGTTCCCGTTACCACACAAAACTCTAAAGCCACTTGGTCTGTGGAGCGGTTCACTGATTTATTTAAAACACACTGTACATACTTTAAAGAAAACAATCATGTAAAATATAAAATAAAGGAGAATCCCCATAATAGAAACCAGGCAACTTAGGCTCAGCTCCTAGTGTTGAAGGATTAAACAAAGAGCCATTATGGGCTGAGGTGAAGAAGAAAAAAGACACTTATCATGAATAGTTTACTTCTTATTATGTAATAGGACAGCACACACACACACACACACACACACACAGCTGCTACAGTCACAGACACTAAGCAATGCAAAATTCCCTGATGCAGCTCAGTGCAGAAGGCCTGTGTGACTTCACTGGCATCTTCTCATGAATGCATCATAATCCCAGTCACGTGCAGTTGACTGAGTGAAGTTCATCTCCCCTAACCCAGGACCAAACAAAGTTCTTCCATTAAAACACTTAGTGCTGTCGTTTAGGGGAACATGCTGCTCTGTCGGTCTCCTCTGGTGTCTCAGACTCCTCTCACCTCAGAAGATTTACAGATGACACGTAACGCTGCTGTGCTCCAGACGATATGCAGCAGGACTAGAGGCATGTTTCACAAACGGCTATTTATTAAGTAAGATATCACGGAGCTGTAGCAGGATCACAGCATCATCTTATAAAAACATTTCCATTACCTGTATCTGTGGAGTAAACTGCCTGTAGGCGTGAGTGTGAATGGTTGCGTTTAGAATAACACCTGACCTTAACCAAGTGATTAAACAGGATCATAAAACAATAAAGTAGTTGGCTTGAAGATGATTATCATTAAGTCTGGATTTGAAATTGAATTTTGAATTTTACCCTCTTTTCAGCATTTTTTTACAATCGCAAAAGACATTGTTAAGATAGCGTTCATTGAAAAAAAAAATTCATATTGTAGCGGCCCGGGGCATTGTGGGTATTTATGATTTAGAATAGCTATTGGTTATGTCCAGGTGTAGTTTTAATGCGTTTATTTGTTGTTGTTGTTTGTTTGTCAGGTTGTTGGTCGGCACCGTCACATGAAGTGATGAAATGAAACCTTACAAGTTAAGGTTTCAATTTGAATGGAAGTACTTTGACACTTCATGCAAATTATCCCCTGGTTGTCCACGGACACGACCAGGTTGAGCTCGGTCCGGTTCCCCACCTGCCGGGTCGAAATTTAACACCTGTGAACACTCGCTGGCATTTTATCAAAACATTAGAAGCAACATTAGCCACTATGACAACGCTAAGAAGTGAAATATAACGAGCGCTCAAAGCTTCTGCTTGATGTAGCGGTTTCGTGCTCACAGTGGCCATTAAGAGATCCCAGAATGCTGTGTTTCTGCAGAGCGACTCCACAGGGACTGTAAAAAAGTCCCCAGCGTTTAATGTTGGACAAATCAAAATAGTATTCATGAAATGACAGGCCATTTGCATTGTTTCCCTGATGACCTGTGTTGGACGGATAATAACATTCATTTCATGCTAATGTCAGTCTGCAGAATAGCAGCTGATTCCAGTAAATGGAAGTCATTTATTCACCTCTGGTTTTAAAGCTGCGTCCACTGATTAAGCCTGTTGGCAGCGCAAACGGTGGCTGACGCAGCAATGACAACAGAACGAAGCATCGCGAGCCGTCAGTTCATGAGCACTGATACTGCTTTAAAAGTAGGAGTTGATATTTCATGTTTCACATTTATCATTTCCCAGATAAAACCTCCATGAACTCCCTTCAGTCAAACAGTGGACAGACAGGATTAGACAACTGACGGACACAGATGCTGGCTCCTGTCCAGCAGCTTAACATGCAGCAGGTAGAACCGGGCTGTGCTGACAGGGTATAAGCTGGGTCTTCATCAGGAACCTGTGTTTGTATGTGCACCTAACAACGTGTGATTGTATCGAATGATGCTAGATGCTGATCTAGTTAATGAGGATGGTTTTCTTTGTGGTCCAGATGAAGCCCACTTACATCACTAACACATGGACGCTCAGCCATGTCCATAGGTGTCTGCGTACGCACGAAGAGACAAAATGTCAGATGAATTCATGCAAAATCTGCAAATATCTGCAGGCCCTTAGAGGCAGGACGTGGGACCAGAGCAACTCCCTCTCGTGACCTGGGAACGATGGGAAGAGACGGAGGAATGTCCGGAGGAAACGAAGGGCTGCACCTACCTGTAGTTACAGTTTTACCCACATGTTTTACACTGTCCATTGAAGAATTCTTCTGTTTTGCATTGACAATTAATTTTAAAGTCACTGTGTTACAGTTGGGGCGAACCGGTTTCTTTTGACTCTTTGTTTTAACACTGTTGTTATCAATAGACCTCGAGATGATTTAACAGAATGAACAGTACAAAATGTAGTGAATACGAGATATACGTCACTGAAGGGCAGGAGGAGGAGGAGCTCTGAACCAAAAGAAAGACCCTACAATCACTGCACACGCAGCAAACCCAAAAATGACAGAAATGAGAAAGTCAATATGCTGCAAAGGCAGGAACAGATGTACCCAAGAAAAGAAGTTCGATCAATTACAAACCAGCAATGTGTAATCTGCCCAGCGAAGCAATAAAGACATAACCCAGTCCTTAAACACAGAGCGCTGAAGTCCGACTGAAGTGATTAGTCCATAAACAGGAAGTGACATCAGCCGTTAAGCTGAGTGAAACGAAGAGCTGAGGTTGTGTTTAGCACAGAAAACTAATTTGGGCTGGAGTTGAATTTCTACGTTTTATGTAGGTTCCTTTCGGACATTAATGATGTTGTGTTTAATGCTCTACTCGCTGCAGCCTTCAGAGTCTCGTGTACAGATTAGGCAGGAAGCTGTAATCACATCAGAAACGAACTGCTATGTATTATCATCTCTCTACATCCTAATCCCAGATAGAAACCGAACACATGCAGAGGCAAACACTGAATCATTTTGCCCTGCTCTATTACAACAGCAATTAACAGCAGATAAGCGCTGCGATAAAACGCATTCAGTCCAATTACACTCGTCGTAGATCCCACTCCTGTGGTGCTTCACGTCCCTTTTTTTGCTCCCTAAATTGATAAAGAAACATGATTCATGATTTTCACACAACTTTCTCTGGCAGAAAATTTGATTTATTATCTAGGAAATATTAAAATCTAGAGGGATTCGCCTCCTCCTACAAAGCATTTCACTACGAGCCATGGAGATGATAACGATGGAATATGAAGAAATATAAATCTACAAACATGTTGTTTGGTGCTTTTTGAAGAAAGACAATGACAAGTGATGAAAAAAACTCATAAAGGTCTGAGTTACAGAACTACGCTGTTCTACTGAATGGGGTCGGCAGCACAATGTATTCTATTACTGGCACGTTCATCTAAAATGGTGGCACGTACTGTATGTCAGAGACTCCCAACCCGTGAGCCGTGAGAAAACATCAGGGGCCGTGGGACACCATCCACTTTCACCTGTTCTCTAAGCGAGCGGCGCCCACTGTTACTTAGGAAAACCACCAAGATGAGGGAGGAAGCTCTTCAACCTACCAAGAGGCTGAACTCGTGGCTAAATCCAAACAGCCACACACTGTAGCAGAGACGTTACTGGCTGCCTGGAAAGAGAGATGTCTGAGCATCTCAAAGACCTGGAGCCGTTAAAGAAACAGCCCAAGTTGCTCTAGCAGATAAACTGACACTGTTATAAACTGACTGACCCAACAGGATGGAAGGACTCACAGAGATAACCAGGATTCAGAAACTTTAAATAAAGTTTATCAAGGAACAGAAAATCACAGCAGAGCTAGAGACTGTACGACACTAAATCTGAATAAAGAAGAAAACGCTGCAAAATGCAGGAGAGACACTGACTGAATCTCTAACAAACAAACCAACAGAAACTAGACCGATGACGACAAAATCACTGCTGAACAGGAACCTAACAAATCATGAACGGACTGGCTGACTTAGGGCCGATAGCGGATGACTAGCAGAGGTCAGTGGTTAGACAGAAGTACAAACTGAACCCGGGAACAAAAAACCAGAAGAAGAGTCCTCACTGAAAACAGATAGGTTGTCATTGTGTATATGTCATTGTGGAGCATTTTTGTGTCGTGGGATTTTTCTAATGTAAGAATGTGCTGTGTCTCAAAAAGCTTGGGCAACGCTGCTGTGTGGTATATAGTAACGCAGTTCACATTAAAGATCCTTCATGGTTTCACTGTCACGGCTTTAGTCATTAGTTGGTCTCATGATGTGGCCGCGTACGTGGGCACCACCTTCCTGCTGTGGACGTCCGCTCTACTGGTGTTTCTCCATTTTCCCTTTCAGTTACAGACGTCAAGCAAACGCGGCTGGTTCTGCTGCTGACTCTCTACATGCAGTCACATTTTGGCAAAAAGATTGTGACAGGAACAAATTGACGAAGGTACACTTTTCCCTTCCAGCATTGAAAAAGGATAATTTACAGGAGCAGGGATGAAACATTAGCATAGCTGTCACTGCCCATCATAACCGCTCAAGTTCATGCAAGGCATGAGAACCAAACTGTCAGTGGCAGGAGTCAGCCAGTCAGCCTAACGGTAGCCTGCAGGAGACGAAGACGGAACAAAGGCTGGAAATACTTCTACTGTAAATCCTGCAATACATCAATGTCACTATATAGGTGATGCAACGCAACAGTCCATATATATATAGATATATACAGAGTCACTGGACATGCATGGACTGCTTTTGTGAAGTAAACCTGGTAGTGGTTGGGCTGCACAGACTTTCAGCTTATAACCTAAAGCCCTTACAGTACATGTATGTACCTGTGGTATGGAACAATATTACAATGACTAATACGTAACACTTTTGCTTATCGCATTGAAAACACAGAAAACCCCATCAACCGTGCTGCAACTGTTCGAGAAAGCTGATGTTTGAAAGATGTGATGTAACTGAGTGAAACATTCTCTTGTCCAATCAGCTTCTGCTGTGACAACCTTCAGCAAAAGTACAAGTCACACAAGGGCGGAGAGTCATCTACATCGACTCAGTTTGAGACAAATGGAACAGGACAACACAGAAAGCATTAGAGAGGAGAAATGAAAGATGAGAAGGATACAATAAAAGGCCTGGAAATTCCAATATGGTTCAGACAGTAGCAAAGACAATGATGAAAGGAGCAGGGAGGGAGAGAAGATGGAAAAGGTATCAGCAGAGTATGAAAACAGGTCTGGATGTGAAAAGGATGGCAGAGGTCAGAAGTGGAGCAACAAGAAACTTTTATTGTGCTTTGTTCGTATAGTAGACAGACGTAAAGTCCTGGTTTTAGGGTTCTGCGTCTGGTCGTCTGGTCCCTGCGTTGCCCTCTCAGCAGTTTTTACTACTTTGTTTGGGTCATTTATTCACGAAAAGCATCTCTAGAGCTTTTCATCTGTAGTTGAGGTGCGTGATCTGAACCATGGACCAGTTTAAGGAGGGTTGCATCACTTGAGCTAAAAATGACTAAATCTACTGAATGAAATTAAGCCTAAAAGATCAGTGAGGGTCAGACAGCAAACGTACAGAGATGCATGTTATGAACGGACTGGAGCCAACTGAGGCGTTGGCATGAATGAACACGTTTCTGAGTAAAGTGAGCAGAACGGAGCCGCTTTACCTTTGCATGACTGTACATGAACGTTTCTGAGCATCATGTCAGAGCAAATGGTCTTTGTGTCTTTTTGTTAATGAAGCATTTGGTGCGATTTATTTATAGAACAACAAATATTTTCTCCTGAACAAAACTTCCCTCCAGTCACTTCTTCTACGCTCCCCATTAAAACAGACACTGTCCCAGTCTAAGCCCTAGCGAGTGCATATGTGTGTTAAACTGTAAGGACTCTTGGTCTTGGTCTAAGCTTGCAGATGTTTCTACCACTCAATACGAACAAGTGGAGGGTAAGGATGTGTCATTGCTGCCATCTTTCCTCCTCAGTCCTCACACATGCTGATCTCAGCTGGGGCCATGATAACACGTAGTTAAGGCTGGAGCCTTGTCTGCTTTGTGTTGAGGGTAACTTTTGTATGTAGTTTACAAGTTACACGTAGAAATGGACACAACCATACAGAGATAAGCAAAATGAAAAGCCCATGAGTGAGGACAGGTCTGCCTTGAAGGTGCAGACACATCCCTCCATCATACAGAGGCACACACACACAGTCTGTGGCTGATCTCCCATCAGTCTGCATCAGTATGTTAGTCTGGGTTAATTTAGATGAATGAAGCCAAACTGCTGAAAACAAACAACCCAGTCTCTGGCATGCACATTCATTTACACAGTACAAATGTGCTCATTAGAAAAGGCTGATTTCATTTATAGCAATATTGACTGATGATTATGAAGCAGCGGACGGGTATGCACGGCAGTCTGGGCTGTTCCGGACCACAGATCATTGAACCTGTTGATAATGTTGGTAGTAACCTAAAAACCAAAGTAGCCTGAATAATGGCAGTGTCACAAATTTAGAGTTTATTTATTTATTATTATATACAGAAGGTACAAAGGTTTAGGCCTTTAAAGATAAAAATACACGTATGTAGAAAACCCAACACGCTGAGGAAGCTTTTTAATGAACAAATAAAGTCAACACAGCGACAAACAACAATGTAAATGTCACATCCAGGTTTATTAAATACATACACAAGTCTGTTGTCATAATCCTCAAACTTTTTTTTGGATTTAATTAATGTTTTACACTTTTACAGATTTCCAAAATGTGACAAAAACTAAACAGGTAAAAAATTCTATTGGTTAGTGAACATTGTCTTATTGTTGTATTGTATCCTGAAAAGAATAAATTAAGCTTCATATAGAGACAAAAACCATGAAAACTATTTATCTCTGTACGAAGTCTTCTCCGTAGTAAATAATCCATCACTGCTGTTTAGATTCAGGGACTGACTGGAGAAGCTGCCATGGCTCAACTTTCAGACAACCTCAGCTGGACGACTGAGAATCTCACAAAACTTTTGCAACATGTCCCTTCTGGGGCTCGGTAGTATTTGGTGATGGTGCAGATGGGTGGAGGGCTCAGTTACTACGCTAACCAGGGCTTAGTGGATGTTAATGTGTGACAGTTACAGTACTGGGGCAGAACCTGATGAAGGATTATGTCGCTGCTGCCTAACAGTGAATTGTGCATCACTGTGGACTTTTACGTGTGTTTTGAATAATAAAAAGTTAAAAATGAAATTAAAGAAAATGAATACTAACGTGAGCTGAGTATAAATTCCTCTTTTTGTAGGTGCATTTTGTGGAAAGATGAATCTCTTACTTGTTTTTTCAGAACTATGAGACCTTCCCACTTTCAACTAACTATTTTATAAGTTGTTGCATTACTTATTCTGAACTTGTTCACTTGCTGACAAGTGTCACAAGTGTGTTGCTTTTTGCCTTTAAACACACGATGGCAACGATAAACATTAATGAAGCTGCAGTGATAGAATGGTCAATCATACATGAGGGAGGGTTACACTTGATACAGTGTGTCACATGGATTCATTATTCATTATTCAAGTCCCACAGTTAAGACTAAAACACTGGTGTCAGCGGCTCAGGCTTGTGCGACGTTCTGTGAACTGCAGGGTGTCTTGGTCAGTTCTGTGACTTTGTTTCACTTGCTGTGATTTTGTGTGGTTTGAATAAATTAACTTTGAAGAAGTGATCCATCTCTCTCGTAAGTCCCGGTTCTGCTCGTTCACGAGTCAAAGAGATTTTTCAAAAGCCCATATTTGACTGCACAGCTCAGATGCATGAAATGTTCCCTTATAGCCCTGTTTTCCATACAGCGGCATCCAGAGTCATGTGCATCCGGACATGTGGCCTCTACAAGATTACATATTTCACTTATGAATGCCAGGACATTGATCCTAGAATTACATACAGTACTTTGACTTTGACTTGCTGATGCTTCCAACTGATGCTAAGACGACGCTTACTTAACTTAACACAGGCTAAAATCTGAATCTAATGATCATGAACAAACCAAACTGTAACTGATCTTTTTTGAGGATATTATTATTTGAAGATTAAAAAAAAGATACACACACGTTTTTATATTTTACAAAAACACACATGTAATTTAAAATAAATTTTTTAGGTACATAGCCGGGCGGCACGGTGGTGTGGTGGTTAGCACTGTCGCCTCCCGGAGGCGACCGGGGGCCTTTCTGTGTGAAGTCTGCAGGTTCTCCCCGTGTCTGCGTGGGTTTTCTCCGGTTTCCTCCCACAGTCCAAAGACATGCAGTTAGGTCAATTGGGTAAACTGCATAAGTTGCCCGTAGTGTGTGTGTGTGTGACTGTGACTTGTGTGTCTGTATGTGTGGCCCTGCGATGGACTGGCGATCTGTCCAGGGTGAACCCTGCCTCTCGCCCATAGCCAGCTGGGATAGGCTCCAGCACGCCCGCGACCCCTTCGGGGAATAAGCGGTAGAAGATGAATGAATGAATGAAGGTACATAGCCAGGTGACGCCACCAGACAGACTGACTCGACACGGCTGTGGTTTAATTACTGATCCGTTAGCTTCCAAACGTCATCTGATCCTGCAGATATGCAAATGCAAACATCTGCATCTGTGTCATGTTCACCAACCGTGTGTGTGTTGTGTATTTAACGTGTGTACACATATCAAATGTCAGCACTAACAGTAATCATCACAGGGCTTGGTTGGGAAACGAACACAGTCCTACTATGCTAAGAGAAAGCAATTATCATGAAGCTCAGTTCTCAAGGTCACAACTAACTAGAAGTAAGTACAAAGAAGAGTAAAGGAAATGTGTTTACAGTTAGGGTCAGAGTGGCTTTGGTACAGGTTCAACCTCTCTGCAGTTAAAGGTGAAATATCCATGAAATAGTGTGAAAGTATGCTTTGATTCAACATGCTGAACTCGGCTAAGTGGTGGCAGCAGTGTGTGACTCAAAGCAAAAAGTAGGGCAAGATATGCTCAATGATAACCAGATTGGCTGATGGCCGACTATTGGCTCAGAGCGACACAGGCTTGAAAGCCAACTGTTGACATGAGTGACCCAGATTCAGCCCACAGAGTTGAATGAATTAACATTTGATTGTGTCCATTTTCACAGTGTTTGTAATTTCATGTGTAGTGAAGCAATTCAGTCCCCTTGAATTATGTGATATCATGTGAGGGAGCAGACAAAACCATCTGCTTTATCTATTCATCGTATACACGTATCAACTTAAGCCAAATAAGAGGATCGTAGTTTTAGTTTCTTTTCTTACAGGTCACTTTTGTCATCAGCAGACGTGTGACACAGAAACAGTCTTCTTCCCACAGGGAAAGTCTGTAGGAATGTTGTTGCTGACGCCAGCAGTGTGTAGCACGACAGAGCTTTCTGCGCCGAGGCTGCAGGAACCTGCTGCATGCAGACCAGTGCTGGCTCATCCTGAGTGTCCACGCACGACTACTGCAGGTGTAACCCTGGCTCAGTCGTCACTTGTCCCACATATGGCTGCGTGTGTGCGTGTGTGTGTGTCTTTTTTGAATAAAGACATTCTGATTTTTGTCTGCCTTGAGATTAGATTACAGATTATCTTGATCTGCTTTCACAACACAAACACCTGAACATACTCACTTTGACTACAAAGTCTTCCAAATTTCTCAGTGGTTGTAATGGGCAACATTGTTTATTTTCTTTCAATATTCTTTTTTGCTTTAAATTTTAAACTTTTATTTTTTCTTAACACTTGTTGGTTCAGCACTAGAGTGGATTCTGGACCAAAGCGTACAGTGAGTCAACATCTGCGCAGCGTAAGCCGTAGTTAGGAGACAACAGAAAGCCACCACTACTATGCAGGATGATGATGCATATGGCTTCATTTCCTGCCAAATTTAAAAGGTTACAGTCATTTAAGTACTAAAGTTATGTGAGTGACACCCTGGTGATGCACTACATTCATTTATCTGGTTCGGTTGCAGAAATGTGATGAACAGTTCTGTGACTCCAACTGTATTAAAGTTTTCCATGGTTGGATGAAAGCTCTAGAAGAACTACAGCAGTAAACGTTGGGATTGGGAATCAATTTAAATGACGAACATTTGATACATAACATCTCTGAAGAGCTGGATGCTGTTTGCTAACTAATACGCAACATTTTACACAGAACGCATTTCATCAAGGTTAAGATCTGAATAAAGGTTCTGACATTCATCCATTAGTGTGTGAGGCTTTTCACTCACTGCTGTAGGACAGTGTGGTCCTTAAATGTTTGTTGCTCTGTGTTCGTGTTCATACTGTTGATGGACCAGAAAAGTCGTGTTCTTTCATTCAAACGATTTATATTCAAATGTAATTTTTGTGGAAGCTGGCTGGGACTGGAAATTGTGACGTCTCACTGCTCAATAACATTTGAATAATGTTTTGATGACACTGAATTAGAACAGATAGATATTTTATGAATGGTTAATTCCACATATGATTGATACTGAGTCATAATGATCCGCAAGCAGGGGTTAAATGTGCTCACGTTTACCTGCTGCCCAGAGTTAAGAGAGTCGTTGTTAGTTCTGCCTTTTTCTATGTCCCTCTGTACGGAGCCTAAATAGAAATGAACCAATTACAAAGAGCAGCTTGACATGGGACCATGTTGTCCTGTCTGCAAACAACCGCCCCTTCCCCTTGGCAACAAGCCAACTGCTGCAACACAAGACGAATCAATGAACGCAGGTCAATTTCTGCAGGAAAGTCCTTGCGTGCCTCTGGGGTGAGTGTGGAGAGACTCACTCAATCCCTCAGCCTCAGAAAACAACAACACAGCTTCCTGCCTTCTTGCTAAAGCCTTAGATGCATTTTTATTTCTACTTTAACTCTACTGGCAAGTGCCTTTGCATGAGCACTCATAGAAATAAAGCAGGGGGGGAGCAATCGATAACGTTTCTGAGAAAGCCAGCGTGTGTGAAGGGATTTGTAAGTCGGAGAGAGAGAAAGCGAGAGCGCAGGGGTGGGCAAGCTGAGAGAGCAGCACAGACTAATATCTAGAGAGAGAAGCATTTGTGCATCCTGGGAGGGAGGCGGAGAGGGAAGGAGTCAGAAAGGGGGAGAGACAGATGGAGAGCCTGGCAGTGTAATCAGTGGAGTAGCAGTAGTGGTTAACAGTTGATCATTCACCTCCCTGCACTCTCCCCACAGCTGATAGACTGGCCTGTGAATAACCTGGAATACATACACAAGCATTCCTCTAAAAAAGCCTCCTGTTCTTCATGAGCATTATCTATTTAGCTTTTTATGAAATGAATCATTGCCAGGCAGAGGAGGAAAGAAAGCATGAGCTATGGATCAAGCCTGCGGCAAACGCCATCAAAGTCCTTTGGCAGCTATAATAAACAAGGAACACAGAGGGGCTTGATATAAAAACCCTTTCCAAGCACATAAAGTTTCCCCTAATCAAGCTAAATTAAGCTGCTCCTCGCCTCTACACGGCCACTAACGGTGGCAGGTTTATGCAGGAAAGAGCTGAATTAAGCAGCAGCCCACACTGGGGAATTTTTAGAAACTGTATGGCAACACATACACAGATTACGTGAGTGGGAAGCACAGGAATCCACAGGTAATTGTCCTCACCTACACAGAATTCATAGCAGTGAGTGAAGATATCAGGGAAAAGTGTAAAAGTTAAGATACATGTGGTACAAATTGTGTCACAGCTAGTTCAAAGACCTTCTGCTGCATTTTATCCACGTGAAATAAATGAGATAATAGAAATCAGTGGCGCCATAATGAGAAGGTGACTGTACTGAAGGATCACAGACACGATCAGCGGTGAGTTTATTAAACGGTTGGGCAGAGCTTAGCCCTGTAGTTAGTAGACATATTTTAATAAACAGCGACTCTACATAACAACCAGCAGCGAAAGCTGGTTCATTTGTGGAATCAGAAGAAGATCTGTGTCTGAGTGAAGGGAATGTTCTTTGCCTCCTGAAGTAACTGATTCTGAAAAGCCATGATAGTGGATGATAGAAGTCACAAACAGATTAAAGAGTCCTTTAATATATTCTACGTCTGTGTCTGTCTCTCGGCCCCAACCACCACAGGTTTCCATCTTTCCTTTGTCCCTGTCACCTGTGCACCTGCTCATATATCCTAATGATGCAGCTGTCGTACTTCCAGCCACCACACCTGTTCCATTCACTAATTACCTTCCCAGTATATCTACCTGTTGGACTACTGTCTGTGTTTCTGCCAGAAAGGACTGATTGTTTGCCAGAAAGGAGAAGGAAGTTGGTCAGGACAGCTGATGACAAGAGGCAACTTTTAAAAGAAGCCATAAAACGTCCCGCCCACATTTCAATAGCTTGTAGATTCATCTGTGTGTCTGTAGCGTTTACATTTGGTTGCATAATAGCATTTCTTCTTTACTATCATTGCAAGGTGATGATCAGGATATGACACCTGAACGCTGCAGATGTCTGCACACTGGCTGATGATTCAAGGGCTGCAGACCTGGAAGACGTGAGGAGGTCCAGTATGTGCTATTGCCCATGTTTTCCTTTCTCTTAAATAAATAGTGACAGGAATTAAATGTGATTCTGTGTTTGCACGTTACAAAAACAAAGTCAAAAACCTTAAACAGAGGGAATACAAATGCGTGTGTGACTGTACAAACTGCTGAATCAAGAGAGAAAAAGAGGGAACCGTGGTTCTTGATCACCATCATCCGACCGACATCATGCCAGTCTCGGTTTACACAGATGAATCTTACAAGCGATGCTTGATAGGGAATGAAAGATGCGTGATTACTGTAGAGTTGGTCTCTGTAGAGCAGGGAGATAACAGCAACAAAACAGGACTGACAGCTCACAGACTTTTGATCGGATGATAATCCCATCTGGCTGTTCTCCATCCTCCTGATGAAACTCTTTGTGTGAACGTCACACACACACACACGTTATGTTACACATCATTTCGCTGAATCGCATTATGTTAGTGCTGAGATATTGTTCCCCACAGTCTAATGTGCAGCAATAAAGTGTAAACGCATTACTTTTGTAGACATTAGTGTAATTACCATAAAGAAGTGACTATTATGGAGATAACTGACAGAATAGTGACATGAGACTTTACTTACACTCACTCATTCATTTGCAGACTGAAACGCGTTGTACAACCGATTGTATGACTGAGTTACAGCAAGTGTTGCCGGATGGAAAATGAAGAAATATCATATTTCGATTCAAACTACATGAAAAGAAATCACAGCTAAAAAACAAAGCTATTGTATGTGCATGGAAGTGCAGTAACACATAACATTATTGTTTGAATACATCCGTTTGGGGCTTTATTGACTTGGCTGCTTGGTTTTCTTACTGATGTCTGTGCTGCCGAACAAATCAAAACGTATTTTTTATGATGCACACATATGAACTATGGCCGTGTATCGTGTATCGCTGCACTACAGCCACACTTCAGCAGCAAATAGAGAAGATGTTGAACGACTTGTTCACTCTTTTACAATGTGATCATTTTTAAATAATAATTTAATTTACGGTTGTAGAATGAATACAAATAACACGACTCTATGCCTGATTAACAGAAAGACTAAGCCAAGCACCAATTCAATGACAACACAACCTGCAGAAAGGTCAAACTGTGGCAACCTCCTTATTTAAGCACAACTGTGGCTCATAATTACCTTTATCATGAGAACAAGTAAATATATTGACCATTGAATCTGAAAGATGCAACTGCATGTGTGTGTTATGCTCTATCCAGGTGTGTGACCTGGATTTCACGAGTCTCTTCTGTGGCGTTATGGGAATAGATACAGTGTTATTTGCATAGGAGGTGATGGTTGGGTGATGTTGGCTCTCACGGCCGCCTCCATTTGTCTTTGTTTCCACATCTCCCCCATCCTTTGTCATTTTTCTCTCTTCTGCAGCATGTTCATTTTGAGAGGAACATTTTCTGATTGTTCAGCTCTCTCTCATCCCTCTCTCGTTATTCAACTCTCTACCTTATCTATCACAAAACCTTTCTTTTTTTTCTCTGGGTGTCTTATTCTGACATTATTTTCTGTTCCATTACTTGTCTCTGCATGAAACCGTCTTGTTACACCTTGTTCAACTCCTCCTGTTATTTCTTTTACAGCACAACAAATTCAACCTCAACTAACTTAATGATAATCTGTTATATATTATATGTAATTACTGTCTATTGACAAACCTTTGCTTAATTACATTGTTGTCTGAGAGCTGAAACAAAATTACATGTTGATGGGCAGGTTGAACAAAGTGAGGGCAAAATTTGAAAGTCATAGTGTCACAAACACAATAAAGTTGTTTCTTTAAGGATTTAATAGCACAGAACAAAATAATCACAGCAAGGCTGAAAATACAAAAATTCTAAATTTAGTGAAAACTAAACTGCACAAAGCAGAACCTAATAAAATGAAGTAGAACTAATCAAAGTCTGAATAAGTCACTGCCAGGTAGGAGACGAACAATCTGGAGCAGGGACTAAGAAACTTATATTTATTGACAACAAGTTAACAGGGACAAAGAGAAAAAGGGGAATTATACTCTACAGTCTTTGAAAGGTATCCACAGCTTTTACTGGCCGTAGGTTTGTAGTGCTCTTCTCATTTTTTTATGAGGATCTGACCGGCCGACCGCTACTACGCCGTAGTGCTCGCGTGCCCGTCCACTGCTCACCGTAGCCGCACTGAGTGTGGTGTGGTGCCGCCAACCAGCATTTCCAGAGGGACGGTGCAGATTTTCACCTAGAAATGATGGCGTCTCTTCAGGAGACTCTGGAAAGCAGTGTCCTTACGTCTTTCAACCAATCAAGCATGACACAGACCACTGGCATTTCACACAAAGACAGCAAACGTGCAGGTATGGGCCACATGTCGGCTCAACCTTTCACCAACACGCGCATGCTGAGAACTCAGTGGAGGCAGATAAAAGCAGACATCTGGGCTTTGCATCAAAGCTGCTGGTTGTCTGTGAACCACTAGCCTGGGGTGTGGCTCTTTACTTTGTGGAAATCTCTGCTGTGTGTGTGTGTGTGTGTGTGTGTGTGTCCTATCGCTGCCTAAGCCTGGGGTCCAAGTGTCTGGCTCGGCTGTTTTCACTGCTTGCATCAGTCGCTTTCGTATTGTGCCACTGCTCCCAGGGAACTACATCAATTCCTTTTCTTCTGATGTGTCCTTTTCATTCCTTGTCATTATGGTTCCACCTTCTTTACATATCAATGTTCTCTCATCATTCATCGTTTTCTTATTTGCCTATTCATATCATCAACATGGCTTTTCTGCTCTACTTTTATTATATGTATTGTTTTATAGTTATATAATGTTTATGTTGGACACAAAGTACAAATTGGACAAAGTATTGTACTTAGTCTAGACACAGAGCAACATAAATACTGAGAGGAACAGGAAATAAGAAACAGGTGTCAGTGATAATGACTACGATTACAAACTGAAACCAGGAAGAGCCAAAGCACAGCGACCTCCAGCGGTTGGAGGGTCAGTCTGTGACAACGTTACATAAGTTTTTGACGTAATACTGTAAATAACGAGGGATTAAATGATATATATATTTTATATATATCATTTAAAGCTCTGAATCTGTAAAAATGCCTTGGTAGCTAATAACTATAGTCAAATCACTTGTTCTACAAATGTCAAACTTGGCCTGATCCCACCTCTTGTCTGCATTTATCTGTATTAGTCTTTCCATGTAACAACTTTTGCACCATAACTGTAGGAGTCTATAAACATTTCATTGAGTATTTGTGCTTAAACTGCGTGTGGGTGATGAGCAATGTATCCCAGCGAGTGGCTCTGGTTTAATACGTACGTTACTTCTATAGTCTTTAACCTACAGAGGACGTACGTCAGGCGGCTGTAGAGTGGAACCACAGTTTTCCGACCTCAGTTTCTGGCTCTGTGTCTTGTTGGAGATGGTTTAGTTTTTTATACCAGTTTCTGGATCTTGATAAAGTTTTTTAATAAGTCTAAGTCTAACCTGGCCCTGTGGATTTTTCAGACATGATAGACATCAAGCTTCCAAGTTTGGCCTCAGGGTGTGTATGAGTAAAGTAATATCTCTCAATGTCTCTGCTATATTTGTATTTTTGTGTCATTTTATTTTACATTTTACATAATTAATCCCTGTTTTTGTATATTAACTGTTGATCTTTGCACATTTGACTTTGACTAGTAAAACATTGAACATTTATCAGACATTTGACCTATAACAGATAAACCACCTGAAGCTCAACATTAAATTCTGTTCTGCTCACTGTTTCACAGTAATTTCATAATTTCCCGTGTCCCCTGTCTAATGACTCCTTCAACTCATAGTTTGCTTTTAGTTACAATGGCTTGTTGGTTCGTGTTATTAATCATCTACAGGTTTGTTTGTTTTCCTCCTTAACCACTTGTATTTTGTATTTTTGTTGAAGTCTCCATTTTTAGGGGCAGGGTAACGTGGAACAGTCGTGTTAATATGGGACATATATGCTGAAAAAACACAGAGTCGTCCAAAGATCATATGTCGACTACAAGAGCACACACTTCCACTACGCCAACAATTTCAGCTGTTGTTTGTTTGATTCAGCTTCTCTTCGTGTGATTAGTCTTAATTGTCCCCTCTTCTGTTTTTTCCTGCATATGCAATGGTTTTTAATTCCTTTTTAGTTGGTGTGAAATCTTGTTTATTCCAGTTTTGCTAGTGTTACTTTCTTGGTATAATTATATTTTTCTGACTGATTATTTCTTTGTAAGTCCTGGGTTGTGCATTCGGGTCTTTTCACAGTTTGTATTGCTGTTTAAACTTGTTAGTTGGTTAATTGTTTGTTAGCTGGCCCTAGTCATTTCTATGTGTACTGTAACTGTGAAGCCTTTGTTCTGCTCTCAAATGCTTTGCCCAGTCAGGCCTGCTGGCTGTTACCTGCCTGTGATGAGCAGTGCAGTAGATCAGGACTTTATTATATCATGCTTGTGGGTCTGGGTTGGTTTCTGTGTTGGCTGTGTGTGACTAACAGGACCGAGCAGCATTTATTAACACTAACTGTACTGTATTAGAAGAAGGTGAATCCTAATAAGAGACGTGTGCGGTGTCCACCCTCGCAGCCACATCAAGCGCATACGTTTAAAAAACCCTGAAAGGAGCAGTGAGTCTTCTGTGGTAGCTGATGTGCGATGGTATTTTTATCAAATTAACAGCCTTTAAAGGGCACAAGAGCATGACTAACATGCTTCAACACCCAGTCTGTAACATTTGCACAGACGACAGCATCGCTGTCCCTTCATGCACAGCGTGAATGGACACGCTTTTAAGAAAAGAGACCAACACGCAACTATTTAAGTTCATTTCAAGTTACACCCTGTAATACAAATATAAACTCCTTTATATTATGCCATAACATTATTTAAAACAAAAAAATATATCTGTAGCGTTTTTAGCTAAATTTGTAGTTGTCAGGTCTTAAACCTTGTGAAGTGCTTCCTTTCAGCCTGCAACTCGTAAGGGTTATGTGCCACATCATGACTGACCGTCTGAAGGTTCTGTGTGTGGCTGGGTGAAGGGTAACATAGAGTAGGGTAACAACTGTTACTGGTGACCTACAGTTACAGCTACAGCCACTCTGGGCTTCCTTTCCCAGACAACCACCCAGATATGACCTCAGACTCCATCGAGGCAGCGTAACACCACGACACTGAGGAGTCCAAAAGATGGAGGTGCTCAATCAGAAGTACACAAGGAAGAACTTCAGCAGCTGCATTGAGCAGTTCATGGCTGCAGTTATGAGTTGCTGATTGTATAGTCATCATGGTTTTGAAGTAGGTTTAAAGTAATTAATCAGTTCAAATATCACAAAGATCTTGCAAATGTGTGTTTGAGTGATGACACGAAAAGCGGCTACTTCACATAAACTCTTTATTTAAATGTATTTGTCATTTCCCCTGAACTCTTCTATGTGCAAATTGTCGGATGTGTTGACCAGCAGGAGGCTGCTGAAGTGTTCCACTGCTGGAAATGAAAGCATCCCCGTTGGGCCGACAGGGAACGTGGCCACTTGGGTGCAAAGGGAAGTGGCACAATATTTTATGCAGACATCTCTCGAGAATCCTGTTTAGATCCCTGTGCGTCAGGATTCATTTAGGCTCTTATTTTTTTAACATTATTCTTTATCTAAGTTTGTTCTGAATATAAAAACATTCTCAGCATGTCACTGGATTAAGGACAGCGATTAACATTTGCAGAGTCACACATCCTGAGAATTACAACCGGGGTGAGATGTTGGGGAAGCAGGTTAGAAGAAGCAGAGGAAGCTGCTTCCTGGTTTTCTTGTGAACAGTAATTACAGTGGAGTGAAACATTATTTCTCCTCCACATCCATTATTTGCGCATCCACCCATAAGCAGTGCAGAACTAATTTTTCTGAGGCTTTGCAATATTGGCAGATTGTGACATTTTTATTGTTGCGTAGCTGGACAAACAGTTTTCACCGCAGTTGATTGAATTTCTATTGATAGTATTTGTCATTGTCATTGTAATGTCAGGTTCTACTGCTGTTTTCTTCGGTTCTACTTCACCCACAGCTGTACCAACTTGTGTGGCTTGGGGGAAAAAGTACATTTTTTAACTGTGTAGCACTTTGTTGTTATTGTAATCACAACCTGGACAAACTAAAGAGATGTCCACTCTGCCAGAAATAACCGAAACAATCCCGCTTTGCTGAGACGAAAAGTCGAACACAGTTCACGCATTTCATCTGCTGTCACATCAAAGCCTGCCCAGCATCCAGCTGCTCCAGTCGCTCTTTTCAGCTGAGTGAACGGTAAAGCACAACGCAGCCCTTTCAGGGTGACACCATGACACGTACCAATAAGTGAAGCACATGGTGAAGTTGCTTTTGGCTCATCATAATGTTTAGTCATCCATATAACCTTCCTTACGTCTCTTGTCATCTAAAGCTGTATCGTTTTTCTCTGCTCTCCGAGCGGAAATTTGTGCAGCTTTTGATTTGCTGAATGCTACGTCTTTTGTGCTATGTAATAGTCTCTGTGATCCATAATCTGCTAAATAAGCCTCGCTGCCTTCCCAGGACTTTTGAAGTGCACCTTTCCAGCACACAATGGTCACTTTGAGTTTGATCAAATTATAAAATATTCACACAGCTGAACTGTATGTTATGGCAAATTTAAAATGTGCTTTGCGTCTGAATCTGCTTCACTAGATTACATTGAGGCTGCAAACAGCCGTGGATGTTATGCAGCTATCCTGCTGGGACCAAAGCTAAAAAACTGCAATCCTGGAAGTCTTTCTTCTGTCAGAAAAGCCGTCTGCTTACACTCTCACTCTGACATTTGATGTTTTCTTGAGACTCAAATTCTTTACTGAAAGCCCGTCTGCTTTGAAATTCGACCTGGAACCTTTTATAAATAGAAGCAGAGAGAGGCTTGACCCAACTTAACGTACATCCACTAAGCTGCTCACCCGGCTTTTTAAGCAGAAGTGAACGAGTTTGAAGTGTTCGCATGGCATTTTTTGCTGCCTTTACCAAACATCACGTGTACATTTGAATGACAGCACCTGAAGGAAATTACGGTCTGAACGTCAGCATTATTATTTTTCCCCCTGACTGAGCAGCAGGCAGAGCTGCTGGGCCCCTGCTTTCACCGTTGAGATGGGATTTCTGGTCCCTCTCTAACCTGCCACATGCAACATACTCGTTGCAGACACAACGTTGAGGGTTGGATGCCTGTGGCCTTGTAGATATTGTGATTCTTTACAATTGGTTGGACACACCTGGACATTAAAACTATGATGATGCTGTGGGTGATTAAATGCACAATGGTTCAAAATCTGATCAGTCATTTTAGGTTAAAACATTCAAATATAGATGAAATGTTTTGAATATGAAATGCCTGCCTAGCACACAACCCCTCCCCCACGGTTCTGGAGAAAGGAACTCGGGCACGGGTTGCAAATGAAACACCAAACAGGAGAAAGGTTGTGTCTGCATCACACCCTGGCACAGACCGTTCTGCTCAGCTCTGGCTTCACCACTGCTCCTGAAAACCAGGCAGTGAATCCAGTTAATTAACCCCACAAATGAATCACATTAATACTTAGATCATCGTCTTCCTTCTGCTTAGGTCAGAGCTGAAGGTTTTAGGAACCACTAGGCAGCCTTGTTTCACAGCAACCAAAAAACTCTCTCCCCATTGGATTCACTTGTTATTGTGGGGACATAAAACCAAACAGATACTGATGACGTTTGCTAGTTTGATGATGTCGCCAACCTCACTGTGGGCAAGTCCAGGTGATTTATACGGCTGAGCTGACATCCGTCCAATCCACAAACACAGGAAAAGAGGAATTAAACATTTAATTAACAAGACATTTGGATGTAGAAACTAACTCAGTCAACCGATACGTAACAAGCTGGAAACAACCTTAAACATCACAAGTCAAAAAGAACGTGACGTGTGGAAAAAACAACACCGCTGTTCTACGCAAACTAAGAAACTAGTCATTTAAACCTCAGCCTGAGTTGATGAAAGGGATCCGTGGACACGACTAAAAGTACCAGAGGACCGTGAGGACAGGAGCTGGGGCATGGGGACAGCAAACGACCTGGCAAGGTGACTATGCCTGAGGGAAGCTTAGATACACAGGGGGAGCAAATGATGAAATGAACTCACAAGACAAACAAGGAAGACAGTGTGAAAAATGGCTGAGGGGGCGTAGACCAGAGAAACGAAGGGATACGGAAATATTTATATAATATAACAAAACCTGAGACCAGACAGAGACCGTAACAAACTTTCCCCTGCAAAACCACGAGACGCACACACCACTGAGCCTTTCTTCTGGGCAAACTGAAATTCACACTCAGGTCTGGTGTTATTAGTGGTTAATGACATGATGCCTCCACCACAGGAACATGCTGCTATTGGTCGCTTTTCTGTTCCCATGGAGACATGACATGTAAAACTATGACTGTTTTCTCTCTCGCTCACTTGCAGACTGATAATGAGGCGCGTGATGTGTCACCACCCGAAACTTTGCTTTTTAATTAAGCATCACTTTTAACTGCTGGGTCATGTAATCTCCAGACCGCTCTAAAACGTGATTCATATCTGGCGTATTTAAAACGACATATTGTGTGAACCACACATTGTCTTGACTTGCTCACAGCAAAAAGTGCATCAGCTTCTCCACATCACATCACCTAAATATAGGAATGAAGCAAAAATGTCTTCGCTACCATTTAACTATCTATAAATATGTTCTGTGCCTCATACAGTTAAATATTTTTTCACACTCCTACTCAGTCTTTTCATGGATGTATGGGTTTATCATATATTTATTTGTTTACCACGTCTGTCTACTTATCAGGGATAGATATTTCTCAAAACAACTTTAACAAGGAGACCCATGGATAAATAAAGAGAATATTAGATACAAGTTCATTTGTGTCCCAGAGGGGAGCAGTATCTGAGACGCTAACGTACAGGAGCAGTAGTACGATGAAAATACGGAAATACAAAACATTTTGTATTCCCACAACATTTTCTCACTCTCTGAATATCAGAGCTGCTCTTCCTGATACTGATGTACGTCTCTGGCCTGGTCTACACTGAGCTACTTCGTTTGACACATACAGTTGCGAGAAAAAGTGTGTGAACGCTTTGGGATTTGATGAATTTCTGCATAAACTGGTCATAAATGTTCTGATCTTCATCAAAGTCACAACAATATAGAAACACAGTCTGCTGAAACTAATGCTGCACAAACATGATATGTTTTCATGTTTTTAATGAACATAACATGTGAACATTCAGAGCAGGTGGTAAAGTACGTGAACCCTCGGCTGATGACTCTCCAAGAGCTAATTGGAGCCAGGAGTCAACCAACCTGGAGTCCAGTCAATGTGATGAGGTTGGATGTGTTGGTTAAAGCTGTCCTGCCTATAAAACCAGTTTGAGTTTACAGTTCTCCAGAAGCATTGATGTGAACCAAGCCTCACACAAAGACTCTGAGAAGACCTACGACCAAGATGTTGACTCGAAGCTGGAAAGGTTTACAACAGCATCTGTAAAAGCCTTGATGTCCACGTGTCCACGGTGAGACAGACTGACTACAAATGGAGGAAGCTCAGCTCTGTAGCTACTCTCCCTGGACCTGGTCGTCCTGTAGAGATGACTGAGACACAGCAACCAATGAGGGAAGAAGAATCCTAACGTCAGCTAAGACTCACAGGAATCTCTGACACATGATGACATTTATGTTGACAAATCTACAATAAGTAAAACATGAACCTAGAATAGAGAATATGGGAGGAACCACGGAGGAAGACACTGATGTCCAGAAAAAACCCAAAACGTTGTAGCAGGTTTGAAGTTTGAGCAGCTGGATGATCCACAGACCTACTGGCAACATATTCTGAGGACAGATGAAACCAAAACTGCGTTGATGGAAAGAACACACAACACTATGTGGAGAACAAGACCCAGATCACCAACATCAACACCTCATCCCCACTGGAAACATGGTGGAGGGGGCCACAGGACAACGACCCAGAGCACTGAAGTAAATCAGCAACAGAATGGCTTCACCAGAAGAACATCCTCCTTCTGGACTGGCCCAGTCAGAGTCTGGACCTCAACCCGACTGAGATGCTGTGACATCACCTAAAGAGAGAGATTCACCAGATGTCCCAGGCAGGAAGATGGGGATCACCAAAGGTACAAAGCCTTCGTGAATAAATGTCATAGTTGCTGACAGTTAGCTGTCAACCAAAGCAGAAGCTACATCTGTGCTTGAGTATTATTGATCAAACAAGAAAACCTTTTATTACTGCAATAATGCTACAAAAATAGACCAACAACTTGCCCAAAATAATTTATGTCTGTTCTATTAACGAAACCTTGGATTTAGCTTACTGATGACTAATAGACTGATGGAAAGATGGAAACATTGTTAGAGAAGCATACGCAGAAGCTTGGGCAGAGAGACTATTTTAAACTAAAAGACGGATAAAGTCACGTCAGATGTCTAAAGAGAAGAGACAACACTCCTTCCAAACCAGTGTGTGGGCTCATAGAGGTTGCTCACTCACTGGGCTTTGTGTACACAGGAAGCAAAGCACTGTGGGAGTTTTTCATCCATCAATAGGTGCCTTTCCCTCAGGGCTCAGGGTCTCTGGGAATTGAGCCAGCAACCCTGTGAGGGCTGGCAGCCCTGCCTGTGAAGGCACACAACTACAGCCTTCACACACACAAATACTCACAGAGAGAAATAATGAGCTGATACATACAGTTATACACATACAATATACAGACGAATAGAGCAGCGCACTGTACGTCTCTGTGTCACTGGAAAAGAGATGAGCATGTGTCTTCTGTGGCATCACCAGTTTCCAGGGTGACGCTTTATGAATAATGATTTATTACATAGGGACAGAAGTGAAATGGAGGAAATAGGCCTTGAATAAAGTATTTCTCTCTCATAGGAATACATTTACTCACAGCAGCGCTTCGTGTCATCCGAGGAGCTTTTTTTCCTCCATCAATAAGAGAGAAAGCAGGAGAAGGAGGGAAGTGAGAGACTAGAGTCAATTTAAATGACACTGATTGAGACAGAGGAAGCCGGTTTGAGATGGATTTGTAAGAGATCAAATGTTTTTTAAAATGTTATTCGCTGCAGCTATCAATGGATCCAGTCTCCAGTGCAACCTGCATTATGCAGATACAGATGATGTACTGTAGGGCACGTTTTCACAGGAGCCATGCAACGCGACATACATTCACACAGATTCACATTGGCTGTGCAGAAAGCTCCTCATAGAAGCTGCCGTTGCTCGGGTGCATTTCCACAGGAAGGATGGTCTGACCTGGAATCAAAGTGTTGGAACTAAAGTCAGACCCTAGTTCGTCTCAGAGAAACGCCCTTCGAATGAGTCCTGGTCTTTGGAAAAAGCTTGGAAAAGAACATGTTTACGTTTAAAAGTCTTTAAAACTGTTAACCAGAATATAGAATATAGAATTAAGTATGCCTCATTATACCAGTTCTCTGGTCACAGCAGTGCCATCAGTCAGCGGTGGTTTGGCAGTGCCGACCTTTGAGGCGAAGAGGGAAGCTGGAGAGCTCAAAGCAGAGAAAGCACACAGAACTTATTAGCTGCCTCCCATCAATCAGGCCTGTTGCTACGCAGGTTAATTGGGTCATCGCTGTTACAGGCCTCGTTCCCGCAGTCGCACAAATATCTGGCTGTTCTCACACACGGCGTGAACCAGCGTGTATGCTTTTCATGCGGTAAACGCAGAAGCTTGGCCTCCTTTGTGATTGTTGCAGTTATTGTTGTCGTGTCTTGTGTACAGATCACAGCTGGGAAATATCTAAACTTCCACTTGAGTAAAGACAAATCACAGAAAACATTTAAACAGTAAATGCCACAAACCCAGAGTGTGTGAGGATCGAATGCGACAAGAGTTACATCAAAGGCAATTACTCCAAATTAATATGATAGTTAACCAGCTTCAAACGAGGCACATTCAATAATCTCATGTGAAAGAGTCACAGTTTTAGGTGGACGAAAAAATATATGGAGTCCAGAGTGTTTTATTCAGTAAGCTGTGCAATTAAAAATTATGAAAAATAAACAATGTGGTCTGGTAGTTTTTCAATACTTCCCTGATTCCTCAGAAGCTGCTAATTACACGTCCTGCTTTTGAAGTGATTAACATGTCACACTGTGTAGATCCACAGTCATCTCAACGAAGAATCCTTTCAACAAGATTCCACTGAAATTAATTAAAAGCAAACTGAAGACTGTCCAGCTTCAAGTGCCAAACACCAAGACTCAACACAAACAAAACTGCTTCACCGTGACACATACAACAACCTCCCTCCAAAATATAGCTCAGTGACATGAATTACTGTGACTGGCAATAAATCCTGGAGCTAAGAGAACAGCAACGAAGGTAAAATTCCACCTTCATGAAATAACTCTGTGTGCATCCGTTCCATCCTTCTTAACTGCGGTCGCCTAAGCTGACCTGAACAACCACCACTTGACCGATGTGGATCTGCCGGTTCCACCTCACCACATGTTCACCACACGCGCCCATTAAAAGTTGGCTGATGACTTGCCACCTGCCTTGAAGGCAGATCATTTAGCTGTTGCTGCCTAGCGGGAGCTCAGGTGGCCTGCTGAACTCCGTGCCTTCAGCTTACCTGCCTAATTGAACCCTAGCTGAATTATGGGAGTGGGCCTGCACGCTGCACACTGATGTCCTGACATCCTCCGCCGCATACTAACAGGCCGTATCCATGCAGCGCATTGCTTAATGGTTGCAGGGCCGGTTTCAGCCTCAGTGTTTTTATTTCTATGCATCTCACAACCCTGCGTTTCCTACCAGCTCACTCTCTGCCATGGCCTTGAACTATGAATCACATCTGATTAGAGAGCAGGCTGTACTATTTCTGATTCTTGCTTCCTGCCAGTTTCTCATTCTGCCACCAGATGCCCCCACATGGTCTCTTGTTTCCTAATCATGTGACTGACACCAGTCCAGTCGCCAGGTTTCCATTTGGTTAAATGTTCGTCTTATACCTGTTCCAACATATTAACATTGTTTAAAACCTAACGCTGGCTTGTTAACCAACACGTTTTCCTAAGAAACCAAGCATCCATTTAAAACAACATTAACCCAACTTAATTTCAAAATAGAATTATGTCAGAAATAATTGACTGTGTTTAGTTGACACTGAATCACTGTTATTTATGTTTTAGATGTTTTCACTGAGCCTAGAGACAGACTGGAGGCTGTTCATGGCGTATACTGGAGTGTTTGGAATAACTGGATCGATGATGCTGATCATATTTCTAAATATCCTTGACGGAAATAGAATAGAATATAGAATATCAGATACAGAATATCAAAACACAGCTCTTGGAAGAGTAAAGCATCCTGCCGGAGGATGGCACAAGGGGATACATCAGATATGATGATGGTGGATAGATGCGATGCTTTGAGCATGTGTGATGATTTATACATGATTCACAGCATTGCGAGTCTATAGTGTAAGAGGAGATCAAACCAGGGGTAAAATCCAAGTTCTACTGGTGGCATCTTGTAAAAGTTCTGAATATTATTATGAGGTTTGTTGCGTGTGTGTGTGTGGTGAGCACTCTCGCCAGTGTTGGATCACTACTGAACAGCTGTTCAGTTTTTATACTCATCCACCAGTCGACGGATCATTGTACATGATAAGTATGTTTGTTTGTTTATTTATTTATTCTAGTTTTGTGCAAGGTTGATTCTTCTTTTATTTTATTCCATGTTTTCTCGTGTTATCTGTCACATCTATGTTTTTATCCATTTCCCATTCTGTACATTGCTGGTATGACAACACAGCCCAGTGTGGACCAGATCTGGACACTGTATTAAGGTGCAAGTGAGTCCAGAACCTAAATACCAGAGACTGGATTAACTAATGAGAGACCGATGAGTAATGACATCACGTGAACCGAAAGCCACAGAGAAAAAAACATAACCGCGTCTACAGGGCCTCGCCGCAGTGAGGCCCAAGAAGAGAACTGGAGGCATCGTGTTTAAGCAGGTTAAGAAGAACGTGGAGAAGGTGAGTCTGCGGTTTTATTTATTTGAGCAGCATCCCATTGGAAAGGGGAAGTTTGAATTTCCAAGTTTCCCACATCTGTTGAAGAGAAGGTCTGCTGTTTTTTTCATATTTTTTGGTTGTAATAATCGGCGGGACATAGTTTCTGTTGCTGGGATTCTGTGTATATCTAATGTGCTGTCCTCACAACACGTGAGCTGTGTGTCGCTAGACAGCCAGCTAACAACAAAAATAAGAAATAAAAATAAGGCCACACAAGGGTGGGGTGGGTTCCATTTCCCTTTTTATCTTATCTTTTCTTTTCTTATCTTTGGTTTCTTGTAACTGAAATTAACAGAGACAGTAGTAAATTAACAAATTACACATAACGTATCACATTACACAATAGCTTAGCTTACACACTGCTAAACCGTATAGCATACATACATTCACACGTTACAGGGTTCTATCATCCTTCACAAACACGTTCACTTACAAAGACGAATATTCTCCAAGGCACAAACGTTTAGGACTTTCAACAGACAAGAGCTACTAGGAATAAATAACATAACGGCTAACTGCCGTTAACTCCGCCGTTGGAGAAAGTGCCTCAAAGATCTTCTCTTAAACACATATGAACGAGCACTCGCTCTGAACTCAAAAACAAAGATCACTTACTCTAACAGATTTTTAACAGTTTCTTTAACTAAACTACTCTTATTATCTGAAAGGCATCACATCTAACACCTGTATTGTTGTAGCTAAATAACAAGCGTAGCATTTATTTATCAAAGCCAGAACACTAACTGCACACACATCGTCCGGCCTTCTGCAGATGTTAAGGTATTTTCCTATTTTTCCTACTTTTTGTCTTAATACATTTTTTAAATTAAGTTCTGCTCCTTTTCTTTACCTCTGGGAATAATAAAGTATGATTTTGATATATGTGGCCTCTCAACTTTTTGTTAGCAGTGCTTTATATTTCTTTCAGTTATATTGCAGGCCAGCGCGACCAGAACAACAGGTACAGTACAATTATTAATCACATCTGCAATTCACTGGTTCTCAAAGTGCTGTTGAGGGTCCACAACAAAGGCTGTAGCATCAAAATCCTACAGTTTGGACAAACTATCTTCTCTGGTACAAAACCTTTTCAAATATTCAATTCAATTCAACTTTATTTATATAGCGCCAATTCACAACATCAGTTATCTCAGGGCACTTTACAAGTAAGGTTTTAAGACCTTACACAACTAAACCCAACAATTCCCACATAGAGCAAGCTTTTAATTGTAGCCAATCGATAAATTGTACATTTAAATAGCGACAGCGGAGAGGAAAAACTCCCTCTCTAACGAGGAAGAAACCTCCAGCAGACCCAGGCTCAGTGTGGGCGGCCATCTGCCTTGACCGGTTGGGGTGAGGGGATAGAGAAGAGAGAAAAGAACACAACAACAACAACAACAAAACAAGCAGCAACAGAACACAGGCGGGATGGTTGGACCAGCAACTGAACACTGGAGACACACGACTCTGAGTCTGATGATACCTGTAGATGAGAATAGAGAGAGACAGAAGGGGAGAAACACAACTAGGAGAGAAAAGGGACAAAGTTAGTCACATGTGGAAATGGAGGCATGTTAGTGGATAGAAGAAAAAAAGAAAAAAGAGCTCAGTCAATAAAGGACGTCCCCCAGCAGTCTAAGTCTATAGCAGCTTAACTAAGAGATGGTTCAGAGTGACCAGAACCATCTCTAACTATACGCTTTGTCAAAAAGAAAGGTTTTAAGCCTAGTTTTAAAACTAGAGAGGGTGTCTGCTTCTCGAACCTGGACTGGAAGCTGGTTCCATAGGAGAGGAGCTTGGTAGCTAAATGCTCTGCCTCCCATTCTACATTTAGAAACTCTAGGAACCACAAGCAGACCAGCGCTCTGAGAACGAAGCGTTCTGTTGGGAGCATAAGGAGCGATGAGGTCTTTAAGATAAGATGGAGCTTTATTATGAAGAGCTTTGTAAGTGACGAGAAGAATTTTGAATTCTATCCTAGTTTTGACAGGGAGCCAATGCAGAGAAGCTAATGTTGGAGAAATGTGATCTCTCTTCCTAAGTCCAGTCAGAACTCTGGCTGCAGCATTTTGAATCAATTGGAGGATTTTCAAAGAGTTATTGGGACAACCTATGAGTAGCGAGTTACAGTAGTCAAGCCTAGAGGTAACAAATGCATGGATTAATTTTTCAGCATCACTCTGTGAGAGGATGCTCCTAATTTTAGCAATATTCCTCAGGTGGAAGTAGGCAGTTCTAGAGATTTCTTTAATATATGGTGTAAAGGACAGATCTTGGTCAAAGATGACACCAAGGTTCCTGACAGTAGAACTTGAAGCTGACGTTATGTCATCCAGAGTAACAATCTGATTCAATAAAGAGTCTCTCTGGTTTTTAGCACCAATTATAATAACCTCAGTTTTATCTGAATTCAGTTGTAGAAAGTTATGGGACATCCAGGATTTGATATCATTTAAACAAGTCTGAAGTTTGACTAATTGGTTTGTTTCCTCTGGTTTCATGGACAAATATAACTGAGTATCATCTGCATAGCAGTGGAAATTTATAGAATGTTTTCTAATAATATTACCAAGGGGAGACATGTAAAGACTGAAAAGTATTGGACCAAGCACAGAACCCTGTGGAACTCCAAAGCTAATTCCTGTGCGGATGGAAGATTGATCATGAACATGGACAAATTGGAATCTGTTCAACAGATAAGACATAAACCATCCAGTGCTTTTCCTTTAATCCCAACGCTATGTTCCAGTCTCTGCAATTGTGACGGCTTGGCCCTCCAGCCCCTGGAGGGCGCCCTTGTCCCCTGTTCCTCCTTGTTGGGTTTTTGTTTTTTCGTTCATTTCCTGTTTCGTTGGGTATTGGTTTCACCTGGTTTTCATTTCCTGTTTTGTTTAGTATTTAAGTTCCTCTGTTTTGTCTTCACGTTGCTGGGTGATTACAATATCTGTATATTGAATGTTACGAGTTTGCGTATGTAGGTATTTAGTTTGACTGCTACTGGTTCCGTATGTATGTATGTATGTAGTCTGGAATGAATGCTACAGGTTTTCGTGTGTGTTTGGTTTGGTCAGAGTTTGTTACTTGGGTTTGTATGCATGTATTTTGGTTGAGAGTTGAAACTTACTTGTTTGTCTTTAGTTTTAGTTAATTGTTCATTCTTTGTGTTGGTGTTATTTGGTAGTATGTCATGTCCTAGTTTTGGTTAATATTAAGTTTCATAGTTCTAGGTTTTGGTTTCCGTTGTTAGTATTCTTGTCTGTCTGAAGTTCAGTGTTAGAGTTTGTAGCGTCCCGTGTTTTTGTTCATCCATGTTTGTCCTTTCTCTTTGTGTTGTAAGTGTTAGTGCACCGTAGATAATTTGTGTGACAATTTAGTATTTGGTTCCGTGTCTTTGTTTTGGGTTTAGGGTTCGGATTAGTTGAGAGTTCGTGTTCTGTCCGTGGGGGTCGTGTTTGTTCATGTTTGTCTTTCCTTCATTAAATGATTATTTTACTTTCACACCTGTGTCTGGGTTTGTGCAAGTGGGTCCGCCCCGGTTAGTTAGGCAAGTGAGAAGGGAAGAAGGCTCTGGTGGAGCTTCCCCTTAGCGGAGAGTTTTTGGTGCCATCGTGTGGCGATTTGTGGTAGTACCAGGGGCTCAGGCGTCTCCTACCCCTGGTACTCTTAGTTTAGTGTAGTGCGCGTCGTAACAGAATCACCCAGCCAAACAGGACCCAGCCGACCCAGTTTTGTTTTTCTTTTCCCCTTTTTTTTACTTGGACTGCGCATCTCCAGATGGAGCGGGCCAGGCGCGAGTTGCCTTCAGACTTTGTTTATTTGTTTAAAGACTTGCTTAACCTGGCGTCCAACTGTCCGGAACCCGAGAGCCGGTTAAAGGCATTGGCCCGGTTGGACGATGTTCTGTGGGACAACTTACATTTGCCTGGGGTGCCAAGGATGTTTGCGGCTGTAGGGGAGGAGCGGGAGCTGCTGGAGCGTTCCATGCTCAGCACTCCGCCCCCAGAAGCAGCCTTCACCAAGTCCGCAGTTTCCGTTCGTGTGGGCCACGCTCACTTGTTGGACCCTGACCACGACCCACAGCCCTCTCTGCCGGTCACCAATTTATCGCCGGAAGAAGCCAGGGACATCTGGGAGGAGCTGAAGGCTCAGTGCTCCCCATTCCCAGAATTTGAGCCCCATAGTCCGGCAGTGAGGGCAGAGACCATTCCGGTTCGGAAGAGGCCGCGCTCTAGGAGGCGAGCGCGGTTCTCTGTTCGCCACCTGGAGGAGTCTGTACCGCGACCTGCAGCACCAGCTCCAGCGCCGTCCGCTGGCAGCCAGTGGGATGGTACCGCTGCGCCCTCTCCCTCACACCAGGATCTCCACGAGATGGTAAGGGCGCTTATGGAGCAGGAGTTCGGCCCTTCGTTTGCTTCCTGTGCGTTAGACTGCGCACAGGATCAGTTCTGCTCAGCCCCGGAGACCAATAAGGAACCTTCGGGGGTTTTGTCTGTTCCCTGTGCGCCGGACTGTGCGCAGGACGTTTCCTGTGTTGCCCCGGAGACGAAGGAGGAAACTCCGGGGGCTTCGTTTGTTTCCTGCGCGCAGGACATTTCCTGTGCAGCCCCGGAGCCTGGTGAAGGTTCTCCGGGGGTTTCGTCTGTTCCCTGTGCGCCGCACTGCGCACAGGATGACTCCAGTCCAGCCCCGGAGGCGAGTGAAAGATCTCCGGGGTTTTTGTTTGTTTCCTGTGCGCCGGACTGCGCGCAGGACATTTCCTGTGCTGCCCCGGAGCCTGGTGAAAGACCTCCGGGGGTTTTGATTGTTCCCTGTGCGCCGGACCGCGCACAGGTTGATATCTGTTCGACCCCAGAGGTGAGTGAGAGACCTTCGGGGGGTATGTTTGTTCCCTGTGCGCCGGACTGCGCACAGGATAAGTTATGCTCGGCCCCGGAGTCTAACGAAGGATCTCCGGGGGCTTCGTTTGTTCCCTGTGCGCCGGACTGCGCACAGGATGATGTTTGTTCGACCCCGGAGAAGAGTGAGAGACCTCCGGGGTTCTCGTTTGTTCCCTGTGCGCCGGATTGCGCACAGGATGAGCCCTGTTCAGCCCCGGAGAATAGTGAAGGAACTCCGGGGATTTCTTTTGTTTCCTGTGCGCCGGTCTGCGCACAGGATGATGCCTGTCCTGCCCCAGAGGATCTCAAAGTGGTCGCCGCCTCCTCGACCGTCCGCAACGATCCGCCTGGGTTCTTCGCCACGCCCTCATCCGCCCCGGAGCTCACCGCCGCGGAACCGCTCATCTCGTCTGTCTCGGAGCTCATCGCCGCTGGCCAGCTCATCTCGTCTGCTTCAGAGTCTGGTGCCGCTGAACTACTCATCTCCTCTTCTGCGGAACCTGGCGCTGCCGCATCGTTCACCTCGTCCGTCTCGGAGCTCACTGGCGCTGCCGCACCGCTCATCTCGTCTGCCGCGGAGCCCGGCGCTGCCGCACCGCTCATCTCGTCTGCCGCGGAGCCCGGGACTGCCGCACCGCTCATCTCGTCCGTCCCGGAGCTCGGCGCTGCTGAACCACTCACCTCATCCGCCGCAGAACACCTTGTCTCGTCTGTCTCGGAGCTCACCACTGTCGGCCAGCTCACCTCGTCTTCCTCGGAGCCCGGCGCCGCAGAACCACTCATGTCGTCGGCTTCTGAGTCCGATGCTGCCGAACCGTTCACCTCATCCGCCGCAGAACACCTCATCTCGTCCGCCTCGGAGCCCGGCGCTGCCGGGTCGCTCTCCTCGTCCGCCTCGGAGCCCGGCGCTGCCGGGTCGCTCTCCTCGTCCGCCTCGGAGCCCGGCGCTGCCGGATCGCTCTCCTCGTCCGCCTCGGAGCCCGGCGCTGCCGGATCGCTCTCCTCGTCCGCCTCGGAGCCCGGCGCTGCCGGATCGCTCACCTCGTTTGTCTCGGAGCCCGGCGCTGCCGGATCGCTCACCTCGTTTGTCTCGGAGCCCGGCGCTGCCGGATCGCTCACCTCGTCCGTCTCGGAGCCCGCCGCTGCCGCGCCGCTCATCTCGTCCGCCGCCGAACCGCTCACCTCGTCCGTCCCGGAGCTCGGCGCTGCCGCATTGCTCTCCTCGTCCGTCCTGGAGCTCGCCATCGCTGACCTGCTCGCCGCCGCTGACCTGCTCACCTCATCTGCTTCGGAGCCCGGCGCCGCAGAACCTCTCGTCTCATCCGCAGCGGAGCTTGGCGCTGCCATGACGCGCTCCTCGCCTGCCTCGGAGCCCAGAGTTGCCCTTCGGTTATGCCCAGGGAAGGATCTTGTCCTGCCGGCCTCCAGGGTCATCAAGCCGCTTGCTTGGCCATGCCTCTTTCGCCGCCGGCCACCAAGGGGTTTTCTTCCGGCTGTTTCGGAGCCAGAGACTCCGTTCTGTCCCCAGCTGCTGCTGGGTAGAGCATGGGCTCGTCTTCGCCCGCCGTGACGGGATGCCTTCAGTTTCAACTGTTTGAACTATTCGTTTGACCTCGTTGAGGGCCTTTTGAGTTGGACAATTTTTTTGTGTTTGTTGGTTTGTTTGTTTGTTCAGGGCCGTCTGGGATCCGGCCTTGGGGAGGGGGCTCTGTGACGGCTTGGCCCTCCAGCCCCTGGAGGGCGCCCTTGTCCCCTGTTCCTCCTTGTTGGGTTTTTGTTTTTTCGTTCATTTCCTGTTTCGTTGGGTATTGGTTTCACCTGGTTTTCATTTCCTGTTTTGTTTAGTATTTAAGTTCCTCTGTTTTGTCTTCACGTTGCTGGGTGATTACAATATCTGTATATTGAATGTTACGAGTTTGCGTATGTAGGTATTTAGTTTGACTGCTACTGGTTCCGTATGTATGTATGTATGTAGTCTGGAATGAATGCTACAGGTTTTCGTGTGTGTTTGGTTTGGTCAGAGTTTGTTACTTGGGTTTGTATGCATGTATTTTGGTTGAGAGTTGAAACTTACTTGTTTGTCTTTAGTTTTAGTTAATTGTTCATTCTTTGTGTTGGTGTTATTTGGTAGTATGTCATGTCCTAGTTTTGGTTAATATTAAGTTTCATAGTTCTAGGTTTTGGTTTCCGTTGTTAGTATTCTTGTCTGTCTGAAGTTCAGTGTTAGAGTTTGTAGCGTCCCGTGTTTTTGTTCATCCATGTTTGTCCTTTCTCTTTGTGTTGTAAGTGTTAGTGCACCGTAGATAATTTGTGTGACAATTTAGTATTTGGTTCCGTGTCTTTGTTTTGGGTTTAGGGTTCGGATTAGTTGAGAGTTCGTGTTCTGTCCGTGGGGGTCGTGTTTGTTCATGTTTGTCTTTCCTTCATTAAATGATTATTTTACTTTCACACCTGTGTCTGGGTTTGTGCAAGTGGGTCCGCCCCGGTTAGTTAGGCAAGTGAGAAGGGAAGAAGGCTCTGGTGGAGCTTCCCCTTAGCGGAGAGTTTTTGGTGCCATCGTGTGGCGATTTGTGGTAGTACCAGGGGCTCAGGCGTCTCCTACCCCTGGTACTCTTAGTTTAGTGTAGTGCGCGTCGTAACAGCAATAGAATCTTGTGATCTATCGTATCAAATGCTGCACTAAGATCTAACAGGACAAGGACAGAAACTAGACCATTGTCTGAAGCTGTGAGAAGATCATTAGTGACTCTAATCAGAGCTGTTTCTGTGCTATGATGTAATCTGAATCCTGACGGAAATCTTCATATAGGTCATTTCTACGCAAGTGGTCACATAATTGTTTAGCTACGGTTTTTTCAAGAACTTTAGAAATAAAGGGCAGATTGGATATAGGCCTATAATTTGCAAGTTCTCTAGGGTCAAGAGTAGGTTTTTTCAATAAAGGTTTGACCACAGCAACTTTAAAAGCCTGTGGTACGTAGCCTGTAACCAGCGATTGGTTGATTTGATTTAATATGGACGTGCTGATTAATGGAAGAATTTCTTTGAGTAATCTGGTTGGGATTGGGTCTAAGATACAAGTAGCTGATTTAGCAGAGTTAATTATTGAAGTTAACTCAGTGTGATCTATGGGGGAAAAACAGTTTAAGTAAGACCTAAGGCTCTTGGATCTGCAGATCGGTTTATGACTTTTGTTGACAGATTCTGATAAATCTTTCTCTAATGGTTATGATTTTATTGGTAAAGAAATTCATAAAGTCGTTGCTGCAGAGATTTAAAGGGACACTAGGCTCAACACAACTATGACTCTTAGTCAGCCTGGCTACAGTGCTGAAAAGAAACCTGGGGTTGTTTTTATTTTCCTCAATTAATGATGAATAGTATGTGGTTCTAGCAACCCGAAGTGCTTTTTTATATAGTATTAAACTGTTTTTCCATGCTAGACAGGATTCACCTAATTTGTTGGAACGCCACAATCTTTCTAGTTTTCGAGTCCTCTGCTTAAGGCTACGGATCTGAGTTATACCATGAAGCTAACCTCCTCTGATTCACTGGCTTCTTCTTCAGAGGAGCAACAGTGTCTAAAATTGTACGCAGTGAAGCTGCAGCATCATCAACAAGACAATCTACCTGCTCATGATTCAGATGACTGCTCTCCTCTGTGTAGCTACAAGGGAATGAGACAAAAGATGATGGAATCATCTCCTTAAATCTAACAACAGCATCATCAGATAAACATCTGCTGTAATATAACTTATTTCCAACTGTTGTCAGGTCTGTTATGGTAAATTCAAATTTTATTAAGAAATGGTCAGATAACAGAGGGTTTTGAGGGAGAACTTTTAAATGATCAATCTCAACCCCATAAGTCAGGACAAGATCGAGAGTATGATTAAGACAGTGAGTGGGTTCATTCACATGCTGACTAAAACCAATATAATCCAGTAGTGAATTAAATGTTGAGACAGTTACTGTCAACATCTACATGAATGTTAAAGTCACCCACTACAATCACTTTATCTGTGCTGAGAACTAAGTTAGATAAAAACTCTGAGAATTCAGTTAAGAACTCTGAATATGGACCAGGAGGACGGTAGACGACACAGAACACAACTGGTTTCTGGGTTTTACAGTCTGAGTGAGAAAGGCTCAGAGTGAGGCTCTCAAAAGAATTATAGTTATGTTTAGGGCTAGGAGTAATTAATAAATCTGAGTTATATATTGCTGCTACTCCTCCACCTCTACCTGAACTTCTAGGAATATGATGGTTGATGTGACTGGTTGGAGTTGACTCATTCAGACAAACGTATTCATCCTGCTGCAGCCAGGTTTCAGTGAGACTAAATAAATCTATGTGATGGTCACTTATCAAGTCATTTATTAACAGAGATTTAGAAGAGAGAGATCTGATATTTAATAGACCACATTTAATTATTTTATTGTTACTTTGTTCTGTAAGAGGAGCTGTCTTGATGTTTATTAGATTCCTGTGAATCACTCCTCTTTTATTTATTTGTGATTTATATAATTTAGGTGGTCGGGGAGCAGACACAGTCTCGATGGGAGTGTTACAGCTACGAGCGGGTGGCGGCTGAGAGTCTGCAGAGAGGCGTGTAAGACTGCGACTCTGCGTCCTGGGCTCCAATCTGGGTCATGGTTTAGGGAGTCTAATCAACTTGGCCATGTTACTAGAGAGCAGAGACGCTCCATCCAAAGTGGGATGACCGCCGTCTCTTCTAATCAGCCCAGGTTTTCCCCAAAAACTGCTCCAATTGTCTGCAAAGCCCCCATCGTTTGCTGGACACCACCTAGACAGCCAGCGGTGAAGCGACGACAGGCGGCTAAACATGTCGTCGCTGGTCAGATTGGGGAGGGGTCCAGAGAAAACTACGGAGTCCGACATCGTTTTGGCAAACGAACACACCGACTCAATGTTAGTTTTGGTGACTTCCGATTGGCGTAACCGGGAGTCATTAGTTCCTGCGTGTATTACGATCTTACTGTATTTACGCTTATCCTTATGCAGGAGCTTCAGGTAAGACTGGATGTCGCCCGCTCTGGCCCCAGGGATGCACTTAACTATGACCGCTGGCGTCTCTAACTTCACGTTTCTGACTATGGAGTCACCAATGATCAGGGTGGGTTTCTCAGCGGGTGTGTCGCTGAGTGGGGAAAATCTGTTTGAAACGTGAAGCGGCTGGTGGTGAACCGTGGGCGACTGCCTAGAACTACGACTCCTACGAACCGTCACCCAGTCACATCCCGGCTGCTCGGGACCCACTGAGGGACGAGTAGCAGCTAAGCTAGGAGGCTCCGCACTAGCTAACAGGGCCTGACTAGCTGACTGGTTTTCCACAGTGCGGAGCCGAGATTCCAAATCAGTCAGCCTCGCCTCCAGCGCTGCCACTATCTCACACTTATTACAGATACCATTAACACTAATGGAGGCAGAGGACGAGCTAAACATAAGGCACACCGAGCAAGAAAAAGAAGGAGAAGACAGGGAAGCCATGGCAGAAAGTTAAGCTAGCTTAGCCGAAAAGACCAGAAAGCTACGAAATTAGCAGTGCTTTTAATGAGAGGGGAATAAGGTGCTTGAGTATTACAAGCGTGCGACCCTTAGGCACTCGAAGTAAGTTAGAAAAACAACAGTAAAGAGATAAAAGTGAGGAGAGTTGTTTAGCAAAAAACGCTGCTGCGACCAGCAACAGACCAGCAGGAAACCTCGGTGACAGGAAGTGACGCGATACGCTTACCGTCAGTCAGCCAATCAATCAGGGTACAGACCTCAATCAGGGTACAGAAATATAGATGTTTCCTCTAAGCCACATCAAATGAGACAACTAACCAGTCTTGTTAGTATTTTATTGTATTTATTATTGCGATTGGCTGTGATCAGTTGTTTAATTACTTTTTTAACCTTTTTTTCCTAGCACTCCTACGATGGATTCTGATGAATCAAGAGATGATGATGAACCAAATGAAATTCATTTTCACAACTGTCCAGGGACTGAAATCTGTGGCTGAAAAAGAAATGTGTTGAGAGGTGTTGAACCAAATCTGCTGCCATTAGTCGACTCTGTCTCTTGAAAACCCGGAAGAGTGGCTCAGACTGCAGATCCTTTATTTTACAAGTACTGTTGTGGTTTCGTTGTCACGCTGCTCTGAGCGGCTCAGGCTCAGCTGCTCTTCATTTTAAACCTAAAGGGTGAAGGCATGTTGTGCTGCTAATAGAGAGACTGTGCTAGCTTGGCTCACTCGCTGGCCGTGAGTATGAACATGACGGGTGTGAATGGACAGACCACCAGATTACCAGGATCACTGCAGCACTGACTCCCTCCCAGACTCACGTTAACTGTGCCTTTATGGATTGATTTACTGCAGGTTTTGATATATTATTCTATTTTTGAAACACTTGTGTGTTTTAGCATCTGTGCGACGTACTGGCCTGACATCTGGTGCCACAGACCAAGAAACTGAGGCCAAGTTGGCTTCAATACATTCAATATATAATGTCATGGCAAGCGGGACACTCAAAGTGTATAAACCTAGAAATGTGACATGAAAAGCTACAGATGAGACTTCAGGGTCTCTTGCCCTATAAAACCATTTGTATCATATTTTCTCAGACCTCTAATTTATCAATACGATCAATACTTTCCGTAAAAACCTGTTGTATACAACCTGATACGTGTATCCTGCCACCTAGTGGATTAACATTGCACTGCAGGCAGTGGAAGGGATTTTTGCGTCTTTTCAAAAAAAATCTCAGAAACAAAATGATATGGGAAATTTACATGGGATGGATATGGGATGTTAAATAAACATCTCGGTTCCAAGAAATTTAAAATTTCTGGCCATTTTTTCATGTGTCAGGCTTTACAGGGCTAGGAAAGATGCCTGCAGCTCTGGAGGGAGAAACCCTAAAAAGTAGAAAACTAGACTTGGACATCATATCATTAGTTCAGCTGAGACGAACCTGTAGTCAAAAAATAAAATGGAGCAACCTCATGACGAGATCAGTGCACAGTTGTGGACACTTGGCAAGTCAGAGCTCATCCAGATATGTCCGTATCTGAAGTGCAGTGAGCCAGCAGCTGAGCGGTTCCAGGGACAGCACGTCACACCCTGATCCTGCAGGCAGAAACACTCTGGACGAAATGGAAGAGAGAGGAACCTCAGGTGATCTCCAGTCATGCCTACAAGCATTAGCAGAACATCTTGCAGACGCAACACTATCACAACAAACTGAGTGCAGTGACATTAGGAGAACTTCAGCAGGCTCAGGCAGACGCCCGTCGTGCCTTAGAGGAGAAGATTGAAGCTTTGGGTAAACGACTCAACGGCACAGCGATGGTAAGGGAGAGAGAAGCCCCCCAGCCCACGCCTCACAACGCCAGAAGGGACACAGAGAAAGGAGAGGCTGGACAAAAGGACAAACTCTCTTTCACTAGTGTGATCAACCAGATAGAAACAGGGCTGAAGTGTGATTGAAGTAGTGAGTCCTGGCCTGCACCTCAGAGACTTGCTGGAAATAGAGAGACCTCACACTTCAAACATTAAGGACAATATTAAGGGGGCATTATAAACTGACTCATCACCAGATCTTCTCCACAGACTCATGAATCAGTGAGTCTGTGGAGTCACTCATGTATCAGTGTCAAAGCCCTTGCACCAGCAGGCGAAAGATGAGATCTCAGAATCAAGGTCAGCCTACTCCTCCCCGATTGTTTGTCAGGAAAAAATCAAGCAAATTGAGGCTGTGCTGTGACTACAGGGAGCTCAGTCTGTGCCAGACAGGCATCCAGTACCCAGAATCCAACATATGCTCCATTCACTTCATGGCAGCTCCTGGTTCTGGATCAGGGCAAAGCATATCACCAGGACCTGGACCCAGAACCACGTTCCTTTCGGGCTTAGTGCAGCTCCAGCAGAGATCCAAAGGAGCATGGAGGACTGTCTGCGGGGCCTTCGTGATGTTCATTTGGTTTGTTCATTTTCCCATGTGGACCACATCCGTACGGTCCTGCAGAGATACCAAAAATATGGACCCAAGGATCCCAACCTCAGCCACAGACTAAAGGAAGGAAGACTAATGTGAAACACAGGGGCCGACCCCCACCAAACACCCCATTAGTTGGACACAGAGGCATCAAGATGCTTTGGGTAGGTTGATGTCTAGCAGAGCCACCTATTTTGAAAGCAGGGGCGGACATTTATTGCATTATAGTAGCATATCCAGATCGCTTTCTGTTTGTGCGTTAATCTGCTGTCTGAAACTGGGGGATTTCACCTGCTTTGCGTGAAGGCACCGGCGGAGCCACTAGGTGGCGGCGTGCTGTGTTGTGTTCGCTGCCGTGGGAATCCCAGCATAGCAGGAAACGCGTCAGACACAGAGCTGAGCATTAGCATTAGAAGCGCTGGCTGAGCTGATTTTCACTGTGCTGTGTTGTATGTTGCAGTTCCTACTATTAAGAAAAACTCTGATGACACTGGGATAAGACTCATCTACCCACGTGTGCAACAAAGGCAACCAACCACATCAAGCACAAACAAAAAGGGACAACACAAACAGAAACGCACTATCAAAATAAAAGCCCACCGCTGGAAGTTAGCTGCAGACATTACAAGTGACTTTGATGATTTGTTTTTATGTATTAAAGGACTTTGGGAAAAGCAAGAAAAGGAAAGAATGAAAGAAATAATGGAAATGTGTGTTTGATGCCATGAGATATGGGAGAGCAGCGCAGATTAGCACGACCGGACTGAGTTTAGCCTGAAGAGAGGACAACACTCAAGAACAACAACTACCTCAGTTTATTAGCAGAATAACAGATGCAGTTTTAACCAACAGATACGGGCTGGAAGACAGATGTAGCCACAGGGAGTGTGTGTGTGTGTGTGTGTATGTCTGGGCTGTGCATATGTTTGTAGCTGTTTGTGTGCAGCTAATTAGGATATGTCATTCAGCAGAACAGTCACCTGACTTTAACTTTAATTGTGGTTCTTTTGCAAGTCTTCCCCGTCTCTCTCCCTTTCACACACTCACACACACACGCTCATTGTTAGAGTTGGCTGTTGGGAGCATTTCTTGACATTTAATGCCTTAGGCCTGAGATGATCCACAGCCACTTAATGCTGAATCTTAATCTAACCCAGCCTTAACAGAGACAGACCAGACTCTGTGGCTCCGCTTTATGCACCCGTCAGACTAACCCAAAGCAAACTTAGCAAAGTATGACATTTATTCTCAATACATTATACGCTATGTAGATGTGAACATGGTAACTCAATCTCAAATTATAGATCATCGTATTTCATATCTAAATATATTTAAATGTATCCATGTTTACAAATGAGATAAATTACACTTTGTGTTCATACTGTACCTAATAAACTTCTTCTTTTCTTTATTATATCTAGAACCAGGCTACAACTGGCTAAGACTGACTAAGACAAGGATTGAGACTGACTGGACCCAAGCACACGACCCGACAGACTGGTCCCAGGCTTTAAAGGGTTAATAAAGCGAACCTAAATTCCAGACAAGGTTCCCGACAGACAGACGTAACCGGCAGTGACGCAGTGGCTCAACATAGTGACACGATGACTACGAGACTCAGTAACAACGAACAACCAACAAATGGCCCAAAGGGCAACTTAAATACAGGCCGAAAAGGAAACGAGGCAGAGGTGTAAACAATAATTATATGTCAAGATGTAAACTGATGTGTAATAGATTTATACAGCACTGATCAGAAAACAGCCTGGTTTCCACACAGATGAACGTTCAGTCAAGCGTCGGCACAGAAAGGCTGGTTTGTGCTGCTGCCGTTTACATTGTATCTGTCACAGGAACCCGTTTAACTAGCATGCTTTTCCTGAATTCATAACGGCTTTTTTATCAGTCAACGGTGGTGATGTGATGTTCATGAGGCCTGAGGGAGACACAGGCAACAAACGCTTTAACTGGTAGCTGGTAAAGGTTTTAGGTTTGTGAGGACTGAGGATTGGCTTGTTGAAAACCAGACTGTGTTCCACAGGGAAGGAGGTAAATGATTCTCTAATTATGCTTTGTTAATGGGATGAATTGATGAATTCTGATGAATTAAAGCCAGAAAATACATGAAGGCTGCTTTACGCCTTTCACGTGCTCCACATGTATGAAGCAGAAAGTACATTACACCCGGTGACAGCTGGTTCAGCACTTAACTGGAAAACCACAGGGTGCGACAATTATAGGTGTGTAACTTAATAAACAATAGCTGAACTCATCCCTGGGGACATCTATCATTTCCCCTCACTGCTTTTAGACTTGTTGTTGAGCACATTTTTATTTTACAGTAACATTTAAAAAATACCAGCAACGTTGTCCCCAGGTCCTATGAGCCTGCAGCTCACTCAGGTACTGCATCAAACACGTTTAGTGTCATCGGATGCGTTGCCACCACAGCTGCTGTGTAAAAGCTCCATAGCGGTTCTCTGTAAGCCTGCAATTACTGTACAGTATGTGGGAGGATATGGGAACATCTTCACTGATCTTAATTTATCCTTGTTCCGTGCCCCAAAATTCTATTTCAGTTCTTGTTAATTAGCCCAGTCTTTCCCAGAACAGGCCGCTCAGAGTTCTTCAGCCACCACTGCTGCATCAGAAAACTTCGAGCGCAACGATCCTTGGAGCTGAATCAGGTGACGTTATCTCCACTGCTCTGCTACGATCCTCATCTCCAAGCTTCAGTATTGTGGTCTCAAGCCTTACTGCTGCCTGCTTACTGTGATTTACAGTCACCAGATTACGCCAAACTTCTTGGCACCAGATTTCATTTGGTCTCTGTTTGTCGGTGTCAGCCTCAGCCGTCCTTCATCAGCACTGCCGCTGCACCTGAAGCAGATCTTATCATTCAATTAATATTAGATAGATATAGATAGATTCTTTATTGTCACTGTCACTTGTACAGTGAAATTTAAAAAAGTGCTCTCCAGTCATTTAACAAGTGCTTTCCATACAGTGCATCATTCATACGAGGTAAAAAAATAAATAAATAAAACAATAAATAAGAGCAAAAAAACATCTAAAAACCCACACAAACATCGTACATTGCATTGGTCCAGACTTGAGTTTTGCATTATTTTGTAGCAGCGTTCAGAGCGGATAGTAAAGTGGGATAACAACTGTGCTTGAGTCTGTTAGTCCTAGTCTTGCATAGTCTGTACCGTCTGCCTGAGGGCAGCAGTTCAAACAGGGAGTGGCCTGGGTGAGAAGTGTCTTTCACAATGTCCTGTGCTTTCCTGAGGCAACGGGAGCTGTGTAGGTTTTCCAATGTGGGGAGAGGGCAGCCAACAATCTTCTGTGCGGTGTTGATGACCCCTTGGAGAGCTTTCCTCTGAGCTGCTGTGCTGCTGGTGAACCATATGCATATGCAGTATGTTAGTATACTTTCTATGCTAGCTCTGTAAAAGGACACCAACAGTCTTTGTGTGATGTTGTTCTTCCTGAGTAACCTCAGGAAGTACAGTCTCTGCTGGGCCTTTTTGAGCAGCTCAGAGGTGTTTGCGCTCCAGGTCAGACTCTCCTCAATGTGGACTCCCAGGAAGCGGAAGTCTGCCACCCTCTCCACACAGTCCCTGCCGATGAGTAATGGTGGAACGTCTGTCTTTTTTCTCCTGAAGTCTATTATGAGTTCTTTTGTTTTTGAGATGTTGAGGAGAAGGTTGTTGGTCGTACACCACATCTGTAGTTGCTCCACCTCGCCTCTGTAGGCAGACTCGTCCCCGTTAGAGATGAGTCCCACCACTGTAGTGTCGTCTGCAAACTTTATTATGGTGTTTGTTACGTGCCAGGAAGGCGAGGGAGGAGACTGTAGTTTTGTCTGTGCTGTTTGTCATCTCTCCCCAGGATCACACCGCCTGATTGGCCTGTTTATACTGACTGGAACCAACCAGCATCTGCAGCAGCCTACATAAAGTTCAGACTGAGTGGGAGGAGTCTCTCTCTCTCTCTGCCCTTCCTGTCCTGAGCAGACGTCCATGTTGCTACTACCTGAAGCTAGCCTTTGTTTTGTTTTGCCACCTTTTGACCAGGTGCTGCTGGCTTGGCTTTTTGTTTGTTCTACCTTGAGACCGTTCAGTGGTAAGAGGCTGGGTCTAGGTAAGTTGGGGGTACCCTGTACACATGCAACACGCAGCTGAAACTTCTGTTAGACACACCAGGTAAGACAGCTGCTGCTCCCCCTGCAATGTTTTGAACCTGCTGTTTTGTAGAGTAGGTAGACAGGCCTTTTTGTTAATTTTGTTTCTCTGACTAGTTAGATAGACAGGCCCTGTTTTGTTTTGTTCAGTTCTTTTATTTGGCACAGCTGCAGACCAGTCCTCTTACCCTGTACTTGTGTCCTGATCCATACCTCATTTGTGCACCAATAAACAAACGGTATCCACTAAACACTGACTGCTCCTGTGGTTACTTAGTGTTAGGGCCTCCTCTTCCCTCTAGACCGAGCCAGACTGAGAGGGGGCGTAACAGTGTTGCAGTGATGGACAGGGGTGCAGTCGTGTGTGTAGAGCGAGTAGAGCAGCGGACTAACAGCCCTGGGGGGAGCCGGTGCTGAGGCTTAGGGCCGTGGATGTGTGGTGGCCTACTCTGACTCTCTGTCTGCGACCAGAGAGGAAGCTGCTGATCCACATGCAGGTTGAATGTGGTAGCCCCAGGTCCTCCAGCTTGGCCACCAGCTTGTGTGGGAGGATGGTGTTAAAAGCCGAGCTGTAATCCACAAAGAGCATCCTCACGTAGCTGCCCTGCTGCTCCAGGTGTGACAGAGCAGCATGTAGTGCTGTTGCTATGGCTCCTCTGTGGATCGGTTTGCTCTATAAGCAAACTGGTGGGGGGTCGAGTCTTGAGGGCAGAGCTGCTGTGATGTGGCCACAGACCAGTTTTTCGAAGCACTTCATCACGACTGGGGTGAGTGCTATTGGTCTGTAGTCATTGAGGCTGGAGATGTGGGGCTTCTTGGGCAGGGGGACTATGGTGAAGGGCTTCTTGGGCAGGGGGACTATGGTGAAGGACTTCGGGCAGGGGGGGACAGTGGACTGTGCCAGGGACCGGTTGAAGATCTTTGTGAAGACCTCAGTCAGCTCATCTGCACAGTCCCTCAGCACACGTCCTGGGACGCCATCAGGACCAGTCGCCTTCCTCGGGTTGACGGCTCGGAGGGTACATCTCACCTCGTGCCGCTCCAGACTGAGGATCGTGCTGCTGTGCACCGTGTGGTGTAGCTGCGCCGCTTCAGGTGCAGAAACCTCAAAGCGAGCAAAGTAGATATTTAGTTCCTCTGCTAGCGTGAGGTCACCTTCAGCAGCTTTGACGTTGGTCCTGTAGTTGGTGAGGTGCTGGACACCCTGCCACACCTGCTGGCTGTTGTTACTGTCCAGGTGGCCCTCAATCCTCCTCCTGTAGTCTGCTCTGGCCTCTCTGATGCCTCTCTTCAAGTCAGCTCGGGCTGCGCTGTAGAGATCTCTGTCGCCAGACCTGTAGGCGTTGTTCCTCTTCCTCAGCAGCTGCTGGACCTTCCGGGTCATCCAGGGCTTCTGGTTGGGGTAGACCCTGATGCGTTTGTCCACTGTGACCGTGTCTATGCAGTTCTTGATGTAGCACAGTACACTGTCTGTGAACATCTCAAGGTCCTGATGTTCAAAGACCTCCCAGTTGGTTCTGTCAAAACAGTCCTGCAGCTGCTGGGAGGCACCATCTGGCCATGTGGCAACAGTCTTTGTGATGGTGGGAGCCGTTTTCTTGACGGGGGCATATGCAGGAATGAGCAGCAGGGACAGGTGGTCAGACTGGCCCAGGTGTGGTAGTGGTCTGGCCCTGTAGCCCAGTTTGATGTTGGAATAGACCTTGTCCAGAGTCTTCTCTCCCCTAGTAGCGCACTTTACGTGCTGGTGGAACTTAGGGAGCGCTGCCTTTAAGTCTGCATGGTTAAAGTCTCCTGCTATGATCTGCACAGCGTCAGGGTACGTGCTCTGCTTGTTGCTAACGCTAGCATGCAGGAGTCCGATAGCTGTGTTAGCATTAGCATCCGGTGGTATGTACACAGCCGTGACCATGACCACAGTAAACTCCCTTGGGAGATAAAAAGGCCTGCATTTGACAGTCAGATATTCCAAGTCCGGTGAACAGTGACTGTCTATAGCCACCGTGTTGGTGGGATACTGGGATGTTGTGCAAGCGTATAAACTCACTTGTTACGCTCCTTTCATTGCAAACTCCGATCTTAAGAAGATCGTGTCGGCTATAGATGTTTTTCGCCAGACCGATTGTACACAAAACATACAAAAACATCCAAACATAGCACCAAAAACTGTGACACCTAGCTGCCGCAACTGAGTGAGCCGCCATCTTGGTCCAAAACTAATATTGATTGATTGACTGATTATTGCAGAAAGTTACAACAGCTATCCCCTCTATTTGACTTTTCCTTATCCTTTCCATTGTTTCTTGGCCTGTTTTACAGATTTTCTTTAATGTGGTAAATCCTGATGCAAGTGTGCACAGAGGGAGATCACCTTCATGACTTTTCTGTTTTGTTTTTTACAGTCTATTAACCTCTTTACGAGTGCATGGGGCAGCCCCTCAGCTCCACACATGGACATCCACTGTCTACACCAGAGACCAGCTTCTAGCTTCTGGCCCTGCACCTCTCTACACAGAGAAGCTTGGTTCCACCTCAAATACAAAGGAAGAGGAGGCGCTGCAGAGCAGGACATAAGGTCCCATACGTCCCGTCCCTCCCTCAGCCGATGCAACGGTGACGCACCTGCAGACACAACACCCACAAACTCCTCATCACACCTCTCTCTCTTCCATTCTCCCCACTTTTACCCAGTGCGTGAAATGCCACACGAAGGGAGAACAAGACGCTGGACTTTATATGAATGAAGCATACGACTCCAACTCCTCCCACACTCGGCCGCTCTGATCACAACCTGGTGCATCTGCTCCCAGAACACACACCCAGGGTGAGAAGAGCCTGAAGAAGTAGTTTGTGAAAGTATGGACTGATGAGGCCACCACAGGTCCAGATCACGGACTGGGAGAGGTTCTGCAGCCCTCATGGAGAAGACATCAACAGCCTGACCCACTGCGTCACAGACCACAGACCTGCATAGCTTCTCCAACAACAAGCCCTGGGCTTAAAGCTCTGCTGAAGGAGAAGAGGACGGCTTTTAGCTCAGGGGACAGTTCAGCATGAACTCCAATACAATATCAGGCCAAGAGCAGCTATAAGAAGAAGCTGGAGCAGAACAACATTGGAGATGTGTGGAGAGATAAATCATCTCTGGCCACGGACAGAGCAGAGGAGCAGGGACGGCTTTGTGACTCCAGTCAGACGGCATCAGTCCTGCTAAGGAGCCAAACCACTACAGACCGGTTGTCTTGACCTCCTACCTGATGGAGACCATGTAGAGGCTCCTCCTCAGCCTCCTTCACTCTGTGGTGAGCACTGACATGGAACTGCTGCAGTTTACCTACAGGCCGGACATCGGGGTAGACGACCCCGTCATCTACCTGCTGCATCGGGCGCTGAGTCACCTGGAGGCTGGAACCACTGTGAGGGTCATGTTCTTTGACTTCTCCAGCGCCTTCAGCACATTTCGGCCAGAAGGGGCAGAAGTTGATGGACAACTGATCCCAACAGGCCACAGTACGTGAGGCGACCAACTGTGTGTTGAGGTGGTGGTTTCCAGCTCTGGGCTCCTCAGGGGACGGTTCTCTCACCGTTCCTTTTCACACACAACACCAGCAGTTGTCATCTCCAGACGTTCTCAGAGGACTCGGCCATTGTTGAATGTGAGTCTGAGGGGAACGAGCTGGATGCAGGTCGTCATCAGGGACTTTGTGAACTGGTGTGAGAGCAACAACCTGCTTAAACACCAGGAAGACGAAGGAGATGGAGACTGACGTCCAGAGGAAACCACCACATCACACACCGGTGAGCATCCAGGGCTCAGACATGGAGACAGTTTGAAGGACCTGGTGTTCACCTCAACCGTGAACTGGACTGGACTCAGTGACTCTGTACTATAAGGACCAACGTGGCTCCACCTGCTGAGACTGACTCCTCTGCAGGGAGCAGCCTCTGGTGAGGACACTCTGACTCTGAGGCCTCTGCTCTCACTACGCTGTGTCTGTGGGGAGCAGGCAGCAGGACACAAAGACACTCAACCAGCTGCTCAGGAGGTTCTGTCCTGGTCCACCGGACTCTGGAGGAGGACGTGGCCAAGCTGACGTCCATCATGGACGATGCTTCTCACTGCGTCAGACAGTGGAGGCTCTGAGCAGCTCCTTCAGTGGAGACTGATCCAGAGTCAGTGACTTGCGAGCATGCAAACTTTCTTCTGCATAGACACAGGAAACAACGTTGTAAATCAGAGTATTATATCGGTCTAAGCTGATGTTTCCGTCATACACGTGTTCCCATATGAGAGTAGCTTTGCTATCATTGCCACTTTCTGTGAGAGCTGCAACGTTCTGCTAGTGAAACGTTTCGACCCCAGTTGCCATGACACATCTTTCAGAATATAGTGACGGTTTGACCACAGAAAAGCAAACTTGACCTCAGTAAAACACTGGCAACAACTAACAAGCAAAGCTGTTATGTCCTTTAATTCTAGATTCAAATAAAACTCTTCACTAATTCTTACGTTGGCATTTGCACATAAAAAGAAGCAACACTGATCTAATGCTCTGGTTTAAAACATGGTTTCCTGTCACTCACAAGATAGTTTGATGGAAGAAGAAAAAATACCCTCTTCTCAAAAGAAAGATGTCCCTCTGCAGTATTTTAACAAAATAAAACGGTAACGTTGCACAATCATGGACACTGTGGCTATTTAAAGATGTTTAATGATCTCAAATATTACAAATAATAGTAGACACTGTTAATCCTGTAAATTACAACTGCAGCTGTAAATAGTTGTTTTTACTGAAATACTTACTTTATGTAAGTGTGCATTTGAAAATATGACTCATAAGTTGTTGCATTGTAACATGATTTTTCATAATTTGCTTTAAGATCTAATTGCACAGTTTTCCACGTGGTACCTTCTTAAATAAAGTAAACTGATCACTGTACGAATCACATATTTTAGCATGATCAGTGTCGTTATTAGCTTTACACAAGCACAATACAGCGAACACATTAAATAGCAACGTGCTGTCTGTGTGATGTAAAGCAACTGATGAGGTTATAACATTAACAGGTTCACAGCTAAACCGGTGCAGCCATGTCAAACTTTGCCCCTTGGACATGTTCCAGAGGGGAATAAATGTTCCAAACATTGTTTTGTGATTTTCTATGGAGTTCAGACGTCTATAAGCTACAGATTCCGTTGTTTCCGTATGAATAGCATTAGCAGAACTCTGTGTTCAATCCTTTGGCTCAGGGAGTTCTCAGAAAGCAATATGGTTCCAAGCTCACTCATTTCCATAAATAGCAGCTCATTTCCTTCTTGTAGTCTCCGTACCTTTATTGTGTGTGTGTGTGTGTGTGTTGATTGATTGTATATGTGTGCATGTAAAGATACGACCGAAATAGTGATGCAAACCAAATCAAGTGTAAAGCTCCAGCACAACGTGTACACAAAACAAGAACATGACTCTTCTGCACTTACAGTAAATTAAAATCTTACCTTCACATTTTACCAAGCCCTGAGACTCAAAAATACACTTTGTGATTAATTAGGAACCTCTCATATTTTCTATGTATTTTCTATGAGCATGTGTGCTTTTTGGCAGTTGATGTTTTTTAGTAGTAGTACAGTGTAATTTCACTTCCATGGAACAATGTTGTTGGGCAGCTGGATACAGACAGAGCTGCTACAACGTAAAGAGTTCAACACAATCCTAAAAGTGTTTGTGGCGCATGGTATTGACATTAAGTCTCTTAAGTCTGTGGCCCGAGGGAACGCTTTTAAGTATGTTGTGCTGATAAAGAGCCTGAGGCGTTGTTCAAACTGATTGTGGTGAATCCGATCTGCGAGTAGAAATACTGGTGTGACAGTCAGTCCTCCAACCTCTGGAGGGCGCTGTGGTTTGTTTGGTTCTTCTTCATGTCTTTGTTAATTAAGCTATTGTTTACACCTGTGTTGAGTTTGGTTTGTGTATTTAAGTTCCTGTCTTGTCTTTGTCAGTTGTCGGTTCGTCGTAGGTGTTTGGTGTGAGTCTTAGTCTGTGTGAGTCTTAGTCTGTGTGAGTCTTAGTCTGTGTGAGTCTTAGTCTGTGTTCCCGAGTCCTGTGTAAGCCAAAGTTCTGTGTGAGTCTTAGTCTGTGTTCGTGAGTCCTGTGTAAACCAAAGTTCTGTGTAAGCCTGTGTCCTGTGTGAATGTAAGTATGTATGCGTCCTGTCGGCGAGCGTGTTGCTCCGACTTGTGTCCCCGTCGTTGAGTGTTGCTCCGACGTTCCTGTATGTATGTATGTATGTATGTGTCCTGTGTGAATGTAAGTATGTATGCGTCCTGTCGGCGAGCATGTTGCTCCGACTCGTGTGTCCCCGTCGTGGAGTGTTGCTCCGACGGTCCTGTGTGAATGTATGTATGTGTGTGCGTGTCCCGTCGTTGAGTGTTGCTCCGACGTCCCTGTATGTATGTGTGTGTGTGTGTCCCGTTGTTGAGTGTTGCTCCGACGTCCCTGTATGTATGTGTGTGTGTGTCCCGTCGTTGAGCGTGCGCTCCGACGCTTCCGTGTTTTGTGTGGTCTGACGTCTGGTGTTTCCTAGTTTCTGTAAGTCTCGTACCTCTGTTATGTTCTGTTTTTGGTTTCTGTTAATAAAATATTATTATTGTTAAGTTCTGTCCTCGTCTTGAGTCTGCGCCTGGGTCCACCACCTTTGCCCACACCCGACACCGGCAACCCCGTCAGTTTCGGGGTATGTAACAACTGGTCCTTCGTGATGAAAGGAGCCAGTTAAGGTATGAATGTTGAGCCTTAATTCAACGTAGCTGCATCTGGAGCATCATTGAGTCCACACACAGCCTACATGAACCTGAGCAGAGATGTTAGGTATTACGTCAGGTTCCAGTGGGGTTGGCCATAGTAGGGCTCATAATGGGCCTTCGCACCACAGGCAGCCTGTAATGGCTCTGAAGGCGACAGTCACTCTGAATTATGGTTCCACTTCTCTCAGCTCTTCACTGTAAACCCAGATTTCATATCAAATCAAACATTTAAAGTATAATGTACTTACATTGCTCAAATCGATTAAGTTTTGATTGCATTACTAGCAGATGTAAGTATGTTATACTAATTTGTAGACCTAGTTGAGCCTGTGAATAATTTTAAGTGAAATAGCTTAAAATTCCCAAGTTTTAGTCATGCAAAGCCATTTTCACCCGATAGCTAACGTTACAAGTTTTTTTCACTTGGTGCGCTGTTTGTGAGAAGTCCAAGTGAAGCAGTTTGATGTTGATGGACTTTAACATTGTCACCCGTTAAGGTACTTAGCTAGCTAAGTAAGTCACTTTTATCACTGGAGGGGCTTTTTATGAGTAACTTTAGAGAAAGACGTTTTATTAAGTTGACCTGTAACCACCTGGTTGATGGCTTAACGTTAGCTAGCCAAATTGCCTTTTTTTTGCTTGACGCGCTGTTTGTGAACTTGGAAAACTGTCGTTTTAACCAGCTCAACTAGACATTTTTCACCTGTAGCGTCTTGGCGGGCGCTAGTCATTTAACGTTACATTTAATGTTAATGCTAGGAAAAAAACAATCCAATGTGGTCGCTAACACTCTTCTTCCCTCCGAGTGCGCGTCCCTCGCTCAGCGTGGATCGGGCTGTGTCACCAAGACGCTGAAGTTACAGGTGAAAAATGTCATTGAAAGAAACGTTTTGACAAGGAGAGAACAAACATGCCAGTTAGAAAATGGTTTTTGTGCACCAAAAATAACCTGTGACTGTTCATAATGAACAGCATTGTACAACATAAACCACACTGAAAGTAATTTATATTAAAAGGACGATATTGAATTTAATCAAATGCCATACTCAGATCTGTACAGGTTGCAACACTTTGCCCAAAATATGTAGTTTACTCACTTTCAGTCACAGCCGTGCTGAATTTTTTTTTCTAAATCACGAAGATCATTCTCACTAGCTTCTACACTGACATCATCTAAATCATCCATATCATCAGCATGTGACATTTGGTCTTGTGCAGCATCATTGTCATCGCTTACATTATCTAAGTACGCAGGTGAGTAAAGTAGTCAGTCTGAGAACAAGACTCGGCAAACCCACATGACAGACAGCAAAATTTAACTGGTGCATGTGGTTGCTGCTGATCAAGCCTTTTGGTGTGAAGGCGAGATAAATGTACTTTTAGTGCATTGAGTGATTTAAATGTACATGGACATTCCTGATATAAACAAGGAAAAGGCTGTGTTCTTGCATAACTTCCATGTTTTAGCCTATAATGTTTAAATAGCTGTGCTGTCTTTTCACAGTTAAGAGGGCAATACTTACACTTCCAAAGCATATTTTTCAGAGGTTGGTATTCAGTTTGTTGCTAATGTCAGGATACTGGGTTCAAAGGAATCTCTTCCTATGACCTGCAACACAATGAAACAAAGAAAATAAGAGACAAGGGAACTTATAAAAGCTGCAGTAGTCTACTGCAACAATATACCTGTATTTTCAAGGTAGCTAACATTAAAGATATAATGTAATTATTAGGGGTGGAACGTTACTGCTAATATACTCAGTCATAATCTGGTTGCAATTCACTTTCTATTAAGTGCTTGAAGGTAAAATAATCACTAATGCAAAACATATGTCATGCATAAGACAATAATACAATGAATGGTCAAAGTCATTTAACGTTACATTTAATGTTAATGCTAGTAAAAAAACAATCCAATAAGGTCGCTAACACTCTTCTTCCCTCGCTCAGCGTGGATCAGGCTGAGTCACCAAGACGCTGAAGTTACAGGTGAAAAATGTCTAGTTGAGCTGGTTACAACAACAGCTTTACACTGCTCACAAAAGCCCCTCCAGTAAGAAAAAAAAGTAAATAATGTTGCGCTCCCATCCCCACCGCCATGAATGCGCGTGGTTTTCGCCCGCGGCGCCTCTTAATCTGCCGAGAGGCAGTTTAAAGCCGGGCGGCGCCCACCAAGACGCTACAGGTGGAAAATGTCCTGTTAAACTGGTTAAAACGACACTTTTCCAAGTTCACAAACAGCGCGTCAAGCAAAAAAAAGGCAATTTGGCTAGCTAACGTTAAGCCATCAACCAGGTGGTTACAGGTCAACTTAATAAAACGTCTTTCTCTAAAGTTACTCATAAAAAGCCCCTCCAGTGATAAAAGTGACTTCGTAGCTAGCTAAGTACCTTAACGGGTGACAATGTTAATGTCCATCGACGTCAAACTGCTTCACTTGGACTTCTCACAAAATGGCAAAGCGGCAAAGTGACGGTGATCACGTTCCCATCGTGCATTGCATGACTAAAACTTGGGAATTTTAAGCTATTTCACTTAAAATTATTCACAGGCTCAACTAGGTCTACAAATTAGTATAACATACTTACATCTGCTAGTAATGCAATCAAAACTTAATCGATCTGAGCAATGTAAGTACATTATACTTTAAATGTTTGATTAGATATGACATCTGGGTTTACAGTGTGGAGGCTCTGCACATTGTAAATGTAAAGAAAGTGTTTCCAGCTCAAATCAGCCTGCATTAAACACACAAAGCATCAGACTGGAGTTGATCTGGAGACCTAGCATTAATGCTGGACAGCTGATGCAAAGCAGCCTGCCGCTGAATGTCCCAGCTCCTTCCCACACATGCAACCACAGAAGAAGAAAACTAAGCCCAGGCAGGAGCAGCAGGAGCAGCAGGCACTGACGGTGGACTGGGAGGATCAGTTAGGATGAGTTGGGCCTGAAAGCAGGACGTAACAGGGACGTCTGTATACAACAGTGAACTTGCTGGTCGAGGCATATGTTCTCTCACACTGAGCCTGGGTCTGCTGGAGGTTTCTTCCTCTATAAGGAGTTTTTCCCCACTGTTGCTATTAAAATTTAATTAAAGTAGAGAAATTACATTATTACTAATATTAATATGCATGTTTGAGCCTAGATTGCAGTTTACTGATTGGCTCCAATTAAAAGCTGCTCTATGTGGGATCTGTTGGCTTTATTTGTGTCAGGTCTTAAATATTACTGCTTTGAGATCATTGCTGTTGTGAATTGGCGCGATAGAAATAAAACTGAATTGAATTGAACTGAATGTCAAGATGTTCATATTTGAAGTACAGACTGGGTAACAGTGTCTTTCACTCAACAGCTTGTACGAGTTGAAGATAACAAGCAAAACACAGGGATAAAAACACAGGCGACAGGCAAAAAAAGCTTTTTTAGTGATTGTGGAAACATTTTGATTTATGTTGTGTTTTAGCTAAACAAAACTTAGAAATGTAATAAAACTTTGTAACTTAGAAACTTCATCTGTAGTTCAAAGGAACATATAATGTGACAGGCTTTAATAAACCTAACTATTAAACCTACCTCTCTTCTCTGCAGCAGATCAACTCCTCGACTCTGTTCTCATCTCTTGCACTTAGCATTTTATCTATTCTGCTCCTTCTGCAGATCCTCCTTCACCCTCCTCTCCTCCGCTGCTTCTTTCCTCCCACATTATCCTCCATCTATTGCTCCTCATTTCCCTCCCATTCCACTCCACAGCTCTCTTATCCTTTCTCACCTCCTGTCCCTCGACAGGGGTGTCTGACTTACCCCTGTCCATGAATTTTACATGATGGTTCGTCTCTGCAGCCATAAGACTCACTTTCATCCTTTCCAGTGGCCTTCTCCCTTGTGTGTGTCCACACACGAACACCCGCGCACACACATGCACTTTTCCTGAGAGCACCGTGGCCACGTCTCACCACGCTTTCCTCTCCATTAAAGTTCCATGTTAAATAAATGTTTAAGAGATATCTTTTTACCTGCAGCACGTCACTGTACAGAGAACATTACTTGCAGGCGAAAACATCTCTGCTGCCTCTCTGATGTACAGATGCTGTACGTACGTGAGAGAGTAAGAATTATGCAGAGAAAGAGCTAAGACAGAGAACACACCCGTGAGTCTTGGAGATGGAAGATGGAAAGCCGATAGAGGAACAGATGATGAAACTCTGGAGATAATAAAATCTTTACAGCTGCTCGGCGGCTTTTGTTTTGGAGGTGGGCTGATTTTGGGCCTGAAATACCTTCAGGACGATTCTGCTGTGCACTATTATTTCCATCGCAAACACTGCCAACATTCAGCAGCAATGCAGCAGAATGTTCTACTGTATATGTGTATGTGAACCACAGCCAAGGCCAGAATAATCCATATACTGATACCAGCAACACTATCTTACATTATTAAAAGTGTAGTCTTTCAATACAACCAAGGAAAAAGCTGCAAGACAGCAGAAAAGCAAAGCTTTTAGAGGCATGTGCTCAGGTAGGAATTTAATGAGAGCCTGCTTCATTGACACTACTGATAGTCAGCAGAACACGTTACTTGCACTTACTGCAGATCATCATCTGGTTTCCTAAATGACACAAGCCGTCAAACTGAGTGAGAATTATGTAATTAATGAATATATATGAGAATTACTGCACGTGACGTAGGCGAAGTGCAGTGAGCGTCTCACTGAGGCGGCTTCATATCAGAGTTGGTCACTTTCGTCCATGGACCTGAGCTTCTACCTTCCCTTGGTTTTACTGTGTCCTGTCCAGCGGACATGCACCACGGAGAACTGGCTGCCTTACTGCGATGCGGTGTACGTCACGTACCTGTTTATTTCTCATAGAGCTTGTATGAGCCTCAGGACCTGACAGGTGGAAAGTGTTTGTAAGGGGTGTAGATATCTCGGTGTAGCCACGTCCATTTCAGCACCAGTACGCAACTCAGAACCAGAAGATTGGGCTTCGGAAAAAAAAAACAGGTGCACGACCTGTAAAGTACCTTAGCTAAGCGTTCAGCATAGAAACAACTCACTGTAGATCAACTTTTATTCAGCAACTTCAAAGCTGAGAAAAACAACTTAATAATAATAATAATAATAATTCAAAGGCACAGATGTGTAATAAATGGGTTGAACTGGACTTATTGGTTTTATTAACATTAACAGGGTCTGGAAGCCTCTTTGTAGTCTTTGCCACGGCAGCTCTCCCTGACACAGCTCTGCTCCATCTACGCTCCAACTGCCAAACAAGAGGTAAATGCTGTTAAACAACAGTCTTCCACACAAGGTGAGCTCTTCTTGCTAAACTACTTTAAATGACCCTGGAAACATCTGGCTTAGACAAAAAGGCACAAGAAAACACAATGACAAATGCAATTATTTAAAATGTTGGTTATTCAGTCTGTTAGATTTTTCATTTCTGTTTAAATCATAGATTCAGAAAAATTGCTAAACCTAAAGGAAACGGTAAATTATGAATAATATTATAGCTCGAGAACGTTCACCATGTTACTTCTTTCTTAGAGACCTGCTGTAGGTGCTGCGCTCAGTGGCATTTAATTCTGAATACTACAGGTCATACTGTATTTAGAAAAAAAGTCTGCTGGTCAATTAAATCCTTAGTCCAACCTATTTAACATCAGCGTTACCAACATGCTGATGAACTGGGCTCCTAGTAAATGTGCTAAAAAAATGAGAAGCTGAATGAAACAGGACTCACTGTGGCGCGTTTAGAGAACCCCACAGAGCTTTATTCAAACATACTAGAATGTGCTGGAAAAGATCGTTTCATCTGCATCACCCTGTTATGTAACAGTAGGTCACAGTGCATTAAATGCTACATAGAAAATCAGGTCTAGTCTCGTCACCACAGCCCAAAGTCTCGGCTCAGCTGCCCTGAGTCCATATGAACCTAGTGATTGTTCCTGATCCATAGGGTTCAACATGACGTCGCTCCTCCCTTTGCAGCTAGAACAGCTTCAGCTCTGAAGGGAAGCCTGTCCACAAGGTTTATTGGAATTATTTTTATCCCAAAGGTGATCTATGGGGTTGAGGTCAGGACGTCCATCCACACCAGACTCATCCATGTCTTCACGGAGGTGGTTGGACGCCTGATTCCCATTATTTGGATGGGGAGCCAATACTTTCCAGTGGCCTGTTACTGCAGCACTGGCTCATTTCTATTTGTAATATACAGATATTACACCAAATATATTCTGATATTTAGTATGTGATGCACTTTAACAACTGCTGTGTAACAGGGTGTCTGTCTTCATTAACTGAAGGAGGATATGGGGACGTCTTTATAGATCTAAATGTTATAATGTAGAGCTACTCAAATAATGAGGCTCATTAAAATATTACTTTATGTAGGACGTTCAGGTTGTTGGTTGCAGACAGACTTGTGGTGAAAAGTAGGAAATATTATGAATGAAGCGCCTTGAAAATCAAATTAAAAAAAATAAAAGACACCACATTATAAATATGTAGTTTCTATTCCCTTCGACTCCTGTGTTAAACGACATCTCCCAAGAACATGCGCACACTGTATGACACGTTTATGTCATAGGCCTTATTTATCGTATATATATTATATATTTTAATGGTCATGGGTCATCATTGAATTAATATTTTATGCTTTTTTAGTTTTCCAAAGGGTCATTACAACTAAACTGCGATCAGAAATTATGTTGGTGAGACGAACGCATTCATATGTTAATGTTTACTTCTTAGTTTGGCTGCAGCAGCAAAAAGACAAAAGAGAAGCAACCACACCAACAAACATCAAAGCTTTACAAGACCTGTCATGATTCACATGGATAAATTCAATCAGTTACTCCATTAATTGTTTGTGATTGTTACTGGAAGACGCGCAAATCATCATTAGCCAGAATCTAGTTGCTTTACGGCCGATTCATGCAGTCACACTCAGAAGCTCATTAGGTGTGTTGGCTGTCACAGTGTCACTGCATACAGAAGATGACAGAGCAGCAGGGGCAGCACAGACGCTCATGAGCAGTGAAGCTAAGGAGACCACAGATGTCTGTAAACATATTTTCAGTTTTACAAAACAAAAATACTAAATCCAGCCAGAATTAGTTTTACTACTTTATTGAACTACGTAAAGCACCAAAAACAGACGCTTTCATACCAGGAAGCCAGTCCTTACATCCACCCCTCAGTAACTGAGCCAGTTGGCGCAGGTCTCAGTGCAACCTAACAACTTAAACGAAATAAACCTAAACCAAAATGTGAATCTATGCTAACAGTCCGCATCAGCATGTTTCAATAATTCAATTCAATCCAAAGATAATGACGCCAGCGATCTTCTGCTGTCTGAGCAGTGCTTTGGACCCTTTATCACGCCTGGACTTATTCAGACGCGCAGCCGCTAAGCAGCTCGACACGCGATGTGACGTAACAAGGCCGCGCTCGCGTTGGTCACGTGACTTGGAGCCTGCTCCAGACGCTCCTCTGGACTCGAGTTGGGCATCACCCTCATCCTCCTGCATCCTGTAGATACAGGTTTAAGGGACGCTCCTGTTGTAGCTATGTTTGGGTAGACAGCGCAGACTAGTTCGAAAAAAGCAGTGTTGCAGCTGGTAGTTTGTAGGACGAGGGTAGAAAGAAACAAAAAAAGAAAATGTGACATGAGACAACACAAGGTAGGAAAAGCAATCTGAAGCAAAGAGAACATCCTCGTCTGACTGACTCTTTGTCAGAGCTGCCGCCCGTCTCTTCTTCAGTAGACAGCAGATCTGCTGGTGCCAAAAGTACCACAGGGCAGCCCTGGAGGACCAGAACCGACCTCTGGCCCAAACTGTAGCAGCTTGAGTGCAGGGCACAGCCAATTCAACAGGAGAAGGAAACTGACACAATGCTTGAAAGTTTTTTCTTTGTGTCTGTTTGTTTTTGGGAACAGTGTCAAAATTGTCTGTAAAGTCTTGTATTGTTTTTCCTATGAACTAATTCAAGTCATATGTTGCATTCACAGAATGTCTGTAACTGTACAGATCTAAGCCACACAGATTAGAACAGGTAACGTTGCCAATGACCTGCGGCCTTGTTCAAATCTTATCAGCTATTTTCTTTGTGTCCAGGTGAACATTATGCCATGAGATGATTGAGAATATGAATATTATGATATGAGATTCCCAGAAGGCATTCACACATGACTACTAGAAAGCACATCTGCCGAGTTTCTCAGTTTCATTTCATAATCCATGGCTCAGAGCCAGGTGGTCACGTCATGCCTCACGGCTCCAAGGCCTTTTCTGGGTGGGTTTGAATGTTGCGGTTAACTGGTGACTCTCTGGTGTCCATATGTGTGAACGTGAGCATTAACAGCTGTCTGTCTATTCGCTGTGACAGGCCGGTGATCGGTGCAGGGTAAACCCAGTCTGTTGAGTGACTGCTGGGCTTGACTCAAGATACAGCGAGTTAGTAAAGGAAATGACTGGATGGAGAAAGAAGTTAAACTGTTTTTCATCATTCATCCTGTGTCCGAACATCAACCTGCTATTAAGGGCCCACAGGAGGAATCACGCTGACACATACTGTAACAAGGCTGCTATTATATCATAATGAAAATCAGTCAGTTCGTGACATTTATTTACATCTTGTGTTTGACAGGCTGGAAAAAGACCATTGTGTGAGCATGGCTGGTGAAATTGTGTCCCATTATACAACGATCCTTCACCGGAGCACAATGTAGAGATTGTGACAGTATAGCAGGCAAACAACAAGCCATGATTACTGCATCTATGTGGCAATAATCTTCCAATCAGCGCCTCTCGGGGTGGGTTCTGGGTTCTGCGGCGGTTCGTGAAAAGTTTTCTGGTTGGATAATAAAGTCTGTTATTTTCCCAGTTGTGCTGTTTTGCAATGAATTGTATCCGATGAAATGATTTTCACAGATGGGGAGCTTTGCAGCCTAATGTGTGTCTGCTGGGAGGTTCCAGCTCACGGCCGACGTCCTGCTCTTGACATCTTACTGCACCAGTTCATCCGTGTTCAAGCTCCATGTCCATATTTTCCCTGAACTGGCTCACATCACCCCACCCGTTAACGAATGCGATCACATGCAGGCCATCCTTAATTAAGCTCTGAGGTTTTCTGTGCTTACCACACGGTTCAGAGACACATGTTCTATCGCTCCAGGAGCTGCTTTATTAATATTTTGTTTGGAGCACTTGTGTCCAGTTATTATTAATTCAATTCAGTTTATTTACAGTACAGAGCTACAATTAATAACAAAAGTCATCTTACAAGTAAGTTATACGTTTCACAAAATGTGGGTGAGGTGGTCAAAAACACAAATCTCACTTTTTTCCTTTATAGCAAACGCTACCAAACATTCTTATTATTACTGTATAGTTAGTGTAAATAATAAACCACTCACTTAAATCTGCTACAGAATGCAGCAGATGTACTTAACTGGGTAATTAGCATAATTTACCCTGCAAATGTCAGCGACAGTATTTGAAGTTTGTTGATCGTTCAATGGACTTTGGACCGTCGCTCGTTCTGTTTCTGCAGCTGCGACATCCACCTGATCTACATCTGTCTTACAGCTGAAGGTCTCTCATTACAGATGACTTGTGTACTCGCATCTGTTTAAAAGCTGAGGAAGTTCGCCTCCAAAGTAGTGATGCCACACTGCAGCTAAGCTAATTCAGCGTTTGTGGCCCTTCGCCTTCCTGTTGCAGCCCTGACTGGCTCGCAGGCAGCAAATCAAACAAAGAAAAAGAGGAAGAAATCAAAGGGAAAAGCAGATCAGAGGCATCAGAAGGGTTGAAGATCCTGTAAGCAGTTTGCTCCGTGAACAGAGGAGAAGCGCGATAACAAGACACCGAGAGCAAAGGATCAGGGAGGAGATACTGTAAGTCAGCAGAGATACAACGAGACACGGACGATAGCGTCAGCGCTGCAGGGGCTGTGCAGAGGCAGGGGCAACATTAAGATCAGCTGCTCAGGTCCCAGCGTTAGGAGGGAGCGTGAAGCTCAGCTGGTTAGTTCTGCTTTGCTTAAACTCACACAGTGTGATGTGAGTTGACTGGAGCTTCTGTACAACAACTACCTCAAAATACCCGTTGAAGGTGTATCAAACGAAGAATACGGAGAGAATCTGACGCTGCAAAGAAAGTCTGTAGTTTAAATTCTTTATGGCTCGTGTGATCTTGATCTCTGCAGAGAGCAGGAACAGAGCAGCTGCTCTTTTTGCCTTCATTAAAGGTTTAGTCTAATTCAAGCTCCTACTAATTCAAACAAAGACCTGGTTACTCCACCTGTCAGCAACAAATAATGTGGAGCAGAGCTGCCGTCCCTCATATCCCCCTGACCTGGCTGCATACACTGCGTCTTTAACAGTAGCGTGAACTAACACAGCAGCCCAGAGTGAAACAACTATGACACAGAGCAGCTACTGTAACATGCGATACCTGTAACGTTTTGACCTGTGAGGTGAGGCCTGGACCGGTTTCCATCCCACCGTGGCCAAGTCGACACCTCAAACCATTCCTGAAGCATTTTCACATTGTGGTGGATGGGTTGTCCTGCTGAAAGAGGCCACAGTCATCAGGGAACACAGTGTCCCTGAAAAGGTTTATATGATCTGCAGCAATGCTTAGATTTCCCAGAAGAACTTCCCTTAGCTTGGCTTCATCTCTGTGCCGTGTGTTCTCCATGTAACAGGCATCCAGCCTTCCAGGTGAGTCGTGGCTTCCTTCATCACAGCCGCCTCCCTCCATTGCTCAGTGGTCCTGTTTTTGACGATCCATCGATGGACGGGTGGACAGGCTCAGCGTTTGCAGACACAACAGACTGATGCACTGGGGTCCTTCCATATAAAACCAACCAAAGGTACAGCACCCAGGTCCCACTCGTAGCCATAAGCTACATCAAAGTTGTGCACAAGCCCCACTTTTTTTGCCTTCCCTCTCTTAACAGATTTGCAGATACAGACATTCCAAGTTTTGACGTTTTTGGAACATTTCAAAGGTTTAAAGCTGATATTTGGATGATATGTTAACTTTCATTTAATCACTTTCAGAGATTTGTAATCTGCAGTTGCACTGCAAAATATTTTCCAAAATCAGCAAAACCCTGATTAATTATAAGTTGCCAGATAGCTTTTAAATTTGAAGAGGGTTTCTTTTCTGTGTCAACTCTCTTAGGACATTTTTTAAATGAGGTTTAGGATATAAAGGAACTGAGGTTTAACCTTAACCTCTTATTTAAATTATTATGATCAATAGCCTAAAATGCCTTAACCCTTGTGCAGCCTTCGAGGATGTCAAAAGGAAAATAGGGGGCGCTCTAAGCTCAAAAACCACACAAGGGTTGGATAAAACAGCCACAGACAGATAATAAATCACAACACGCTGAACGGTTGGATGAACTTGTTCATCATAGACCCACACGTGTTCATTGCTTGGATGTAACACCCACGAAGGCTGTTTTATCCAACCCTTGTGTGGCTTTTGAGCTTAGAGCGCCCCCTATTTTACAGTGGGGTCATTTTGACCCCTCGAAGGCTGCACAAGGGTTAATAATGTCTAGGAGTAACAACATCATGTGCTCCCCACTCTGGCCTCCCCAAGTTGAACCAGCACGATCAGATTTTAACTACTGGAAGCCTTCTATTTGCTTCGGAGCTGAGCTGTGCTCTGACGTGTAACCTGTGCTCCTAACGCAACACAGGAGCAAATGAATACAGGAGAAGAGCTTCTCACTGCTACCTAGTGCTCGGGAAGACACAGATGCTACACACAGATAACCGGCGACACACATTCAACTACATCTAATGCACTGTGCAATGTAACTTCGGTCAGAAGTCTGAAACGACTGCGTGGGGCTGGTGGGGAGTGACAGAGGTAGTGAGAGAAGGTCGTAGACTGTTCAGATCAGACGGACACAAACGCTTCAAACTGCTGTCAGCACAGCCCAACATTCATACATGCACCCGAGGAAACAAAAGAGAAAATACACAAACATACAGCTCTGCACGACTAATTCCATTTCCCGACTACCAGTTATTATGACCCACACTCACGAGCATCATTGCTGACCATGGGTGGTTCATTCGTCAGCACGCGGAGGATTGGACTCTCTTCTTTGTCCTTGCGTGATCTGGCCCAGCAGAAGTTAACTGGTGAGCGTCCCATCCACAAGCAGCTACAGGTAAGCAGCATGTGGCCCATTAAACAGGTTATATGCGAGCTCACTCCACGGATCGCGCTATTATTGGCTCCATCTCGAAGATGAATCAGTGCATTACCCCAAACCTTGGAAATAGCTTTTTGCACATTTTATATTTTGCCTTTGTATTGTTTATAGCTTTTACCCCCACACAGAACACTCACATCTCAGTATTCAAACCACGGTGCAAATGAGAGGCTGCCTAGAGCAACCACACTCGATGAGCTAGAATTCCTTTTCAGAAACAAGATGTTCTCACGGCCTCATGGCAACGACTAATGGAAGCAGGAACTAGTATTTTTAGTTTAAAACCATCATAGCAGGTCGAAAAATGCCAACTCTGTAAAGGAATTTACTTCGGTATCATGGGAAACAAACTTCAGAAATAAAACTTCCATTTTAAATGTAAAGGGTAAAGTGGTAATGGCTGCGCTTCTGCACCACTTCATCAGCACTTAAAGCGCTTTGACACTCAGACTGGTGGGCTACTGCTCTGTAAATCTATTTAAACATGTAAATACTGTAAATACTGAATCCTGGCAGACTCATCCTTGCTTTCACATGCACTCGTACTGCCCAGCACCTCCTCCTTGTTGTGTTCATGGTGGATGTGGGTCGAGTTCCCATCAGCCTCTCCTTCATCTCCTTCCCTCCAGGTCCGCTGCTGCTGCATCACTGGCCTTCTTCCCCCTGCTCCCCTCCATTCATGTCATAAACTTGTTTTTACTGTCTACCTAAATAAATATTGAATGTCTGAATGTTTCTGTCTCTTGGGTCCTCTGAATATTATACACACCTTGAGGTGCAAGCCACACATGGCAGTAAGTTTATGTCCCTTTAAAGTCTCTGCGATCAGTCATTTTGTCATAACTGAATACGTAGCAGGGCTGCTGTCATTAACATGGATTTATGTTGATTTTGTGAGACACTGTCACAATTATAAATAAACTGTATCGCTTGTAGCAGCTTGGAAGGGCCTCCTGGTAAACAGGTTTTATCTGAGATGTGATTTAGTCTCATTCAGTTGCCATAAAATAAATAAAAAATAAAATACAAACAGACAATAATAGAAATGAGCAAAACAAGATCATAAACGTCTTAAACCACAGACTGGTCTGTACCAGGCTGCCACTCAGCGTCTGCCTGTTCATTTTAAAGAGCTGATAATACATAATACAGTGTTGACATTTCAAATTCACCATGATCTTTCGTTTTCTTCATGAACGTCAGATTATCAGATTGAGCTTGTGTAGTGAATTACCACCGTTACTGTCTGCACAGATGTTTGATTCTTGTTTTTCATTGGAGGGAAATAACATTAATATCATATAATGACATGAAACACTTTCTACTCAACGATGATCAGCGGCTGTTTGCGTGTAAACCAAACTTGTAGGTCATGGCTTTTGCCGTTATACAGCTTCATATTTGAAGTTATATGATCTGAGCCAGAAAAAGAACGAACGACAAGTGAAGCAAAAACTACAGGTCCAATGTGAGACTATGTGTTATTAGACAATACCTTTATATATTTAACCACCTGCCCATAATTATTATTATAATTTCTAAGTCTTTAGCCCAGATACATTACAAGGGGCTCTGTACCTGGGTTTGCTCACAGCTTCTGAAATATAGCTGTAGACACATAAGGGCATATATGTAAAGAGGTGACTGAATCTTCAAAACAAGGTTAAAAGCTGTTTTATTAGGATGCATTTATCGCTATTATTGATCTACAAACAAACAAGTTTTATTTGAGAACATTTGAATGGCGGGTGGCACGGTGGTGTAGTGGTTAGCACTCGCCTCACAGCGGGAAGGGCCCGGGTTTGGTTCCCAGAGGCGACTGGGCCCTTTCTGTGTGGAGTCTGCATGTTCTCCCCATGTCTGCATGGGTTCTCTCCGGGGTCTCTGGCTTCCTCCTGCAGTTAGGTGTGAGTGCATCTATATGTGTGGACCTGATAAACACCTGGGACAGGCTACAGCTCACAACCCCACTGTAAACTAAGGGGTCAAAAACACACACAAGTTCATCCAACCCTTGTGTGGTTTTTGAACTTCATTTTGATCCCTCTGCTGCACAAGGGCTGAACAATACATGTGACGCTTCCAAGGACACGTGTGACCCATGAACCGGGTGTGAGAAGTTTCCCTCTCAATGTGAAGCAGTCGTAACCTTCCAACCTCTCGTACAGCACAACACAAGTGGACACACAGTGACTCCCACAGGACAAAACTCACCCAGACCCTCAGTCTCCATTTTACAAAGGAAAATCTGACAGTGGCTTGGTGACAGTGGTGAAGCCATGCAAAACTGAGCGCTCATCAAAAACTACATGGCTCCAAGGTCACCACAAACACCGCTCCCTTACTACTCTCTTGCATTTTTAAACATGTTGCGAAAAAGGCTGTGGCAGAATTTGAAGGTGCAGATACCCTTTCAACAAAGACAAAATCATATATGCCCATGGGCAAGTCCTCCTGACAAGCATGGACGCACAAATCCATTGCCTTTGTACATTTAACCTGTCAAAAACAGGCCTCCACGTTTTTACAAATTGCTCCGCGTTGCTCTTTGAAACCACTCGGCCCCCTCAGTTCTGTGATGCCGGCAATAAACAATTAACGTTTGATCACATTATCTCTGTGCTGTGGTCTGCTGTGGTCCTTAGAGAACGACCCAGCCCCTCAGCCCATGGATTTTACAGTACACACACACACAGACGGACGCTGAAGCCAAGAGCTCGATGTCTTATTTAGACAGCCATAAATCCTGACCACAGGGTCATAGAATCACGTTCACGTCTCTGTCTTCATTGCAAAAGTGCTGCATTGTAGCCCTGTGGTCAATGCAGGGTTGTGTTGTCTGTATGCGTATGCAACTGACTAGTCCAAGAACTGCAGCATTTCTCGTTATTACACAACTATCACAGTGAAACAGTGAAACCAGGCCCAGTCAGTTCATCTTCATCCAGCTTTGTCCAATTCCTGCTTGTTAGCTATTATCGAAAGCGTTGTTTTCATTCTGGACTAACTCTAGTTAGTCAGCATGTGGTTTAGTAATACTTGTTGATCTGTTTAATAACTGACATTATTAGTTTGCTTCCCGTTCCTGTGTTTGAGTAATTCTGTTTGTATGTTTCTTTCTATGAAAGCTTTACATGTTTAATGTGTCTAGTCATCATCGTAGTCATCAGCTCTGTGTTTGATGACGGTTACGGGTTACAGGCAGTGGACGTACCTCCATCAGTGTAGTGATGTGGTCAGTGCTGCGCCTGTATTAGGTTTTCATTAAACGTGCTAGAGAGAAGATATTTCCCACCTGGTCACCGGTGTTCCTCGCCCTCCTCGACGCGTCTTTTCCTCTCTCCTCCCTTCTTGTCATGTGACCTCTTTTACCTTTGTGTATCCAAATGGGAGACCCCGCCCACGTCCAGGTCAAGTAACTGTGTTTTTAAACTGATCTTACTTCAAACCATAAATCTAAGTGAGTTTTTGTTTCTTTTCAGTTCTTAATCTCCTCGTATCTGACTTGGAAAATAACAGAAATACCTCTGTGAGTGTTATTTCGTTTGCATGTCCTGTTTGTGACTTGTTTTTATGTGGATTGTCACACTGTGACAAACCATGTTCCATAGAGCAGATTAATGAAGCCAGCAATCAGAAAAGTCAGTATTAACGTTGACAGAATTGACCCATATAGACAAACGCCTGTGTGATGGTAGGTTTTAGGTCTGCAGACCAGGTGGATGCTCTAAGGACTCAAAAACCAAACTCACTGTGATTTCTTTGTGACTAATTTCTGTCTTCTTGAACTAGCAAAAGGAAAGTGAGGCTGAGAATGTGCAGGTGCAGTGCACTCAGTTCCATCGTCTCCGGTGTAATAGGAGGAAATAATGCATCGCAGCCAGTCAGTACTTCTGTCCATACTGATTCCTCCTGATGATGTTCATGAGCTTAAAACATCTTCTCGTTTTTAATAACATACTGACCCTGAACTGTTTGTGAGTGTGAGCTGTTGGTTGTCTGTTGTGGCCCTGTGCCGCTGTATTTTAAGTGTATCATAAAAAGCTGACTTCTCACAGGGTAAGCTTTATGTTATTTAAAGGTTTCTTTGACTTTGGAAGACTGTGACTGGGTGAAAGCTGAACTGCACGTTTGTTCCAGCCTTGGCTACACAGCGCTCTCATCTGTCACTGTGATTTCAAACTGCAGCCAGGCTTTAAAGGATCTACCGTCTGCTCAGGCAACATAATGGGACACGTTCTTGCTTATTATTGGAATCTTCGGAGCACGAGCACAATTGGCCTTACAGTAAACACGCTGACAATCAATGGAGATGGGTTTCATGAATGGGAAGAGGAACAACAGGGCCTCAGATAGATCATCCTTCTCGACACAAATGCAATTTTCTCTGTAATACTGCGGCACAGGACGACGTGCAGCACTCGCTCGCCCATAGAGGAGCTTTGGGTGCACGCCCAGCAACAAGTGTTTATCGGGTGTCGTTGCAAGGAAGGTCAGGAGCTAGAGAATGAGAAAGCTCAAATGTAATGTGTGTCTATGGAAGCCAGCCAGCTGATGCAGCGAATGAGGAAAGAGAGGAAAACATGCAAAGAAAGGCCAGTGGAAAGAAGTGGACTTAAGAGAGAGAGATGACCGGGTGGAACAGCAGCAAGCGGAGGCCGAGTAACGTGGAACACAGACGTCCCAGCAGAAATGTAAATGTTTAGAATGAATTCATTAACTCTGTGTGTAGCTCTGGCTCGGCCACTTTGTATAATTAAAGGAGCCACCCAGCTTGAGAATGTGTCCACGTGTGACTGAGAGGCCACGTGTTTGTATCCATTTGAGACCATGTGTGAGGGAGAACTATAATTGTCCATTGCGATAGTAATGAGGGAGCCAGTCATTGATTACCTGAGGCTGTGAATGTCATCCACTCACATTTGTCAAAGACTAACAGGTATGAATGGAAAACACAATCATTTACATTCAGGATGCAGCGTTTTTACATTTTGTCATCCAAAAGCTTCTATATTTGTAACCTTCACGTATTGCACCGGTGTTGTTACCTGGACGTAGCTGGTTTCAAATCAAGCCGATGGAAAATGCACATTTTAGCCCAGAGGCTCCATAATTAAGGCCTGACACCTAAACCAGGATTTGAAGGTTAAAATTCCTATTTGTTACGCACTAACCACAGAGTGGGGCAGTGGAGGTGCGCTGTGTCCTCACTGCCCCCTCATTGTCCCCATACTGTGTCTTCACTGTGTTCTCACTGTGTCCTCACTGCCCCCTCATTGTCCCCATACTGTGTCTTCACTGTGTTCTCACTGTGTTCTCACTGTGTCCTCACTGTGTCCTCACTGTCCCCTCACTGCCCCCTCACTGTGTCCTTACTGTGTCCTCACTGTGTCCTTACTGTGTCCTCACTGCCCCCTCACTGTGTCCTCACTGTGTCCTTACTGTGTCCTCACTGCCCCCTCACTGTGTCCCACAGCTCTCAGCAGAGGTCCCTTTGACTATTCCCGTGATTTACTCACTTGAAAGATTAAACAGGATTTAGTCTGACTTTGCATGTAAAAAGCAGTGATGGAACGTCGCAGCATTTGATGGACATCATCCCACCGGGTCTTGGTAATGTTTGCTGTGTGAATATACTGTAGCAGAGACAGTACTATACTTCTGACATGCTATCCCCAGGGACCACCCCTACAAAACCAAATACGTGCTCTCATGTGACCACGTAAAGGTAAAATGCCTACGAGGGGGGAAGGAGGAGTGTGTGTGGGGGGGTGTTGTCAGGTTTTTCACTTGGTTACTGTCCCCACTTTGATTGTCTTAAATGAATTATTCCCTCATTGGATTCCTCGGTTTTCCATTATTCTTTCAATAGTTCCTCTTCTCTCAGGATGGTTTGTTGCTGATGTATTGGCATTAAAACGAGGCTGATCTCAATGCTGACTCGTGCTACAGAGGAACAAGGCACCTGCTCTTTTGAGTTGACTAGAAAACAGGTTTTCTTGTCTTTAATGTGTTGATCTAAAGGATTGCTGATGGCTGTGTTGTGTGAACAGATATGGGCCCTGTCTTGCATCTTCTCCACTCATTTGTTGGTATTGTATTGGCATCACCTTTGGTACCTGTTGTCTACAGTGTCTGAACAGTCATCACTCCACATCAGTCATCCTCCAAGCATTACCACCTACAGCCAGTACAGTACAGTCGGTTTTAGAGACAGGATGAAGAGGTACAGTATTGTAGAAAGCTGGTCTTATTATACGAGGTCTTATTATAATTTCCCAGAATGCAACGTGAACTCTTTACACAGGGTTGTCCATGAGTAATCCTCCTAGAATCCACAGACTCTAAAATGCTCGTAGATGTCAGGTGTGAATGGTTGTACTCTTGCTCTCTTCTCCTTCATGTTCACATGGGTAAATACCTCCTCAACCTCAACCAAACGTTTCCTGTAGCTGCAGGTCAGACCTGCTCAACGGTCATCCTCTGTGGAGCTTCAGCTGATGGACAGATGGTCTAAAGTTTTCCTGCAAAATGTCTCGATACTTTTGGAATCATTTTTCCATTACTGACAGCAAATCGTCCAGACCCCGAGGCAGCAAAGCCCCAAACCATGATGCCCCTCCACCATGTTTTCAGTGGGGATGAGGTGTTGATGTTGGTGATCTGGGTCTTTTTCTCCACATAGTGTTGTGTGTTCTTTCCATCAACTCAGCTTTGGTTTCATCTGTCCTCAGAATATGTTGTCAACATAAATGTCATCATGTGTCAGAGCTTAGTGAGTCTTAGCTGACGTTAGGATTCTTCTTCCCTCATTGGTTGCTGTGTCTCAGTCATCTCTACAGGACGACCAGGTCCAGGGAGAGTAGCTACAGAGCTGAGCTTCCTCCATTTGTAGTCAGTCTGTCTCACCGTGGACACGTGGACATCAAGGCTTTTACAGATGCTGTTGTAAACCTTTCCAGTTGACTGGACTCCAGGTTGGTTGACTCCTGGCTCCAATTAGCTCTTGGAGAATAATCAGCTGAGGGTTCACATACTTTTCACCCTGCTCTGAGAATGTTCACGTTATGTTCAATAAAAACATGAAAACATATCATGTTTGTGCAGCATTAGTTTCAGCAGACTGTGTTTTTCTATTGTTGTGACTTAGATGAAGATCAGAATATTTCTGATCAGTTGATGCAGAAATTCATGAAATCCCAAAGCGTTCACACACTTTTCCTTCTAACTGTAGGTAGGACAGTGTGCTGTCACTAAATACTTGAATCCTCTGACGGTTGCTGGCTCTGACTCACAGCTTGGTGTGGACTGGTGTGGTTACGTGGTCCTCACTTGTCCCTCAGTACTAGGCTGCTTCTTACTGCCTATTAACTTTGAAAAAGCTACATTTTCAGGCACTGAAGAAGTGCCTCAGCAGTCTTATTTGACCCACACCTGTACAAAGGAAATGTTATATAAACATATTTATTAATTCCAGACCAAAAAAATGAGGGAATGTAACTGACTGCCCGGGGTTAAGCAAAGCATAATTTATTCCATTTATTTCACAAACTGAAACTATTTCATTTACATAATGTCGGCACTTTTCTTCTTTCTCCAGCTATTATATGTTTTACTTTCTTTCCTTAGTGTTTCTTTTCCCTCCGTGTTCCACTTTTCTGTCTTTTTCTCAGAAATCAATTTCACAAATATCTTTTTTTTGCTGCTAAAATGAAGAACAGGTCTTCCTCAACCAGGCATAGTGCTGTTGTCACAGTTTCAACCTCCGGCCCTTAGTGACCCACTTTCAGCTGAGAACAAAACTCCAATAGAGGGACGTCTCCCTCAGTGTCTGTCTCCTTCGCGCTCTCCCATTCTATGTGTTACCTTTTGTGTCTGTCACTCTCACTTAGTTTGTGAGTTTCTGTATCAGGCATCTACCGACTCAGATATTACAATCCTGTACAAGACGTTTACTGCTGCCACAATATGCAACATGGATTCTATGTATGTATATAGAGTCTATGATATAATAGAGCAATCTAATGAATTTATGATGGAAGTCAATGTAAAAAAAGGTTTTGCCATCTAACAGTGTTACTATGGGTGTTAAGCCAAGTTAAGCCCTTGCAGGTAACTGAATTAAAAAAGAAGCAGCATGTGGCCCCATCGTGGTCATGGAGAGGAAACGTAAGCTATGTGTTTATTCACACGCGTGTTGGTGTGATGCACTCTTCTGATCATTTTGCCATTTTGGAGTCATGACCAAATATATCCTGTCTGGTCATCTGTGACCAGAACAGAACAATGTTCACTTTTTCAGTTCAGCTTCTAGTGAGTGTGGCTAAATGTTAGAATGTATACTACACGTTTGTCGTGAAAGCCTTGATGGCAGCGTACGCACATCTTTTTACTCAGAGGTCCTCGTGGACTATTTGTCGGTCTGGCTCACAGAGTGTTTGCACGATGTGTAATGATGCAGGTCAAATTGCTACGGGCTGGGAATGAGCGGAACTCAGGCCCACTCGCAAACACTACCAGAGAGATGCTTCGATGAGTTTTATTATTCAGACGAAAGAAATCACAGAAGAGCAGGTTACAAGAACGGAAAATTTAGTTATATGCAAAACAAGGCAAAATATGAAACTGTACAAAACAAAACCACTGCCATAATGCAGGACGGATTATTAGAGGCTATGAAACACTAGCGGAACGAGAGCACGGACCAGAAACACGCATGACGAGGGAAGACACGCCAGCAAATGCTAACTGAACGGGGTAAGTATAAAAACACATGGATACCGACACGATGACAAACAGGTGGGAACAAGCAAAACCAGAAAAAAAAGAGGCCCACTGTCAAGAAATGACGTGATGTTACGTTGTGCTTACTGATAATACAGACACTATCTCTGGATCACACATAGGTTCTGTTCTCTATGTCGTCTATAAAGGATGTACCAACACTGGATTTACTAATTATTATCATCATACAGTGATTTCAATCACTGTGTCATACATGTTTAAATTATGCTTCAAACTGTTGCTGCTTTTCTTTCTCTTTGTGCTCTCTGTGCTATGTTAGTTAAATCTGCTCTAAATTACACTAGGAGGACTGATTTGTTCTGACTGTGGCACGATCGGCAGCTTTGCTGGACCTTTTATTGTGGTGAGCTCCACTCTGACTTTTACTGTGGAGGGCTCTGCTGGACGTGCTCTCACCACCCCCGCCAGCTTTGTTCTGATTATTCAGATTGTTTTCACCTGGACCTTGTTTAGTTTACGACAGCATTTAGGTTCCGTTCACCGACACTACAGTGTTGGGACGTCGCCCATGTTTACTTGTGCCATGCGCATTCATGTCCGTCCATGTCGGTTCATGTCAGTTCATGCTGGTCCATGCTGGTCCATGCTGGTCCATGCTGGTCCATGCTGCACAAAGGTGAAAGGCAAAGCACTGGGATGGTTGGTTTATGGTCTCATCTGCATGATCAATCTTCCATCCGCACTAGAATTAGCTTTGGGGTCCACAGGGTTCTGTGCTTGGTCCAACACTTTTCTGTTACAATCTCTCGAGTTTACAAATTACAAAGTCAAAGGTAGGTACTCCTGAACCCACAGGCAGTACCTCTGGTCACCTCTGGGTGACACCAAAACAAACAAAGATCCCTACACAGGGCGAGACTAATCAAAAGGGCTTCTCAACCTAGAGCCTAAACGCCCAACCACTAACTAACGAGAAGGACCCAAGTGCACAACCCAAAGACACATATATGGTTAAATAATAATTTATTAATAAACAGGGAAGGTAAACACAAGCTGAGATGCAAACATATGAGACTACAGACGACGAGCAAACCCAACAGTGATGTAAACAAGAAACAAACATAAATCTAAGCGAACATCATCAAACTAGAAGTAAACCTGAACAAGGAGTAACATTCAAACAAACCAGAACCAGGAGAAACAATCAAACAACAAGAACAAGGAGTACAATTAATCAACGAGAACAAAGAGTAACATCCGAATACACACAGAACCAGAAGTAACATTTACTGACGAACCAGCAAAGACATAAAGGCCAACTTAACCCTGGTGCAGCCTTCAATGGGTCAGAATGAAAACAGGAGGCTCAAAGCTCAAAAACTACACAAGGGTTGGCTCAAACACACAGATGATCAACCACAACACGCTTCATCTAATGAACGGTTGGATGAACTTGTTCATCATAGACCCACACGTGTTCATTGCTTGGATGTATCACCCACCAAAGCTGTTGATCCAACCCTGGTGTGTGTTTTTAGCTTTGAGCGCCCCCTAGTTCATAGTGGGGTCGTTCGGACCTCCCAAGGCTGCAGGAGGGTTAAGTGTGTTGAATTCTCAACATCTCTCAACTCTTACGTCCTCAGCATGTTGGACGTTTGTGCGGCTGTGTATCTTAGTGTGTCACTTTAGAAAACTATATTTACATGAAGCATGAGCGTTTTGAAAAAATCGTAGCACTAATACTATTTCTAACTAGCTTGTGTAGGTATGATGTCTACTACTGTACAATTGCCCTCTATGTGTGTGACCTGGTATTTCAAAGAGACACTTGGTCTGCAAGGAGCAGACGCGTCCTGCAGAAGCTTCACTTGGGCATCAGTGGTGGCGCTTGTCGGTCAGTAGAGTCTTCTTGGTTTCCAAAGTTTATGTTCAAACAAGTCCCAGGTTGCTGTTGTTCTCTCCCGCTGCTGTAGATGAAGTAACATGTTATGTAGATATTGAGTTGACAATATTACATATTCAGAATATCGCTGTTCAGGCGTCTGTCAGTTCTTCTGCTGCTTTGTGAGTTAGAGCTGCCTGGCGCTGATGAGTGTTTAGTGTTTGTTTTCCATGATTTGTTTCTTGGTCTCCGTGTCAGAGGCGTGTGATTCCCCTCGTTATCTGCATCCCTACCTTTTGTGCCTTGTGCTTTGCTGTTGCTAGTTGCCACCCAAATTGTAGCTGTGTTTTCCTGCCTCTGCAGTGCATTTGAGTTTCATTAGTTGTTTGAGCTTTTGTTTTTTTCAATTCCACTTCAGAGGGTTAGTGTTAGGGTAACATCTACCAGGTAGGTTTGGAGCGAGTGGACTAATGAGACCTCCCACAGTTGCTTCCCAGAGGTTCTGTATGTCTGTCAGGGTCAGGGTCATGAAAATTCAACCAGAAAGACACTTAATAGACAAAAACAAACACTCCAGATCAGAGATCAAAATCCAAAACAGCTTCTGACAAACCAGGAGGACAACAAACAGTCCTTGTTAGTACAAGGCATCACAGGCTCTGGCAGGATCTGTGAAGTAAGTTAATCGTGGAAAAAAAACTCACTATTTTAGAAATACTGTGGTCAAAATATCTCCTTTAAAACAAGACTTTTCATAATCATAACCGGTAGTCAAGCTGCCAGTTGTGCCTGAAAGTTGAAATTCCCTCAGAGGATCCCTTGATGGAAGCAAAGGTTGGCCCTTCATCTCTTCTTCCTCTACTGAAGGTGGCTGATATTCAGTGAACCACCAAGGGACCCCACAGACCTACGGTACCCAAGGTCAGACCCCCAGGTCCGTCCGCGTGAGCAGGGAGATCTGCATTTCCAATAAATCATTGTATTGTTGGAGGTGTCAAATTAGCAAATTTTATGAATCGAGTTATTCACTAGTAATTTTAGCTTAAAAGTCGACCCTTTATTCACCTACAGAATGTTGTTAATCTGGTGATCTCACTTGATTACAATGTTGAATTGTCTCTTATTCTCACAGAATTAAACAAAGTTGCTTTCACACAGTCAAGCTGCTTCAGATTCCACTTCTACAACAAGTAACATGCAAAATTCACACCAAGGATGTTTCCCTAACAAGTGACCGAATTCTCTTACTTGCTCCATCCATTTAAAAATAAATTTTAATAAATAAATCAGTCTGAATTCATGTGTACATTCATGTAGTGCTAGTGTCCCCTGACGTCAACTTCTGTTTATGTGCTGTGAATGAAACAATTACAACATAGTCATGTGACACAGTCACATCAAAGCAGTTACGAAACGAAAGCTGCGTGAATGTTCTCAATACAAGTACAAACAGTGTTCACGGTGAGTAATATTAATCCAAACTTTAGATCAGAAAAACCTTGAGAAACAAAACCTAACAGAATGAATGGACTTTGGTTAGAACACTGAACGTTGGAATTCTTTCTTATAATTCCAAGTCAAGTTTCCAGCAAAAATGAAATGGTGGGAAAACATGTACAAATGCAACAGATGCATGACATTTCTGTGTGCTCCATAAATATATAGCAATATGTTATCCTACAAAAGCTGTTTTCTTATCTAACTAAACTTATTATATTTTTCACTTCTGCAAACTGAGAAGCCTTTGAGTTAATGTGTGGTTGCAGTCAGTTACTCTGTGAAGTCTGGACCAGATGCTTTGCTTCCTCCGTGAGGATGATGCTCTGCCAGGTCTTCGCTGCATCCGTCTTCACTTCCTGGTTGTTTCAGTGTTTGATCCCTTCATTCAGGTCAGGTGGCTACTCTGCTATGCCGTCCTTCACAACTAAATATACACTAACAAGTTTGTAATAACCAAATAAATTATTTTGAGTCGTCAGAAACACTTGCGAGTCCCTGTGTGAGAGACCATCATCATCACTGCTTGTATTTGTTCATTAAACATGTTGACACTGATAAATCCAGACAAACAATTAAAAAAACATCAGGCTTCGCTCTTTTCCAAAATCTGGGCTGTGCTTCTCTTGTCCTGCTGTTGTATGACTCCAATGCAACAGAGAGTCCATGTTACCAGCTTGATGCATAATCAATAGGACAAGCACACCCAAATAGGCTGGAGCTTTCACTGCGCGTGCTGGGGAGTGAGTGCCCTGCTCTGCAGCAGCATTGCTTGGCTGTCTGAGACTTAACTGCACTTTGCCTGAGGTTCAGACATTTTTTAGTGCTGACTTCGACTGGCTGTGATGAAAACAGCGTGTAACACACTGTAGCAGGCTCCAGTTGATACGTGATGGAGGTTTTGAAACAGAGACGTTAATCTGCTTTGCTTCCAGGGAACAGGCTCCTCAAAGAGAACACTGCTGATTAAAACTGCTGGGACCTTTTATTTTTTGAAGATGATTCAGCATTTGACACTTTGTAGGTCTGATCTTGCTTTTTTTTAATGTGACAATTAATTAACCCTCTGCAGCCTTGGAGGAGTCAAATCGACTCCACTGTAACTACTGTAATCCACTGTGGATCAAACAGCCTTTGTGGGTGTTACATCCAAGCAATGAACACGTCTGGGTCTATGATGAACAAGATCATCCAACCGTTCATCTAGATGAAGCGTGTTGTGATTTATCATCTGTCTGCGGCTGTTTTATCCAACCCTTGGGTGGTTTTTGAGCTTTGAGCCTCCTGTTTTCATTTAGACCATAGGTGTCAAACTCTGGCCCGCGAAGCCATACCAAATTACTATTAGAGCTGGCCCGCCGGTAATTATCATGTACCGCTAATACTACAAATCCCAGAATTCTCTGTTGGCGTTTTGGTGGCGTCAATCGCGAGAGGACCCATTAACGCCCACTCCTCTGTTGACCATAGTCATAGAGAACGTATGCTAATACTGGCACCGTGAAAATTGAAATTTGAAATTTAAGACCCTTAACTTGTTCTGAACATGTTTAGCTCTTTTTTTTTTACCACTTGGATTTTTCTTAAACTACCTTTAAGAACTTTTTAAACTCTCCAGTTACCGTCAACGGTTCTTGGGAATAAATTCAGCATTACAGCATTCACAGAGCATTTTCTTACGGAAATAGTCTAGTCAAGCTTTGCTTGTTCCATACCCATGTTTTTTTCCCAGTAAATATCAATGTTGGCCCGCGACTTCGTTCCAGTTTTCAATTTTGGCCCACTGTGTATTTGAGTTTGACACCCCTGATTTAGACCCATCGAAGGCTGCACCAGGGTTAAGAAAGGCAACTACAGATCCATATTTGCAATGGAAAAATCAAAACAAGAAATCAAACAATTTAAAAGAAAGTTCAGTATAGCAGAATATTCCTGTAGGGGCTGTGGTCTGGGGGCTGTGTGGGCCATAGTGGGCTTCCCTGGTGGAGATGCTGTGGTTTGTCCTTTCATTATAGGGAGAGTTTACTTCTGCCTGCGTGGAACATTACCTTCACGGTGGACGATGTTTGGTTGAGTCACTAATGTGAAGTGTTGAGTCTGATCAGGCGTTAACTCGTTGGTCATTGTTGTATTTGGCCTTGTGCTGTGCTGTTATTGCTGTTATCAATATCATTTTCTTCCTATTAGTTACTCTTTGTTATTCTTTTATGGGTGTGGCTGCAACTCTGGACTAGCTCTGTGTTTGTCTCTCTCGCCTGAAGCTAAGCTTGGTTAAAGCATCACAAATAAAACCTGCTGTTTACATCACATACCTACAGTACATCATTATTTTAAATAGGGGTCAGCTTTAGGTCAGGCTCTTTTTAATGTCTACATGCTGTCACTTAATTGCATAAACGTCCATAGTTATGCTGACGATACCCAGCTGTACATCACCACCTCCTCTGACATGGAATGTCGTGTTACTTTGTCTCTAATTTTGCTGTGTCCAAATAAAATTACAAAAATAACTTGTGCCTCATCATTGTTAACAAGGAACACAATCCGTCTCTCAGAGCTCTGAGGGCTCCAGGCTTCCGGTCTGTCTCCATGATGTCACGTTCTCCCTCTGTGCTTCTCAACATGTCGTTTCCCGTTTAGTCCTATTTAAGCTTCCCTCCTTCCTATCTTTGTCGGTTTGTGGTCTGTGTTATGGTCTGGCATGCTGGTACCCGTCTCGCGATTTCTTTGTCATGTTTCTGTGCTATGTTAAGTCAAGCCAGTTCAATCAAGTTAAGTCAAGTCATGTTTTGTAAGTCAAGTCATGTCATCGTTTGTCAAGTCTTGTTGTGCTCATGTTTTCACTCTGGTCGTGACCCTCTTCTTTTGCTGTTGGGTCCTCATTCATTCATTCATTCACTCTCTCTCTCTGTCTTAGTGACTCAGATCATTCTCAGTTTTCACACGACTCAGCCACACTCATAGTCTGGGTTTAGCCTCTCTCTCAATACACCCTGCTCAATTTTCAGTATTCACCAATCTCACTTCCCAGAGTTTAAGCATAAACAACATCAATCTTGCATGATCAATCTTCCATCCGCACAACAATTAGCTTTGTTGTTCCACAAGGTTCTGTGCTTGGTCCAATACTTTTCAGTCTCTACATGTCTCCCCTTGGTAATATTATTAGGAAACATTCTAGAAATTTTCACTGCTATGCAGATGATACTCAGTTATATTTGTCTATGAAACCAGAGGAAACAAACCAATGAGTCAAACTTCAAACTTGTTTAAATGATATCAAATCCTGGATGCCCCATAACTTTCTACAACTGAATTCAGATAAAACTGAGGTTATTATAATTGGTGCTAAAAACCAGAGAGACTCATTATTGAATCAGATTGTTTCTCTGGATGACATAACGTTATCTTCAGGTTCTACTGTAGGAACCTTGGTGTCATCTTTGACCCAGTTCTCTCCTTCACATCCTACATTATAGAATCTCTAAACCTCCTACTTCCACCTGAGGAATGTTGCTAAAATGAGGAGGATCCTGTCACAGAGTGATGCTGAAACATGAATCCCTGCATTAGTTCCTCCAGGCTGGACGACTGTGTCTCCCTGCTCATAGTTTGAACCAATGACTCTTTAAAAAGCCTCCAGTTAATTCAAATGCTGCAGCAGAGTCTGACTGGACTCAGGAAGAGACGTCACATTTCTCCTACAGTAGCGGGAACCTCCTTGATTCACTGAGCTCCTCTGGTTTTCTGTCATGAGTAGCTGGCGCTTGGATAGGGGAAGCGCCAGCGACGGTAAGGACCAGGCGGATAGGCAGTTTAAATTACTCACTTTATTTAAACCGGAGTAGAGCGAGTTCAAAACAAACAAAAACGCCGGACCAGACGATCAAAACAGGGCAGCAGAAATACCAAACAAAAACGTGTGCGAAGCATGAACAAAGACGAGGGCAGACCTGAAAGCGCACGGCATCAACAACGTGGAAAAACAGGAGCGAAGAGGTGCGACGTCCCGACACTGTTGTGTCGGGGAGCGGGGCTTAAATGCTGTACAAGAACTAAACAAGGTGCAGGTGAAAACAATCTGTGATAATCAAAACAAAGCTGGCGGGGATGGTGAGGAAGCGTCCGGCGGAACCCGCCACATTAAGTGTCCGAGCGGAGCTCCAACACAATAAAAGTCAGATCGGCCAAACTGCCGATCGTGACAGAGCCCCCCCCTCAAGGGCCGGATTCCAGACGGCCCAACCTTGTCGAATCCACACAAGGTCGGGCGGGAGGAGGGACCAAACAAGACGCAGTCCCTCCCCTCTCGGGTCGCCGGAACAGGAACAGAAAACGAACCCCTCCTGGGGTCGCCAGAGCCAAGAACAGAAGGCGGACCCCTCCTGGGGTCGCCAGAGCCAGGAACAGAGGGCGGACCCCTCCTGGGGTCGCCAGAACCAGAAGCCTGCGTGAGCCCTCCAGGCCGCACAATACCAGGACACCTGGTTACAAGGCAAGGGCAGGAAGCGGATTCTTTCATAGGACCGCACATGACTAGGACAGTGAGCGGCTCCTCCCGCGGGCCGCACATGGCGAGGGCTTGGAACGAGTTCAGGAAACTTTTGAGGCAAAACTTGCAGTGGTGCGGGGGTCTGGGTGGTCGACGTCGGCGGTCGTGGCCACGGCGGCGTAGAACCCTGGGCCGTCGACTGTTGCTATGGCGTGGTGACCTGGGCGGTCGGCGTCTGTAGTTACCATGGCGTGGTGACCTGGGAGGTCGCCATTTGTGGTTACCATGGCGTGGCGACCTGGGCGGTCGGCGTCTGTGGCTGCCGTGGCGGGACGGCCGGCATCTGCCATGGAGAGGACCTCGGGACAGCCGACGGCGATGGCTATGGAGCGTAGGTGGACGTTGTTGGCTCCTGCGGTCGGCTGGTGTGAACCCGAGAGACTCTCCAGATCTGGGGAAAGCAGTCGTGGGTGAAGCGGCCTCTCCTGGGTCCGTGGGGACAGGTATGAGCAAAAAAGCTTCTCCTAAAGTGGCTGAGACAGGTGTTGACATGGTATGGTTGGCTTCTGAAGACCTGAGACAAAGGCATGGTTGGTTCTGGGGCACAGAGGGCCGGCGTAGCGGGGGGAGGACAGGTGTCCGTTCCAGGCAGCAGCGAGCCGGGTGAGAACCTCCTCCCACCCAAGCCACCGAAAAGGCCTAGGAAAACACGTGTCGCTCCATGTCAGCCTCCACCGGTCCACCACCTCCCTCCGTTTCCAGAAGCGGGACGTGGTGGTAGGCATGATGATTCCGGGCTCAGGGTGCCGTTCAGCATGACGTGAAGCAACGTGGTCAGAGTTTGCATGACGAGGAGCAGCGGTGTCAGAATCAGCATGGCGTGAAGCAACGTGGTCAGAGTTTGCATGACGAGGAGCAGCGGTGTCAGAATCAGCATGGCGTGGAGCAACGTGGTCAGAGTCAGCATGGCGTGGAGCAACGTGGTCAGAGTCAGCATGGCGTGAGGCTGCGTGGTCAGAGTCAGCATGGCGTGAGGCTGCGTGGTCAGGGTCAGCATGGCGTGAGGCTGCGTGGTCAGGGTCAGCATGGCGTGAGGGCACTGGAACCTCCCCTAGGTCGTCGGCGGTGAGCATGGCGAGAGCGTCCTCCATTCCGAGCCACTGTAGGGGCCTGGGGAAGCAGGCGTCGCTCCAAGCTAACCTCCACACATTTACTACCTCCCTCCTTTCCCTCCAGCGAGAGTTAGTGACGACCCGGGAAAACACGGAACCAGGGGGCAGTCCAGGAGTGGTCCAGCATGGAGCGGCCTGACCTGGGTCTGCGTGGCTTGGAGCAGGAGCTACAGGCTCAGGGTGTCGCGGAGCAGGAGCTACAGGCTCAGGGTGTCGCGGAGCAGGAGCTACAGGCTCAGGGTGTCGCGGAGCAGGAGCTGCGGGCGCTTGGTGTCGCGGAGCAGGAGCTGCGGGCGCTTGGTGTCGCGGAGCAGGAGCTGTGGGTTCTGGGTGACGTGGAACATGGGCAGCAGGTTCTGGGTGGCGTGGAACATGGGCAGCAGGTTCTGGGTGGCGTGGAACATGGGCAGCAGGTTCTGGGTGGCGTGGAACAGCATGGTCAGAGTTTGAAACGGTGGAAGCTGGTGGTGAGTAAAGTGGGTCCGCCTGGAGCTTCAACTCCTTCCAGATGCGGCGGGCCTCCAAGGGAGAGAGGCGAGGAGCGGGCTCCGGCGTACAGCATGGACTGAGGCGCATAAGGCCAGAAGAGAGAATTGTGGTGCAAAGAGTAGGTGAAATTATTTCTGACGGTGTACGAGGGCGAGGCGTGGAGGCTGACTGTGGACGAGGGCGAGGCGTAGAGGCTGACTGTGGCGCATCCCGGTTTCGAAGCAGGACCTGCATGGCGAGGAGCCCAGGGAACCTCTTGTGCTCCTTTAGCCAGGGGCAGGCAGTGCAAACCCCAGTCACCCAGTCCAACCTCGAAAGGCGGACCTGAGCATCTGGGATATCCGGAATTGAATACAATAGTTTGAAAAGGGTTTGGATTACCTGGTCGGGGTCGGTGGCGTTGGTGGAATCCGCGGGGTCCATCTTGTGGTCGGGACGTTCTGTCATGAGTAGCTGGCGCTTGGATAGGGGAAGCGCCAGCGACGGTAAGGACCAGGCGGATAGGCAGTTTAAATTACTCACTTTATTTAAACCGGAGTAGAGCGAGTTCAAAACAAACAAAAACGCCGGACCAGGCGATCAAAACAGGGCAGCAGAAATACCAAACAAAAACGTGTGCGAAGCATGAACAAAGACGAGGGCAGACCTGAAAGCGCACGGCATCAACAACGTGGAAAAACAGGAGCGAAGAGGTGCTCTTTCTGTCTCTCTCTATTCTCATCTCCAGGTATCGTCAGACTCAGAGTCGTGTGTCTTAGTGTTCAGCTGCTGGTCCAACCATCCTGCCTGTGTGTGTTGCTGCTTGTTGATGTTGTTGCTGTTGTTTTGTTGTTGTTCTTTTCTCTCTTCTCTATCCCTTCACCGCAACCAGTCAAGGCAGATGTTCTCTCACACTGATCCTGGGTCTGCTGGAGGGTTAATGTACGATTTATCGGCTCCAATTCAAAGCTGCTCTATGTGGATTTGTTGGGTTTAGTGGTGTCAGGTCTTAAACGTTACTTGTATAACTGCTGTTGTGAATTGGTGCTATAGGAATAAAACTGAAATGAAATTGAATTGAAAGATGTGGCAGCGACACTATCTGATCTATAGGGACAGATGTTCTCTAGTACAAAGCCACTTAGACAATGAAATGTGTCTAAACGCCCAGAAAGAAGAGCAGCTGACATGACTCAACTTCCAGATATATATTCAGCGACATAATGCATAGATTATTGTAGTAGAGAGAGAGAGACCGATCAGACTGGTCAAATGAATATGACGATGTGACTTCTTCTGGTGAAATAGTGAGGGAACTGTCTGTTCCGAGCAGCGTGCAAATAGAGGACGGTCTTGGTTTGAAATCGTGGTCAAGCCGTCGCAGTTTTCTGTTCTGATGCCCGGAGCTACCAGATGTTTAGAATAAATACAAATTAATCACCATGCGAATTGGTAACTTAAGTAAACTAAGCAACCCTGGTTTCTCTACAAATGTCTATAAAAGATGTAACCCACAGCATAACTGTAACAAAATAAAGCTTTTTAAACTCTACTACTACTACTACTCTATGTGCACAATGACAGTGAGACAGAGAGGAGGATCATTAAATACAGCGTTATTTCAGGTCTTGTTCTTCTTCGAACGCATCACCCGTCAGGTTGATTAACGACAACACTCCTTCAAAATGAAAACCCCAGACTCTCCGCTTAGCAGCCAATAAAAGCAGCAATTAGAAAAGACTCAGTGAACAACTTTGCTTGAGTGCCTCTCGACACATGGACTGTCACCATCCCTGACTTCCGGCTTTGGCGTTTAGTTTTGAAAGGGTTTGGTCCTTTTTTGGTTTGATGTAGTTGTGGTTAGCTTTATCGTGGTTGCTTTCACCTGTGTTGTGTCTCCTGCTTTAGTATTGTTATAGAATGTTCTTAACCCTAACCCTCACAGTGCTTCACAGTACTATACTGTAATTCTCAGTCTAGGCCGTTACGTTGACGCAAAGTTAACAGAAGCTAACGTCACGTCTCGCTGCTGCTGTTGCCACCAAGCGCAGCATCGCAATAGTCACCTAATAGTAAACGGTTCAGTAAACTCGTGTGCAGAAAAGTCTGGGTTCCGCCCGTTCCTTCCTCAGCGGACCCAGTTCTAGCAGGACCAGCCGCTTTCTGACATGGGTCTGTCAAGTAAAGAAAAGCAATAGAAACTGGACTCTTGAAGTTTGAGACAGCTGCTCACATTAGGCCACTGGCTTCACACACAAGTGATGCAAATTGTAAACTCCTTTAGGAAGTGATTAAGACTTTATGGGGAGGTTCACTGTCCCAGGAGGGAGAAGCAAATTAGACTTGCAACTTCTGCTGCAATGTGGCAAATTGGAGCAAACTATTACTTAGTGTCAGTTTAGCCAATCACTGTCTCTGTCTTCATCTGTTTATGGTTCTATTATCTCTCCCTCACATCAAACAAGCGTCTTCTCGGCTGCACGGCGGCGCCGTGGTGAAGCCTGATCCACCCACCCACCCAAGTTAATGATCCTCATACCCGTCTCCTCTCTACACACTGTTTGTCCCATCTGTTTACCTAATTGACTGTAATTAATTATGTCACACCGAATTAGCAACCTGGTTAGTCATTGAAGAAGAGGAACAATTTGGAATGGCCGAACATATTTATCAACTTCAGACCAAATCTTAATCTGTGTCTGATGGTGTGTGTGCGTATGACAGTTGACTGTAAGTGTTTTAGATTAAGGTTTAATGCAAATAAGTAGCTCAGCCGAAGTAAATCAGTAGATTTAATTTGTTAATTACTCTGCAGTCAGGAGAAAAAAGACACGAGAACATGTGCAATGAAAGACAATATGAAATAACATACACAAATAATACAGAAGTTCATAGAAAAGCTGATATACCAAGAACATCGCCCGCTTGTTACTGTGCAGCTCCTCTGAAGCTAGAAACAAAAACGTGCTTAGTAACATAGTATGTCAGAGATGTGCGTTAGGGAGGAATACATGAAGCAGAGCTGTGGTGGTGGCTGTGTTGCTATTAGTTCCTGTGATTTTAACCATTGCTTCTGATGTTGACTAAACGTTTGGTCCATGACGTTTGTCCTCTCTCATCCTTTACTCCTGCATATGTGCTGATCACGACAGTAACAATGAACCAATGCCTCATTTTTCCAACTGTCTGCTTGAGTTTTCAGAGATGTTCTTCTAGAAAAGCAGATGAATTATCTTGTGCTGTGTTTACCTACATTATATTTGATTCCGTTTAGTTTATTTGCTTTGTATAGTGGTAATTCACAACACAGGTCATCTCAAAGCACTTTATTAAGGAAGAATTCAAAAATACAACTACTGTATATAGAAAACTACAGCAAACAAAAAAATGCTGTGTGAGCAACCTTTTTAAATTTATTTTTATTGTATTTCCATAGCAACAGTGCAGGCGATGTTGTGATTCTTTCCTCTGGCCACAGACAGTGTTTCGTTTTTGGTTCCCTACCCAGTGGCTTCCTGCTCAGGCCTGGTCTAATTTCTGTGTATGTATTTATACTCATCTGTTTCTGTTTAGTTGCTGGTGCGGCTCCCTGCGTTTATTGGTCTAGGCCTTGCTACTCTTGCACTAGCAATTTGATAACTACACAATGAATGACAGGGAGTTTGTAGATGGACGGATGACTGTCTGAACTTTATTTGTTTTACTCTGGGCAGTTGTCTTCTGAACAACAATAACTTGGTTCAATCCTCGTGCTTTTATCTCCCCGTGAGACCAACAATGTACTTCTGTTGCTTCCTTGTGAAATCCCAAAGCAATGTCAACTTCACTTTGGTCCCATTGTTTCTCACACTGTTTAGAGCCGACATCTATGTGAATCACACTTGTAATGCATCTTGCAAATAGCATCGACTTCTCCCTTGTTGTCTGGAGTTGGCTTGTCTTCACTTGCACAGGCTGGGTTGTCCTGGTCTTGGTTTGAGGTCTGTGGTGTTGTAAGGCTGAAAGATTAGCGACAAGCTGTTGTCTCCGATTGTCCAGTGGCTTCAACTTTTCCTACCTGAAGCCCATTGGTCCCATGGGACCATCTGTAAATATATGTGTAAAAATCATGACAAGATCATTGTCTCAAAGTAACTGCACTTCATTTCTGCTTAGCCTCTTCTTTCCTTCCTTCCTTCCTTCCTTCCTTCCTTCCTTCCTTCCTTTCTTCCTTCCTTCCCTCCTTCCTTCCTTCCTTCCTTCCTTGGAGCATCATGGCTTCTGGTCCTGGTTGCCCAACAGTTCATTTCGATGAGCAACCCCTCTTTCTTTCCTTGTTGGTCCCAGTGTTTCGCTGAAGTGTCTTGTCTTCTCTCAGTCTCCTCTTGCTCCTCTTTGTCCTCCTGTCTGTGGTTGTGTGTGTGTTACAGAGAGAAAGATAAATGGTCCATCAGACAGGCAAAAGCCCCAAGTGGAAAAACTGACTTTTATATATTCTGACATTTATAAAGAAGCCTTCACGCTGGTCATGATTTAGTCATAGCTAACACACACATACAGCCTTTGGTATTTAATCACTCCCAGCATACACACAAGGACAGAGTTTTCCCTACAATATTGCTTTAAACGTGTTTAACATATATCTATACAAAATACAAAATGCAAACACAGCACCAGAGAAACCCCTGACACACACACACACACACACTTAAAAGATAAATAACTATACAAAACATCTGTCGCAAATTTAGACTGGAATGAAATCTCTTCACTAACTAATAATATATTTTGTAAATATTGCAGAAATTAAAATACTAACAAACACAAGCATCACAACAACTTCACAGCACACAAATGTAATTGTGCAGTTCAGCAAATTTCTAGTTTTTACCTTGAGAATGAATGTGCTGCTGCAATAAACCATCCATGATTAAAAAAATCTTATCTGACTTTTAGAATGTAAATTATTGCAGCGGTATCTCATTAGTCTCTTAGAGTCTGACTCTGTTTCTGACTTGACTAAATGTACACTATAATCAAAATCATCAGTAAATGGTTCACACACAGCTTTTATTTCATAAAACGCCTGAGAGCTCTGTGAACCTGTCCACGTGTTAACCACATATTAACCCTGGTGCAGCCTTGGAGGGGTCCAAATGACCCCACTGATAACTAGGAGGCAAAGCTCAAAAACACACCAGGGTTGGATCAAACAGCCTTGGTGGGTGATACATCCAAGCAATGAACACGTGTGGGTCTATGATGAACAAGTTCATCCAACCGTTCATCTAGATGAAGCGTGTTGTGATTTATCGGCTGTTTTATCCAACCCTCGTGTGTTTATTGAGCTTTGAGCCTCCTGTTTTCATGTTGAAGGCTGCACCAGGGTTAAACAACATCCAACTTGCACCTATGATGTGACCATTTATTTCACCACCAACAGATGTGAAACGTTGTGCTTTTCATTCTACTGAGTTGATGTCACCTGTTCTTGTCTCAAGGTTAACAGACAGCAAAACTATTTCTTTGTTGTCTGTGTCCCATCAATCAACAGACTCAACCCAATACGTGTGAGAGAAGTTCTGCTGTGTTACTTGGATGTGTTTTCCTTCATTGTGCTTATTTTCTTATTGACATGTGTTTTGTAATGAAACCACTCGAAGGACTATCTTGATATAAATTCTGTTTATTTCCACAACAGTAGCAAGTGAAGAATCTGTTCAGCAAAGTTCTTCCTTGGCAGCATTTTGACTGCTTTCCCTAAATTATTAACCTTTGTTGTCATAGCGTGAAAAACTGTGGCCTCCGTTAACGCTGTGTGTGCGGGACAGACGATTGCATATAACTGAGACATGCTGTAAACAAAAGGCACAAAAATACAGTGTTTGACATGTTTTATTATGTTTTACTTCATTAAGACACAGAGGCAAGAAAAATTAGATGGTGCTGCCACAAACAAGGTAATTAATAGGAAACACTAAGGTACAGAAGCAGTTGTCTGCTAGTAAGTTAATCACAGATGGTGTCTTTCTCTGAGACAGGTTAAATAAAATACCTGACTAAAGTCTTGAACTCATTAAAAAACCACAGAGCACAGCACGAACATATGAATAAGTGACAGGATGAAAACATCACAGGTCTTTTTAAAGGAGCAGGGAAAACATGACCATTCCTGTGCTATGATTTAATCATCAGTTTGCATTTTTAAACAAGCCAGCTGCACTTCGAGTATTAGGCTACAAAGAAGCTTGCCAGCTGAAATGAAGGCTGCCATGATGTATCACAGCGACTGTGACGTTGCACCACGTTTTATTTTTTCATGTTTTCATACTGGCTTTATTCTGAGTGAGAGAGTGGGATTAAAAAATGCCATGTTCAGCAATGTCACGGTGGGGAAGCGCTCTGTCTTTGAGGAGGGTAACATGGGAAAGAGGTGGGTTTGTCTCTGCAGAGTGGGTGAAGTCATGTGCCTGCTGGGGCCACAGATTTGTGTGCGTTTCACTCCGTCTTGTGATGACTCAGATATGACACATCTATCCAGACGCTGGCCCACATCTGTTTTCTGCCTCTTTGCAAACTGTGTCCTCTGAACCCAACCCATCATTCAGTTCGTGCCAGTTCACAAGAAAGGTCGTCTCATGAACATGAGCACATATTGCTTTAATGCTGTCTTTACACCTAAAGTACTGTTTCAAATCATATTAAGTGCAGACCAGAGAGACGCTGTTTACAGTGTTTAACACAGGATATTTATGCTTCCAGACCATTTCAGTCTAAGCTGGTCTTTTTGATCTGTGTGGCTTTTTTTCTACCTGATCACCTGAGACCAACCTCCAGGTTTGCTCCTCCTTGCAGAGACTCTCTTGGACACTAGAGGAGCAGCCGCATTCCTGAAGTGATTTAGATTCATTTTCAGTTCATTGCATACAGAATTTTATGCCACATTCTGATCCCTAACAAGTCCACTATGCTACACAAGCAGCTGGAAGAAAACCACAAAGAAGCAGGTCAGCCTGGCCGGCCCAACATGTGTAAGACACATTTCAAATACAATAGGCACTGAGATTGTAGGTTTATCACCAAGGATGGAGGACAGACAGGTGGAGGAAGAAGCTACTCCTCTAGTAATGACTGCAAAACCTTGGGTCAGGCGACAGGTTGGAGAGTTGCTGCTCACGAAAAGCTATGAAAAACAGGAGGTAACGGTTTACTGGTTTGTCATGTGCTGATCATAACATAATGATGCTTTAATGTTAAGCACCCAGTAGGTTACCACTGTTTACTTACCCAGCAAACAGAGGGAAACAGTATGTCTCACTGCTTCGACATGTGTCCATTTATTTAGATCACACATCAAAGGATGAGGTTAGAATTATGTGGATCACTCCTCCCTCTCCTAAATTACAAACAATTCTAAATGTCACGGTGAATTTGCTAACAATACGAGTTCTTGGAAGGTAAAAAGTAGTGTAATTGCATGATAGCGCTAGTGTACATCTGCCCTGTTCTCCAAAAGGAGATGTCTCTGCATAGGACAACTGATCTGTATCTGGAAGGAATTTAGGGAAAAGTAGGTGATGTAGTAGAAAGCTGCGTTTGGTCGAGGTGGGTGACTCCATGTGGACGTGACAAGGATGCTGCCAACTGGGTAAAATGTTGAATCACTATTTAAAAGTCACCATAGAAGGGATGACCTTCAACACCACCTACTGAAGATCTGAGATGGCAAACGATAACATTTCTGTTGAGACTGAGACAATCAGCCTTAATACTATAACTCTTAGAATGTCAACAACATGTGTCAATAACATGAAAAATCTATTTGAATATGTCAGTACAGTTCACTGCTCTATCTCCTGCTGCCTCTTGTCTATGTAAAGTTCACTGCTGTTTACTATTTTAGCATGTGTCAACGCAGCATAGGATAATATTGATCAATACGCTGCACCTTTTATTATCTGGGTCATGCACTTCCACCACAGCTACGTCTTTCCCTTTCATACTGCTTTCTGATCTCTTCATCTTTCTCTCCACTTGTTCATTACTCCAGAAAAAAGAATCACAGACGGGCCGTAACAGAGAAAGTTAGGAGACAGTGAATGAGTGATTGTGCATGTAAATTAGATGAGGTCTTTTGAGTTGCTCTGGGGAAGTTATCAGAAATATAAAAATCATCTCTCAAATGCAATAACCCTAATAGTCAAAAAATGGTGAAAACAGCACTTTTGTGGCGATAGAGATGAAAGGTTTTAGCAGAACAGTCACACATTCTGACAAACTTTTCAGAAAAGAAATTGGGGAAAAGATCATGCTTTGAGCTACAGTACAGTTATGGAAATGGAAGTGTTTTCATATGAAAAACTATGCAGCTGAGAAAAAAATATTTTTTATTTGGAATGTACGACTGGACTGCCAATAAAAAAGGTTCCACCTCACAGTTCATTTCATTGTACATGCTACAGTAGTATTTAGGCTGGTATCGCCTTTGTACTTTTACATCTTCTGTCTATAATCAAATGTGAGATTAGAGCTGACACAACTCATCCACATAATCAATTACTTACAAGAAAATGTCTGGAAATATGAAAATATAAAAAATGATTCAGATACTGATATTTGTCTTTTACTAAGAGCTTTCATTCAGCTTTTACTTTTCAGTTACGTGCGAGCTTGAACTGTAGAACTCAGACCCTTCTTCACCGTGATCCAGTAGAATGTTGCTGATGCTGAATGTTTGTGGTCTACATCCTTTACAGAGAGACCCTTCTTGCTATTGTAACCTTTGGTCCTTTACACCTTAATTTATTACAATGATTTATTTATTTATTTTGTTTATGGATTAGTTTAATTTGACATTATTAATGATAAGCATTTCTTTTATCGTTTATAGCACCTTTGTTTGGGGAAACATTAGTTCCTATCGACAGGTGTTTACCAGGGGAAGGTTAAAGAGGAGGAACAGAAGTTAGGAGGGAGTCAGCGTGGTTGTACGCAGAGCATTGCAAGTTCCAGAAGTATTGTGTTGCCGTTCTGGTTAATAAAGAAGTTTGACAAAGAACTGTAGCCCGCTTAATACCCACAGCCTCGGTGACTGGAGAACACCAGACACCAACAGAAGTTAGGGTTACAGGCTGGTGGCAGCGGTGTTTTCTTCATCTTCGGATACTCTAACCAAGGCATTCAACTCGGTTCTCGGCGGGAAATGGCTGCAGGCTACAGGTGCCATATATGACTTTTGTATGTGAAGGGACGCCTCAGCAATTACATGCACAGCGCCTGTGCATGTAACGCAGACCCCGGTTTTCCATACGCCTTGTGAGTTGGTCAATACGTAGCGATGTCGCTGCAGTTAGTGGACGACGGTGCGAGCAGCGCGGCCCAAGGAGACTCGACATCAAAGACTGTGGTGCATTACAGAGTGGAATTACCACCATATTTCCACGGAGATGGTAAGGACAAGGAAAGTTTTTCGCTGTGGAAAACTAGACTGGAGTTAGCAGTTAAAGCATGTGCCGATGGACAAATGCCTAGCCACGATCCTTCCCACACGGCTTAGTGGTGATGCACTAGCTTACTGGTTGTCTTTGCCACCACGATTGCAACAAGACTATGAGCAGTGTGCAGCTAAGCTAAACGATGTCTTTGGCCGGAAGGAATTTTTGCTTTTCCAGACTTTTGTTAATGCCAGACAGCGACTGCCTAAAGAACCTTTGGAGGTCTATGCTGCAGAAATCACAAGGCTGGTACTAGAAGCGTTCCCTAACTACGGCCAGCCAGCTATTGCAATGGAACGTTTTAGAAGATTCGTTGCTGGTTTAGATCCCATTCTTCAGGCAAAGTGCCACGAACATGGTGCCACTACACTAGAAGACGCTTTAGCTGTTGTGTGTAGGTGGGAACGTGCACAGGAAGCTTTGAGACTCCTTCCTCCACCTGTTGTTCCACAAGCACCTACCCCTCACACTCCCTCCTTGCAAAGTGAACCACTCTCAGCTATGGTGTCTGCCAAACATGAAAAGTTTCACACAAACTCATCAGCAGGCCTCGTTGAGGTTGTGAAACAGCTTTCAGATGAAGTCCGCGCACTCAAACTGGAAGTTACTCAACTTGGACAGTCTCATGCCAGCCGCTATTCCCCTCGTTCTGACTTTTCTGGACACAGGTATGATCCTACATTAGAAAGGGGACGTGAGCGTGGAAGAGAACGATATAGACGCTCCCCATCTGGGTCTCCTGAACTGGGCACCTATTCATCTGCACCAAGTGGTCACAGGTCCAGCAGGTCAAACAGTCATTATCTACACCCCAGAGACTCTCGCCGTGACAGATACTGCGCCCTACTCCTCCATCACATCACATCAGCGGCGTGACTATCATTCTACCAGCAACCGTGAGCGCTACCGACACTACAGCTCTGACAGACACCGCTCTCCTGAGTCCTCCGGTAGCAGGGAAGCATGCCGCCGTGACTCCTCCAGGTCTTGTTCTCCTCCTTATTCCCGACATGATTCACATCATGCTCACTCAGCAGGAAGACTCGTCACTCAGCAGGGGAAAGACTCATCATGTGAGTTTCAAGGAAGACCACTATGAACCAGGAAAAGAGTGGTAGCAGATACTGAGGGCCAAGTGTCTGCTACTGTTGCTGATGGGGTCCAAGAACAGACATTTTCAACATCTTCATGTAAAACCCTCACATGTTATGTGATGACTGTTATTGAAAACGTAGCTACCAAAGTGTACCTAGATACAGGTTCTGACATCTCACTGATTAGTGAAACCTTTAGAATGTCCATCCCATCTCTCAGAACAAAGCCTATGCAACGCTCTCAACTTTTCCCTAGATCAGTGACTGGTGACTATTTAGACAATTTAGGCACACTGTCCATCACCATCCGGCTGGGTAATGAGGTTTTCACCCACACAGTTCAGGTTGTCAGGAACATTACACCAGTGATCTTAGGCTGGGATTTTCTACTTACTCATCATGCAGTTGTCAACCTGAGTGAAGGTATGTTTAAAGTAGGGAACCACACTAGTATTCCTCTTCTGTGCACTACAGAGACTGCTCCCCTTTGCTGCTATGCTGTCACCCTAGCTACTGTTACAGTTCCTGCCCTGTCACAGATGACCGTGCTAGCTAAGGTTCAGCCAGCTGTTGGTGTGCCTGATCTTGCAGCTGACTATACAGGTATCTTAGAGCCACATCTGTACAATTACCAAGGTCTCGTGGTTGCATGCACACTTGCCCCAGTACGAACAGGACTCACTTATGAGTCATGAACCCAACTAATGCTGATCTCCGGATCCCAGGTGACACTAGACTAGGAGATTTCCGTCCAATTGGCACAGACGGTGACAAGGCCTATTGTGTAGTGGAAACCAGTGTAGCTACCGTGGAAACATCAACAGAGCCCTCACCTCTACGGTCAAGGACAGAGATTGACCTAAGCCACTCAGAACTTTCTGATTAACAGAGACAGCAGCTTGAGGCCCTGCTCCTGACTTACAGTGATGTTTTTAGTGCTAATGACCATGACTATGGACGCACAGACATGGTCCGACACAGCATCAGGACTGCAGAAGTTCCACCGATCAAACAGAGAGCATACAGGACCTCACCCGACACGAGAATGGAGATAGACAGACAGGTGCAGCAGCTCCTTTCACAAGACATTATTGAGGAAAGTTGTAGCCCCTGGTCCTCGCCTGTCGTCCTTGTTCGGGAAAAAAGATGGCAGCTACAGATTCTGTATTGATTACAGGAAGCTAAATGCAGTGACTGTTAAAGATTCATACCCCTTGCCGCGTCTTGCAGATGCGCTTGACAGTCTGTCTGGTGCATGCTGGTTCAGTACCATGGATTTGTCATTGGATACTGGCAGGTTGAGCTTGGACCGCAAGACAAGGAGAAAACTGCGTTCAACTCGGGCAGCGGCCTGTACCAGTTTAAGGTTATGCCTATGGGCTTAACTAACGCGCCACCGACCTTTCAAAGATTGATGGAGCTAGTACTCCACGGCATACATTGGAAGGAATGTTTAATTTATCTGGATGATGTCCTTGTTCAGTCGCTCGTTTGCAGATCACCTACATACCCTGGAAGAGGTGTTCAGTCGTTTTCGTTCTGATGGTCTCAAGTTGAAAGGCAGGAAATGTCAGCTGGCACGAACCCAAGTGACCTTCCTCGGACATGTGGTCTCTAATCGTGGACTCCAATGTTGGTGATATTACGGCCTCACCACGGGGCACCAATTATGTTGGGGGACAAAGGAGCATAAATTCTGATAATACTTTTGATATTATCAATCTTGGTTGTTGGCTAAATTTATCATTGATAAATTAATTAATTAAGATTAGATAGCGAACTATCAAAGTATCGGGGCACCACCCTGCTGTCAGGGACCAACAACCAAGGCATAAGTAAAAGCACAGTCTCAATAAAACTATTACTAATTGCCTAATATTAAATAATATTAGTTGATTTAGCAGTGAAGGGTGAAATTCGAGCCACAGCCGTGAGCTCAACCAGTGTGGCAAACCATATACCAATAATCACAGGCAACTACTAATTAAACTATGGCAACTTTATTATCTAAACAATGATGATTATGATCAACAATTATTCAAACAACAAATACATCACAACTTAATAGTTAATAAAACAAAACAAAAGGATTCTATTCTAGTGTGTGTGTGTGTGCATGTGGGATGGCTAAGTAGCTGTGTGTCTATTTGTGTGTGTGTGTGTGTGGCTGCGTCTGTGTGTACCTGTGTAGGTGGGAGAAAGAGAAGGAGGGGTCACCGCGAGGGTGGAGCTGTGTGTGTGACAAAATGGCGGATGATCAATCCACGTGCGGATGTAGGTGAAGACAAAGGAGAGAGGGGTCGCCAAGATGGCGGCTATGTGTGGCACGAAATGGTGGGTGCTCAATCCACGTGTGTAGGAAAGAGGGGAAGAGGGACAATAGAGGCCTCAGGACCTGGTGGGTTGACTAGGATAGCGGCTAGCTTACTGTGGGCGTTCTGAATAAAAGGAGCCGCGTGAGTCAGCGCTCAGCGGCGGCACACATAAACAGGGAGAGAATCACAGTAACCCTTGAATCGTGAGTGAGACAATGTCCGCCACAGAGCTACAGGACAAGACGGTTGGCTTGCCTGTTTTTAGCTTGTGAGGCAGGTTCATACACTAGCGAAAGCACTACATGCACAGTGGAAACACTCATAGCAGTCAATCCATACACGGCGGTACAGCACCAAACATTAGCTCTCTATATACATTTACTGACTCTTAAAGTTAACTCTCTGCTCAGACTTATTTGATTGCCTCGTATCTTACCATGAGCTGGTTTCTTCGGCGTCCAGTTGGATCGCAACGTCCTCTTGACGGTGGCGTCCTATTCCTTGGAAGGACGGCGTACGGTTCCGACCGGTAATGGCGGCGTCCGGCTGGGAAACAGCGGCGGTTAAGGACGATCCAGAGAAGCGGCAGACGTGCTTTCCTTAGCGGAGGGGCGGCGATCACTTAGTCGCGGCAGACGCTCGGCAGGGCACTGCAACGTGGCGCTCTCGTTGGGGTCGTGTGTACGGCGGCGGATCCGAAGCGGGCGGACGGCGTTTCCTCGGCGGTCGTACAGCGGTCTCCTTCCAGTGGGCTGGCGTTGGCGAGTGAACAGCTCGGCGTGGATACAGGCGGATCGGTCTGAACGGAGTTAGAGCCAGGCTCGTCTTTTGGCTCCCCCTCAACGTCCGGTCGAATTGCGGTGTCGGCTCAGGCTGGCGGCGGCAAAGGAAAAGGCCGCTGAAGCTGGAGGACCGGGCGCGGGGAGACGGGAGAAAGAAGAGAGAGAGAGGAAGAGACAAGAGAAGAGGCCAGAGGGGCAAGAGGAGAAAAAGTACCAGAGAGAAAGGACAAGAGAGCGACTTGTGTCGTGTTGGTCGGTTTTATCGGTGAGGACCTTGGACTCGCCCACCGGGACCTGCAGCCAATCGCTGCTCGTGATTCTGGTGACTCATGTTTTCACACCTGGATGGGAACTGATCTGGGAACGCGGTTCCTGGCCCTTTGTCTGAGAGGGCACTCGAGTCAGGCCTCCAGGTTTACATGTAGGCCTTAATTCCTTTGTTCTGGGGAGAGATCATGGAGCACGTGTACTCCAACACCAACCTTATGCAAGAAACATCGAAATTACTATCGTCGGTTCGTCAAAAACTTTTCGGTTATTGCTGCCCCTCTACATACACTCACCAAAAAGGGTGCAATATTCAAATGGACTGTTGAATGTGAGGATGCTTTCCAGTCACTGAAACATGCCCTCACTCATCCACCTGTTGTGGCACACCCCATCTTCACTCAGCCCTTTTTGTTGTATACAGATGCTTCACAGGAAGGCATTGGTTCTGTGCTAGCTCAGAGACGGGACAATAGGGAACATGTTATAGCCTATGCAAGTCACACACTAAGCTTTTCTGAAAGGAAATGGTCTTTAAGTTAATAATAATAATTGGTCTATAAGGCACTTTAAACACTTTTTATCCGGCAGCTCCTTCACAGTGATCACGGATCATAAACCCCTCCTGAGCCTGAAGAAAAGTCCAGTGGATAATGATCCGACCGGCAGACGCAGTAGATGGATACTTGAAATGGATGTATATGACTACAACATCTTGCATTGTGATGGTAAACAACATGCCAACGCAGATGCTATGTCCAGGCGCCCCAGCATGGAAACTCTGAACAAAGCTGTTCAGTGTTCCATCGCTACTATCACCGCCACAGACAATATCACACCGGTTTGCAGTGACAGAAACAACACCTTCCCAGCTCTCACTGAAGTACATTACACTCTGTCAGTAGACTTGGACAAGTTGCGGGAACAACAGACTGAAGATGACGATCTTGCCACTGTCATTGCATGGATGAAGGACAGGATTTCTAGACCACCAATAGGCCACTTGAAACACTCCTCTTCCACTCTACGGAAACTTTGGCACGAGTTTCCCAAGTTGATAATGAGGCATGGAATTCTTTGCAGAAAGACTAAAACAGGTCCACATGCACCACATTCATTTCAAGTTGTTCTGCCTGCTACTCTTATCACCAAAGCCCTTGTAGCAGTGCATGGCAATCCATTTAGTGGTCACCTGAGTGCAGAACGCACCCTGCTGAGGGCCAGACGTATTTGCTATTGGCCATATATGTCTCGGGATATTCACAAGTTTTGTGCAGAGTGTTTGCCATGTCAAACCCGAGGTTCTCCCACTCCACATGAAAGAGCCCCGATGCAGCCCATCCTAGCAGAGAGACCTTTTCAAAAGATTGCGGCAGACATCACTGAGCTACCTGTTACCACTCAAAGCAACAGGTATGTTCTAGTAATAATGGACTATTTCACACGCTATGTTAACCTCTACCCACTGAAAGACCAACGTGCAACCACTGTGGCAAAGTGCATTTTTGAGGATTACATAAGGCAACATGGCCTACCGGAGTCTATTCATACTGACCAGGGATGCCAGTTTGAATCAGACCTCGTTAAACATCTGTGCTTCTTGCTGGGTATAAACAAAACACGCACATCCCCCATATCATGCACAGTCAGATGGTATGGTTGAGAGACTGAACAGGACTCTGAAGGAGCAACTTGCTAAGTACATATCACACACTGGAGGTGAATGGGATCAGTACTTGCCACAAGCTGAGCTCGCCTACAACTCCAGTGTTCATTCAAGCACCGGTTTTTCACCCTTCTTTCTTGTTCATGGCAGAGAACCAAATTTGCCACTGGATGTTATGCTGAACTGTAGCCCTGAGGTGACTTCTCCCACACCAGGTTCACCAGCAGCTTATGCACGTTTGTCCCATGCTTTCAAGGATGCAAGCCAAAATACAGCTGCAAGTAAACAACATCAAAAGACTCAGTATGACAAGAAAATGGTTTTCCACCCTCACCAGCCAGGTGACTTTGTTCTCCTGGATGACCCAGCACAAAAGATGAATAAGCTTGCTCCCAGATGGAAAGGACCTTTTGTGTTCCTGCGTCGGATGGACAGAGAGGGACACCCTGGCGTCACTTACGAGATTATGCATCCCAAGAGCACTCGTTCATGAACATGGATTGTTCATCACAACAGACTAAAAGCCTACAAAGGGGCTTTACCAAACACTCCCCCTGATAGTCGGGCATCCTCTGTGCCCACTGTAAGCAGATCTGAGGTGCCTGTCCCTCCCCTCACTGCTCTGTCAGGGGCACTGTCTTTTCGTCCTCCTACCCCTCCATTTGTTCCTGACACTGCTACAAAGCAGTTGGTGTTGCCCAGGGCTGCTCAGCAGAGCAAGGCCCATCAACATTTGCCACCTCCCAGCCCGTGCCCTTCTTCTCCCTCCACCTCTTCTCCTGTTGGCCACGTGGACTCTGGTGTGCCCAACTCACCATCTCCAGCACAGGTTACCTCCCGTGGACGCCAGATTAGGCGACCATCAAAGTACAGAGACTTTGTCACCTGAGGGACTGGACTTTAACGCTCACAACCCCTACATGTTGCACTTATATTGTTGTTGTTATTAGGGTATTGTGATTGGCTGTGTTACTGTTTACCTATATCTGCATGTTGCAGTGTATTGCAGTCCACATGTGTATATATATTTTTGCTTCCCGCAGTGTTACTGTTATGTTGTGCACCACCAACCAGAAGAACTGGATTGGACGGGATTTGTATATGTTCATGTTGCTGTCTTGGTTGTTGCTATTCACCCTGTGTATGTTGCCTTTGTTTGGGGAAACATTAGTTCCTATCGACCGGTGTTTACCATGGGAAGGTTAAAGAGGAGGAACAGAAGTTAGGAGGGAGTCCGCGTGGTTGTACGCAGAGCATTGTAAGTTCGACGTGTAAGTTCGATTGTCCTGCCATTCTGGTTATTAAAGAAGTTTGACAAAGAACTGTAGCCCGCTTAATACCCACAGCCTCGGTGACTGGAGAACACCAGACACCAACAGAAGTTAGGGTTACACTATGAACCAGTGCTAACCACTCCATGACTTTCCTGCCCATCCTATTCACTACATCGCTATTCTTCATATTATCATCGTTAATATTGGTTAATCAAAATGTCAAATGTATCAAAATAACTTCCTTACTCCCACAATAAAGGCAAATTAGTTGTTAGTTATATTTTTTATGTCCTTGATGAAACAGTAAAATTTGAAACTGTTTTGGACAGATTAAATAATGGGTTGGACTAGATATAAACAAACTTTGCCTTTAAGGCGAACGATTGCATGAATAATGAATATGGAACTAATAACGACTGGTGAAGAACTGACTGGTCTCAAACTAGAAACTGAATGTGTAAATTCTCTGAGGACACAAGTACATTCATGTGTTTAGCTCAGGGGTGTCAGCCACTCACTGGAAGTGAAGTACGTATTTCCTCACCTGGTTTGTTTAAGTGAACTAAATCAACTCTTTTTGGAACAAAAAAGATTTGCAGTCCATTCTCAACACAGCTGCCTGTGATTGCGTCGGTCCTTCTTGACAGGCCTGGAGGGGGTTGGGGATGTAAAGTGAATTATACACTATCTCAAGCTTGTTATGCAAATAATGAGGATGAGGAAGTGCGCGACACTGAATGTGCGCAACAGTGCCTCAAACAGTCGGAGCTTCACGCAGAACGCTTTTATGTGCGCGTGAAGCTGCAGTAGAGTCGCTCGTTGCCTGTAGGTTCTTGTTGAGTGTGTTGAGGTCAGTGAGATCAACTTGACAACCATGGAGGGCAATGCAGCTTGTGAAGAGGTTGGACCTATTCTCTCAAAAACTGCTCGATCTCTGATCCCAGAAAATAAAACCGCCAAAGCCCGGAGACGAAACTTAGCCAGCGCACTTCTGAATGGCAGAGCAGGTCATTCAGCATTAACGCCAGCTGAGAAAATTGGAGATTCTCTGTGGTAGAGGGCTAGCGCTCCAATTATCTTCACCGTTTTCAAACCAGTGTTCATCACAAAACCAAGGTATTATTTTAGGAAATGGATCACGGGCGAAGTTAGGGAAGACACAATGCAACATAAAAACGTCTGCCTCTGATGTTTTCAGATGACTAATGTTTCCTGCTGAGGTTTGGTGAAACAGAGCCCATGAAACATTTGGATCAAATAAAATGATCTCCAGTGGGATGCTCCAAAATAGATCCTAATGACAAATGAAGTAAATGATTACACAGCACCAATCCTAAGGCAAAGCAGCAGTAGTCGTCTGATTCTTAATGCTCATTCTCTCTTCAAGCCGTGAAGCATCCCGTAGCGACTATCAGACCTTGTTTTAGTTGCCCATGTGAACGGGGAGTCTCAGTCCTAACATGCTTCAATTAAATGTCCAGGCATCAAAGGTGTTCCACAATATTCTGTATTTTATTGTCGTACAGATGAATAGGAATCCTTGCGAAACAAAGTAAATAAGTAATTCACTGAAAAGAAGGAAAAAGGACATGAGGTTACGGATCAGATGTCTATGATGGCGCCTGCAACATCAAGCGGTAAAAACTGTATGACCTCCTGTAGCCTGCGCCGTGGCCACGCCACCTATAAATGCTCCGTCCTTACCGGTGAGAGGCTCGAGATGCCACAAGAAAGGGAGTGAAACTACACAATTAACCATAAGCTTAAATCAAACCAAAGCAAGTGCAGCCTTCCAAGATGTCAAAATAAGCTCAAAAACCACACAAGGGTTGGATAAAAGCACCACAGACAGACAATAAATGACAACACGCTTTATCTAGACGAACGCTTGGATGAACTTGTTCGTCATAGACCCACACGTGTTCATTCCTTGGACGTAACACCCATGAAGGCTGTTTTATCCAACCCCTAGTTCACAGTTGGGTCGATTTGACCCCTGGCAGGCTGCAGTGTCCATTTTGGAGCTTTTGCTCCAGCCCCTCAAACTCGGGCCCGCTCTGTCTTTACGTTATACATATGTTGACCATTGTAACATGAAAACATCACCTTGTCAATTCAGTTCAATTCAAAACGCTTTATTTGTTCGCTTTTACTTGTGAGGCACACATTAAGACAAGAAACTACATAAGAAGGGTTCTAGCGTGGAGGGGGGCGGTGTCGGTGACGGTCGGGGGCGTCCGCATGTGGCCGTGAGGGGAGTTCCCTAGGGGCAAAGGTTGAGGGTGGAGAGGGCTCTGACTGCTAGTCCCATAATTCTGGAGCCCAGCTTGACCACGCTCTGCAGGGCTGAGCCACGCTTCTGTACTGGTCCTGAAAGCAGAGACGGGATGAAAGGGTCAGTAAGGAAAATGCTCACGGACACAACACGTTAACCAAGGTTATGGAGTGAGAAGGAAAACAGATGCTGCTCAGAAAGTGGTCTTTCGGGACTTTCTGTAAATGTCGCGAAGCAACAGGCAAATAAAAGCACCGTCACTATGGCGTGCAATGACCTTTAGCGTTCCCAGGCTAGCTGAGAGACGGCAGTAGCTCTAGCGAGCACTGGTCTTCCTCTGGACCTCCTCCCGCCGGGACGTGCCAGGAACGCCTCTGGACCGCTACCCATCTACGTCGCGCTGGCTCCTCCTGCGAGTGCTGAACCGCTCTTAGTCTGGCCCATCGCCTAGGACCTGTGTTGTCATGGGAAAGCCTACCAGGGGCATTTAGCCCCTGACAACATGGCTCCCAGGATCATACGGGCACACAAACTCCTCCACCGCGATAAGGTGTCGGTTCAAGGAGGAGAAAAAACTCAGAACAGAAACGGTTAATAAGATCCACTCTACATGACATCAATATTATACGGAGACAGATTTGCGTTTCAAAGAGAAGCATGTGCTTACCTTAACTATCTGCAGGTGGCGCAGAGAACAGCAGCACCTCTGCTCAGTCAGAGTCGCCGTCAGGTCACCTCCGCCCCTTGGAAGGCGGCGTTGCCTCGTCGCTCCCCTGCCTGCTTCTCTTTGCGGGCGAACCCAGCCCATGAGAGACAGGAGCCACCTGGTCGACCTCCTTCTCCTCGGAGATGCAAAGACGCCGGCTCAGTCTTTACCACGATGGGCAGAGGAAAGCTCATCAGGAGGAGGGCTGACCACCCAGGCAGCTGCAGGGACAAGGGGCCCTGCAAAAGGGGAAAGACAGAACAACCGGCATTAGGAACGGGGGTCTAAAACACGGTCTGGTACCAGAGCAGGGTGAAGAGGAACAAAGGAAGCAATAACAGCAGGTTAAGCAAAGGATCTGAGTCCTGTCTCTTGGCCACCCTCTGACCAGCTCCTCTCTGTTTCAGGCCTGTGCCCTGAGGTCGACGGAGCATTTTCTCTAGACCCTAGAGACACCGGTGGATGTGCAGTCGCAGCAAGAGAAAACTTCTTCAGGTCTCTCACGCTACTCCTCCACGCTTCAACCTCCCAGGGCAAGACTAGTCTGACAAGACTCTGACTTAAACTAGTCAGAGTCGCTGTCATCAGTCCAACCTGAGTGGTGAAGACCCGCCCAGTGTGTCCAGGGTCTAAAGGATCCGAGGCCCGTTGAAGTTGACGGCTGTGGTCCCTCAAGGCAGTTCTCAGCATCCGCACGGTGTCTCTTACCTGCCGTACTTACCTGCTCCAGGTCGCTCTCTTCCCTGCTCCTCTTCGTCGCAGACCGAAGTCCTCACGTCGAGGGAGCAGAGAGAGGAAACCTGGGTGGGAGCAGAGGAGGAGGAGGACCAGCAGCAGCCACAGGAGGAAATACCTGTTCCACACTACCCTCGGAAACCACCTGTTCCTCCTGTTCCAGACCGCAGTCTGGTGGCAGCTGCTGGACGAGGGGAGGGGGGCGCAGGTCGTCCTCCTCTTCGGTCATGGAACCATAACCAGAATCGGAGTCGCCCCAGCCCACTGTGTCCGCCCACACGTCCTCCTCCTCGTCCCACTCGCTGCTGGAGTCCTCTGAGCGGTCGAACAGCTCGTTCAGGTCGCGAGGACCTCCGCCCATCCTAAGAAAGGGACAAAGCACCAGAACACTTAGTACGACATGTTGATAATTTCCCTTAACATCATTTGTTTGTGACAGAGAAACTCCAACAAATCAGTTACGGACTAAGTCGCTTGCCTGACGTACCTGTGGCGGCACATGTGTGTCACGCGCTACGTGTGACACAGCAACACTAAGGATCAGCTTGCTGTAACATAATTTACTGCTAAATTTTACATGCATATAGGGAACAGGGTAGTAATAATAATAATAACAACAACAACTCACATAGACCCCACTACACTAACAGTTTGTTCATTAGGTAATTATCCCACATGAGATAAGTATCAAATCACGGTGGGTGTAGGAGACACCCGGAGCCACATGAAGCTCAGAGCAAATCAAATAATAAATGACTCGTCTCCCCCAAATCAATTACTGTAAAGCGCTTTCAGCGATTAACGCGCCGATTAAAAGTTCAGGTGGCACAAATGTACACAGCAGCTTTGTTGCCACGTCCCGCATCATTTAGACCAACTTTTCAGCACAAACCTTTTGCGTTAGGCTGTTGGTTCGTTTTCAGAAATCTCTAAGTTTAGTGCACGGGTACCTTGTGATAAGACATACACTGACTAATGTGATGGATGTCAAGCATCGGTCCAGTCAGGGAGCTACCCACAGAGAAGGGCCTGTGCCCGTGCTGGCGTTTAATCGTCTCGAAGGAAAAGCAAAACACATATGTGGGGGCATTTTATGAGTTTTGGCCCAGTCGCCTTTTTCAATCCCCAAATTAATGCTTATATTACTACACCAAAAAAAACATGTCAACTTGTCAACCAAATACTCTAATATTAAAACACCAAAGCCATTTTCGCCATAAATAATCCAAATTACACAGAATAAACCACATGAAATATTTCCATAACTTTGCATTCAAACGTTCCTATTTGCTTAAACATTAAATAGTGAGGAGATAAGTTCCTGACATTTGTAGCTTCCTAGAAAAGCAGCAAGACTTCTTCTAACCTGCCAGAGGGAAGTGAGTGTCGGGCACTCGCCGGTGCTTCGGGCCTGGTCTCAGCTGCTCCGGAGATGCTCCGCTTGGTTCGGTCCGCTGTCCACAAGAGCTTCTACTCCCAAAGATGAGTAGTCGCTGGAGGTCTTGGTCCAAGGGGTCGATTTCCAATGTTTAGCCGATGCTGCTTTTTTAACAATCGCTATTTTTGCGCTTTGCAGGAGGCCAGTGTAAGAGTCCGCTTGCAACTGTGGGGACCCCAGTGTCTGCAGACCTTATATAGCGTCGCCTGGGCCGTCAGTCTGTTGCCATGATGTCCACCGAGGCACGCACGCGCGGAGGAGAGATGTAGGCTAACTCATTTTGCTAATGTTGTTGTTGTTCACATAACTATTTTTTGGAGTGCTAACAAGTTATACTGCAGCTAATTGTTGTCACCTTAGTGCGAGCGCTCAACTTGTGCGTTGTGTAGTTACTCATGTGCAGACACGGAGTCAGGTGGTTGGACTTGACTCCGTTTCTTCTGCTGTACGGGCGAAAGAACCAAACCCCACCTGGCTAAACATCCGCCCTCTCCGGTTCCTCTCCCACAGAGGGTGTCCGCAGCCCGCTGCGACAAACGTGAAGTAAAAAGCACAAAGTGTTCAGGTCCACATACCTGATGCACAGAAAGGACACAAAGCCCACACGCTGGTAAATATCTGCCCTCTCCAGTTCCTACATGCGTCAAACACAGACAACAGTAAAGCTAAAGTTAGCTTTTTAAGCTAGCAGCATCGGTGGGCAGCAAGTTACACAGCGACAGACAAGATCTGAAGCTGAAACGCATCAACATGTTCACACAAAACAGTAGTGACGGGCACAATGACAATAAAGAAGCGGAATGTCACACATTAATAAAAAAGCATGAAACTGTATAGAGACGAGTGAAACGGCTCCCACCTCTCCCACGGCGGGAAGGAACAGAAAGGGGAGCATCAGGGGCTGCAACCCACATTTATTGCCGATGGAAGAAAAAAACACACACCAACGAAGAAGAAATGATGAGAAAGGACTTCTTCTGTGCGTTATCAGCTATTACAGCTATACTAACGGTACAGAAATTAATTATAACAAGAGCGTCGTATAACCTGGTTACGTCCACCCCCCCAGCAATTACACAAAATCCCAGAAAGTACCCATATCCACTGAAAGCAAAGTGCACCCATGACACTGGCCACACACAAATCCAGACTAAACACACAGTGAGTCAATCCAGCAGTACAGCTACTGAAGGAATGTAAATAGTTAAGTAGTAGTTAAAATAGTTAAAAGCTTGTACAGCTACCTCCAACAAGCACAAAAAACCTGGGATCTACTTGGTGCCCAGGCGTATTGTTAATATCAACTATTTCTTTTTTTTTTTTTTTTGTATAACACAAGACAATTAACAATCATTTTAATGAATGAAACGAGTGAAGCGGATAACTCGAGTTACCAGACAGAGAATGTGAGGATTTATCGTGCTTCTGAGTGCGATGAGCTGAAAACAAGCAGTACACACGGACAAAGCTGTGGTAGTTGCTTATATACTACACCAAACGATGTGCTGTGACACCTTGACGTGGTAAAAATGATAAGATATGCTAAATGTTGAAACATCCTAATGAAGCGATTAAACAGTACCAGTGCTAATGCAAGGCAGCAGTGGTCTTCTTATTCCACATGGCCAATAAACGTTGCCTGTTTTGTACGCATTGTGTTTATTTGCTGCCGTTTTGTTTCGCGTAGCATTAGAACATGCAAAGAGCCCCTCCAGAGCTAGCTATTGACCTCTGGACCCACAGATTAAGAGGTGACATCTGTACATTGTATGTTTAAATCCCCAAGTTAATGCTTATACTGTAAATAGATGGGAGCAGGTGAAGACCTTGGTCAAAGTCAGTAACAACAGGCAACAGGAATCAAGCAGGCGAAGGCTAACACAGACAACAGAACAGGTCCAGGTCAGATACAAGAAAGGCAGATTACAGGCAGGTCCAAAAACTGGAGATTGATGAGGATGATTCTGATACACAATCTGACGTTTATATGAGCAACCCAGGTGATGATGATTAACTAAAAAATGGAAGACAAAAAAACTAATACAATGATTAATCAATGAAAACAGAACTTAGACTGAGTGAAAGTGTGAATGTGTGACTGATAACAAATCTACAAACAGGAGCAACACGGCAACCTGAAAAGAATAATGTCAAGTTGATCTTTATGTAGTGGTGTTGTGCCTGTCACTTCACTTGATGTCAAGGCTGTTCCTTTCCAAAACCAATTTTCTGTCTCTGCTTTCACATCACAGGGAAAATTGATAGAATGAATGGTTGGTAACGTGATGAGTTGAGGCTTCCTAAACAAAGTGTTATTGACCTACACACTGACAATAAATATCGCTAAAAGCAATTTACCATCAAGTGCAACATACACACTTCACAGAAGGACCTGGACCAACTGACACAGACTCAGAAACAACCGCTTAATACAGATACTGATTAAGAACTGTAATAATAATTGTGCACAAAGACTCACTGTAATTGTCATCTTTAATTACAGATGACAACTAAATGTCTGACTTGAAAGGGAAAGTTCAAAAGTAACATCTCATTCTCACATCAAAATCGACAATCAACAATTAAAAAAGTATTTGTTTCTTCCAATTTCTGTGGCTTTAAAAGTCTTGTGATGGAACAAACTTTTCACACTTTTCTACATATTATTTTAAGTAAAGGTAATGGTGTACACAGCCTACGACTCTAAGAGAGGATCCATATTAATTAATAGCTCCAACCCTCATAAAACCACGTAAAAGCTACACGATGACTGTTTCTAACTCACAGAGTTGTTATTACAATCTCAAGGTTTATTTTTTATGTGGAAAACGTCTCTGAGCAATTGACACAATTATATAGTTATAGGAAACTAAACTAGTTAGTAAACTACCTAAACTAATTTAGTTTTGTTTTTAGTTTAGACATAACAAAAGGGACAAAAGAAGAGAAGCTAATTTAAGATAAATGCTCCTAATGGCAAAGATCATTACTATTCTTACAATCCTTTTTAAATAGCAAAAATATATCAATATGTCAGTCCAGGAAAAGAACTAGTAAAATGTCAGGAGGAATGGTGGACCTCTCACTCAAAGGGACATTTGTCAAAGTCACCTTCCTCATCAGCAGTGTTAGTAATAAGCACAGAAATAGTCTAAAATAGCAAAGAAAGTTTCACAGGTTTATGTTTGTATGTCATGTATGTCTATTCAATCTTGTTTTTTAGAAGAAATGTAACAAGGAAGTGCTCTCTACAGCAGCCACGACAGTCACTGTCAATATCTCTGCAGGCCAGAAATAAACATACATCTCCTTCACTGTCGCACTATATTCAAAGAACAGATCAGATTAAACCGTTTTAGTACACTGCACTATAAATGACATTTAGTAAATGAGATCCTCCTTCTCACACCTGTAGGTGGCTGTTCTCAGTTGGGGGTTTCTGTTTTTCCCAGGACTTTTTTTTTAATGCACACAATATACACAAAAAATAACTAAAATCTAAATACAAACAGACTAGTGAGCTGGGCTTAGACCTCCAGTATCAACTAACTAACCGGGACCCAAGTGCACAGACTCCAAATGTACATAAATAAAAATTATTTAATTGGTTGGAGGAACAGAATAATAAGGGTCAGATCGTCCACAACGTAGCAAAACAAACGAAGAGAAATCACAGCAGGCAAAAAAGCAAACAAAATGTAAGAACTGGAAATCACTGCCAATGTATGATAAATGTATGTATGACCTTGGTTGTACTGAATGAGTTTTTATTTAAAACAACTCATATATTGGTCTCTGCACGTATGCTTGGTAATAGCTCAGGAACCATAAGAATGTGTGGGGTTGATCTGGAGGAGCAGAGGACATCATCTAGATAAGGGATGCAGCACTCTTCCCTGAGTGTGTCGAACATTTCCCCCATAATTCTTTGTAAGGCTGCTGGTGACAGACATTCATATAAGCCTCAGGGGGTAGTGAAAGCAGTAAAGCCTCTGTGATTGGTGTTTCCCTGGTCTAAGATCGGAAACCAGCTGTAGCGTTCTAATACGCCAATCAAATCCGGTATTGCGAGGGAGGGGGTGTCGGTTTGTTGAGGAGTCGATAGTCAACACACAGGTGCAATGACCCATCTTTATTTCTCACACAAACAATAGGTGCAGCGTAGGGTGACTGAGATTTTATTATCCATCGCTTCATTATGAATTCCTAGATATACTCTTATCTCTCTCTACAGTGGCTTTGGTATTGGCTTTGTACAGCAATGTCGTCAATGAGTCCGATTGACATTCGGATGCAGCGAAGGTCATGGCTATCATGGGCAAATGCTCCAGACTCCACCTGTAGCATATTCCCGACTCTCTGTTGTTGCCTGGCAGGAGAACGGTTTTACTGGCCTTTCATGAAAAAAGATATTGAGGAGTATGTTACTAGGAGGTGTCACTGCAACACATGACAGAGCACCGATGGGGAGTCTTCGCACCCCTTGAGCTCGTTTGTATAGACTTCGTCCATCTTCCTCCAAAATGACAAGTACATACAACTTAGCAAGTTCACACAGCAAACTATGATAAATGCAATAAAGGAGAAAGACTTCAGCTAGAAGAGGGTTCTGGTTCTGAACCTCGCTGGAAGCGGAGGACCATGCAAACAAAAACATTCATTTCATTGTCAGAGAGCAGCTTGGCAGTAACCCAGCCTACTGGGTCAGTCCTGAGGCAGGAGGTGGTCGCACTCACACCGTCCATGTCCAGAAGCCCATTAAACTACCAAGTTACAAGTGAATGAAAAGATGAGGATGTTCTTAGATAATGGTTGCGGAGGGGGATGTGATAAGTCACAGCCCAACTGGCTAGAATGTACCTGAGGGAGCGGTACACTGATGAACCTCAGTCTTAGAGGAGCAGAGACTTAGCAGTTACCACTCGGCAGGATGGTGTGGACTCAAAGGCAGATGAAGAGCAGTATGTCGACGTGATTTGATGAGGTCTTTATTAACAATAGAATTTAACAACAGAAAACTTTGCAGAGGTACAAGGAACAAAAACAAAATTTAGAACAAAAAGCGTTGCCTATCGCAGGAACTACAAAGATTAATAACCAAAAGATCAAAACTCACAGCACCTAGGCTGGAAAAACAGATACCAACCAATAAAGGCTAGAGGTCAGGGACGTGGAACAGGACAGACTGAGACTAGTGAGCACTCAACTTAAATACAAATGACATAATTGGCTAAACAAGACACCGGTGCAACTAACTAACAGGAGAAACAAAACCAACGAAGAAGCCAGAGTTCATGAGCACCGTCTTGGTTGTTACAGAGACCAATGCAGTCTGATAACCCCCAGCAGGATATTCAGGGGCCCCAGCTCAAAATGCAGCCCTCACTGAGGAGATCATCACACCTCTCGTCCACTGTTGAATAGTTGAATATGGGAGAGCCACTACATGGCTTGAATAGCGTGGGCTAATAGCAGAGTTTCATATGGCTGAAGTTGTTACTTATTTGGTCCTGTAAATGGTTGATAGTTCACTGGAATATGAATGTTTATATTCAGTACTGTACTACTACAAGGTGTCAGGAGACACTTATTTGTTGAGGAGTATGTTATATCCCACAAAATCTGTGTATTTATTTTTGTGTGGAATTATATAGTTTGTATTTAGATTTGTCTACTATTTGCAAAAAACACTGCCTGCGATCATAAATCAGAGCAGCACCTAGTTAAGAACCTTTGTGATGGCTAGTGAACCATTCACTACCCAGAGCTAATCTGGAAGGTGAATTGAGTGCCCCATGTTGCTACCTGATTTCCAGATTCATCATTCTTGCGGCTGTGGCCTCTCTTGGGACCCATAACCCGAACACCACAGCACTGATTTCCTCTCCACAGCATTTAACCCTTGTGCAGCCTTGAAGAGGTCACACAACACGCTTGATCTAGATGAACGGTTGGATGAACCACACGTGTTCATTGCTTGGATGTAACACCCACGAAGGCTGTTTGATCCAACCCTAGTTTACAGTGGGGTTGATTTGACCCTTCCAAGGCTGCACGAGGGTTAAAGGTGGAAATGCTGGCGTGGGAGACGCAGCACCTGCTCATGCCACCAGAGATGCAGACAGAAGCTTTGAACATACAGACATTCCAATGTTGTTATTTTGACAAATGGGGCTTTCAGCCAACTTTGAACACCTATAATTACCTAATTCTTCAAGGTACAAAGCTGACATTTGGTAGATATGTTAACTTTCATCATTCTGTCAAACATTGTATATCTATGGCATTTGCAGAAGCAGAAAACTTTCTAACTTGAACCCTTTTTGACCAGTGACTTTGTTAGTCTGAAAACCATTTGTAACAATAACCAGAGAGGATTGAAATACATTGACTTGATCACAGACAGCTTCCTGTTTCTTTTTTCCTGGGCTTGCTAAGCTCTTTGATGTCTGTCTCTGAGGAGGGAGTCGGCCTGGGACCCAAGTGCGTTTGTTGGTCTTTGAATATTTGTGTTGCTGTGCACAGAGCAGGTAAATTGGCTTGTAGTTCATGTTCACAGACGGTGCCTGTCACTGCAAAGCCTGTTCGTTAACAAGATAGCATGGCACAGAAAATGAACCACAAATTAACATTAGCTCTCAGCAGCTGCAATAGAAAATCCAACTACTTTTGTTTTCATTTGCTCGCTTTATCTAATTCAAATTGTCAGTCAGATTTCCCCAGTTCCACCAAGCCTTCTTCTTCTGTTGTTCCTCTATTACCTCCTGGTCTTCCTCCTCCAACAGATATTTACTTTTGGACCAGTGCAGTAGACAGACATTGTTGTTACATGAGTTCAAAAGTTCAGCATGTCTTAAATATTGATGAGTTTCCTGGGTTATTCAGTCAGCCTCTGTACAATGCCAAAACACAACAGCATGACACCGAGTGAGACATTCACTGCGTTCCCTTCCCAGCCATCCTAATTATGAAGCCCACAGTGAAATGAGAAAAGTAAATATTCTACCGTTCTCACTGAATACTTGGTGGCCAGCTGATCTCTACTTAATGGCCTGTTTTAAATATGAACAAATGTTTTCTCAAGCACTTAACAGCCCTGCAGCTTATGCTACACTAAGACAGTACACATTAACATTAAAATCCTCTCTTACCTACAAAAACTGAAACGTGGGGGCAGAATACACACGATGACACCCCACAACATTATTAACCCCCACCACAGACTTTAATCATGGCCCTTTTAAATGTTGGATCACATCCTTTATTATAAATAACTAGATTCGAGACCATAATATTGGTTGTATGTTTTTAACTGAGACATGGCTCAGTCCTGATGGAGCAGCTACACTCATTGAAACCTCATCACCAGGAGACTTTATTTAAGAATTGATGAGAAAGGAGGAGGCAAAGCTACCACTCACTCCACATCGCTACATTTTAAACACACTACTTTTGAACAATATATGTCATTTAAATATCACACCTTTGTTTTCAAAGGCTTGTTTCCTACTCTGGGTGTGTGTTTACAGACCTCCTCTGCTTTGTTTCTCTGACTTGCTGTCTATTATCCACACTAGTCATGACAAAGTTATTATTTTAGGGGACTGAACTCAGTTTCAGTAGACAACAGACATCCATCCATCCATCCATCTTCTTCCGCTTTTTCCCCGAAGGGGTCGCGGGCGTGCTGGAGCCTATCCCAGCTGGCTTTGGACAGACAGATCAAGAAGACAGATCGCCAGTCCATCGCAGGGCCACATATGCCACCTATGGGCAATTTACGCATCCAACCAATTGACCTAACTGCATGTCTTTTGACTGTGGGAGGAAACCGGAGACCCCGGAGAAAACCCACGCAGACACGGGGAGAACATACAAACTCCACACAGAAAGGCCCCCGGTCGCCTCCGGGAATCAAACCCGGGACCTTCTTGCTGTGAGGCGACAGCGCTAACCACCACACCACCGTGCCGCCCCAGACAACAGACAGACAATTAGAAAACACTACATCACTGCTGAAGTTGTTGCTACTTTTATTGAGTTTTTAATGACATTCCTTCAGGCATTTTTCCTTCTTCTTGTGATTTTATTGCAGGTGGTTTTAACAGTAAACATAACCACTGTTGACACTGTAGCCCCAATAAAACAAAGGAGAGTCACTGTAAATCCAATAGCGATATGAAGAAATTAGGAAATCAAACAACTGCTGCAGAATAGCAGAAAGAGGATGCAGGAAATGTAAACTAACCATTCAACTACCCAATATTCCAGGATCAGCTGTATATTTACAACAGAACCATTGAACAAGTTAGACAGACATATTTGTCTAAATTAATTACAGAGAACTAGAACAACTCAAAAGTCCTTTTCTCTACTGTCGACCACCTAATTAACCCTAGTTTTAAGTAACTAACTTCACTCCCCAGTAACTACAGACCAGTGTCAAAGCTGCCAATTTTGTCATAAAATATTTAGAAAAGCCAGCCTCATCTAGATGAACGGTTGGATGAACTTGTTCATCATAGATCCACGTGTTCGTTGCTTGTGTTCAACCCTTGTATGTGTTTTTGAGCTTTGAGCTCTCTAGTTTACAGTGGGGTCGTTTTGACCCTCGGTGGCTGCACGAGGGTAAAGGGCTTTCGTGACTTGGCATCTAATCTTATTTCTTTGGTGGTATATGTTTTTGTTGAAGGGTTTTTTGTACTTTCTTGGCTAATTGGTCTAGGAGTATGATTTTTTTTCCCCGGGTTCAAATCCCAGACAAGACTGTTTAAATTAGCTGCTTCTGTGAGATTCAAATGTTATGAGACAGGACGCCGAGGTGATACAGACGGTCACACAGTACCTCACTGCGGCGGAAAGTCTGTCTGTACTGGCCACGGGTCAGTGAAGATCTAGCCTCCAGCATCAGATGCAGATGCAGAGCTCGTTCTGCATGGTGTTCACGTACCTCTGTTCTACAGCTGTCACCAGGGTGATGAGCTCGCTGAGAGTGTCAGGCAACTTGGCACACAATACAACCTTTAATACAAGTCGCAAGGCCCTTGTAGAATTTGTCGAACTGGACCTCATCTGGCCAGAGAGCCTCTCCGTCAAGCAAAGAGATGGCGTTTGCCACGTTGTCAGATTTTGTACTGTGAGGAATCGAGGTGGAACTCGAGATCCAACGCGGACAAAAACATTTTGACCATCCCGACCCTGATGACGGCCCAGTAGGAGTAGTGGTCAGAAGAAAGCAGACAAGGTGAAATCAAAGTTATCTCTGGATTGACTTACTTACTGGGGAACCAACGGAGACAACTCCGCTAACGACCATGGTTCCACATAAACTGAAACGTCATCACCAGACAAAACAGTCAGTTCAAATCAAGAACACAGATTATTCTGTCCAAATGAACAGACGTAGAAACAGGCAGTGTTATCTAGGAAAACCACCAAGACGAGGGAGAAAGCTTTTAAAGCTACCAAGATGCTGAACTCATCGCTAAATCCAAACAGCCACACACTGTAGCAGAGACGTTGATGCTGGCTGTCTGAAAAATGGTCTAAAGAAACAGCCCAAGTTGCTCTTTCAGATAAATTGAGATTTTCATTATATGTAGTTTTTGTGGCATTTCTGTTGGTGGTGTGACATGTGACTTAATGTAAAACATGTGCACGGGCTCAGAAAGGTTGGGAAACCGTGGTCTAATGTGCCAAATGGTTTTATGGAAAGAAATACCTACAGATCATTGACTGCACGAACCAAAATATCACTAACAAGAGAAAAGGCAATGGAACATAATAAATGAATGTCTCTCAAGTAAATAACATGGATTTGTCTGTGGAGATTTTCAGTCATCCAGGCAACTGGACGTCTTCTGTAGCGAACAGTGTCACTAGGACGTTGACTTGAGTCAGAGTAAATCTGCCAGAAGCTCAGTCACGTATTTTCCTCTCTGAGTGAGAGTGTGGGGGAGTCAGTGAAGAGCACTGAGCCCTCATCTGGCTGGACCCTTAGTGAGAGCATATTGATGCCTCATTCTTTATTTCATAGTAATTGTTAAGTAATGTTAGTTATTGTTTAATGCCACATATTTCTTTGTGGTGGAATTGTATTTATGTATACATGTAACAAGGTCACAAATGTATTCTTATATAATTACACAAAATCTGTTTGTAACATTGGTATAGCTTGAATACCCGATGACACACGTTAGAAGCCCCTCCCTATTATTTCTGCTGTGGGAGAGGTAGGTGCAGTTTTGCTCGTCTTTATATGTCTTCATATTTTATTTAGTTTATTTGCTGCCATTGTACTTTTTATCACTGTTTGTGTGGATATATTGATGTATTTGACCTTCCAACATTATATTTTGCTTCATAACTGTTGCCAGGGTTATGAAAGATCCACTGACTAAACATAAGAGATTTCAGTTTGTGGCGTCTGACTCCCTGAGGCTAGAAGTGCTGGCTGGTGTTCACGACGATGCTGGTCATCAAGGACAGCCTTGCATCCTTAGCTCGTCACCGTTTCTTCTCGTTCTTTTTCTTAATTGTGTGTATTCCTCAGCTTTTCTATGTGTCTTGAAAGGCAGCAGGCGTCTCCTAAAATATGTTCACACACTGTATCACGTTTGCATATTTCTGTGGCCATGGGCTGATATGTAATTAATATGTGATACTTTTCCAATTGTTAAAATTGTGATTATAACTATTCAATTCAATTCAATTTTATTTATATAGCACCAATTCACAACAGCAGTTATCTCCAGGCAGTTTAAGGTAAAGTTTAAGATAACAAATCCCACATAGAGCAGCTTTGAATAGGAACCAATCAGTAAATTGTACATTTTAATAGCAACAGTGGAGGAAAAACTCTATAGAGGAAGAAACCTCCAGCAGACCCAGGCTCCATGTGGGTGAACATCTGCCTTGACCGGTTGGAGTGAAGGGATAGAGAAGAGAGAAAAGAACACAACCACAACAAAACAACAACAACAACAACAAGCAGCCACAGGCAGGATGGTTGGACCAGCAGCTGAAAACTGGAGGCACAAAAATTTAGGATCCACACGCATTCACCTCCAGGATGATGTCACCTTCAATTTTCCGATATTTATTTAACAAAGAACCAAAAATCACAGCCAAGCTGGTAATGCTAAAAACACTACATTCAGATACACAAGAAAACAAAGTCACTGCACGGCAGTGAAAAAACAGCAGCTAAGAAATTACAAACACCTGACAAAACAGACAAACAGGACATGACACGAGTGGCAGACGCTGACGCCTGCTCCCTCGTGGAGGGAAGGTCGAAGCACAACATTCTAAACCAACTTATTGTTTTAATCTGGTAGAGAATAAACAACGTTTCATATAGAAACAAAAGCATAAAACACTATTTCTGTATTCTGACTGGGACGACTTGCACTTCTTCCAATAGTAATCACGAATAAATGATGAAGGTGTGTTTTTGGAGAAGTAGCATTTCCATAAGAATGCGACAATCTTGGGGAAAGAGACGTCTTTGCCTTTATCTGGATGTCGGTGGAGATTCTCAGTCATCCAGTTGAGTCATGACACCTATAAAGGCAGCTTCTCCAGTCAGTCCTTGAAGCTGCTTTCACTCACTGAATCTAAACAACAGTGATGGATTAACAATTATGAAGGAGGCTTCATACAGAAACTAGAAAAAGCATTTCCAGAAGAAAATGCACTGTGAATGCTGTAATGCTGAATGTAATCCCCAAGAATTGCTGAAACATTTAAAACATAGCTGAAAGTAGCTGAAGAGTAATAGAATGTGTTTTAACAAAGCTGAATGTTGGCAGAAGCTAAAGGAGTTGAAATTCAATTTGAAGAAAGTTTAAATAGATTGCTGAAATTGCTAAAAAAAAAAAGAAAAAAAGGTGCTGAATTCAAATGTTAAATATGACAGTTAAAATATTGAATTTGAAAGTAGCTGAAGCATTCAAAATTTACAGCAGCTCAATGTAAGCAACCATTTGAATAGTACAGAAAAAGTTGTTTGGTCTTGTAGAGCTGAAGCATTTTACCATAGTAGAAAGTAGCTGAAGAGGAATAGAATAGAATATTTAAACAGAGCTGAATGTTTGCAAAAGCTGAAGCAGTTGAAATTCAATTTGAAGAAAGTTGAAATAGATTGCTGAAATTGCTAAAAAGGTGTCTAAAGAGTTGCTGGATTCAAAAGTTAAATATGACAGTTAAAACATTGAATTTTTAAGAGGTGACAGTAGCTGAAGCAATTAAAATACACAGTAGCTCAATGTAAGCAAACATTGAAATATTACAGAAAAAGTTGTTTTGTTTTAAAGAGCTGAAGTATTTTAAACATAGCTGAAAGTAGCTGAAGAGGAATAGAAATTATTTTAACAGAGCTGAAAGTTTTTAGAAGCTGAAGGAGTTGAAATTCAATTTAAAGAAAGTTAAAATAGTTTGCTGAAATTGCTAAAAATGTGTCTAAAGAGTTGCTCAATTTAATAGTTAAATATGAATGTTAAAATATTGAATTTGAAAGAGCTGACGCATTTAAAATATACAGTAGCTCAATGTAAGCAAACACTTGAATGTTACAGTTAGGCCGTTTTGATTTAAAGAGCTGAAGCTAAATTAAGAAAATTAAGTTATTTTAAAAAAAAGCTGGATGTTTGCAGAGGAAGCTTAAGCAGACTGAAAACTGAAGTGAAAGTTGCACTTCATATTAATAAAAATGCTTAATGAACCAAAACAGTGGCGTTGTATTAGCAAATGCAGACTTATTTTGAAAATCTGTATTTCCCATGAAGACATAATGACATACATGACAGACACTAAATAAAGCCTTTCACACATTCAGTTTGCTTAAAGAACACGAATTTAGTTCAATTTAACCAAAAAAACAAATTTCCGTGCTTTTATTTTGAAGGGTTTGGGCGGGAACAAATAATAGTCTAAACTATCAAATAGTTTTATTATGTAGTCATAATTGATCAGTCAGAAGCAGAAATCTTGCAATTAAAGCCAATGAATTGGAACGGTGCTTTTATGTTGAAAAGACTTAGAGGAAGTCTGCGTGGTGAGTTACTAAACAAATTAAATCAAACACTCTAATATACTGACCATTAATAAGATGAAGTTCAAATGATAACCTCCATTGCCAGTATTCAGTTCAGCTATTTGAATAATTTGATTTATTTTGAAAGGACATGCAAATTGTGGTAGAGGGTCACTAACAATAAAACCAACCATTTTAGATAATATCCAGAATTATCTAACAATAATCAGAATTCTCTGCGTTAAATTTATGTATTAAAAATGTAATATCATACTTTTATTTTGAAAGGAGTTGGCGGAAGTACGCATTGAGTAATGACCCAGTTCAAACATTGACACTAACCATCACAATGATCAAGTAATAGGCAGAATTCTCAGTATTCAGTTGGTCTATTTGAGGTTTTAATCACTGTATGCTTTTATTTTGAAAATATCTGGAGGAAGTGTGTGTGGTTAATTACTAAACAATCAAACAGTCTCATTAACTGATCATTAATTTGCATGGAGCTGCTGCAGACACTGAGGAGTCTGAGCTGTCAGTCAAACTGTCCCTGGCGCCTGCGAGGTTGTCATGGAGACCAGTGGCCAAAGGCGGGAAAATCTCCAGCTCATTGCAGTGAATGGTGAGGTGCACCCCTGCTAAATGGGCTTGTTGGAGAAAAACTATAAATGCTACCACAAAAATAACTTGATTTTATGAGAGCTGAGACTTTAATGAGCGACTGGTGTAAGTTTTATGTTTGAGGACTGAAAATTGTGGCCACGGCAGCGATTTCAAAACGTGTCTTCTTCTGTGCGACGGAGCGAAAACAGGACGGATTTCACTATTACAGTCTATGGGGAGACGTCAGCGCTTGACGGACTTTAAAGGTTGATAGAGAGAAATGCGTAGATCTGTCGGCTTAACAAGACACATCATTCGAAAGAAGACAGTCATGGCTACGTTTTAGTGAAAAAATTAAGTTAAAAGACTAAAGATTGCGGCTGTATTGACAATTTTAAAAGAGAAAAGTTGATTTAAAAATTGAGCCTCTCACCCTCTGGCTGTGACATCACTCACTGTACCTCATCCAATACACACTAATGGAAAAGCTGAAATTTTTCCAAAAACCATGCTGTGCTTAAACTGTCATAAATCAGAAACTATAGAAGATATTAAAACCCTGAATGGATCATTAATAGCTGAATATTTGAAGAGTATTTTAAAGTTTAAATGGCGTCTGTAGCTTAAAGTATGCTGAAGCAGTTAGAGCTGAAAGAAGACAAAGCTGAAAAGGATTTGAAAAGCTTTCTCCATTCATTTCAATGGGCAAAAATATTTGAAAAAAGCTTAATAATTCAAAAAATATGAAAGATATGAAAAAGAAAAATGGAAGCAGTCGTCTCCTTAAAGAGCTGAATATTTTGATATTTGAATTATTTTTGTAGCTTAAAGCATGTGGAAGGAGTTAAGTGCCAAAAAACGTACGGAAGAAATATAATAATAAAGACTAGAAAAAGCATTTCCATAAGAAAATGCACTGTGAATGCTGACATGCTGAACGAATTCCATTGAATTGGTTAAACTGGTGAAGCAGTAAAAACATAGCTGAAGTAGCTGAATTTGTTTGAATGTCTGTAGAAGTAGAAAGAGTTGAACAAATTTGAATTCTAAAGTATTACTAAAAAAGCTAGAGCAGTTAAGCTGAATGGAGCACAATTTATTTGAACATGTGATGTTTGCCATGAGTGGGATTTGAACCCTAGTCTCCTGTAGCAGAGGACAGTTGCTTAACCATTACACTACTCAGTAGCATACAAGATGCAAAGCTGGAGGAACATAGGAGATGAAAAAAGGCAGTTGAAGAAAGTTGAAATAGATTGATAAAAGTGCTAAAAGTTTAGTTGAAAAGCATTAAAAATCATACTTTTAAATAATGCCATGATGTTTGCAGAAGTTGAAGCAGTTGAAGAAAGTTGAAATAGAATGAATTCCATAGTATTGCTGAAACTGCTGAAGCAGTTAAAACATAGCTAAATGGAGCACAATTTGTTTGAATGTTTGTAGAAGCTGAAACAAATATATTGATAAAAGTGCTGTTTAAAAGCATTAAAAATGTGACTTGTAAATTTTGCCATGAGCAGGAACTGAACTCAAGATTCCCACAGCAGAGGACAATCACTTAACCATTACACTATTGAGCAGCACACAGGACAAATAGCTAGAGGACCATAGGAGAAGTAAAAAGTAGAAGTAGAAAGAGTTGAACAAGTTTGAAAGACATTGCTAAAATTGCTCCAGCTTTAGATTAAAATTGTCACAGATCTTCCTTTTATAGCATGCCCACGGTTGGATTTGAACTCAAGATTCCTATAGCAGAGAGCAGTTGCTTAACCACTACACTAGTGACAAGTTAATATGAAACAGCTGAAGCAGATCTCATACAGATTGCAAGCAGTTTTAAAAGTACCATCAGGTGCAATCTACTGATTGGTGGGCCAACAAGTAGCACATAACACAATGTGCTAATCATCAAAGCCCAAACAGCTTGTTTTGGATGTCATTAGCTTGACATGCAGTGTGAAGGTCATTTCTTGTCACAGCAGTTTCACTTAGGGTGTTGACAACTATTTCTATAAAACGTGAATGTTAAGCACATCAAACGTTTATATCTAACACAAAGTACAGCCAACATTGCAATTCAATTGTTAATTTGCAGCAGCAGTCAGTATTTATAAGCTGAAGCAGTTTTTCTGGGAAGGAGGTGTGAATATTCAAATGTGACCACCCCCATTTTTAAAACTGCTATAATGCAATTGTTAGGAACAACTAGAAGATGGGGCTGTGTGTAAAATATCTTAGAGTGTTTGACTTGTAAAGTCAGTGTCAGACACTAAGTAGACTGTGGAAACTGTTTAGTGCCACATTGGCTTCAAGAAACGTCGAAGAGTTATTGGTGTTGAAATCAACTGCTGACAGAGTGTTGTAGAAACCAGTAAAAGGTTCTGTACAATATATTGTGTACATGAGAGGCTTAAACAGGAAAAGCTGGATTTTAAGAGAATAAAGTTGAAATATATTGATAGAAGTGCAGTTTAAAAGCATTAAAAATGCAGAAATACTTTGCTACTACATTAGTGACAAGTTAATATGAAACAGCTGAAGCAATTAAAACAAACAACAGGAATTGTTTGGATGTTTGCAGAACTTTTATAACATGCCCACAGCAGAAGTTAAAATACTGCTTCTAAACTAAAGTTATCTGTTTGAAAAAAAGAGGAGAAATGGTATCAAACAGACTGCAAGCAGGTTTGAAAATATCATCAGGTGCAATCTACTGATTGGTGGGCCAACAATTAGCACATTACACAACATGCTAATCATCAAAGCCCAAACAGCTTGTTTTGGATGTCATTAGCTTGACATGCAGTGTGAAGGTCATTTCTTGTCACAGCAGTTTCAGTTAGGGTGTTGACAACTATTTCTATAAAACGTGAATGTTAAGCACATCAAACGTTTACATCTCACACAAAGTACAGCCAACATTGTAATTCAGTTGTTAATTTGCAGCAGCAGTCACTATTTATAAGCTGAAGCTGTTTCTGTGGGAAAGTGGTGTGAATATTCAAATGTGACCACCCCCACTTTTAAAACTCCTATAATGCAATTGTTAGAAATCATACTTTTAAATAATGCCATGTGAAGTTTAAGCAGTTGAAGAAAGTAAAAATAGATTGATAAAAGTGGTAAAAAGTTTGGCAGCTCCAGAACTGGTTTAATAGATGAGTTGCTTGCAAAGGCTTAGATGCCCTCAGTGGGGTTTGAACCGCAGTCTCCTGTGGGAGAGTCCAATTGGTCTATAGCAGTTTCCATTCATTTTCAATGGGGAAAAAAAGTTGAAAATAGCTTAATATTTCAAAAAGTATAAATTGTATCAATAAGCAAAATGGAAGCACTCGATTCCCGAAAAAGCTGAACATTTTAATTTTAGAACGGTTCCTATAGCTCAAACGGTGCGGCCGGAGTTAGATGCCGAAAAGCGTACGGAATAACTATAATAACTAGAAAAAGCATTTCCATAAGAAAATGCACTGTGAATGCTGACATGCTGAATGAATTCCATTGAATTGGTTAAACTGCTGAAGCAGTTAAAACATAGCTGAAGTAGCTGAATGTGTTTGAATGTCTGTAGAAGTAGAAAGAGTTGAACAACTTGAACTTTGAATTCTAAAATATTGCTAAAAATGCTATAGCAGTAAAGCTGAATGGAGCACAATTTGTTTGAACTTCTGAAGTTTGCCACTAGTGCGATTCGAACCCTAGTCTCCTGGAGCAAAGGGCAGTTGCTTAACCATTACACTACTAAGTAGCACACAAGACTCAAAGCTGGAGGAACATAGGAGATGAAAGTTGCTTGAAAAGGCAATTGAAGAAAGTTGAAATAGATTGATAAAAGTTGTAAAGGTTTAGTTCAAACGCATTATTATTACAAGAGTAGTTTAATTGTAGAGTTAAAATGTCAAACATCTTACTTGTACATCATGCCCAGAGCGGGATTTGAACTCGGGGTTCCCACAGTAAGGAGCATTTGTTTAAGCAGTACAGTACTGATAGGAACATGTGTAGAGCAGTTCGAGGACTGGTTTAATAGATGAGTGGCTTGCAAAGGCTAAAATGCCCTCAGTGGGATTTGAACCGCAGTCTCTTGCGGGAGAGTCCAATTGGTCTATACCATTTTCCATTCATTTTCAATGGGCAAAAATTTTTGAAATTAGCTTAATATTTCAAAAAGTATAAATAGTATCAATGAGCAAAATGGAAGCACTCGAGTCCCGAAAGAGCTGAATATTTTGATATTTGAACGGTTCCTATAGCTCAAACGGTGCGGCCGGAGTTAGATGCCGTTAAGTGTACGGATTAATAATAATAAAGATTTGAAAAACAAACCTGTGAATGCCTTCAGCATTCACAGGGATTAGAAAAACAAACCTGTGAATGCTCTAAAGCATTCACAGGGATAAATAGTTTTTATGCTTTTTGTCTCCATATGAAGCTTAATTTATTCTTTTGAAGATAAAATCCAACAATAAGACAATGTTCACTAACCAATAGAATTTTTTCAACAGTTTAGTTGTAATCACATTTTGGAAAACTGTAACATATTAATTAAATCACAGAAATATGTGGAGGTTTGAGGATTATGACAACAGACTTGTGATATATAATTATTAAATGCAAACATAGGTCTTAAGATTGAATTTTAGAAGGCAAGCACATGATCTGAAATCAGGCAGCGAGGATCAGAGTGAAGGGAACAAACCACAGGACTGTCTGACACAGGGAGTAGATGCTGGTTTAACAAGGAAGCTCAATGCACAACATTCACCACTTTTCCATGTGTGTCTGCTACAACGTATGTAAAGCAGGAGGTTGAGTGGAGTCGATTTATTTAAGGTCTGTGTGCAACCAACCAACTGATGCACGACGTCCACAAGAGGAGATAAATTCTCCTACAGACGTTCCCGTCATTTTTCAATAGGTCTACATTGTAACAGTAGGTCGCATTTCTTGTGTAGTGTGTCCCTGAGGCGCCTTTTAATACACACACACTTTGTGTATTGGTCAGGTTCCGTCTCCGCTGGACTCGTCACATGGTCGATCACTACTGTCTGATTAGATGACTCAGCAGACGATGGAAATAACACGGTTATGTCGACGATTATGTCTTTCAGACACGTGTTCATACATTTGTTGTGAATTTAATATAATTATGAGATTTCACCATTTAAACAGAAAACAGGCAACACTAACCACTACACTATGCAAGACACCGAGAGAAGCCCCCATAGGATGAGACTGTAATATATAAAATGCCATTTTAGTGAATGTTACTTGTTTACTCTGTTGTAATAAGTTTATATTATAATAATAACATAAATAGCCATAACACATGCTGTGCCTCGGCCGTGGAAACGCGGTGGAGCGACACTTCTAACGCTACCATCCCTCTGTGGGAGAGGAATGGGACAGAGCCGGGAGAAGCCAGGAGGGTGTGGATAGAAAGCTCTTCCGTGGAAAACAGTGGACGATGGTGCAGATGCATGTGTCTGAAAAAGAATGTCTGTTGTTATCTAAAGTGAAGACTGAGGAAAGGACCACGCACTGTGCTACATTAGCCCTGGCTGATCACATAACGGGTTTAAATGTTGCCTACACAAGAAGGGAAATGTGTCACAGATCAGAAGCGTTGAACAACTACTGGTAGCCCTGTTGGCTACTAAGTTGTTGCCCAGCCAACCTGTTTGTGTTCCATTTGCTGCCTGTTGATGTCGTTCTTTGTTGTTTTGTCTCTTTGTCTTCTCGCCACAGCCAGTTGAGCCAAATGGCTGCTTCTGCTGGAGTTTTCTTCTATCTTCCCTAGAGCTTCCACAAGTGAGACTAATTGGGTTTTATTTGGTTCAGTTGCCTTTTGGGGATTTGTAAGTTCATTGTAAAAAGCTTTAAGATTACTTTGGTTGTGAATTGACTCCATGTTAATGAACAGAACTTAATTGAATTAACAACAGTCTGATGTCATTACCTTTACTGTGAGAGAGAGTAAATGTTCAAAATATTTAGATATTGTGTCCATGCTTTTATGAGCTTTCACTGCAGTGTCTTTCAGCTGTTTTAATTTTGGGCTCACTATTATGCTGTTATTTATATATTGGTAAACAATATATGAGAGAGAGATGGCGTCACAGATCAAATTATTGTCCGACTGTTTGCCACAGCATTTGTCCACGTAGGTTCAGAAGTGTGTGTGTGTGTGTATTTATATATGTGTATGTGTTTTGTGTTCAAGTGACTGGTGAATGCCAGTAATAGCCTGCAGCCTGCACTCTGCTCGCTGACATTTGACAAAGCTGAAGTGGATGATTGACAGGAAGAGGCAGACGATGGAAACTGCTGCCAGGTTTTCCCTGAAAGAAAATTGTAGACTTCATAGAAAACTGAATAAGAATGAATACTGTCCCCATTTATCCATAACACTGTGTAAGTGAACCACGTTTGATTAGACCAGTGTTTCCCAACCTTTTTGAGCCACGGCACATATTTTACACCACCATCAACTATCACAATTATATATAATGAAAATCTAGGCTCAATTTATCTGCTAGAGGAACTTGGGCTGTTTCTTTAACGGCTCCAGGTCTGAGCATCTCTTTGAAGATCGTTTTCCAGGCAGCCAGTAACGTCTCTGCTACAGTGTGTGGCTGTTTGGATTTAGCCACGGGTTCAGCCTCTTGGCAGCTTGAAGAGCTTTCTCCCTCATCTTGGTGGTTTTCCTAAGTAACACTCCCTGTTTCTACGTCTGTTCACGCATTTGAACAAAAAATTCTGGGTTGATGTTTTGAAGTTTAGCTGTTTCGTCTGAAGTTTAAGTTTATGTGGAACCGTGTTGGACACGTTTTCCAGTCGTATTGGAGTTGGCTCGGTTGGTCTCCAGTAAAAGTCAGCCTCCTGCTGGGTTTTCTCCAGGATCTAGGTCAGACTGAGGACTTTTTCCTTTCACATGTTTATCCACTGGCTGCGCTGCCTTTCTGGGAGCGTCACTATGTCCTATGTGTCGTATTTAGCGTGGAACGTTGAGTTGCTCTCTGTAGCAGAGCGTCATTGCTGTGCCTGTCAGGGCGCTTTTATTTATTTGGGGTTTAAACTGTGAAAACAGGCATTCTAGGCATTTTTTGACCACGTCCAATATTCACAGCTTTTCAGTCCAGGAACACAGCCTTCGTATATTCCAGGGGTCTACTGCACAATGTGAATTTTAGTGTTCAGAAATGTGGTTTATTTGTAAATAACTTTTATCTGTTACATATGTACTGAATGAAGTATATACATACTGTATATATCTGATCTGGTCATGTTATTTCTCTCGCCTCCTGTAACACACAGGGATGACAGATTCTCTTACTAAATACTCAGTGGAGCTTCAGCTTTTGCCCTTTTCTGTCTGCATCACATCCCCTGTCTTCAAACACACAGCTACACACACAAGAAAGACAAACACACACACACACACACTTGTTTTTCTATTTTTTTCTCCACAGTCAAATTTGTTGGTTCACACTTCAAGGTCACTGCCTATTACTCCAAAATATTTCTACTTCAGAATAAGTTTGTTTCTCTGTCCTTATTTGCTCATTGCTTTGTCTTTCACAACTTGTCAGTCACTCCCATTCCTCCCCTCTGCTTCATGCCACCTTAATCACTCTGATCATGGCCACCTGTGTCTTCCCCTCAGCTCCCCTGTATTTAAACTTCACCTAATTCACTCTGGTTGCCAGCTGGTCAGTTTTCCTACCTGCCCAACACCAGGGCTTCAACTGCATTTTACCACAGACCCAGGCCATGTAGACTTTGTTTTCATGCTTTGTGTTTTCCTAGTTTCATAGTTATGTCTTGCTTTACTTATGCCATAGTTTGTTTTACCACAGTTTACCATGTTACTTAGTTTCATAGTATGCCATGTTTCTGCCATAGTTTTGCCTTGAATCAAGGTAAATGGTTCTCAGCGCTCCAGTATTTTAGTTTCTGTTCCTGAGGTTTTGAGGGGTCTTCAGTTAGCTCTGTTTTCTGGTGCAGGTGGATTTAAGTTTGTTGGATTAAAACCTGCATTTGGAACCTAACCCCATCCAGCTCTCCTTGGGTCCTCATTTAACTTGATCTGCCATCTTTGTTGGGGCTCCTGACAGAGAGAACTTCTGCAGGACTATAATAGTCTGGTGTGCTCCTATCTTAATGATATTGGCTTAATATTTAAGGTAATTGTGTGGCCAAAGCAATTATTGAAACTTAATTTTGAAGTAGGTATTAAATTTGAAACTGTGTTTCTATGATTGCAAACACAAAATAATGTCCTCTGGTACAGTAACAAATGACTACATACAAACTTCATATATGTATATATATATATATATACAATATACAAATGATTCTATCGTTAGGATAATTGATAGGATAGCACATAATTGGTGCTTCCTGTTGGGGGTGTACAATTTATGTTCCCAATACTATTCAGTGAGTAAAAGGAAAGCTGCTTCATATTTTGTTCCCGACGCCGACATTCATCTAAAGACACGTGCATTAGTGCATATTTAACACAACCACAGTTTCCAGCCTCCCACTAACACATTGTCTGAGCAGCTCCAGCACAAACTAAAACACAGACGCTTAGACTTTCAATCATGTTTTTCCTTTGGCTTGGTTTGGTGGAGCATGAATCATTTGCTTTTTTGCAACAACCCCTGGTAATATGATGAGAGTTCAGCTGACTGGGCAAAGCACCAGCATTAATACAGATGTAGAAACCTGCACATGCAGAAATAAGGTGTCTCTCTCTCTCTCTTATATATTTATATATACTGTATATATATAGAAGCTCACTGCACTCCATGAAAGCCTGGCAGCACAAATGAACCAGCTGCTAAGGGATGGGACCCACCCTGAATGGATGACTGAAGGGCAGACAGTCATGATCCTGAAAGACCCCCAGAAGGGAACAGTCCCATCCAACTACAGGCCAATAACCTGCCTCTCCACAACATGGAAGCTCCTGAGCTCATCATAGCGGCTAAGATAAGTGGGCATATGGATCAGTACATGAGCACAGCACAGAAGGGCATTGGTAAAGATACCAGAGGAGCCAAACACCAGCTACTGGTTGATAGAACAGTCGCTCGAGACTGCAAAGCCCGACAGACCAACCCGTGCACTGCCTGGATTGACTACAAGAAAGCCTACGACTCAATGCCACACACGTGGATCAGTGAATTCTTGGAGATGTATAACATCAACAGGACTCTAAGAGCGTTCGTTGCAAACTCGATGAGGCTGTGGAAAACCACCCTTGAGGCCAACGGGAAGCCAATTGCACAAGTGTCCATCAAATGTGGCATATACCAAGGAGATGCTCTGTCCCCACTGCTGTTCTGCATAGGTCTGACTCCCCTCAGCCAAATAATCAACAAGACTGGCTACGGATACCAACTCAGAAATGGGGCCACCATCAGTCACCTCCTCTACATGGATGACATCAAGCTGTACGCCAAGAGCGAGAGAGACATTGACTCACTGATCCACACAACCAGGATCTACAGCAATGACATCGGAATGTCACTAGAGAAGTGTGGCCGTATGGTGACCAAGAGAGGGAAGGTAGTCCATACAGAAGGAGTCTCACTCCCCGAGGGCACAATAATAGACATTGAGAATAGCTACAAGTTCCTTGGTATCCCACAGGCAAATGGCAACCTCGAAGAGGCTACAAGAAGCGCAGCAACAAACAAATACCTGCAACGAGTAAGGCAAGTCCTAAGGAGTCAGCTCAATGGTAGAAACAAGCTCCGGGCAATTAACAGCTACGCCCTGCCAGTCATCCGATACCCCGCAGGAATAATAAGCTGGCCAAAGGAAGAGATACAGACCACAGATGTGAAAACTCGAAGGCTCCTCACCACGCATGGAGGGTTCCACCCGAAATCCAGCACCCTGAGACTATACCCTGAGATGGCGGCGCACTCAGTTGCGGCAGCTAGGTGTCACAGTTTTTGGTGCTATGTTTGGATGTTTTTGTATGTTTTGTGTACAATCGGTCTGGCGAAAAACATCTATAGCCGACACGATCTTCTTAAAATCGGAGTTTGCAATGAAAGGAGCGTAACAAGTGAGTTTATACACTTGCACAACATCCCAGTGGGAGTAGCGAGGAACCCCGGCTCTTCGTGGATCATCATCCCAGCGGGAAGGAGGCGCAGGCGGCGGAGAGAGAGAAGGAAAAGGCGAGGCTGCAGGGCGGGCGCACTAGCCAGGCTACGGAGGCAGCCACTCAGGCCACCGCTCCCCATCTTATTCCTCTCGAATGCCAGATCCCTCGCAAATAAGATGGATGAACTAAGGATAGAGACCGCGACGAACAACTGCGTGAAGGATGCGTGCGTTCTGCTCATCACAGAGACCTGGCTGCAACAATCCGTCCCAGACTCTGCTATCGAGCTAGCAGGCTACACTACACAGCGCCATGACCGAACAGCAGACTCCGGCAAGAGCAGAGGTGGGGGGCTCTGTGTCTACGTGAACAACAGCTGGTGACCAACACGGTGGCTATAGACAGTCACTGTTCACCGGACGTGAAATATCTGACTGTCAAATGCAGGCCTTTTTATCTACCAAGGGAGTTTACTGTGGTCATGGTCACGGCTGTGTACATACCACCGGATGCTAATGCTAACACAGCTATCGGACTCCTGCATGCTAGCGTTAGCAACAAGCAGAGCACGTACCCTGACGCTGTGCAGATCATAGCAGGAGACTTTAACCATGCGGACTTAAAGGCAGCTCTCCCTAAGTTCCACCAGCACGTAAAGTGCGCTACTAGGGGAGAGAAGACTCTGGACAAGGTCTATTCCAACATCAAACTGGGCTACAGGGCCAGACCACTACCACACCTGGGCCAGCCTGACCACCTGTCCCTGCTGCTCATTCCTGCATATGCCCCCGTCAAGAAAACGGCTCCCACCATCACAAAGACTGTTGCCACATGGCCAGATGGTGCCTCCCAGCAGCTGCAGGACTGTTTTGACAGAACCAACTGGGAGATCTTTGAACATCAGGACCTGGAGATGTTCACAGACAGTGTACTGTGCTACATCAAGAACTGCATAGACACGGTCACAGTGGACAAACGCATCAGGGTCTACCCCAACCAGAAGCCCTGGATGACCCGGAAGGTCCAGCAGCTGCTGAGGAAGAGGAACAACACCTACAGGTCTGGCGACAGAGATCTCTACAGCGCAGCCCGAGCTGACTTGAAGAGAGGCATCAGAGAGGCCAGAGCAGACTACAGGAGGAGGATTGAGGGCCACCTGGATAGTAACAACAGCCGGCAGGTGTGGCAGGGTGTCCAGCACCTCACCAACTACAGGGCCAACGTCAAAGCTGCTGAAGGTGACCTCACGCTAGCAGAGGAACTAAATATCTACTTTGCTCGCTTTGAGGTTTCTGCACCTGAAGCGGCGCAGCTACACCACACAGTGCACAGCAGCACGATCGTCAGTCTGGAGCGGCACGAGGTGAGACGTACCCTCCGAGCCGTCAACCCGAGGAAGGCGACTGGTCCTGATGGCGTCCCAGGACGTGTGCTGAGGGACTGTGCAGACGAGCTGACTGAGGTCTTCACAAAGATCTTCAACCGGTCCCTGGCACAGTCCACTGTCCCACCTTGCCTGAAGTCCTCCACCATAGTCCCCCTGCCCAAGAAGCCCCACATCTCCAGCCTCAATGACTACAGACCAATAGCACTCACCCCAGTCGTGATGAAGTGCTTGGAAAAACTGGTCCGTAGCCACATCACAGCAGCTCTGCCCTCAAGACTCGACCCACACCAGTTTGCTTATAGAGCAAACCGATCCACAGAGGACGCCATAGCAACAGCGCTACATGCTGCACTGTCCCACCTGGAGCAGCAGGGCAGCTACGTGAGGATGCTCTTTGTGGATTACAGCTCGGCTTTCAACACCATCCTCCCACACAAGCTGGTGGCCAAGCTGGAGGACCTGGGGCTCCCACATTCAACCTGCATGTGGATCAGCAGCTTCCTCTCTGGTCGCAGACAGAGAGTCAGAGTAGGCCACCACACATCCACGGCCCTAAGCCTCAGCACCGGCTCCCCCCAGGGCTGTGTGCTGAGTCCGCTGCTCTACTCGCTCTACACACACGACTGCACCCCTGTCCATCACTGCAACACCATAATAAAGTTTGCAGACGACACTACAGTGGTGGGGCTCATCTCTGACGGGGACGAGTCTGCCTACAGAGACGAGGTGGAGCAACTAGTGATGTGGTGTACGACCAACAACCTTCTCCTCAACATTTCAAAAACAAAAGAACTCATAATAGACTTCAGGAGAAAAAAGACAGACGTTCCACCATTACACATCGGCAGGGACTGTGTGGAGAGGGTGGCAGACTTCCGCTTCCTGGGAGTCCACATTGAGGAGAGTCTGACCTGGAGCGCAAACACCTCTGAGCTGCTGAAAAAGGCCCAGCAGAGACTGTACTTCCTGAGGATACTCAGGAAGAACAACATCACACAAAGACTGTTGGTGTCCTTTTACAGAGCTAGCATAGAAAGTATACTAACATACTGTATATGCATATGGTTCACCAGCAGCACAGCAGCTCAGAGGAAAGCTCTCCAAGGGGTCATCAACACCGCACAGAAGATTGTTGGCTGCCCTCTCCCCACATTGGAAAACCTACACAGCTCCCGTTGCCTCAGGAAAGCACAGGACATTGTGAAAGACACTTCTCACCCAGGCCACTCCCTGTTTGAACTGCTGCCCTCAGGCAGACGGTACAGACTATGCAAGACTAAGACTAACAGACTCAAGCACAGTTGTTATCCCACTTTACTATCCGCTCTGAACGCTGCTACAAAATAATGCAAAACTCAAGTCTGGACCAATGCAATGTACGATGTTTGTGTGGGTTTTTAGATGTTTTTTTTTACTCCTATTTATTGTTTTAGTTTTTTTACCTCGTATGAATGATGCACTGTATGGAAAGCACCTGCTAAATGACTGGAGAGCACTTTTTTAAATTTCACTGTACAAGTGACAGCGACAATAAAGAATCTATCTATCTATCTATCTATACACTAAGCGCCACGAAGGAGGCAGAGGACTAGTAAGTGTCCAAAGTACAATACAGGATGAAACCTCCAAGATCCATGAATACATTCGGAGGATGGCTCCAATGGATAAAGTGCTCAGTGAGTGTCTCAGGCAGCAAAAAAAGGGGAGGCAGAGGTGCTGGAGGTGCCATCATGGGAGGACAGGCCCCTACATGGGATGTACCACCGCCAGATAACTGAAGTGGCTGATATCAAGAAATCCTACCAATGGCTAGAAAGGGCTGGACTGAAAGACAGCACAGAGGCACTAATCATGGCTGCACAGGAACAGGCCTTGAGCACCAGAGCAATAGAGCCCAGATATACCACACCCGACAAGACCCCAGGTGCAGGCTGTGCAAAGAGGCCTCTGAGACAATCCAGCACATACCTGCAGGGTGTAAGATGCTGGCAGGAAAGGCAAACATGGAGCGTCATAACCAAGTGGCTGGTATAGTGGACAGGAACATCTGTGCAGAGTACGGACTGGAAGCACCAAGGTCTAGGTGGGAAACACCCCCTAAGGTGGTAGAGAACGACCGAGCCAAGATCCTGTGGGACTTCCGGATACAGACAGATAAAATGGTAATGGTGAACCAACCGGACATTGGGGTGGTGGACAAACAGCAGAGACAAGCCATTGGATGGATGAGATCGCCCACGGGGGGCGAGGAGGGACATTTTTTTTATATATATATATATATATATATAGTATATAATTGTTTTATTTACTGTATGTAGGAGCCATTATTTCCTTTTCTTATTTCTTTTGGTTTGATTTAAGCTTATGGTTAATTGTGTAGTTTCACTTCCTGTCTTGTGAGATCTTGAGCCTCTCACCGGTAAGAACGGAGCATTTATAGGTGGCGTGGCCAAGATCAACATTTGTAAGATAATAAAACAAACGAAATATGATGGAACACCTTTGACGCCTGGACATGTAATTGAAGCGCGTTAGACTCCCCGTTCACATGGGCGACTAAAACAAGGTCGGATAGTCGCCGTAACGCTGTATATATATGGTGTTTTTAATCTAAATTTACTAATATCTGTAGTAATCTCATGCAGCATGGCTGCTGACTAATAGTCTATTTCTTTATGATTATGCCTCATATTGTTTGCCGTGTTTATGAATTATATGAACTACTGACTTAGACATAGAGACTGGCTGCTTATACTCAGTTATATATCAGTTACATAAAAAAACTGAGAGTTAGCTGTGATGATATGCAGCATGTGTGAGTTGTTCCTATGCACAGTGGCCTATCTGACGACAGAAGAGGAAGCATTGTGCGTATGTATAGATACAGTAGACAAGGTTTAATTGTATCTTTTACATGTAGAGCCACAGATGGATGAAGATGTGGTGGAAAGCAAAAGCACCAGATCTCAAATAGACCTTTCTCCATTTCGGTTCGTTGTCTGTTACTTTGGTGGACTTGCATTAATTTAACCACGTGTTAAATCTACCAAAACCCTCCACTTCTCAAAAAGAACAAAGACTAAATCTTCCCTAAGTTTGATCAGAATAATCCGCTGGAAAAAGGCAAAGCCACATCCATCAGGTTTCTGACATTGTGAAATTGTCTCTTAGCTGACAACAAGCCCTTGTGCAGGTTCCTGACTTGGCTGGCTCATGTCTCTGGAGTAATCTTAGCACATTCCTTCATGGCAAATGGTTCCATCTATCCATTATCTTAACCGTTTTTCCTTGTAAGGGGTCTGGGGCGCTGAAACCAGTCCCCACTGTCATTTGGCAAGAGACAGGACACGCCCTGGATAAGTAGCCAGTCCATCACAGGCCAACATGTCAGACACAGACAGAGGTTCACACTTATTATTATGTACGTATACTAAACTGCATGTGACACAGCCAGAGTGACCAGAGAAATCCACCGCTTGCATGGTTAACCAGCATGAACGTTAATCTGTGAAATAAATGACTAAATGAGCGTTTGTCTGTTTATATATATTAAATATATATTAAGAAAATATTTTAAAATGTATTTTGTGAGGTTGTTTTGTTTTCCTGTTTCACCACTCACCACTTCCAGTCGTCTTTATCGGTCTTATTTCTCTCTCTCTACTGCTTCCCTCTCTTTCCTCCCTCCTGTTGTCATTGTTATGATGTTTAATCCCACCTTCAACTGTCCCTTTTCTCTGACTGCTCTCTATCAGTGTCTATACCAATCTCATCTCCACACTGAGTAGACATTTATCTCCTGCTAGGCTCAATTCTCCCATCCTCCTCCATTTCAGTGACCTCTGGATGTTCCCCAGATGATGTGACTGTATTTAAACTGCTAGAAAGATTAAACACAGGTGCCAAGAAAGACTGACAGATGATCAGGCCCTGTGTTTAAAATAAATGCTAACAACCCCTGACCTACCACTGGTGCAGAGACAATGACAGCAGGAAACCTGTACAGCCACCAAACGTGTGCTTGCTGCAGTATTTCCTTAGGCCTACTTCTAAATGTAACTGAGTCTCTGTTTATAAATGTAACTCCAACAACTAGAAAATGTTTTACTCCTGAGGGAAGTGATGGAAACCACAGCTCCTTTTTTGCAGACTCTGATTTGACAGCACACGTTACAGAAGTCGTCTTCTTTCTCCAGTGAGGCTGGAGCTAGAACTGACTTCAGGTAGAGGGTGAAAATTACACGTAACACAAGCCCCTAAGTCATTATTTATTTCATTACAGTCACGTAATTGGTTTTCATTTTTAGATCAAATAGCCACAGTAACTAGAATATTATTCTAGTTCTCAAGTTTTTGGACTTTTTCTTTTCTACATTTTAAACCAAACAGCAGCATGTAACCACTTGTACATTTCTAATAAAATAAACCCCTCTATGACTTCAGAACTAGTTGTAGTTACAAGCTTTTTACTGAACTGTCTCTCTCCTGGTGCATGAGGAGAAAGTACATTGGCACGTGTACACACATCATTAGGGAGACGTGATGGATTCTAGTGAGCAGAGACTATACGAGATAATACCATCTGACGCTACCCTGCAAGGACACCACATACCTGTCCAGGAACAATACCACACACACTGAGAAGGCCTGTGGTTATCCTTTGTAAGAATGTCCCAAGCAGCTTAGACACAGGCCTTTAACAGGATGCAACAGTTTTAACTATAGCAAATGGAGTCTGTCAGTGTTGTTGTTTTCCTCCCACATCTTTCACTAATCCTACGCCCAGTGTCTGTAGTTCATAATATAAGGGTGAAGCAAAAACGCACTGAGCTGTGGAGTCGTTACCAATTAACCGCCTCCCAGTTCCTCAGCATGGGTCTTCATTTGTACATGGCAGGCTGTGTTGTCTTGCTGTGATATACAATGCGAGTGTTACTTTCACATGCTAGACCTGGAGTTGTCACATCCATCAGTCAGCTTTAGCATTGTTACAGTGATCATACTGGACTTTTTACATTCCCCCCTTTCCCCCTTTGCAATTAGCTGACCCCCAGCAACGATAAGTGATTTTTCCTCATATATACTTAACGTTACTTTCCTGGCGTTTTACTAGTAGTCCCGATAGACAGTAGACGACCGCAGATCCCAGGAAGGTCCGTCTTTCTGTCCGTGTTTTCCGTGCAATTCATTTCCTGTTTAGTTCAGTGTTTAAGTTGATGTTATGTGGTGATTCTGTCGCATGAGTCCTGTTCCTGTCGTGTTGCTCCGGGTTCCAGTCGTGTCCTAGTTGTAGTTCTTTGTTGTATCTTGTCTGAGTTCATAGTCATCACCTGCTATTGCTGTGATTTTCTGTTCTTTGTATTTACCACTGTGTGTTTTCTTTTGTATACTTTCCCAACAAAAGTTTCCTGTGCTATCCCTATAGTATAAGATTTCTGTAGCATAGAACAAGCTAATTGTGTTAATGTACCACAGCCTGCGTGGCCTGTATAATGTCCTGTACCGTGTATCCCTGTGATAATATGGCCTGTGGTTATCACATCAGAACACACTGATGCAAATCAACATTGCAACAGGTCTCTTAGTTGGGTGATCTGACACTAAAGGTTTGTCTAATGTCAGATCGTAAACCCCATGTTTTTCAAATTCGACTCTTGCCTATGTACTTACTCCACTTACTGTAAATGAGTCCAGGCTCTAAAAAAGTGTATAAATATATAGACAACGTAAAATAGGTTCATGTACTCTAAGAGGCTGCTCTGGCTTCCCAACTATTTGTCTCCATCTTCATCTAAAAGTTCAGAAAATCCTCGATGGTCCACATTATGGAGAGCTACACAAGCAAATGTGAATTCAGCTTTTCCAGAAAATGTTTCAGTTGATGGGTTGGTTTGATTTATTTCATTCTGAAATTAGCAACAAGGATAAAAACTGTAGAAGCGCTACTAAACCGCCGTAACTTAATTTTTTTAGCCAGTCTACTGGCAGAAGCAGGTAAACACTTTTTCCAGCGATGTTATGGGAAGGCAATAGTGTCGGCTGGTGACTGATGGTGTAAGGATTTTGAGGGTAGAAGCAGCCGGTGCACTGGGGGAAAAGCACTGCCAGGCAAAGGGCAGAACTTAACAGAGTTTTCCACTTCCACACCATGCTTGGTTACAATTTCTGTTGTTTACTTATTGATGGGGATTGATTTTTGCAGTGTGGTCTAGTAGAAGTAATGGGGTCTAAAAGAAATTTGTGGTGGAGAAGAGGATAAGTTTTCAATCCCAGCAGAGAGCACGAATAAACTTCTAGGAATGGAGAGATGGAAATAATTCAAACTCTCATGTAGTCATATTTAAGCAAACCAGTTTTATTTTATGAACTCTAAGAATCCACAAAAACTGACCATACAATACAAAAACATCAATGCTTAAAATAAATGAGTACATTTAAGTAGTACAATACTGAACAAATCGTTGTTAGGTAATAGTGGTTAACATCCACCAGAGTTTTCAGGTGATCAAATATGAAGGATGGGTTCTCTCAGCTCAAATTCAAACAGTTCAAGGGTCAACATATCTACAAGAGCTACATATTGAAGGATGTATTTGTGATTCCATATAAGTGTAGACTTTCTGAGTGGAATTAATCAATGCAGGCCCAGGGCTGAATCTGCTATTTCATACGTCCGCTATAATTAGCAGCAGCTAATACATAAATATTAGTTATATAGTAATATTACTATATTTTTTTAAATTAATATTATGCCTGGACATTTTAGGGTAAAACTAATGCTGCCATTTGGCAACAGTAGTCATTGTTGTCATGCTCATAGGGTACATTATATTCATTATAATATGCCCATATTACTAAAACACACATTTTGCTTAAAATAAATAAGTACATTTAAGGTATAATAATAAAATATTAATAATGTAACAATATTATATATAAAATATATAATTCACTAATATAACTCACTCAGTGACAGCGACACTAAATGCTCAATCTGCCCTGAGCCCGGAGTGGTTCGCACTGTTGCCAGAAGGACCTGCGTTCGAATCCTAGGCCATTGTCTTGTCTGCTTAGGTTCCTTCCAGGTAATCTTGCTTCATCCCACAGTTCAAAGGCATAAAGTTATTCCAATTATACTCATAATATTAAAGAAACTAAAAAAGCTTCTCATTTAATGAAAATAGTTAATTTTATTAAATACTGCCAAATAGTGACCTTAAAGTCCAAAAAGCATTACACAATTGTAAGAAACCTTGAATTACTGTATGTTGGTCATTGGTGTTACTACATTCAGAAATTTCTGCCTTCGTTTGTTGAATACAGTAACTGTCATCAGACTAGTGAACAAAGCCAGATGGGTTGATACACTCTGACAATGTCCTTCAGTCTCATGACTTTGACTTCCACCTTTGGGATGTGTGTGTGGGGGGTGTTACACAGATCTGTGCTGTCTCGCCCGGTTGAATGACTACTGCTGAAGAGACAAAATACTTGTAAATATCCCGTCAGATATCATACGCTGCAGCACAAAGATGAAAGTGGTGGAGGTGAATGGAAGGAGGATTCGTGAGAAGCGTTTCTGTGAAACTCAGATGACCTGTCCTTGATTTGAAATATTTGATGGAACAATACGCAGTTAACAATTCATCTCTGTGTGAGATCATTAGGGCAACACTAAGCAAATTGCTGTAGTGGGCCAGGCCTAGGCCACAGCAGCAAAAGGTCTAGAAGGGAGTCAGCTGTTGGGCAGTTGGGGGCAGATGCTGCCTATTAGTAGATCACACGTCTCAGTGTTCAGTGGCTAACTCCATCTGGGTGAGTAAACGTATATGCTTCTAAAATGTTTACGTCGTCGTCACAGGTTCATAATGTCAAGTCCAAAGGTCAGTTTTGTCATCATGGAATTGTCTGGCACGGTGTTATGTAATATCGCTGTATTGTTTCTTGTATTTTTTGCCATCATTGTGTTACTTTATTTTATTTGAATATTTTCTGATATTGATCAGGGAGGTAGCAGAGCACAGCATGTTGGTACTATAATGGAATGAAAATGAGTGTTTCAGAGCGTCTGCTCCCAGCTCCAGAATATCAATTACATGAGCCTCTTTTTCTTTCCCCCTGCCTATATGGTAATTAGCGTGCTAATCCATCATGATGCCCTTTACCACAGTAAATACCCATCTCAGCATTCACTGTGTCACCACCGTGTCATCGGCAACAGGCTCAACATATTTAATTTGGTTGTTTATTCAAAAGTGTATATTAAGGTTTTTTGTACCGCCATCATCTTTAACAAGCTTTGTAGAGACAAGAGACAATAATGCATGCTGGGATATGAACCCAGCACGTCTCCTGTTTACTAGATGGGTCTTTTGACCAACTAAGCCAGTGCCTCTTGAGACTAAATTCAGTGAATGAGTTTATCGTTCCAAACCCAGACCCCGGCTACACCAGTTTCGGTTTCCTGGATTATATTCTTCACACACAGCTTTTTTTTTTGTCTTATCTCGTCTCCATTGTCACCATCTTAGATATTCATGTAGCCTTAGTAACATTTGGTATCTCAGATCTCCTTTTAAGGTTTCAGGAAGGTTTCATTACCCTGAGTTAAAACCCAATTTAATCCACCGCTTTCTCTGCACTTCTATCACTATTTATTTCCTCTCTGCACCGGTCGTATTTCCATGTCCCACGACTTCCCTCTAGTCTGCTGTCAAACACTGCAATCTGACTTCCATCCCCTGACTCCTAAGAGAGTCACAGATGAAGTAGTACAATACTGAACAAATGGTTGTTAGGTAATAGTGGTTAACATCCACCAGAGTTTTCAGGTGATCAAATATGAAGGAGCTCAAATTCAAACAGTTCAAGGTCAACATAATTACAAGAGCTCACAATGCTTTTCAAAAGTAACTGTTCCTCGGTTAATTGTTTTGAAGACAATTGTTTCACTTAGTGAATGAGTTCCTACATATTGAAGGATGTATTTGTGATTCCATATAAATGTAGACTTTCTGAGTGAAATTAATCAATGCAGGCCCAGGGCTGAATCTGCTATTTCATACGTCCGCTATAATTATTTTCCACTGGGCTCTGAAAAGCTCAAATCTGTAGGATGAGACTGATACAACTTTGTGTTTTTGTCGCAGCAGCTAATACATAAATATTAGTTATATAGTAATATTACTATATTTTTTAATTAATATTATGCCTTAGGGTAAAACCAATGCTGCCATTTGGCAACAGTAGTCATTGTTGTCATGCTCATAGGGTACATTATATTCATTATAATATGCCCATATTACTAAAACACACATTTTGCTTGTGGTCACCATATTTAGTTTTGTCCTTTTTGTTTTTTGGACAGTGTGTAATTAAATTAGCAATTGAATTAAATTGTGTCTCCTACACTGGTTCAGCAACATCATATGACATGAAGCCTAGAGATTTGCTTACTGCTTAATCATTTTGGGCAAAAACCACAAGACTTTGCATAAAACACTTTCTGTTGCACTGCTGCCGTCTTTGCATGTGTTGTGGTCACTGTGCTTGTGCGATTCTAGTTTCAGTCCTTGTGCCTGTTCCCTGACCTCTAGCGCTTGTCGGAAAGCTTGGTTAGAAAGATCAGTTTGTAGGTGATGGTTGATGATTTGTTGCTAGTGGGTAATAGTTCCTGCTCTGTGCAGCGTTTTGACTTCCAGGTTCTTCCAAATTTGGTAATTATTCCTGCCCTGCAGTGATTTTGAGTTAATACAAGCAATTATCCTGTGTTCTCTCGGTGATGCTGCTTAACAGTGAATTTCAGTTTATCAGACCTTGCATCCAGTCTGTTAATTATTTCAGTTTGTTAAAAACAAAATCTTGTGTTTCAACTTCCACTCTGAGGTTCTGTTTTGATCTGCATCTTAGTCCATCTTGTTACGGACGCCGAACTATACTAACTAGAAGTCCCAGGGGCAGGAGACGCCTGAACCCCTGAGACTTACTCGATTGCGCCACACGATGGCGCCAAACTCACTGAGAGCAGGGGAAGCTCCACCTGAGCTCAATCCCCTGTTCACACGACTCACCGAAGTTCTCAGGGAGAACTAACTGGAAAGAGGACCCACTCGCACAACCACAGACTTCGAGAATAGTAAATAATAATTTTAATTTGAAAGGAAAAGGACAAACACAAACCAAACACAAAAACACGAGAGACAATGAACTATTAAACAAACACTAACATGACGCAACAATCTCAGACATGACTACAGATGACAGAACAACCAACCTGGGACTATAAAACGAAGACAAAACACATACACATTCAAATGACAAGACCAGGACTACAAAACTAAGAGAGGGCCAGAACACCACGGGAAACTAGATAACACCGACAAACATAAATACAAAGTAACAATAACCCAATATCAATCAAACCAAGGGTGACAAACAACACTTGAAACAAACTCAGGCACACAGGCTACCACTCACGGATACATAAACTAAGGGAACACAGAACTAGGACTCAGACTTGCACGGACACTCACAGACGAAGAGCAATAATACTGAGGATAACTAATAAAGAGGTAACACTAGTATTTCCAGAAGCACATACATACAAAAACAGGTAACCCTCAACACTAAACATATGGAACCGAGGTAACACTCTAATCTCCTACAAAACATACACACCATGTAACGTCCAAATCTATCTAATCACCGAGCAACGTAAAGACAAACAGAGGAACTTAAATACTAAACAAACAGGAAATGAAAACCAGGTGAAAACAATAACGAACTGAGACAGGAAGTGAAAAAACAAAACCCACAAGGAAAAAGAGGACAAGGGCGCCCTCCAGGGGATGGAGGGCCAAACCGTCACACATCTTGGACCAGTTAAGGAATTTGTGACATAACACAACCTGCAGTATACATGTATGTGAGGTTAACAAAGGGTCAAAAACACTGAGAAGCAAACAGCACTAAGATCCCAATATTTTAGATGTATGTGAAGCATGAATATTCTCTGATGGATTTAACGTGTACAGAGCCTCATTTCATTCCTGGATGGCTTCAGTGGTCAAAGAAGGATATGTACAGTTAAAAACATAAAAGCAACAAAAGAGCATCAACAGAGAAATAAAACTACCTGCAAAAAATACAATAAAACAGACAGAAGGACGCAAAAGTGTTTTCAGTCTTGACTTAAATGTGTCTCAACAGACTTCACATAGTCCAGTAATTTGTTCAAGTCTAAATGTAGAACCTGCTTCACCTTGCCTGGCTTTGATTCTGGGAACCACGAGCAGCTCTGTGCTGGAGGAATTTGACAGCAAGCGAGTGTTTTGTTTCACCTAATCTAGCCTCATTTATGGCGGTGGAAAGTTTAATGACCACTGCTCAAATAAGGCTCAAAGAAACAAAGATGAATTCACACCAGTATAACTGTGGTATATGCTCTACAGACGGAGTAGACACAGTCTCTTCTCTGACCCCTCATGCATGAACATGATCAGACACATCGATGAAGCATCAGTTAAACAAGCTTTCTCCTCCTTTATTTATTTATTGGGACGGGTCAGAGAGGTTTTCTATGGGAGCAGATTCAGCTGATGTTTTTCTCAGAAACATGCCACTGGCTACAATGACAGACATTGCTGACAACAGGTGATAGAAATGCTACTGAGGATAAATTATTCAAGTAAAGGTGTTGTCCCACACTGATCCTGGGTCTGCTGGAGGTTTCTTCCTCTATAGAGCTTTTCCTCCACTGTTGCTATTAAAATGTAATTTATTGATTGGCTCAGATTCAAAGCTGCTCTATGTAGGTATTGTTGGGTTTAGTTGTGTCAGGTCTTAAACCTCACTGTAAAGAGCCTTGAGATAACTGATGTTGTGAATTGTCGCCATAGAAATGAAGTTGAATTGAATTGAGTTGAATCAGTTAAGAGCAGTCAAACATGAAACTACAGGAAGGAAAATGAAAACCTATGGTGTAGTCAGATTTGATGCTTCCAGTGCATGTATCAATGATCCTTTGAGTGGCTCCTAGTGGCTCAGGCCATTCTTCTGTCATGGGCATGCGTACATTGGTGGAGTATTACACTGTAAGATTCTTTGGGTGCCAAAGATTCTGAGTGCATTTCGAAATGAGAGGAAATGAAACGGATGGGCAGTAATTAGTGGATGAATACGAGAGAGGCTGGACCGGAGCAGTGGGTGAATCCAGCTCATTAAGAATTTATGGTGAATTTCCACCCGACCAATACAACCCAGACACCCGTGAACTGAGCCCTACCTATAAAACGTCCATTCACATCTACAGTAGTTGAGATGTCAGACATTCAGGATAAATACCTCATTAACAATTGTGCATGGAAGTCACAGTATGTTTTGACGTTGCAATGCTCTAATTACCCACTCGGATGCAAATGTCTGTCTACTTTGGAATTGTCGTTTTTTGGCATTATTTACAGGATTTATATATATATATATATATATATATATATATATATATATATATATATATAGAGAGAGAGAGAGAGAGAGAGAGAGAGAGAAATATAACTGTATGGCATCATAAGACTGAAGTCAAGCTTTTTCCATCTCACACACATATTAGCACATGATACACATTACACATAGAGCCTGGATCTATTTGATCTGTATCAATAGGACAACGAGTGTCCATTTAAAATGCACAACCAGTCCCTTATGAGGATCCTGTACACATAGGACCTGGAAACTAGAAAGACAGTGGCGTTCCAACAAATTAGGTGAATCCTAATCTTTACTTTTAACAAATGTCATAAAATAATCTACAGATCCAACGGGTTCAGATTTGGTTAGACCTATGTCTTACTTAGATGCTTTCCCCCATAGATCACACTGAGTTAACTTCAATAATTAACTCTGCTAAATCAGCTACTTGTCTCTTGGACCCAATCCCAACTAGATCAGTCAAAGAAGTCTTTCCATTAATCAGCACGTCCACATTAAATCAAACCAACCAGTCTCTGCTAACAGGCTACGTACCACAGGCTTTAAGGTTGCTGTGGTCAAACCTTTATTGAAAAAACCTACACTGACCCTAGAGAACTAGAAACTATAGGCCTACATCTAATCTGCCTTTATTTCTAAAGTTCTTGAAAAAAACCGTAGCTAAACAATTATGTGACCACTTGCGTAGAAATGACCTGTATGAAGATTTCCAGTCAGGATTCAGATTACATCATAGCACAGAAACAGCTCTGATTAGAGTCACTAATGATCTTCTCACAGCTTCAGACAATGGTCTAGTTTCTGTCCTTGTCCTGTTAGATCTTAGTTCAGCATTTGATACGATAGATCACAAGATTCTATTGCAGAGACTGGAACATAGTTGATTAAAGGAAAAGCACTGGATGGTTTATGTCTGATTTGCTGAACAGATTCCAATTTGTTCATGTTCATGATCAATCTTCCATCCGCACAAAAATTAGCTTTGTTGTTCTACAGGGTTCTGTGCTTGGTCCAATACTTTTCTTGTCTCCATCTTGTCTAAAAGACCTCATGGCTCCTTCTGCTCCAACAGAACCTTGCTTCTCAGAGCTGGTCTATTGGTGGTTCCTAGAGTTTCTACCTGTAGAACGGGAGGCAGAGCCTTTAGCTCCAAGCTCCTCTATGTGGAACCAGCTTCCAGTTCAGGTTCTAGCAGCAGACGCCCTCTCTGCTTTAAAACTAGGCTGAAACCTTCCTTTCTGACAAAGCTGATGGTTCCAGATGGTTCTGGTTTCTCTGATCCATCTCTTAGTTCAGCTGCTATAGACTTAGATGCTGGAACCTCCTTCATTCACTGAGCTCCTCTGGTTTTCTATCTATTCCATCCACTAACATGCCTCCATGTCCACATGTGACTAACTTTGTCTCTGTTCTCTCCTTGTTGTGTTTCTCTCTTTCTGTCTCTCTCTATTCTCATCTCCAGGTATCGTCAGACTCAGAGTCGTGTGTCTCAGTGTTCAGTTGCTGGTCCAACCATCCTGCCTGTGTCTGTTGCTGCTTGTTGTTGTTGTTGTTGTTGTTGTTTTCTCTCTTCTCTATCCCTTCACTCCAACCGGTCAAGGCAGATGTTCTCTCACACTGATCCTGGGTCTGCTGGACGTTTCTTCCTCTATAGAGTTTTTCCACTGTTGCTATTAAAATGTACAATTCACTGATTGGCTCCAATTACAAGCTGCTCTATGTGGGATTTGTTAGCTTTAGTTGTGTCAGGTCTTAAACATTACTTGTAAAGTGCTTGGAGATAACTGATGTTGTAATAAAATTTGAATTTTGAAAAAAACTAATTGAATTGAATGACTAGTTTGGAGACTGGATGCATCATTGCTTATCCTCTTCCTTACCTATGAAATACACAAAATCACAGAATCTATTTGCTCCTGTGTTGTTTAGCAAAAAGTCAAATGTAACACTTCATGGTTGAGCAGGCAGGAATAAAAATTTCTTTTTAGAGTCAGCCTAAAAAACCGCCGGCTATGACAACTGAATCAAGTCAAAAGTTCCCAGATCTACAAACGCTTTCTGACAATGGTGTGTGTGTGTGTGTGTGTGTGTGTTTGCAGTGCTACAGATTTAGGGCAAAAGGGTCAAATCCTCACAGCGTGGTCAAATTGAGTTTAGTAAAGACAAGTAAATGGTGCATGTGTTTGTTTTTCTGTGTGCGTTCACAGCCTAAAGATAAAATCTTTCCGTGTTGTGAGATAAAGTGGAGAAGCACAAGGCCAGATCTATCTAATGGAAAAGCCTGAGCATATATATGCAAATATGTTCTGCTTTAAGAAGTTTTGAGCAAAATGTTCCATTTGTCATGTGGCATCTGTGATATTTAACAGTTCAAACAAATGTAGCTTGTGGCTTCACTAAATGACAGTTTTCTAATATTTACAAATGTTGCTGTAGCATCTGAAATGATGGCCTCAGTCACCAACACTATCTGGCCTTTATATAAAATACATATGTGGACTACATGCAAAAATAAATATTTACATTTCTGTGCAGGAAAGTGTAAAAGCAATCCATAGAGTTTACATTGAATATTTGTGTGTGTCCTTTCTTACACTCATATACACCGTGCGTACTCCTACGACAACAAATGTGCCAGACACACCAGTCAGGTCATGACTGTGAATTATGAATATTACTGAATGTGGAATTTGGGGATGATTTGATTTTTTTAAATTATTTCATTTATTTGATTGCTACCAGATATATAATGTAGACCTATTAAAATACTAAAGGTCATTAAATGGGGCATTCATGTAGGAGAACTTTGTTTCCTTTGGGCTTCGTGCATTCAGATGGTTGGTGGCATACAGACAGACTTGTGAAATGTGGTAAACATTAAGCATTAAAAAGCCACGTCCCAAGGTAATGAGCAGTTGTCTAATGCAGAGCTATTTCTCCTTCAGACGCAGTGGTTCAGGCGTTTAACTCTTATGCCAGCAAAGTGAGTTCAGGTCCCACTCTTTGCTTTTTAAATCTTAATCTGAAAAGCGGTGCTGTTGAGTGTGAAGACCTCATGAATGCAGAGTAGTGCAGTGGAAGAGTGAGGTTCACAAGGTAGCCGACAACAGGTCAAAGCGTCAGGTGACGGCAGAGGTTGTTGTTCTATTTGTGATATTGGCTTGGACAAAAACCAGCGAAGATCAGGACTGAGACATAAAAGCACACTGAAATATTAAGTGCACGATTTTCCATGATGTCACTGTGAGATGCAGAAATAGCAGAATGGAAAGAAACATATTCAAATCTTCCACATTCAGCATGTTACAGTTTGAATCAAGAGTTAAATATCCTTTAGATCTCTCTCACTTTCTACCTACTTATTCATTATCATTATATTAAATAATGATACTAAATAATTGATAGAATTAATATCTTCTCATGTCGGTCAGACTGTACGTCGTCTACCCTCTCTACATGGGTTAGGCAGGATGAACTGTGCGTTTACAATGATTTCCACGTGTATTTTTAGTTAATCCTTGTTTAATAAGCTTTGTTTCCTGTAAACAAGACACAGCTAAAATAGGTTATTAAAGTTATGTATACATCAAAAACATTGATATATTTCTTCCATTAGTTAATGGAGACTAATAGAAACGAGCATCATGTAAAAACCAGTAGGAATAAGCATCATCACAGAAGGTTCCTGGGTGAGGTAGTGGTGTGAAAACCGTCTGTGTTAGTGAGTAGGATGGTGTTAGCAGGAATGGTCTCTGGCCTTGATCATCGCTGCAACCTCAGCCATAGAATAACAGTAAAAGGGTCGAGTGCAAAGCACTGCGTCGAGTGAAGGGGTTGAAGATCCACATGAAACCTTTTCTCTGCATTTTAACAAACTTTAATTCATTCACTTTAACACTTCAATGTCTGTGTTAGCACGAGTCTCAGAAAGTGGGCAACAGCCAAACCACAAAACCCCCACATGAGCCCACAGCCAGCACTGAAAGCCACAGGGAGTCAGTCTCTTTCTCTTCTCTTTCATGTCAGTAAGGTCCAGTTCTCACATAGATGCTATGATTTATGTAACTTCATGCCATTACACTGAAAGCGGAAGTTACAAAGAACACAGTGCTACGCAGCGAGTACACAGTTAGTATCGTTAGTTAGGAGTAACAAGCATGTCCTATAATGACATTCTGTCATTTTTGATGATGGATTTTATGATGTAAACACTACATCCTTTTATAAATAAAACAACTATACGACTGTCAACAAACATTGTAGAAACCTTGTGTTTACACTGTCAAACTGGAAATGTCTGGTTTTTGTATTTCTCAGTTTAACGTAAAAGCTGAATTTAAGTAACAGTGTTGAGATGTTTCTGTTTAGGGCTGGTGCTGCCCTAAAGCTCTGTCGTTCACAAACCTAACCAAAACGAAACCTGCAATAATCTAGATGCACAACTTGTCTATTAAATTGGCTGGACTGGAGCTGCAGGGGATCACATCAGGTTTTCCCTCCTGTCAACTAAGTAAGAAATGAGGCTACAGTGAGCACAGGCTCACCAGATTGTGACAGCTTAACACTGGGGAGATGTTACCTAATGCTTCCTATTTCTGCTGCCACGTGCTCATGGTGGGTTCTGAATTTGTTGTAAACATCAGTTCAAGCTGCTGCTGGTGTAATAATGCGCCCGATATCTTTTTGGCGTTGATTAGGCTCCTAATACGAGATGAGTGTCATTTAAATAGCACAGACTGCATATTTGTGCTGACCATGTGCAGCCCTTTTTGTCCAGCGTGTCTTTTAATAAGTGTTTCTGCCAGAATACCATGAGAAAGCACACGTCATGTCAAGCTGGTTTCACCAATACAACTATGAGTAGAATCCTCCTCAGTCCGCTGACTCCATTCTAACGCAACACCCAGTAAATTCACCCGGTGGGTCAGCTAGGCTATTGTTAATGCTGGCCACGACTGAGCGGTGTGAAGCGGCTGCGTAGCAGATGGTGAGCATCCACAGTGGCCCAGCTGATGTTAATGTTGATTGGTGATGACTGATTGGTTTTAAGAGAAAGCTGTTTGCAGGTGTTGCCCTTTTAAAAAAGGCAGGTCACTGCCGTGACTCACTGTCCACTGCGTGCTCTGAGTTGACATATTCTCTGAATGGGTTTCCATTGGTTTCCTCAGGCTGAGCGGAGACTCTAAAATGCTCCTGCTCAGGTACTCTGTACTGGATATGGTCACTGAGAGAAAGCGAGATGTGACAACACACAGACTGTGTGTCTGATATCCAGGTACAGTCATCAGCTCCACCCTCGACTCCCTGCAACTCACCCACTGTGGCCTTCGTGTGAACCTCTCCCCTCAGCGCTCACCTGCATCCACATCCACGGCTCGTCGTCTCCTGTTCCTGATTACCCTCCTGCTCTGTGCTCCATTAGTGCCATCTCGACTTCCTGGATTCATTCTCCCACATGTATTGATTATTATGATAGATCTATTGTGTGTTTCTCCCATAAATAATGATTATTATTATTTAAATAAACACACTGCAGAAGCAAAAAGCCTTGGTTCCGCCTGTTCCCTTGTTTTGGCTCTTTATCTATTTAAAGAGCTGATTTTTCTGTGTATTTGGAATTATATTACTGAATGTGGAATTTCAGTCAGATTTTGTATTTTTACTAATTTAATTATTGTCAGACGTTATGATGAGACTTATTTTTTTGGACTTCATTCATTCAAACTGTTGGTTGCACAGAGACATGGTTAAAAGAGTAAATCATGCTCTTTCTGGCTGAACAAATATCCTTATCCCGTGTCCTAAAACCCAATTCTGTAAGTCAGTGGCACTTTTGTGAGAGAAGAGAAAGAAGGTTGTAGGCACTAAAATTATAAAGTCACTATTTTAAATACGGTAGCTCAGTGGCCAGTCGTGCACAGCTGAACACACTGACAATGAAATGCAGGATTTCTTACACTAACCAGGGTGATGAACTGAACACTGAAGGCAAAGTTTGTGTAACGTGATTAAAGATAATTGAGTTTTAATGTTTTAAAAAATTATTATAAATTTAAACTATTATTTCTGCTTTAACACTAGGCTGAAACCTAGTTCAGCTGCTACAGGCTTAGATGCTGGAACCTCCTTCATTCACTGAGCTCCTCTGGTTTTCTATCTATTCCATCCACTAACATGCCTCCATGTCCACATGTGACTAACTTTGTCTCTGTTCTCTCCTAGTTGCGTCTCAGTGTTCAGCTGCTGGTTCAACCATCCTGCCTGAGTCTGTTGCTGCTTGTTGTTGTTGTTGTTTTCTCTCATCTCTATCCCCTTACCCCACCCAAAATTAAGTTATTAAATTGTTACTGAACTGGCGATCTGTCCAGGGTGTACCCTGCCTCTCGCCCAAAGCCAGCTGGGATAGGCTCCAGCACGCCCGCGACCCCTTCGGGGAAAAAGCGGAAGAAGATGGATGGAAATTGTTACTGATATTATATAATATACATTTTGAGCCTATATTTAGATTACATTATTTATTGTAAGTTACACACACAATGTAACATTAAATGTAAATGAGTATAAATTATATATATTACCTTTTAGGAAGGTAAGGCCTCAGCTTTTGGAAGAACAGCTGAGAAGATGGTTGGTGTCTCTCTCCCCTCCCTCCAGGACATTTACATCACCCGTCTCACCCGCAAAGGCCTCTGTATCGCAGGTGATCCCACCCATCCCACAGCTTCCTGAGCCTGCTTCCATCAGGGAGGAGACTACGGAGTCTCCGGGCAGGGACCAGACTGAAGGACAGCTTCATACATGAGGCTGTCAGGAAGCTGATCTCCCTCCCAGCTCTGCCCCCATCCTCTCTCCTGCTCCACGTACCCTGACCCTACGAAGTCCTCCATCCCAGGTCTAACCCTCCTCCAACCACACACTGACCCTACGACGTCCTCCATCCCAGGTCTAACCCTCCTCCAACCACACACTGACCCTATGAAGTCCTCCATCCCAGGTCTAACCCTCCTCCAACCAAACACTGACCCTATGAAGTCCTCCATCCCAGGTCTAACCCTCCTCCAACCACACACTGACCCTATGAAGTCCTCCATCCCAGGTCTAACTCTCCTCCAACCACACACTGACCCTATGAAGTCCTCCATCCCAGGTCTAACCCTCCTCCAACCACACACTGACCCTATGAAGTCCTCCATCCCAGGTCTAACCCTCCTCCAACCACACACTGACCCTATGAAGTCCTCCATCCCAGGTCTAACCCTCCTCCAACCACACACTGACCCTATGAAGTCCTCCATCCCAGGTCTAACCCTCCTCCAACCACACACTGACCCTATGAAGTCCTCCATCCCAGGTCTAACCCTCCTCCAACCACACACTGACTCTATGAAGTCCTCCATCCCAGGTCTAACCCTCCTCCAACCAAACACTGTGACCAGCACCAGTCACTTTAAAAAAGGTTTGGACATCTCGCTATCTCACTGAACTACCTGTTTAGTCACTTTATGTAAAAAGCTACTTGCACTACACCAGACCACAACACTTGTTGTAAATTTCGTGTGTGGAGATTTAAATTTTATGTGTATATATCTGCACTTATATATTTTATAGTCATATATATTTTAGAAGATATGTTGTATGTCTGCACCAGGACCTGAGGGAAAGGCAGTCTCACTCCTCTGTATGTATGTACTGACAATAAACTAAACTTGAAACTTGAACCTTGAAACTTTTCTGCCTCCCATCTCTTTCCATGTCATAGATAGCAGATGCCTGGAACTTTCCCACACGGAAAGGTTTATTAATTACAACAAACAGAGACACACGTGTGACATCTGCCCATTGGCTGCAGTTGTTAAGAACAAACGATGATTTATGTAACCAATGATCTGAACGCATGAAGCTCACAACAACTGAAGCCGTCCTACATAAATTCCCATTTTAATGAGCCTTAGTGTTTGAATAGATCTATGTTTTAACAATAACACAATAAAAACATTCTCTTATCCTCCTTAGTTAAGGATCACAGACTGTTTTATCTATGTAATATAATGTAATTGTAGGTTACAGTTCATCAGATACTATATAATAAAATACGTTTGAATGTTACAGATAGAAATCAGCTGCTGCAGTGACAGGCTTCTGTAGACTGGACATATTTAAGGAACTTTGCGACTTCTGGTGGTTGAACTGAGACTAGCAGCCTCCGCTTGGCTGACAGCTGGGACAGGCTCCAGCATGCTCGCGACCTAGCAGCACTAAGCAGTAGAAGATGAGTGACTGCTTCTTATGATATTCAATTCAATTCAATTCAATTCAACTTTATTTATATAGCGCCAATTCACAACATCACTTATCTCAAGGCACTTTACAAGTAAGGTTTTAAGACCTTACACAACTAAACCCAACAATTCCCACATAGAGCAGCTTTTAATTGTAGCCAATCGATAAATTATACATTTAAATAGCAACAGTGGAGGAAAAACTCCCTCTCTAACGAGGAAGAAACCTCCAGCAGACCCAGGCTCAGTGTGGGCGGCCATCTGCCTTGACCGGTTGGGGTGAGGGGATAGAGAAGAGAGAAAAGAACACAACAACAACAAAACAAGCAGCAACAGAACACAGGCGGGATGGTTGGACCAGCAACTGAACACTGGAGACACACGACTCTGAGTCTGATGATACCTGTAGATGAGGATAGAGAGAGACAGAAAGAGAGAAACACAACTAGGAGAGAACAGAGACAAAGTTAGTCACATGTGGAAATGGAGGCATGTTAGTGGATAGAAGAAACCGAAAAGAGCTCAGTGAATGAAGGACGTCCCCCAGCATCTAAGTCTATAGCAGCTTAACTAAGAGATGGTTCAGGGTGACCAGAACCATCTGGAACCATCAGCTTTGTCAAAAAGAAAGGTTTTAAGCCTAGTTTTAAAACTAGAGAGGGTGTCTGCTTCTCAAACCTGGACTGGAAGCTGGTTCCATAGGAGAGGAGCTTGGTAGCTAAATGCTCTGCCTCCCATTCTACATTTAGAAACTCTAGGAACCACAAGTAGACCAGCGCTCTGAGAACGAAGCATAAGGAGCGATGAGGTCTTTATGATAAGATGGAGCTTTATTATGAAGAGCTTTGTAGGTGAGGAGAAGAATATTGAATTCTATCCTAGTTTTGACAGGGAGCCAATGCAGAGAAGCTAATGTAGGAGAAATGTGATCTCTCTTCCTAAGTCCAGTCAGACTCTGGCTGCAGCATTTTGAATCAATTGGAGGATTTTCAAAGAGTTATTGGGACAAACTATGAGTAGCGAGTTACAGTAGTCAAGCCTAGAGGTAACAAATGCATGGATTAATTTTTCAGCATCACTCTGTGAGAGGATGCTTCTAATTTTAGCAACATTCCTCAGGTGGAAGTAGGCAGTTCTAGAGATTTCTTTAATATATGGTGTAAAGGACAGATCCTGGTCAAAAATGACAACAAGGTTCCTACAGTAGAACTTGAAGCTAACGTTATGTCATCCAGAGTAACAATCTGATTCAATAATGAGTCTCTGTGGTTTTTAGCACCAATTATAAAAACTTTTCAGTTTTATCTGAATTCAGTTGTAGAAAGTTATGGGACATCCAGGATTTGATATCATTTAAACAAGTTTGAAGTTTGACTAATTGGTTTGTTTCCTCTGGTTTCATGGACAAATATAACTGAGTATCATCTGCATAGCAGTGAAAATTTATAGAATGTTTCCTAATAATATTACCAAGGGGAGACATGTAAAGACTGAAAAGTATTGGACCAAGCACAGAACCCTGTGGAACTCCAAAGCTAATTCCTGTGTGGATGGAAGATTGATCATGAACATGAACAAATTGGAATCTGTTCAACAGATAAGACTTAAACCATCCCAGTGCTTTTCCTTTAATCCCAACGCTATGTTCCAGTCTCTGCAATAGAATCTTGTGATCTATCGTATCAAATGCTGCACTAAGATCTAACAGGACATATGAAAATGTTATTCTAATATGGTTTGACTCTTATGGAGGTTAAATATAAACACATTATCACAAGTGGAGCTATTCAAAGAATCAAGAGTTTATACTAGACTTGATATAAAACACATTTTCTTAGCACTTTTAGCAGCTTTATTGTTAATGCTGGAAATATTAGAAACAATTTTTGATGGCAGCGTTTTCTCTGCCTAACGCTGCTGCTGCCTGCTCTCGTCTCATCGTTGTCCAGGTTTAAATTGGCCTGCTCTCTGTGACTAGATGTGACCAGTCACAATAAAGGCTGTAGTAACAGATAATTTCATGTTGAGCATTCATCCACATCCTCTTTAATTTATCAGCGCTGACACCAAATCCAGTCTGGGCCTTAAAGCACAACTTTAATCAATTTGTTCTACTTCCTGGCGTATTGTTCACTCTAGATTACACAAGGATTCATATCACCTTTTCACGGTAAGTGAAAGATTGACACATTGTCACTGGGGAGTGACTTACATCCCTGCACACTGTATTATTAAAGACGTGACCACAACACAATATTAATAAAATTATGTATACAACAATTTAAACACTGTAATTTGTAATTAAATGCCTCAACCCCTTTTTACCAGATGTCACGTATTAAACACAACTGTGTTTAGCTCTTTCACCTGCAGGCAGACTAAAGAAACTAAACTTTACTTCGATCAAGTGGATCTTGGCTGAATCATGATCAGGAGAACAAGATGCTAATCCAGAGGTTGTAACAATGTTAACAGTTGTATTTGTAACCTTTGTAAAGGTATTATAGTCTTGAGGTTACTTTTGTTGTAATTTAGTGCTACATAAATAAATTGTTTGTACCATGTACTTCTAATAATCTGACAATGATTATATATTAGTCAACAAATCCATAGAATATCAACGTACAGAAGGTTCACACAATAAAATCTATTCAGAGATCAGAGAATAAACTACTGTCTACAGAGGTTGGAAAGAAAGTTTTAAAGAATGACTTGTTCCAAAAAAGAACAAAGAGTAATACTATACAGTATTAAATATTCACAAGCTCTTCTGTCCATGATCCTGACCCTGGCAGGGGTGCTGGTGCCAATCCCAGCTGTCGGCTCTGGGTGAGAGGCAGGTTTAACCCAGGTCAGGTCACAGTTATGTTCTCTCGTCAACTCACATTGGAAGGTGGGTGGCGTATGATTTAATAAAGCACCAAGATTTGTCTGCACGTGAAAGAATTCAGCATCATATAAATAAAGTAAATCACGTTCAAGTAGCGAAGGCCACGGACGTATTAATAACGAACCAGCTCCCAGTTCTTAAGCTAACTGCTGTAGTGGGTCAGTGGACTGTCTGAAACCCAAAAGGTTCATATTTCCCCTTTATGTTTTGAGCATGTAATCTGTGGAGATATTACATGTTGTATTCATGGCATCACCTCAGTGAGTAGAGGGCTACTTAATGGTGTTTAAGCACTGAGACTTTTACTGTTTTCCTCATTCAGGCTGCACAGCAAGACAAGGGAAACGAGGTGAGGTCAGGCAGATCTGTTCTCTTTTAACTGCCAGTAGTCTTTACGAAATCTATGGCATAACCTAATGCAAATAATCCAGACATTCATTTTCTTGATTTTATATAACTGTGCAAGCTGGTTTCTAGGTCACACTGTGCTAAACACACCTGTTTCATCACATGAACATGACAGTGATGGCATCCAAATGAGCTCACTGCAGCTCCCAATAAAACGTGTCCTAACGCTGCACTGAGTGAGTCATAGACAAAAAGGCGGCGAGAGTGGCCTCAGCACTTTTTTACTGTTATTCTGAGAGCGAACAAATGCCAGAGAACAACTGAGACACAGTAATGAGGGGTTTCCAGTCTTAAAGTGAGTGTCTAACCAGAATCTATTATCCCTACTGTGTTCCTGCTATTGTATGAATATTAAAAGTGTCATTAAAGGCCTGACTCAACCTGCAAGCTTCACATTCCCATTTGGCACCAAAGGTTGAAGTTTGCTCTCGGAAGAACAGGTGTAACTGATGTTGAGCAGTTACGATGCAGATGGTTCTTTTGTGTAAACACCTGCATGCAATGATGAATGATGCATGAAAATGGTGGAGTACAAGCAGCGAACGTACAACAGTAACATCTACATGTAAGTAAGAAGCTGGCAGGTGATAATTCTCTGCCTTAGTCTCCTCCTAATACAACAACTGGTAGAACTGAATGCTATTTAATTATAGTAAGTAATAATGTTGCGTGCTGGTCTCAGTTGTAATCATTTCTGTGAAGACAGGGCTGAAAATCTCACTCCAGCTGTCATTCATCACGCAGCTCTTACACCTTTATTGTGTACGCAACAGAAACACCTTGGAGACGTAAATGTGTAAAAGCATATGCGCTATTATCCCCATTTGTATGATTCACTGTCTGCAAAGTCAAAAGACAGCTGCTTTAGAGAGATTAGGGAGATGTTGTGATGGAACCAGGAGGATGTGACAGCTTTGTTGCTTCACCTCTGATTCTGGCATCACAGGACCACACTTGATACACAACTGAACCTTCTAGAACCTCTGAACCTCTGATAGACCCTCAGGAGGGTCAGAGCAGCTGTGAAGCTGTCAATGTGCTGCAGACAACTTGACCAAATGACATCGTCCTCGCAGCGCTACTCTCTGACTACTAAACCAAGGATTAGACCTTCCTCCACGCTGCCAGGTGAATCGGTTAAGGACTGAATGAACACAAAAAGGAAAAAGCAATCAAAAAACAATATCCTACAGAATGATCAAAATATTGTCATAACAGAAGAACAAATGAGACTGCAAGAGGACTGAGAGCAACTCAAACTACACCTAAACAAATGAATAAGTACAGCCTAAATGAATATAAACGCACTAAAATAACAAGACCCCAGTAGCTGAACAACCTGCTTTTATGGGGGGTTCAACGCAGCTGCTCATTGTCCTTCTGCTCACTCCATCTTCTTTATTATAGCATAGCCACCAAACCAAGGAGAAATACACCCATGACTAATAAGTATCATTTAGCCTATAGTCTAAAAGGAAATGCTTTGACCAGTGATCATGTCACAGACCCAACCCAGGCACTAGTAACAGGGAGGATATAGATCTGGTGCTTTGTGCGTAGTGATTAACAGCGACTGCCCATCGACAAGACAATTAGCAGCTGTTTCAGTCCGTTGTAATTTATCTGATTTTAGCGGATGTACTGTATATAAATCTAAATAGTCAATCACAACATGCAACAAGCACAATGTGAGAAATGAGGCAACACACCATGCTACACGTACCATTCACTAAAATGTTTTAAAATGTCTTTAATGGCTTGTGGATCTAATTTGATGCTCACTTGGGAACCATTTCACAGCAGCTGTCAAACGCTTGGCATCTGTAGCAACCAGACCTGGGAACGCTTCTCTATGAACAGCAATTGTTGCACCGATTAAATGTTCTGTTGTCACAGCAGAGTCTGACACTTGGAATGGCTGCTACCAGGACTCTGCCATTACAGATGTCACTTTTAAAATCATGTCCACACACACACACACACACACGTTGTTTTTGCTGCACACAAACTGTATTATTTATTGCAGAGGCTGCTGGAAAATAGAAAACGTGATAACTAACAGGTGGGACCCAAGAGCAAAAATGGTCGGGAGAGACAACAAGTTGGTTATTCTCAATTACTTTATTAAATATAGAACAAAGAACACAAAAGAGCGGGAAATACAAAACACTCAATTTAGGCAAACTACAAACGAACTATTAATTCACAAAATGAACAAAAGTCTAATATAAAATCACTGCAAAGTAGGAAACTAACAATCAAGCTATCAAACACTGACTCACCAACAAGAGCTAGAGGTCGGAGAAGTGGAATCAAACAGCGAAGGAGCAGGGAAAGCACACGGCCACAAGTGTGACTATAAATACAGACACAAATGAATGAAATGAGACAAACAAACCATATGAACGCACACAGAACCCACAGCGCCACCAATGGGCCGGAGGGAGCAACTATGTATGAAACGTCGCCACCCTTCTCCCGGCACATTGGGATTATCTGTCTATTACCTGTTGGACTGTCCACGGACCTTGGCGCTGACTCTGGCCGAATAAATCTTCTCTATTCCTTCACCCCATCCGACCGAGCCCGTCCACACTGAGCCCGGTTCTGCTGGAGGTTTCCTCTTTATTGTTGCTATTAAGATTGAATTCAAATTAAAAACTAGATTAAATTGGCCTTGAGATTTGTGGCCCGATCAAATAAAGTTGTTGAGGGAAATACTGGAATCTGTTTGGAAAAACAGTTGTACTAAACAAGATCACCACCAATCAAACAAACGCCAAAGCATGTTAGTTAACGGACGGAGGAGCGGTGAGGACAGCAGAGGAGCTCAGCGTGTCAGTATCTGAGGTATCTGACAACCATTTAGTTTTAATTACGCTGAAGGATAAATGAAAATCTGGAAAGGGTAAAGGACGATAAAGAAAGGTTTAGGTTAAGGGTTTGATTTTCTAGAGAACGTCATTATATATTCCACATTATAGAAGACAGGCTGAAGATTCCTCTGACAGTTAAAGTCACTCAGACAGTATGTAAACAGCATATGAGTCCAGCTGATCTATGGCTGCCTTTAGCCAGACGCTGTCACACGACGGAGCCCACCTCTGGTTTTTCTTGTCTGTTGTTATTTACAAAGGAGACGACAGGTGCAGGTCAACAGCTGTACAAATGAATCAAACCACAAAGTACAGAGCACTATGCACCCACTGATCACAGCAGCTATACTAGGAACTGTACCTCTACACGGTTATAATCAGACTGATTTATAAGCGTCTGTTATTGAAGTCATAGCAAGTCAAGTCAGGCAGTGGTGCAGAGCATTTTATTACGAGACCTTTACGCAAACATTACTTCAGTGTGGTTTATGCTGTATGGACAGTTCAGGGATAGTCAGGCTGTGTGAGCTACTATATACGTCAGTGCTCTGCCCATCACTGGGCTGTTACCTGGTCTCCTACGGTGACGTGTGGTGGGGACAGCAGAGAGGACTCAGCAGCAGGGACGAGGGACTGAGGCGGTTTCCTTTCTCTCAGAACTGAAAGTTTGACGAATACATCCAGAAACAGAGGTTTTGCTAGAAAAGCTGCTACTGAGCACAGCGTCCCTCCAGCCTGCTGGATTCTAGTTGTTGTTTGTTTGTGTGTCTGGTTTCTCATTCATTGTCAGTCACTTCTTGTTTTTCTACTCACCTCGGTACCTTAGTACCTTAATGTTTGCACCACTTTCCACAGCCTCTAGCTCTCGTGATAATTTCTTGTCAGTAAGTAAATTAGTTTCTCCTTAGTGCACATTGTTAGTTCCTACTTGTGCAGCATTTTCCATTTGGTCAGAGATTCTTGCTTTTTCTTGCCCCTCAGTGACTTTGGTTTCTTGGTTGGTGAGCTGTTGTTCTGTTGTTTTCCTATTTTTTGCAGCTCTTTTGTTTCATTAGGTGTCTTCAAAGTTTGTTGTAATTCCAGCCCTGCTGTGAATTTCTGTTGAATGAAAGGTTAAACTTTCTGATGTTAAATAAATGTGTTAAATAAAGAAACAAACACACATGTTTACACTCCATACACTTTTCCATCAGAAACATTTTTGCACATAAAACACATTTTATTGGTATTAATGGCAACATGCAGAGTAATTCTTAATTGCTATGTAATGTAAAGTTGCTATTTACATCTCAGACTGTCACCTACAGTATATGCATATGTGAATGTCAAACTATTCCACGTCCCTGCAAGCATTTCACACACGCAGGTCTGTTGGATATTTAGTTAAAGCACAGAATCAGGCATATTCATTTACAAAAGAGAAGATGGAAACAAGTGAGCCTGACCTCACAGAAAGCTACGGTGCAGCGACGTGTATCGTGGAATCTCTTCTGTCAAATGGAGCTTTTCATTTCATGTTGCGTTTAGAATGCTAAGTGTGAACGAGGAGACTGGTCTTTTAATGCGTGAACACGGTAGATTGGCTCCATCTGCCCATCTTTCTATTTGCCCTGCACGATCATACTCAGTAGATCATGATGCTACAGATCACAATCACACATGACTTCATGAAACGATGTGTTTCACTTTTCTCTTATGGTCCATTATGCTCATGCCAACTGGTCAAATAAAGTCTGTTTAACAGGTTGTGCATTTAAGCGAAACAGCTGATTAGATTTTCATTACACTGCAGGAAATGATGCAAGTATCTCATTCATGCATAATGTGTTGTTTTTTAGCCTGAAGGTATGATGTGGACTGTTACTCTTATTTTTCAGAATTATTACAAATCACATTCTCGTCACTTACTTTCGCTGCATCATTTTAACTTACCTCTGTAATAACTTTTTAAAAGGGCAGAACCTGGAGCAGCTTATTTGCCATTTGCCAAAATGTTAAAATCAGCAATTAGCTTTATCTTACAAGATAAAAATATTACACATCCATTATTCAGACTTAAACATTCCACATTCCACATTCAAATAGGGGTTAAGCAATAATGTTGATATGTTTGCTAAAATTGTAACTGAAGCCAAGTGTCATTTGTTCTTTTATTTGCTAACAGCAGCACCAGGACATACAAACCAATGACTTTAATTCCATTCATTTAACCAAATCTATAGCATAATGATTTAATTGTGTGTCGAATAAGATACACATAACAGACGTAGACAAACGCCGGCTCTGGCTCCCAGTGGGCATCAGAAAACACGATTGGTCACCACTGGACCTCAGGAACAAGGATCGTACCCCAGTTGACCATAGGTCACGCGGTCTGCCCCCAGTGGGCCACAGGAACGAGGACTGGCCTGGATGGACCTCCAGGGTGGCATGCGTGTGTCTGTGTGTGTGACCAGGCAAAGAGTGTGTAGGTTAACACAGCCAGCTCCTCACCACAGGCAGGACAGGCTGATGTTTCACTGCTGTAGCATTGTAGTGTCGTGTGCATCGGCCATGAACTGAGGAACATGTACAAATGCGTTTGTCACAGGACAGTGAGGACAGTTTATGCACAGCAATCATACCATACTATACACGACTATATAGACTAATGATCACTACAGCGTCAATAAGCCATCAAATCAGGTACTTGGTACCTGTCTGCGTCTTGCTACGACGGATGTTCGCTGTATGTCAGGTCAGTTGACATTTCCATCCACTGAACACAATGTATGGTAACATACACAACAACTGTGTAACTGTTGGCTGTCAAAACTCAGAAAAGGTGAAATAAACACTTCACAAAGGAGACAAAGACATTCAAGTAATTTGAGTATTTTAATGAAACGTACATATTCACGTCTGAGTTATGTAGTCAGTCAAAAACAACACAACGTTTTGTGTGTTACATGTTACAACGTCTCACTTGCTCACGTCAGAGTTCTCCAACACAGAGTTTAACCCGGCGCTGACCACACCACCAGCAGTTCAGCTGTAACTCATCTAACCCGACGCTGCTGACTCTGTTTCTGTCTCAGTCATGTCACATGATTGGTGGGTGGCAGTGCTCAGATTCTCTTGTTGTGCTCCATCTATTCTTATCGTGATTGACTGTTGTCAGCTGAAACCATGAGCAGCCCAACTTTCTGTCACTTCTTGTCACAGCCACCACCATGTTGTTGTCTCACGGTGACACACCAAACGAGCTCAATGGCTCCGCACCACAAGGACTGTGTGGAGTTTTATACATATTGCATGGTGATTGCCTCATGTTGCATCAATGACACAGTGAAAGACAGTCGCTTGACTAGAAATAGAAAATCTTGGGGCTTCAGTGTTTGTACTGTAATGATACAGTATGGAGCCATTTTATTGTGAGACTTTTAGGTTTAATTAAAACCTTGGTTGCCTCTGCAGGTGTCCAGCTCCCCAGCAGGGATAATAGGCTACATCCAGCGGCAACCCAGACGAAGATTATCTTAATATTCATGATTGTTAAAATCCAATGGAACAGCATTTCCTTTTAGTATCAATAAAATGCAGCAATACAAAATAAGACATGTATATGATCACCACACCAAACGATTCAGACTGACGCCGGACATTTGGAGCCAGCTTTGGACTGTGGGAGAAGCTGGAGGACCTGTGGTGTCAGACCTGCCGTTCAATTCCAGGGTCGCCCTGGTGCCTCTCTGGGTGGAGTTTGCTTGTTCCTGCACCTGTGTGGGTTTTCTCCAGTCCTCCAGTTTCCTCCCACAGTCCAAAGACATGTGTTTAGGTAAGAGTATGTGGGTCCGTGTGTGTATTTGTGGCCCTGTGATGGACTGGTGACCTGTCCAGGGTGAACTCTCTCCCGGTTGACAGCTGAGATACCTGCGACCCTTGCGAAGAATAAGCGGCTAAGAGGGTAAGTTCTAAGGGATAAAGAGACAACAGTAAACTAAATATATTAATTTGTCAAATATCTCAAATCTTGCAGCAACATCTACAGGCAGTTTTGTTGCAGCTTTATTAAATATTTTAAGGTTTGAGCAGATATTCAGTTTCTCACAGCACTTTGAGATGTTTGGTGTAAGAAAGATGTTAGAGCCTGTGGTTTAAAAACATTTATTAGTATCTTAAAAGCTGAAGATGCTGTTTTGGGACAGCACAGCTGACTATTGTCTCACCAGGCCATACTACACAGTCTTGTACTGTCTGGTTAACAAACAACTCAGCATCACGGTAACAGCACATGTGTAGTGTAGTTGCCAAATACTGTAGTGTAGGAATTGGACATCATTCTGACAAAGCAATGCTTATGGATGAGAAATGCAGTGATTGAATTAAGCTTGCTACAGAAAAGAAAAAGCAAAACACATTTTCAAGTCTGAACTGAGCAACCACACAATCTCCACTGTATTTTGGCTTTATGCTCAGGGTTTGGTTGCTAGTTGGACACAGATGTAGATGTGCTTTAATAGGATTGGACAGAAAAAACAACACAAATAGGAATTTGTTTACAGTTCATAGTATAGTTTATTTGAGTGCACTCCTCCACTCACTCAAAATGATGAAACCAGCTGCAATGGGAATTGATTTATGTGCATTACCTTCCATGACTGTGTGTGTGTCTGTTGTTTTCCACTTTGAACTAAAGCCTGCTCGGCCTTTCTGTCTTCTCCGGCCAGACTTTCAGCTGAAAATGTAAAAATGTGTTTTTTATCTCTGATGAGAGTAACAGACATCTCTGTGAGAGGTTTAGTCTTTGCAAAGCAGGCTAAACAGTCGTGTAGAATGCTGGTGTAGTGCACAGGGTGATAGTAAGTCTGTGTTAAGCACTAGAAACCATGCGCACAGAGGAGGGAGCAATGCAGGGAGAGGAGACGTCGCATCAAGCTGGGATATGATTGCACATAAAAAGGCCCTGTCAGCAAACATCACACACCAACACCAAAAATCTGCACAATCCTAATTCTAATCACAACCTGTATATCTAAAACATTGTTACACTAATGAATCTTGTCAGACGCAGCCTAATTATTTCACTTAGATGTGAAGGCCCCACTCGCCGTGTTTAGACTCCCCCTTACTCAACAGAATGTGTAATTAGCTCCAGTTTTCAGTGATGTGTAAGTCAGTGTCGTCCTCTGTTATGAATACAGAGCTTTTATTAAAATGAGATCTTGTACAGTCACTGTGGCCACGTCACCAGACACACATTTGGGTGTTTTGTGGGAAAATGTTTTATTTTAATGCAGATGTTTAGCATGATCATGGACAACGACGCTTCCTCCGCCAGACTTCGCCTCTGAGATGATATACTGTATTTACACCAGTATGTGTTACAGACCTTGAGTTTGTGGCGAAGTCTAACCTAGAACTTACGCATCACCAACGGTGCATCACAAGGGCAACTCTGTATTAAGACACAGGTCTTGACAAGACCAGGGGAAAACCCAATCGCACGACCCACAAACCAACATTAACAACATAAAGGCTGAGCAGAGGAAAAGGCAAGAGACAAGACTACAGAAACTGCAATACTGGAAACTCAATATTCCACATTCAAAACTCGATACTTGGTAAACTGTACTCAACACACACTGCTCACTATTCAATACTTGATACTCGAAACGCTACACTCTCAGTTCCGCAACCAGTAACCAATTTTCATAAAGTTGGACTAACAACCATAAAAATGAACATAAGCAAATGACAACAGCAGATCTTGACTGTGACTAATAATACATGACCACAGACAATGACACAGATGGACGGACACACCAACAACTCAACGGACGTAAGGGGCAACTTAAATAATGACTGGGACAGGAAATGAGACACAGGTCAAACAGATAATTGAACCACAGAACAAGAACCAGGGAGTGAGAACAAATGGGGCTGACTAGAAAAACAGCCCCCTCCAGGGGTCAGGAGACCCAACTGCCACAGTAGGCTGCATGTCAGTGTTCTACAGTCCTCGAAGTTTCATACGTCCACTAATCATTTTCACAGGAATGTCATCAAATGGCAACAAATAGCAATTTTACTAAAAAAATAAAAGATGTAAATAGAGAGAGTCATCCAGAGACAGAGCCAGCAACTCAAGTCCATGCATCAGCTGTGACAGTCTGGCCTCCAATCCTGGGGGGGCTCTGGTTCTCTGTCTTCCTCTCTTGCCTGTATTTAGTTGTTCCTAGCGTCTCCGTCTGTGTCGGCTCGTTGTTTGGATTCCTGTGGCATTTGGTGAAGACCCACTGCACTCATTCACATCCATGGCAGGCCACTGACCGGGAGCCTACACAGCCCAGACAGGGCCCCCACTGTGGGAACCGACTCAGAGACCACCCCTCATGTAATAATAGCCTTGGAAGTGAATCTGGAATTAACGCTGCAGGATTTTCAATTTATTCTGGATAATGTGATCATGTGTTAAAAAAGGGCTTAAACCCTAAAATAGATTTTCCAGTAATCATAATACAACAGATTTAGAAAAAAAAAGAAATGAATCCTTACTGATACATGTGAAATGGCTGGTTATAAGGAAAGTAACACTGTCAAATCGTTTTGTACGCAGTGGATGAAGTAAGGATTTTTTTCTACTAAGGCAGCCATGGAAAATGAATCTATTGTAATTATCTTGAAAATTGAACAAGAGTAATATGTCGCAGTCATTCAGGGCTTAAAGACAGTAGATGTTGTGGCACAGCTGGCAGTGTTACGGAGATTTAACATTTGGCTACAACATGTAAACTGTTACGTCCAGCATTATTATTAACTTCATTCTTCCTTTCTTATTGCTCCTTGGGTTTGAACATCTGGGTCCACACCTGTTCGTTCGCACAGGTTTGTCTGACCGCCTACACGTATGGCCCTAGTTAGTTAAACAATATGTTAATTGAAGAAGCCATTGGTGTAGTAAACAACATTTACAGGTCAGTCAAAGAAAAAGAAAAGAAAACCATTCTCAAGAGAAACAGGAAGCCAGAGGTAACATTATCTTACGCTTTATGTTGGCAGAACCCTGGCAACACCTCACTGCCAAGCTGTGAAAGAGATGCAGGCAAATTACAAACAATTACAGCATAACTCAATTTTCGATTTCTAGCTACATGTTAACCAACAAAAACTGTAACTGATCACCCTTTCAAAGTTGGACATTTCCATTTTACTTAGTGTCAAAACAGTATTGTGGCACAAAAACATATAATAATATACATTTTAGTGATATGTTGCTAGTTATGCTGTTATTGTAACTGTAGAAAAGTTTTGTTGAGCCGTTTCAGAATGAACTGAGTCTATAACAATAGATTAGAGGTGAATTTGGTGGTAAAGAAACACATTATCTTCTCTCTGCTTAAAACAAATACAATCAGGTCTGTTACTCTTCCTGCTGATGGGGAAGTCAGCTGCTGATTGACCTGCTGTATGTTCTCACACTCGACAGTGCAACTAAAGTAAAGGCACGATTGCCAGGATGTATTGTAAGAAAATACCAAGACGGGGTTCAGTTAATATCTTTCCACACTGAACTGATACATTTATGACACATCCAACTTTTGGCAGACATTCAGAAGGTCAGTGATAATAATGTACTCTCCTTAAATGCCCCTCTCTCAGTCACTCTCCATAAGCCTCTCTAAGCACTTCTCACTTTCTGCCTGTCATTTTCCCTCCACTTGACTGTCTCTTCAAAATCAGGCCTCAGCAGCAGCAGTGGGCTATTTATTAGGAGAAGTTGCTTTTTATCCCCAGAGTGGAACCATTTCATTGAAGGTTATAAAGAAAATGCCATTTGATTTTCTCCAGAGCAGAAAGTAGGCCTGTTTGGGTCCTTTTATGTATTGTGAATCCATATTTGTTCACTATTCTCTGGCCAATATCCTCAAAAAACTCTCTTAAATTTTCATTTCAGGTGACAATGGTTGCTTAAGCACTACAACAGCAAGCTTGTGACCAGAGGGTCATCTGTTGAATCCATGGACTGGAAACATTGATGTAGATTAGGTGATAAAAAGCATTTTCCCCTCCACTATTACACATGTTGCTAAGTTAACTAATAGTTAAGGGTAGTTGTCAAAGTTACTGCTAAGCTTTGTCAACATTTAAACATTTACATGAATTAATCCGGTGCTCACCCTTCTAGCTCACTTTAATGTTACTATGTTGAAGGTTTTGCTCATCGTAGTTTGAACGATATTTGAGCATCAGGGAGAAAAACCCAAAACTTAAAGAGATTGCGTCCTTTTGTCTAAGTTTAACCTCTATGAAGAAGATGCTCATCTGTAAAATCTGTCGCCCTTTGTGTCTGTGTGAAAAGCCATCGGCTCATCTAACAGGTTTTCATGTGGCAACGTTTTCTGCATTAAGTCTCACATGCGTGGGTTCTCTCCGGGGTCTCCGGCTTCCTCCCACAGTCCAAAGACGTGTAGTTAGGCTGATTGGAAAACTAAATTGCCCTTAGGTGTGAGTGTGTGGCCCTGCGACAGACTGGCGATCTGTTGACAGCTGGGACAGGTTCCAGCGCAGCAACCCCTACGGGGAAGAAGAGGATGGATGAATGAAATCTTACATGCGTCCAAATCACACACATTTCGTGTCACAGAAACAAAATGAATATCATGTAAGTGGTAACGACTGCAGTGTTCAAGGAGAGCAATCAACGTTTTTGGTGTGGTTGCTCATTTCATCGACACAGCGTGTGTTACTTCATATGACCTGTAGGTGCCGATCACCTTGCACTCATAGCACCATGTGTAGTCATATTACGACACGTGTGCCAGACGCAACAAAGAGATCACGTGTGTGGTCAGGATTAGGAATTGTGAATAATAATGAATGTGAAATTTGGGGCAGATTTTGTACTAATTTGTACACTAATGGTCATGAAAAGAGGAACTTACGTAGAATTTCAATTGATGGATTTCTTTTGGACTATTCAACAAATTGTTGATTACATGCAGACAAGGTGAAAAGAGTAAATTATGCATTAAGCTTCACTGTTAAATCAGTATTGTCCTAAAACTAAATTCCGTAGCTTAGCTACATCACTTACTCAAACAGCCCAATGGTTAGTGCAGCTGACTTTGATGCCTGCTGGGTGATTCCCACACTTTTAAAATTTAATCTGAAAAACTGTGTTTCCATCTAATAATTATTTATCACGCGTCTGCTGTCATAAAGCTTCTTTATCCTCACATATTTCTGTTGCTGTGGCCGCATTTTAATTAATACTTTTTACTGATTATAACTGAACTGCGAACAGAAATTCTGTTGATAAGTAAATTTCATCGGATAGCTTCATATAGAAACAAAAACTAAAAACACTTGTGTGTGAAGCCTTTTCCATAATAAATAATACATCACCGCTGTTTATTATTTTGAATAGATCAACATTATAACATTTATATTGATAAAAACGTCCTCAGATGTTTCTTCAGTCAACGATGACAGACTGTTTTATCTCCATCCTGTTACACAGCAGCTGTATAATTTGCTTTAGTTTACTTTATAAAGACACAACTGCAAAGACAGTCCATGGGACTTACACACACATAAAAAAGATGAGCAAATAAGATCAATAGGTAAATACCTATGAATACATACTATTTCTTAAAATTAAGTAATAGCACATAAACTTCACAGCTGGGCTGTTTTGACCGTATGTCTTGTCAAGTCATGGTTTATTTCCCTCATTGCGAGTCCTGTTAAGTTATTCTGAAGTCAAGCTGCTCCGTGCCTCAACTCCTACCATTCTGCTTATGCTGCTTGTTGTCTCCCCTTCCTCTGAATCACGCATCGTCTTGTGTGTATTTCCTTCGTAAATTTGTATTTCTTTCGTCATAGTCTCGTATGTAAACGAATCGATCTCTGATTTCTCTTGTAGAGGACGTGGTCATTGTTCTTCATGCGCTGCTGCACTGACCTTCTCACCGTCTGTTTGTTGGGTTGCACTGCGATGCTGAGCAACACAAGTTGCAACAGCTACAGGTTGACAGAGGTCAAATGTGGGCTGCGAGCTGACGGTTTCTCCTCCTTTAAGAGCTGCTGTCCAAGGGATAGGAAAAACTCACCACCACTGGGTGAGGCAGACAACCATCCACCCTGAGTCTAGTTGACCTAGTCTAGTCCATCCTGTCTCTTTTTCCTTGCGTGTGTGTTTGAGATTGTCCATACAGTGTACATCTCCAAATACAACACACGGGAACAGAAACTCACCACATCACCAAACCACAGTGTCTGGGGTCATAAGCTACAGGGTAACAGGAAAATGTGATTTACTATTCTCAACAAATGTTTTCAAGACTGCGTCCTCTCACCTTCATTCTGGTGGAGAACGACATCCTGCACAGAACTGCTGCATCCGTCATCACCGAATGAGAGTGGATTTCACAGCCGACCACAACGAGCTGCGATCAGGACACTGACAGATCATCTCCATTCTTCATACCACACAACAAGTCAGAGGCATTAGCATCTGAGTAGAGTACAAAGCAGCAAAGTTGTTTGATGTTATGATTATCTTTCGATTACGGCACAAATGTTAATCTATTGCCTGTTTTTAAGGGAGACTCACTGTTCAGGACCAGCGGACACAAGACTACAATCTCGTAGTGCAGTCCAGCAGTGAAGCATCAGCCTGTTCTGTCTCTCACTGCTGTCTGACTGGAGAACCACGTTATAATAGGAGTTTTGAGTTGTGAGTTTAACTGGAGTCTCCAAACTGGGTCAAATCACCTCACACTCTTTGCGTTGGCGGCACCATGGTGTTTTCTGTGAATGTCAGTCTCTGTTACTGTCCTTAGTGTGTATGATGTGTGTGTGTCATTTTACTGACCCCCACCCTTCCTGTCTGTGTCTGTAAGGTTAAATTATTTGGTGAGCGATAAAATGTCAGGACAGATTAGCTGGGTTTGGACAGGGTACGGGGGGAGCGAGAGGAAAGAGAGGAACAGTAAAAAAGAACACAAAGAGAGAATGTGTGTGGGTAAGTTATTATTGTGATACCTAATCTTAGTGTGTTTTAAATTACTCCATCATTTAAATACAGTAGGAGACCTTATCAGTAAGTTAAGACTAAGAGAACAACTAGGTAGCACCTTTGGGATTGATGAAATCCCATGTGAGTTGTTTTGAAGCTTCGCCTGCTACTGTAACTACAAACCACAAAACAATGAGTCAGTTTGTCGACATTAACCGGTTTCTTAAACATCTCATCTCATCTGCACCTTTGTCTTTAATCTCTGCTTCTGCAGCTCCTGGCAGATTAAAGCCCTTTGCCCTTGGCACCTCTCTCTGTTTCTGGGTGACGTGGTGACGTCAAAGTGATGTATGATGGTGAAAAGGATCTTTTCACCATCATACATCGCTCTAGTATTTTTGGTGCTGGGTGGGCGAAACTGTGCATTTTGTTTTTGGTTTAATGAGTGTCAAAAAAATCTTAATCACTTGAAATTAAAATAAACAAAGTTATTATTTTATGGTGTTTGGCTTAAATGTTTCTTGTGCACCTGCGGAGTGATGGGAGGACCAGGCTAGACTTTTGACCTTTAGTTCATTTTTAGGGACCTGGGTAAAAAGGTCCTGTATCACAGCTTTATATTTATTAAGTGTCACAGCCAGGCTCTCTGACTCCTGCCAGTGATCTCATGTTTTTTTCTGGCATGGGTGTGGGCTGTTCCTTCATTTACTGCTAAATGTTTCATTGTTAAAAATGTTGAACGGTTCAAGATTCTTCTCTTAGATGGTTTTGGGACTAAAGTATGTGACTAGGAAAAGTTTGATCTTACTTCACATTTTATTTTCTCTCTAAATCAGAACTGTAAAAAAGAAGGTTTTGGGTTTTACAAATTGACTAATACTGTGAAAGGTTTTCAGGAATTAATTTCGTTTTTAGAGCGGCAGTGGCTCAGAGGTAGAACTGTTGACCGATCGTACGATGGTGGTTTGATTCCTGGCTTCCCCAGTCATGTGCCGAAGTGTCCTTGGGCGGGACACTGAATCCCAAACTGCCCCTGGTGTGTCAGCCTAAGCTGCATATTCGTGTGTGTGTTTGTGTTTGTGTGTGCGAATGGGTGAATCAGACGCAGTGTCAAAGTACCAATACGTAGAAAAGCGCTATGCAAGTGCAGACCATTTACCATTTTGTAGATTTTCACTCTTGCCAGAATAATAACCCTGGTCACATCTACCCAGAAGCATTCTGTATCACAATCAAAGCAGATCATGCAGCATTTAGAACAGTGAGCAGAAAGTGCCTAACAGCACTGGACAGAAAATACTGCCTTTTTATGTTAAGGTCACAGAAACGCAAATCTAAATTTCATGTCTGTCAAATAAAACATTGATTTGTAGAACAGGCTATGCAAGACAAGACACTTGACCACACCAGCCTCAAAGCAGGCGCTATGAGAACCGGTGTAAGATTCTGGTGAGTGGGATCATTTAGCATCACTGCTATGATGCTTGTAATTTGCAGGCATCACAGATTAGATCAGAGCGTGTTCCAATTATAAAGGGGTTTATGGGTGCCAGCATTTGTGGATTACTCTTAAAGCGCAAGCAATTTGTGCTTGGCCCTGTGTGATGAAGGTGCTGTTTTTCTCTGCAGCCACAACTTCATTTCCATTAATTTCATAGAGAAGAAAAACACTACGTTCAAATGCGCCAAAGTGGCCTCACAATGCCATAAAATTAACCTGGACCTGAACCAGGCTGTTAGTGGGTAAGGACGCTGTAGGTGTGGGATTAATGAAGCTACAGCTCACGGCAGGCAAAGACAGGAAGGCAGGTGACCTGAGATACGCATACGCCTACGTGTGAAAACCCCGGGTCAGAGGAAATTCATCAGTCAGTTGGGTTGGCACAGTTCCAGTAATGATAGATGGGTTCTCCTTTCAGCAGCGTGTGCTGGCACTGGCCAACCCAAACGATATCAGCACAGCAGCACAGAGACACGTGACACCACCATGTTTCTACAGTAGCTCAATGGCATGAGATGACTCTTTATTGATCCCACATCACGTATACAAATACAGTTAACAAATTCACAGATATTTACAAATCAAAACTAGAAATGTTTAAAATAGACGTGAATTTAAAAAAAGTATGGACATGTATATATCAGGGTAATAATGAGTATATTATATTCTAGAGCCCACACGGTCTGATGTCTTTTAGACTTTAAAAGACTTCTAGACTTCTTCTTCCTTTCTGTTCCTCACGCCTTCATTCTGACTTTGGGCTCTGTCTCACTGATCACTTTCTTTACAGGGAGCTATACTTTTGACAAATCAGTGACACCCAATGCAAACGATAAACTTATGGTTCAACATATTGAAGCCTCTCACATTATGGCAGGTCAAGACAAATTGACTTCACTCACTCCATGTTAGTCTCTATAAAAGTACAATAAAGAAAAAGCTACGAAACCTACCAGTCAAACAGAAATAATTGGCCTCCTCTGACTCGTTAGAAGAGTAAGATTCACTCAAAAAACATTAAAGGGGAATATGGGAATGTTCTGCTGCCAGGATGTTCAATGAGTCTGGGTCACAGAGCCTTTGACAGCACTTCTTGTCATTAAGCTGTGTTGGAGCATATTTTTACCAAAAAGTATTTATTAAAAGCCACATACTGAAGCATTACATGTGCATCTTGGTTGTTCAATGATGTTGAAGTTCGCTGCTTGACATGTGAAATTTGATGTGTCATTCTTCATCTTTGCAAACAAAACTCCATCTTGAAGATTTGAACCTTCTGTTACCACGTTTAAGCTCAATAAATGACGGAGAGCTGAGCCTTGTGAAAGGCTTCTGGACAGTTTGATTTTCATCCTTTTCAAATAGGCTAAATACATAAAACATTTTGCTTCACCCTGTCACCCTGGAATTGATATCTGCCCTGAGCCTAGCTGACATTAATACACTGTAGAAGAAGCTGACACCATCTTGGGCCTGCAGATACAGTAGGTTAAATGTACTGTCTAGGTAAGTCTAAACCAATCTCATACTCTTCTCTGTCTGCATTAATTGCCTGGCGGTTTAGGCCCAGAGGACAGGCCTTATAAACCTGAGCCATCTGGGTTTCAAGTGTGAAAATGCTCAGCATGTTGAACTGGAGACAGATGCAGTAGTTGTGACTGTGCTGCATGGCTGCCACAGGTCGTTGTATGGCATCAGTGGTTGCTCTTTTAATTCAGTTCGTCTTTTCAGTTTAAGTTTGGATGCTGTGTAATGGAAATATAAACAACATTCAATGACTTGGAAATGGTTTGTGACCCAAACTGACTCATAAAGTCATTCACCTCAGAATCTGGGCGGTTTAAGAAGCACACAGCATTTTTAGGCATGTCATCAGTTTCATCCTTTGCCATTTCCATCCTTAAAGACGCCACATTATGTGTTATAGATTACTTAGCTTAGCAGAGGACCAGTTGTCTCTACGGTGACTTATTCTCTGCTCATTCTCACCTCTGTTCTGATTAAACCCTCTCGTATTGTCGCACCACGGGTCCTGTATGGTGCTTATGTACGTTGATATTCCTGCTGGCGTTCTCTCTTCTCTCTCAGGGTCACAAACCTCCACCGGTGTGAAGGCTTTACGTGCTTGTTACAAACCTTCTGTGTTGTTTTGTTCACTCTGCGCTGCACCAGCTTTCTGTCTGACTCTTTAGAATTCTTTGCAAAGAACAGACTTCACATAGACATGTCTGGGTCTTATTTCACTCTCATTGCGAAGAGAAAACAAACTTCTTTCCATCACAATTTGATGTCAGAAGCTGGATCGTAAACAAAGAGATCCTGGAACATACAAAGGCTCGGCTTTCACCATCCTGGCCGTAAAAAGAACTATCTCCTTCTCTGAAACAATCGCAAAATGTAATAAAACATAAAAAAGATTAAAAGAGAAAAAAACATTTTACTTAGCTCCTCAGAGAATATGTTGTGTAAATAGGGGTGTTAAGGCTATAGGGACACATTTAAGTACCGGTGCCGACACAAGTATGGCTGGAGGTCTCAATCAACACAAGTGAGGAAGTCGAGGACTCAGTATCAATCATCTTTAAGTTGATAACGTGAGACAGAATAAAACCAAAGTGTGCACTGGTCGTGTGCTGCCATGCTCCCGTTCTCCCGTCTCCTCTCTCTGCCTGTTTCTGTAGCAGGTTAGCAGCACTTGGATACAGTTTACATTACCGACATGTGGAGAGTTGTAGGTTCTGAATATGAACGTTTAAGCAGCTAAGAGTGTAACTGGTCATGTTGAAGTAGGAAATGTCGGCCTAACGTATTATTCCTTTCTATATTTACGGACATATAAATGCCACAGCTTATGTTTGGTTGAGCTGTATGTCGTGGATAATACTTTTGTTAGGGTTTGTGATTGTTTTATGTCTAAGCTGTGGGCTGAGCCACCCAGTAATGTAATCACTGATATAGCATGTTGTAATGCAGGAAACATGTAATAACTAATTAACATGTCAAATTTGGCTGAGCTGCTGTCACGGTACAGATGCGTAGATTTTAGGTATGCGTCAGTTAAATTGGATGTCGATTTATTGATAACAGCATGTTAAATATGTTAGTATATTAAAGAGACGAGCAGCCTGCTAAAGTACACGCAACTCGTCTCTCTGCTTTTTCCTGTAGCAGACAGACAGGACACACGCCACTGTTAACAGGTCACTCCAGCCAGAGGCCTGTAACACATACAGTCAATATTATATACATGTACCTTGCTGGGAGGAGTGAAATCAAAATACTCCCGAACAGGGGAAATCCGTCTTTTTCTTGCCGACTTCATCTTAGACTGCTCATAATATTCACAATCCACAACCTCCATTGCATTTCACAGTCCCATTTATTTCAAATTAATTCATGTTTTGAGCTGCTGCCGATGACTTGTTACATCAATTCATCAATCAATCAATCAAACTTTATTTATATAACACCACCTCCCAACACAGAGTTGTCCAAGGCACTTAACAAACAATATAGTGGACGGTAATACTAATAATGAATAAAAACAAGATTAAAACATATAAGCATACAAGCATAAAACATTTTATGCATTGATGACATACAGTATGTGATGACGACATGACTTTCTAAGATAATTCTGTCAGTCACACCAGCATTGCTCATGTTCCAGTGTTAGAAACGCTTACCTGCTGCTGTGTCTGTTTCAGGAAAGTTGCAGTGAGCATCGTCTGTGCCTGCTTTGAGGTGGCGTGAGTAGAAGTCTTTGGGCTTTGCTTTCAGCGCTCCGGTGGGGACAACTCTCCTCCTCAGTGGTTCTGGGGAGTCTGTCGCCACCACAGCGGTAGGGGTCAGCTGCTCAGCCCACGTGGTCCAGAACTGTTCTGCTGGGTCGATCATCTAATCTGCCCACAGCGCTCCAGGAGGAGGCGCCGTCTTCTGGCCAGGAACACAAACCTGGGAAATGACATCACAGGAGACAAAACACAGCGCCCCTGGGGTCAGAGGGCCAAACGGTCAAACTTTCATAAAGCAGTTTCTTTCAGCCATAATAAAGATGTTTAGTATTTTTTTTTTTTAAAGGTTTTCTTTTGTTTTTTCTGCTTAAACACAAATTTTACTTTTAAACAGGAAAACCTAATTTTGTTTTTTCTTGAACTGAGTGTCCTCTCTTCCTCTTGCCAGGTAAGAAACTTCAAGGTTGCATTTCTTATAAACCCCATGTAGTTTCTCCTCACAGAGATTCTTTGTGATATTTCATGTCTGACCCAAAATCCACACACAAGTAATAATCAAAGCGAAGCGTATTCTAAATCATGACAAGACCTTTTTGGTCTGAGCATTTCTCAGTGTGCATGCATCTTAGCAGAGCACTGCGTTGTGCTACGACTGCAAGCTGAGCGCCACACACAGACCAGGCGTAACAGGCTGCACCACAGTGTCTTCTACCTCTTCAGGAGGTTTGGCTTCCATACGTCTGCTTGTGACCTTCTAGTTAAGCTGAAGATTCTTTAACTGTTTTTAGCCTGATGAGTCCAGTGTTGACTTTGGCTTTGGCGATTCTGTCTGAGATATGTGGTGAGTGGACAGCTTCCGAATTAATGTGGGTGAGAACGCTCCACTTGTCCCCAGTTATTTTATTTTGTCACCGTACACATTTCTTTATCATGCTAATCATTTTAAATCAATTTAACCAGATTTCTAGTTTAATTTGTAACCAGGCAAACGCTTACTATGCCTGTTGGTCTGTTTGTGTTGTGCATTAGGTTGCATCTTTATTACTGTATTTTCTGGTTTGAGTTAAGTTATGGATACTCACCTGCAGGAGACAAAGGGAGGAGGCATGTGATTACTTCCTTTATGACCCCATCAGTGGATGGGTTATATATTTCTTTCTGTGTTGCAGAATAATGTGGTATGGTTATTTAACTGGAGTGTAAATTAATAAAGCAAGTTTGATTTTCTGTGTATTAGACGTTTACTGATAGTTTGATTGTAAGACATTAATTGTTAGTACCCAAAATGAGTTTGAGCAGCATTAACATTCTTTCTTTTTGGAGTCTTTTCTGACTCCAATGTCAGTAGCTACTTTGACCAGGCTACACCACAGTGTGGAAGACGAGGTGGGATGATGCAAATGTGCTTTTCTGGTGAAACTGATATTGAATTGATTGAAGTGGAAAGTGAAGGACAAAGGAGCCAAGAACTCGAGGAAATCCTGGAAGATTGTTGGAAAATGATGCCGGTAATAACCTCATGAGCCTGACAGAAAGCCAAGACTGAGCCAAGCTGTCACCTGTGCAAATTGTGGCATATACAGTATGTACCAGAGCAGCATAGCTGTACTGTAGTACAGGTCAATACTAACTACACAAAGGCAAAACATGTGGATGATTAAAAAGTCGTGTAAATATGACATTTTCTTTGCACATGCTCCACTTTCATTCTTTTGCACATTCCTAATTATTTGTAGCTGAATTAAATTTCCCCACTGTGGGATCAATAAAGAATGATCTTATCATACTTTTTCCACCTTGCACTGTTACGGTTGGGCCTTTCTACCCCTGGAGGGCGCGACGAGTCCCTGTCTTCCTCTGTTACTTCCTGGGTTGTATTTCCTGTTTGTTGGTATTTCAGTTGCTCTGTGTCATTGTTTTTGCTGACCGTTACACCGTGTACTGGTTTGTCTAGATCTCTGTTTAGATTCATGTTTAGGTCACTGTCTTTGTGTAGTAATCTGTGTCTATGTGTTTTGTGATTGTTCTGTTAGACTTTGTTAGACTGTGTTTGTATTTATTAGATCATGTTAAACTCTGTTAAATCTTGTTAGACTTTGTTAGATGGTGTTAGTATTTAGTTCCACATGTGTCCGTGCCTCAGTTTGTTTGTCTGCTCTGTTAGTTGCTATGTCCTTCATTATTAACATTATAAATATTAGTTAATTGTAAGTGGTGTTCAGGGTCATGCATTTGGGTCCTCAGTTAGCGTGTGGGCGTAATACTTAGGTTAAGTAGCCCTTTAGGTTTTGCTTTGGGGCACTAGGCTCTAGGTTGAGCAGCCCTTTAGTTAGTCTTTTCATGTCTTGGGATTCTTGTTAGGATTAGATTTGCCGTCACTGAGTGGTGATGAGGGATATCGCCTGTAGGTTCTGGGTTATCTGTATTTTGTATTTGAGCAGTGCTTGTAACTTGCACTGTAAATGTTGCAATTTAGCTTAGAACACATTTTATTACCAATTTATGCAGAAATCCATGTAATCCCAAAGGGCATTTCTTGCAACTGTAAGCTGCAGCCTGTAACAGCTGCCACTTAGCTGAGAGGCAGGGCACACTCTGGACAGGTGACCAGTTCATCACAGGAAGGCTCAGACAGACTATGAGTCAGACTCACGCCTACGGGACATTCACTGTATGAGTGTCCAGGATGAACCCTGCCTCCAGCAGCTCACTACCCTTCCCAGGAGCAAGAGACCAAGATATTTTTTGTATTTTTCACCCATTTTGTAAGTTTGTGTTTGACACTTTTTTTGTTTCCTCTGTATTTAACATTTGTTTTGTCTGTCACATGCCTACATTTTATGCATGTAAACACATTATTTTACACATATGAGTAGTATTTCATTTTTACTTGTCTGTAACATCATGTACAATAAGTCATTGCTGATTCTTTTTTCACGTCAGTGCTCAGTGTATGGCACGTGAACTGGGTAATCTGTCCTCTTTGACTTTCCATACACTGCAACTCTGGGCATAGACACACACACACACACACACACATACACACACTACCCAGAGACCCTGTTTAGAGGATGGAGGTATTGTGTTGCTCTGCCATGATCAGGATAATGCCTCTGGTATCACTTATCATTAATCACATTCTAGTGGAATAAATGGGTTATAAACACAAAGACTCACACACACACACTTTCACACAAAGTGAAATGTGGATAGATGAGAGCAGCAAAGGTAAGAGCACTCAGAAAAACACAAGAGGGAAATATATACAGTAGAAACTGTGTGTGTGCTGCAGAAAGGGTAGAAATCTCACATACACAAATGCATTACTGACGTCTAAAGTTGTGAGGACATTCATTCTCATGATGCATTCCCCAACCTTCACAACTAAAACTACATCACTATGTAGAAATGCTTTCAGAGATGCTCTCTGCAGTTTCCACACGTCATCAGGGAACCGTGCTGAGCTCGCTATTTTTTATAAAGCAGAACATCTTGTGTTACATGACAGTAGGTTTGTACTCCAGTACTGTTGACCATGGTTGATAATGGTTTCTTATGACTTTGTTTGTTCGGTCGTCTGTTTCCTGTCAGTGCGCGTTTTGGATTGGTCGATGACTAAGGGAGGTGTGGAGATGAAATGAAGCTGACTGTGCCTGACTGGTGGCTTGCAGTGTGGATCCCGCCCTTGGCTGCCATTGGGCCCTTTGTTTCACGCCGCCAACCAACTGTGGCCGTCTGAAGAGCATCTGCTTAAAAGACCTTCGGTTGAGGACATTCTGGGGCTGCCTGAGGAGAGCAGTCCACCTATAGCTCTGTGAACTGTGAACGCCCTAAACTTTATCTCCCTGCTCACCCGAAAACATAGACCATCTCTACCTCCCCCCATCAAAAACAGTGTGTAAATCCTGAAGTGTGCTGTACACAGGTGAGAGGCATAACAAACCAACCCTCACCAACGCACTTTTGTCTCTTCAAGCACAACACAACTCTAAATACAGACCATCTTTACTATAAGAAACACTGTGAAACTCTGAGGTGTAATAACCACAGGAAATAGCTCTTTGCTCAACATCTTGTACCCATGTCTTGTAAGTACCTGTACAGTCTGTCGTAGGTTAATGTGTATAGTCATTTATTTATCTATTTGTAAGTCGTAGTATAGCCTTAGTTTAAGTTAGCTGTATATAGATTTAAAATACATTGTACAGGTTTATGTGTATGTTTGAAGTATTTGCTCTTATGCCAAGTGTTGCACTTTACGCTTATCTCTCTCTCTCTCTGCATCATGGTCCTGCGAGACGCAACATTTTGTCACATACAGCGAAGCGACAATAAAGCTCACCTTGACTTGACTTGACCTCTGCGCCCTAATCTGCCATCTGAGTGTTTCTGTGACTCTGCAAATGTTGTGCTCCTATGTACTGGTCTCCAAGAGGCCCAGGATAGTTAGACACACTTACATCCACTCGTACATACGAACACCCACAATACACACCTCCCACCTTCCTTCTTTGCACAGACACAGCAGCTGCTATTTTGTTTATTTGCACTAGGTTTAAGATAAGATAAGATCATTCTTTATTGATCTCACAGTGAGGAAATTCAATTGCTACACCAGCTACAAACAATGAATAATGTGCAATAGAATGAAAGTGGAGCGTGTGCAAAGAAAATGACGCATTGTTTACAGATACAGGATATTATACATACATTTCCTAGTAAACTATAGCAGATGATCTGCACGGTGGCTGTTATACTGGTTGGTTGTTCAGTCTAACAGTGGAAATGAAGGATCTGCGGCACCACTCCTTCCTTGTCCTTGATGGACATCAGCTTGGCCAACATCCTCCTCCAGTGGACGCCCAGGACAGAACCGGCTCCTGACCAACTTGTTGTTTAAGAGGTAGACAGGGTAGTTTAGTTTTGTGTGATTTTGTGTTCGTTGTGTTTGGGCTGGCAGCTACAGCCTCCTTTAGTTTAGTTTAGTTGTTGATTTTGAGTAGCACACACATCCTGCGTTCCTCATTAGCAGCTTGTTTATTTTGTCAAAGTATATGTGAGAATAAAACGCCTGGGTGGTGCCTGGAAACGTGTCCAGCTAAGTCCGGTCTATAAATTCTCTTATGTTACGTGAGCCAGGATGTATCATGGTTGAAATAATATTCCTTTACTTTATTACAAACATGGAGACTGTAGCTGACCTCAGAGTAATCAGCAAATCTTAATCATGGTCAGCAGCTTCACCTCCAGTCTTTGACAGGTCCTCTTCCTGTTCCACCTGCGTGTATGCTCCAGCTTGGTTGGTTACACTAACCATTTCCACATGTGCTGCTGCTCACCCTCAGAGATAAGCCTGTAGTCTGCCTTCACCTGCCTCAGTGCCATGACCTAAGCTGCAGATCATGTTTGTGCCTCTCCTGCCAAAACTGAATCACAGAAGTTTTTTGTACCATGTTTTTGCTCAAGAGTCAAGTCAAGGTCATGCTTTACATGAGTTATGCTTTGCCACCAGCTCTTGTTAAAGGAGGAACATTTTCATGTATTACCTTCAAAAGAATTCCCAGGAAACAATATTGTGATTTTTCTCCTACCCGGGTATATTTGCTCATATTTTCTTTTCATGTGAGAGTTCTGTTGGAGGAGTTTTCTGTTTATTGTTATGGATTTTATAAATGTGCTTGTCAAAGCCTCGCCCCTTTCCAGAATGACCAGCCCCCAAAGCTCATTTACAACCTCTGAGCAACCAACATCAAATACGGCCCACTGCTGGCCTCCGTCTCACCATACGCTCAGGCCCCTCCAGTGCAACCACAGTGTGGCTATCAACCAACACTCACAACCTCAACGCGAAGAGGTTCCATGTACGTGAACCCTTCCATTGCTCTGTATTTCTGTACATACCAGAGTGGGAGGCGGTGGAAGCAGAGACAAGCAGCGGGGGGCAATCATAACGGGGTGACACCAAACATATGACAGTGAGACTTCTGTTAACTAACGTTACCTTGAAGCTATATAAAAACGAACATCTCGGAGGCGCTAATTGAACGAGACCGAAGACCAGGACTCAAACCAGAGCAGAGCGACCTTATAACATGGAGTCAGGTACCTCTTGAAAAACTTGTATCTCTTAGCGAGGTCTCTAACTAAATATGTGTCAACAGACTAATTTATATCAGTAAGATCCAATGGAGAATATGAGAATGGCTCCCAAAACACCTGTAAGGTGAGACCAATACGTTTTTTGTATATTTTTTTTATAGGTATATAGTTGTTTTTATTTTGAAACACAATTTCTGTTTGACAGGTTTGTCCTATGCATTTAATGCCACAGTTTTAAAAACGAAGCAAGCCTCACGAGCTAACGCTTAGTGTAATTTGTGACAAGTTTGAAAAAAAAAAACGATTGTGTTACTTTAAGCATAATCAGTGTTAAGTCAGTTTATCTTACAACGTTTAATACTGTTTTTCTCATTTTGTTCTCATAGCGTCTCAGCCTCAAGTTCCAAACCAAACAGGCCAGTTTATCATATTTGTATTTATATGAACCTTGTATGAATAGAATGACTAACTTCTCATTTCTGATAAATAGATACGCCTACAACAACGGCAGGCGCAGCCGCCGACCCAGAGCAAGATTGAGACATAGATAAGTAATTATTTATAATGTTATCTTACGGCTTTAAAAATAACGACTCGTTGTGTCATCACTTCAGATCTGGATCTCAAACAAAGCGAACCAGTCACTCAAAATACTGGTGAGTCAGGTCCTCCAGAAGCCCCAGGGGGTCAGCCCAGCGCCTCACACCTCCGGCCCGAGTCTGCCAAACGCAGTGAGACCGGGGTTAAAACGACTACGTCTACCACAGGCCTCAACCTCATCCTCACAGGCGTCCGAAAGTTGATCATTTCTTTATTCACCAGATTCTTTCATCAAACGTTCTCAGGCGATAACGGATGTTGTCTTTCGGTCCCTTAGGAAGTGGAAGAGGAGATATTGCAACGATTGTGGGCTTGACATCATAGCATCCCGTGGACGATGTCGGTTGAATGCGATCATCGAACATCTAACAAACAAATTGTGTGACAGTCTCTTAATTATCGCAATTGAAAAATATGGATGATTTGAATACTGTACAAAACCCTTTAATTGACGTCCTAGTAGAGGGCAGATCGAACTTTGGCCAATTAGAAGACGCTGTCAGCGGATTATTAACGTTGTTAAATGTTGCTTTGTCGTCTGATGGTAACGTTCAGCCAGAATCCTCAGATTGTCATTCTTCCTGTAATGTCATTATCCAACCAGCAGATGGTGGCATTCAGTCCGATTTTTAAAATCGTCATTTGTCATGTAATATCAATGTTTTGCATGTCAATATAGCAAAGCCTTCCCATTTTGATAAGTTAGTAGAGGAATAAAGTGTTACAGACCCTTCAAGTCACCTGTATTTCATCAAGCAACCCTGATGATAATGTACAATCCAGTGATCCTGTATCCATGTCAGACAGGCTGGAAGAATGTGTAAATGATTCCATGAGACTGCTAGAACCAGGCCAGGCTGAAAGGGGTGCTGGGCTCAGCCAAGCCTCAAACAGCCAAGATGAGGCTGACTCTTCAAATGCCTAAAGAATGACCCCTTACCAAATGAGGCCGGTGAGCCTTTACAAAATGATATTGAAATCTCGAATACCCAAAACAACGATGCACCTGCCGCCTCTGTTGGGAACCGTGCCTGATGCAGTTCATTACGGTCAGCTCTACAGCAATGTTATGGGAAATGTAACGGAGCTTGTGTCTCAGACTACTATCAGGCACTAGGATTAATTTTATCTTACACATCTTTCATGTTCAGTGGATCCATCAGAGCCATTTAGTAAGTAAGTAAATGCTGAATGTTTTGGCCTTTAATGTAACGTCTGTGTGATAATATAGTAATACGGAAGTAATACGCTTTGCAGATGAGTTTTGCAGGTTTAAGGGTTTGTGCCTTTTTAGCACCAGTGATCATTACATGCATAAGGCCTTTGAAGCATTATGTTACAACCAGTGACCCTGACTGCACGTTAGGGTGTGTGCATGTGTGGATGGGCCCTGTGCAGATAATGTTGGTTGGATTTCTGTCAGGGGTCGTCCCTGCCCTTGGGATGACCAGACATTGCTTAGCAAGCAAGCAGAGGCAGCCAACAAAACACAAACAGCCACTTCAGACCCTCACGTTCCCCTCGCACAAAAACAAAAGCCGTGGCTGCACGTGTTGGCATGCACTGAACACATGTTCCTGTGCAGCACAGCAGCACCGTGAGGATACATGCAAGGACACTGGAACGGTTATAAAACACACGTCCATGTACACACACCCAGACAAACGTGGTCACAGCAGGGAAGACAAACACAGAGCACACTGAATTTTAGTCCTTACTAGGATCACTGGGGCTGGTTACCATTGTCATTTACACCAGATATTCTGTTTTTTATGAAAGTGCGTTTATGTCTGTTATAATAGCTACTGAAAGCATAATGGGATTTTGGTCATGTGGACCTAATGAGATCTGAGAGGTTTTCAGTTTTTAGGACCAGAAACAACACAGAAAAAAGGACACAAGTGTGTTATCTGTCCTCAATAGCATCTACATGCACATCAGAAATGTATAAATATTGTATTCACCAAATGGCCCCACTGATGATTCACACTTAGTAAATATTTAGTATTTCTAGTCTAAAGATTGTACTTAGTTAGTGGTGGACAGATAATTGCTTTATGTTCGTCTAGTCCAATAAAACTGTATGATGACATGAAAATTAAATGTCAAGTTATAAAATATTTTTAAAATATTAAATCAAGTAGTAACCTAAAACGGAGTCAGTAGTTGTTTGTCTTTTACTGACGTCATCTCACAGCTGTTCAGTAAGGAAACACAAGGTACTCGGTACAGTAAACACTTGTCTACGTCCTGCAGGAGGCAACATAGAAGTTAAATAACAGAGTAAATACCAGTGACAGGAGTCTAAATGTGAAGAGTGGAGCATACCTGCTAAACTCCATCAAAAATAATACAGCTTTAATAAATATTCAATTAATAATTCCAGTGTTTTATAATTATACATACATACATTTACATCATATCACTTTACCAGCTTTAGTTATCATGCTATGCCATGTTGAACTAGTCACATCATTTGATAATTAGATTTTTTCATGATCATAAACTATTATTATTTTTTCAGAAAGATTGAAAGTTGCCTATAAGCTCCTATTTAATAAGGGAACCCCAAGGGTCTAGTATGCATCCATTGTTCCCGTTTCTTTATTAGTTATTTGTCAGCCATCAGTCAGCAAATATAATGATAAACATCTCTTAGAAATAGAAAACGAGTGAAAATGAGTTTTTCATGACTTTTTCTAATCCTGTCCAAACTGCTGCTAGGTTGGTGACTGTGTGTCTGCATATGAGTAACTACACAACGCAGAAGATGACCGCTCACAATAACTGACCACAATTAGCTGCAGCATAACTTTTTAGCACTCGAAAATATATTTATGTGAATAACAACATTAGCAAAATGAGTTAGCCTACACCTTTGACTCTTACACTGGCCTCTTGCAAAGAGCAAAAATAGTGTTTGTAAAAGCAGCAGCCGCTAAACCTTGTAAATCGACCCCTTGGACCAAGACCTTCATGACTACTCATCTTTGGGTAGAAGCTCTTGTGGACAGCGGACCAAACCAAGCTAACTAATTTCTTCGGTCTGCGACGAAGAGGAGCAGGGAAGAGAGCGACCTGGAGCAGGTAAGTACGGCAGGTAAGAGACGCCGTGGAGAGGCTGAGGACTGCCTCGAGGAACCACAGCCGTCAACTTCGACGGGCCTCGGATCCTTTACATCCTGGACACACTGGGCGGGTCTTCACCACTCAGGCTGGACTGATGACAGCGACTCTGACTAGTTTAGTCAGAGTCTTGTCAGACTAGTCTTGCCCTGGGAGGTTGAAGCGTGGAGGAGTAGCGTGAGAGACCCGAAGAAGTCTTCTCTTGCTGCGACTGCACATCCACCGGTGTCTCTAGGGTCTAGAGAAAATGCTCCGTCGACCTCAGGGCACAGCCCTGAAACAGAGAGGAGCTGGTCAGCGGGTGGCCAAGAGACAGGACTCAGATCCTTTGCTTAATCTGCTGTTATTGCTTCCTTTGTTCCTCCTCACCCTGCTCTCGTTCCAGACCCCCGTTCCTAATGCTGGTTGTTCTGTCTTTCCCGTTTTGCAGGACCCCTTGTCCCTGCAGCTGCTTGGGTGGTCAGCCCTCCTCCTGATGAGCTTTCCTCTGCCCATCGTGGGAAAGACGGAGCCGGCGTCTTTGCACTGAAAGCTCCGAGGAGGAGGACGACGACCAGGTGACTCCTGTCTCTCATAAGGACAACCCTACCAGGGGCTAAATGCCCCTGGTAGGGTTTCCCATGACAACACAGGTCCTAGGCGACGGGCCAGACTAAGGCGGGAGGAGGTCCAGAGGAAGACCAGGGCTCGCTAGAGCTACTGCCGTCTCTCAGCTAGCCTGGGAACGCTAAAGGTCATTGCACGCCATAGCGACGGTGCTTTTATTTGCCTGTTGCTTCGCGACATTTACAGAAAGTCCAGAAAGACCACTTTCTGAGCAGCATCTGTTTTCCTTCTCTCTCCATAACCTTGGTTAACGTGTTGTTTCCGTGAGCATTTTCCTTACTGACCCTTTCATCCCGTCTGCTTTCAGGACCAGTACAGAAGCGTGGCTCAGCCCTGCAGAGCGTGGAGGGGTGTGAGAGCGCCTGTCTGCAACTGAACGTGGGAATGACCAAAGAGTCACTGATGTTCTCCGACCAACAGCACCGGTACTCGCCATCGCTGTCTACGAAGCTGAACGTGTGCTCGCCTCCTACTTTGTGTGTTGCTTTCACTCCGTTAGCCTCCGAGACAGAACTTGGTGCCTCAAACCGCCCCCTGGGGACAAATAAAGTGTTTTGAATTGAACTGGATTGACAAGGTGATGTCTTCATGTTACAATGGTCAACATATGTATAACGTAAAGACAGAGCGGGTCCGAGATTGAGGGGCTGGAGCAAAAGCTCCAGGGATGGACACTGCAGCCTGCCAGGGGTCAAATCGACCCAACTGTAAACTAGGTGGCGCCAAAGCTCAACGATACACACAAGGGTTGGATAAAACAGCCTTCGTGGGTGTTACGTCCAAGCAATGAACACGTGTGGGTCTATGATGAACAAGTTCATCCAACCGTTCATCTAGATGAAGCGTGTTGTCATTTATTGTCTGTGGTGCTTTTATCCAATCCTTGTGTGGTTTTTGAGCTTATTTTGACATCTTGGAAGGCTGCACTTGCTTTGGTTTGATTTAAGCTTATGGTTAATTGTGTAGTTTCACTTCCTTTCTTGTGGCATCTTGAGCCTGTCACCGGTAAGGACGGAGCATTTATAGGTGGCGTGGCCACATATGCTGTGACCACACAAAGCCACATTACAAATAACCCCACACACATACACAGAGATTACTGAGATTAACTACTGTATGTCAGTAAAAATCGTTAAGTAAAAATAAAATAAACGTTAAAGATAAGTAGAAAATGTCTGAGTAAATGGCACAGAGAATGAAGAGAACAGGTGTAAGTCAGATACACTGTCGTTAGACACAGCAGGACACAAACCCAGCTCGAAACAAAACTTATTCACCTATTTATAAACCTAAGAGCTGTTTCCTCTGCTTGCACACATACAAGTGCAAACTGACCTGGTCCTGGTTTCTGGTTTGAAGTCTGCTTTGAATAGCTTTTCTAGGAGGGAGAGGGATCAATGGAGTCACAAAATAACAACGTATGGAAAGAGGTAGACAAATAGAATGATGAAAACTAAGTGCAAGATGGTGAGATGGCACCGGTCTTTCCTACACTGGGGCTGGATCAGTCTCCACTGGTTGTTGCTCTCACACCAGTCTACAAAGTCCCCAATGACTGACCTGTACTGCAGCTCGTGCCCTCAGACACACAGCCAACAATGGTCATCACAGAACTTCTGGAAGTGACAACTGCAGGTGTTGTGTGTTAGATGTGTAGAGTGTGAAGAGGAACGGTGAGAGAACCGTCCCCTGAGGAGCCCAGAGCTGGAAACTAACACCTCAGACCACAGTTTCGTAGCCTCATGTACTGTTACAATAACTCACTCACTGCACTCACTAGAAGTACCAGGGGTAGGAGACGCCTGAGCCCCTGGTACTGACTCAAATCGCCACTTGATGGCGCCAAACAAACAAAATGGGGGGAGCTCAACCTAGAGCCTAATTCCCCACCCAACATACTAAAGGGCTGCTCGACGTAGAGCCTATGCCCACACTAACCTGACTAACAAGAGGAGGACCCAATTGCACGAACCCAGAGACACAGTGAACAGTTAACTTATCTTTTAATCAAACGACAATAAACAAGAACAAGCACTAACATGGAAGACTACAGACTACACATAAATGACCTGAAGGAACTAAACGTAAACCAAGACAAACATACTCTGAACATGGGGCTACAGAACTTAACACTAAACAAACCTGTAAACAAAGCGAGACAACAAACATACAAACTGTGGACAAACCGTAGGTAACAGATGATAATCAGCCAGCAACAAGGGGAACAAACTAGGGAACTTAAATACACAACAAACAGGAAATGAAGACCAGGTGAAATCAATAACGAGAACAAAACAGGAAACCGACAGACAGGAAGTGGACGAACAGAACCAACAAAGAATGGGGAACAAGGGCGCCCTCCAGTGGCTGGAGGACCAAACCGTCACATGTACAGGTTTAACTTGTTGGCCAAGCCCTGATCTTCACCAGCCGTCCCTGCTCCTCTGCTCTGTCCGTGGCCAGAGATGGTCTTCAGGCCTCTCCACACATCTCCAACGTTGTTCTGCTCCAGCTTCTTCTTTTAGCTGCTCTTGGCCTGATCTTGTATTTGAGTTTGTGCTGATCTCTCCTCTGCTCCTCTCTGTCCCCTGAGTTGAAAGCCCTCCTCTTCTCCTTCAGCAGAGCTTTAAGCTCAGGGGTCACCCAGGGCTTGTTGTTAAAGTTGGTACCGTGTTCTCTACACAGAAGCTCATGTAGTCTGTGACGCAGTGGGTCAGGCTGTTGATGTCTTCTCCACATTTAAGTGCTTACTATGTCTGTTGGTCTCGTTGTTCTGTTTTGTGCCCAGGAAGTCAGGCTGCCGATCTGGAGAGCTGTCTGTTGTGACTTTGAAGATTCAAGACCAAGCCTTCGTGTTATTATCCGCCTAGAGTCAAGCTAAGTCATGAGCTGATTTGTCACGTCCAGCCTCGAACTGTCATTTGTTGAATCACGCTATAAACTCAAACTGTGTTGATTCCAAACACCGTAAGCCATGAACTGTTGGTCATAGAATCTCCATCAAGTTGGAGGCTTGCTACTGCTTTTCATGTGTGGACTTCCCTGTGTTTTCATGGTACTGGGAAGCTCGGACAACGAGAATCACTCACTGGATTAATGAACTTTATTTTCCTGAACCATTGTATACCGACTTCATCACGGTGAAGGAGTAATCTCAGGGCAGCAGTGACTCAGAGGTAGAGCTGGTTCCATTCCTGGCTTCCCGAGTCATGTGCCAAAGTGTCCTTGGGCAGGACACTGAACCCCAAACTTCCCCCGGAGTGTCAGCCTAAGCTACATGGCAGCTCTGCCACCGGTGTGTGAATGTGTGTTTGTGTGAATGGGTGAATGAGATGCAGCGTCAAAGCGCTTTGAGGACCAATAGGTAGAAAAGTTTTTACCATCTCCTCACAGTTGTTCTGAACGCTTCCTGGTTTGTGGTGCTCATATCCTCAAGCTTTGTTTCGCAGACGGTGAGAACCTTGCCTGTTACGACAGTTGTTGCACTGCGGAAAGAACCCGGTCCCGGGTCTCACTCATCCTCGCCAGTCCTCCTGGATTATACCCACCTGTGGCCATCGTCTTAAACCTCATGCACCCTTTAAGGGGTCTAAATGGAAACAGGAGGCTCTAAGCTCAAAAACCACACAAGGGTTGGATCAAACAGCTACAGACAGATGATAAATCACAACACGCTTCATCTAGATGAACGGTTGGATGAACTTGTTCGTCATAGACCCACACGTGTTCATTGCTTGGATGTAACACCCACCAAGGCTGTTGATCCAACCCTGGTGTGTGTTTTTGAGCTTTGAGCCCCCTAGTTTACAGTGGGGTCGTTTGAACCCTTCCAAGGCTGCACAAGGGTTAAACATCTTAGTCGCCTTCTGAATTTCTACTACACCGCTAATACCTTACCGCCTACTCTCCTTGCTCCGTGCTCCATTCTTCTCCCACTGTCTACCCCTCCCTCCTGCATAGTGCTTCAGTATGTATAGCTCTTAGCTGTAGAAATCTGCTAACTCTCTATTGCAGTTTGCCACGTCCTCATACCATCACACACTGCTGCACCTTCGCTGTTTCTCATTATTTGAATTGTAAATAGTTCAATAAAACTCGCTTGCAGAAAAGCCTTGGTTCCGTCCGTTCCTTCCTCAGCGGACTCTATTCTGCCTAGCATTGGCAGCAGATCATGACACATGTGATTGTATATCTATATAAGCAGAAGGAGTAAAACAAACAGCCTCATTTGTCTTCATGCCTTCAGCTCTTGGTGAAGATTGATCCTATAAATCACATGAACAGGGTGAACTTTTGGGCGATGTACTGGATTTCTCTAGAACATTCACACAAATGTTCTTCTAGAAACATTAGGACTCTCATCAACACTAAATGTCTGACCTAAAGTGTTACACTAACACTCACCTAAATTAAGTTTTATCTTCAACATAAACTATGTTTCAAGCCCCAAAATCCTGGGATGAGACAACCTACCGCACAAAGATGTGCACAGTTCATACAGCTTTTTCTCATCTTTGTCCTGGAAGAGAAGTCTCTTGTGTACACGCAAATATTTTTACAATAACAAGATAGTTAAAGGATCAGGCATGTAGAGAAGAAATGTCACCAGGGAGTACGGCATTTTATAAAGCCCAAGAACAAAAACAGACAGTTGGTCAGAAGAGGTCAGTGTCCTCATCCTGCATCATAAATTCACTACTCATTATGTATTGTATGTGTCACTGGGTTTGTGATGTATTACAAACACTATGCAAACAATACAACCATACAGCCACTACGCATGGAAAATTCAGTTTCATGTTGATGGCATATTCTACAGTACATGGGTTATCTTTTTATTCATACATTACACGAACATCATTGTTTTTAGGAACAAAGATTGATTGATTGATTGATTGATTGATTGATTGGTTGGTTGATTGATAAGTCACAAGCTTTCTCATATCTGTCATTCATAGCCAGCATTATGTTTTTTCCAAGTTGAATATTGCAAAACCAGCACAACTCCTTCAATATGGTATTTGTTGTTTCTATGTTTACAATACATGCTCACATTTCTTTTCCATGTGGTTCAGTACATTTCATTTGAAATAAAACCCTGGCAGCCATGGCTACGATACTAGAGGGCAACAGGTGTTGAACTGAGTTGAATTCAGTTCAGTTTTATTTATATAGCGCCAATTTACAACAAAAGTCATCTCAAGGTCCTTGGGTAAGTTAAGATAAAGCTATAAGTCGTATTGTGTAGTATGTTGTGAATGGCTCCAAATTAGCCGATGTACAGTCGCTCCAAAACGGCATCACTGGCTAAGACAATATTTCTTTGTTTTACGGTCATTTCAAATATATTTTAAATGTGTTAAACAAGTGCTCTGTGCTCACCTATAGTAAATAACAACAGCCATCTATGCATAGGAAAGAAAGCACCTGAAGACAGATACACACGCTGTGTGCTCAGTTAATGTATTTTCATTTTCTCCAGCATGTATTGTGTACATTTAAGTAGAAACACTCCCATATGCATCTATTCTATTTAATATTATAAACGCAAAAGTGTGAGCATTTCTGTCTATTTCGACACCATAGCGTAGTCATAATACGAGAGACTATCCCAGCTGTCATTCGGGCGAGAGGCGAGTTACATCAGTCCATCACAGCACTGAATGATGTTTTCTTTATTTAAAGAGCACTTGTTGTCTCTGGTGTGGTTTGCTTTACAGGGCACTGTCACATTTCCTTCTACTGAAAAGGTGCCTGGGAGGCAATTTCTCATCATCACGTTCAAGTATATTTCAGAATAATACTTACATTTCAATGTCTCTTTTGTGTGGGCGCCTTAGAGGACATTTTATTATTTATATCACACAGTACAGTCATCTGATTTGTTTGTCCTTCAGTTGAGCAGAGTGGCTGTCTAGGAGTCCACAAGCTCAGACAGTGGTCATTGTGCATGTGTGTAGCAGTGCAGTTCTTCCCCCTGTATCTGTCCCTACTTCTACCACTGAAAAGAGCACTGGGGTCTGTGAGTGTGTCCACAACTGAGTTAGATACAAAGAGAGAGGACACATGACAAAAACTGGGACGTACATGTTCTCTACAGCTCTGTGTCGCACTCGCTTATGTATATGTGCGAGCGGGAGAGAGAGCAAGAGAGTGAAAGGCATCTAATGAAGCAATACTCCAAGTTACTCAGCGGAGAAGTCTCACACATGGCTGTAATCTGCTCAACACATGCACATAAGCTGCTAATAGTGAGGCAAAGCCTGGTCTAACTGGGGTCTGAACAGACCGCTCACAAACACACACGTAGGTTTGCATATATAATACTACTGTGACAATTCGCCCTCCGACCACCGGAGGGCGCTCGTGGTCACCCTTTGTTTTTTGTTTCGTCTTGCTTCCTGTTTTAGTTCGTTAGTGTTTTCAGCTGTGTTTGATTTCCTGTTTGTTATGTATTTAGCCCGGCGCTGCCGCATCGCTCACCTCGTCTGTCTCGGAGCCCGGCGCTGCCGCATCGCTCACCTCGTCTGTCTCGGAGCCCGGCGCTGCCGAGACGCTCTCCTCGTCCGACTCGGAGCCCGGCGCTGCCGGGACGCTCTGCTCGTCCGTCCCGGAGCTCGGCGCTGCCGGGACGCTCTCCTCGTCCGTCCCGGAGCTCGGAGCGGCGCTGCCGGGACGCTCTCCTTGTCCATCCCGGAGCTCGGAGCGGCGCTCCGGCTATGTCCCCTGAAGGATCCTGACTTGCCCGCCTCCCAGATCATCAAGCCGTTGGCTTGGCCCTGCCTTTTTCGCCGCCGGCCACCAAGAGGTACTAGTTTGACTGTCCCGGAGCCAGAAGCTCTGTTTTGCCCCCAGCTGCTGCTGGGCAGAGCCAACGCTCATCTTCGCCCGCCCTGATGGGACATTTTAAGCTTGAACTTTTTGAACATTTTCAGTTGGACCCGGCTAAGAGCCTTTTTTGAGTAGAGATTCGTTTGCTGAAGTTGCCAGTATTTTGTTTTTCTAGGGGCCGTCTGGGATCCGGCCGTAAGAGGGGGGGCTCTGTGACAATTCGCCCTCCGACCACCGGAGGGCGCTCGTGGTCACCCTTTGTTTTTTGTTTCGTCTTGCTTCCTGTTTTAGTTCGTTAGTGTTTTCAGCTGTGTTTGATTTCCTGTTATGTATTTAAGTTCCTCGTTTTGTGTCCCTCGTCGCTGGCTGATTATTGGTGTTACCACTCGTGTTGTAGAGTCTTGGATTATTCGGTATGTGGCTTTGTGTTTTGGTACCTTGTCTTTGTTTATGTGTTGTTTGTCTTGGAATCTTGTTGCTGCAGGTTTTGGTTTTCGTTAATCAGTAACTTTGTTTGTTTTGGTTCTAGTCACCTGTGTCTGTGCTTTGTTCATGTCTGTTTTTCTCCTCTTTAATTAAATTGTAACTAAATAGTGTTTTTTGTGTCTGAGTCGTGCAATTGGGTTCTCCCTCAGTAGTTTGTCTTAGTGGGCGCAGGCTCTAGGTTGAGCTTCCCCTTTTCAGGCAGTTTTGGCGTCACCCTGTGGCGGTTAACGGTAGTTCCAGGGCCTCAGGCTCTCCTACCCCTGGAACTGCCAGTTTAGTGTAGTCCTGTGTGCGTGTTTGTAACAGAATCAGCCAGCCAGTAGGACCCAGCCGACCCAGTGTTTCTTTTGTATTTTTTGTTTTTTGAACTTGCCGTCCAAGTATGGAACGCGCCAGGAGCAAGTTGCCCCAGTCTTTTCGTGTGGCGTTCCGCACCCTAATGGACTCTGCTGCCTACTGCCCAGATCTAGAAACCCGGTTGGAGGCGCTGGGCAGGCTAGACGATGTCCTCTGGGACAATTTACACTTGCCTGGGGTCGGAGGAATGTGTAAGGCTGTAGGGGAGGAGAAGGAGCTGCTGGAGCGTGCCCTGCTCAGCACCCCGCCCCCAGAGTCAGCCTCCACCAAGTCCTCCGTTTCCGTTCGTGTCGGCCATGCTCGCCTGAGGGACCCCTACCTCGGTTCACAGCCCTCTTTGCCTGCCACTAGTCTGTCAGAGGAGGAGGCCAGAGACATCTGGAAGGAGCTGAAAGCTCAGTGTTCTCCTTCTCCAGCGTTCGAGACTCTGAGTCCTGTGTCGAGTGTTCCTGAGACTATTTTGTTTTCGAAGAGACCGCGCTCCAGGAGGCTAGCGTGGATCTCTGTTCACCAGCAGGAGGAACTGGGAGAATTCATTCTGCCCGCCCGGTGTTTCCTGGACAGAACGCCGGAGCTCGTGGTTCCGCGGTGGGATACCGCACCCATGGGAAGTCCTCCCAAGCCTACCTGGAGTCCGGTTCCTGCCCCGCTGCGCATGGTGTCAGCACCGCGGCCTGCAGCTCTAACTCCAGCACCTCGGCGTCTCAGGGTAGAGACGTCGGTCGGTGAAAGTCGGCGGCTCACCACCGCCGCACCTGCCTCGTCGCCTAGTCGTCTCCAGGGAAAGACAACAAGCTCGGGGAAACAGCGGCTCGACCCCGCTGCACCCATTCTGAGTCCGGTTCCTGCTCTGCGGCGTTTGAGTTTGCCACCGCGGGCAGTAGCACCGACTCCAGCTCTACGACGTCTCAAGGTGGTGGCGTCGTCCGGAGAAAGCCAGCGGTTAAACACCGCTGCACCTGCTCCATCGCCCCATCGTCTCCGGGAGGAGAGAACGGGCCTGGGGAAGCAGTGGCTCGGAGCCACTGAACCACCGTCGGGGTTGCGCAGTCAAGGAGAGTGCATGTCTGGTTTTCGTTCTCCCGAGGGGTCGACTCCGGTGAACGGCGCTCTGGAGGAGCGTGCTTTGTCCTGCCCGTCCGCCTCGGAGCCCGGCGCTGCCGCATCGCTCACCTCGTCTGTCTCGGAGCCCGGCGCTGCCGCATCGCTCACCTCGTCTGTCTCGGAGCCCGGCGCTGCCGCATCGCTCACCTCGTCTGTCTCGGAGCCCGGCGCTGCCGAGACGCTCACCTCGTCCGTCTCGGAGCCCGGCGCTGCCGGGACGCTCTGCTCGTCCGTCCCGGAGCTCGGCGCTGCCGGGACGCTCTCCTCGTCCGTCCCGGAGCTCGGAGCGGCGCTGCCGGGACGCTCTCCTTGTCCGTCCCAGGGCTCGGAGCGGCGCTCCGGCTATGTCCCCTGAAGGATCCTGACTTGCCCGCCTCCCAGATCATCAAGCCGTTGGCTTGGCCCTGCCTTTTTCGCCGCCGGCCACCAAGAGGTACTAGTTTGACTGTCCCGGAGCCAGAAGCTCTGTTTTGCCCCCAGCTGCTGCTGGGCAGAGCCAACGCTCATCTTCGCCCGCCCTGATGGGACATTTTAAGCTTGAACTTTTTGAACATTTTCAGTTGGACACGGCTAAGAGCCTTTTTTGAGTAGAGATTCGTTTGCTGAAGTTGCCAGTATTTTGTTTTTCTAGGGGCCGTCTGGGATCCGGCCGTAAGAGGGGGGGCTCTGTGACAATTCGCCCTCCGACCACCGGAGGGCGCTCGTGGTCACCCTTTGTTTTTTGTTTCGTCTTGCTTCCTGTTTTAGTTCGTTAGTGTTTTCAGCTGTGTTTGATTTCCTGTTATGTATTTAAGTTCCTCGTTTTGTGTCCCTCGTCGCTGGCTGATTATTGGTGTTACCACTCGTGTTGTAGGGTCTTGGATTATTCGGTATGTGGCTTTGTGTTTTGGTACCTTGTCTTTGTTTATGTGTTGTTTGTCTTGGAATCTTGTTGCTGCAGGTTTTGGTTTTCGTTAATCAGTAACTTTGTTTGTTTTGGCTCACGTTTGGTTCTAGTCACCTGTGTCTGTGCTTTGTTCATGTCTGTTTTTCTCCTCTTTAATTAAATTGTAACTAAATAGTGTTTTTTTGTGTCTGAGTCGTGCAATTGGGTTCTCCCTCAGTAGTTTGTCTTAGTGGGCGCAGGCTCTAGGTTGAGCTTCCCCTTTTCAGGCAGTTTTGGCGTCACCCTGTGGCGGTTAACGGTAGTTCCAGGGCCTCAGGCTCTCCTACCCCTGGAACTGCCAGTTTAGTGTAGTCCTGTGTGCGTGTTTGTAACAACTACATGTATACAGTAGATATTTGCACAAAATATTTCCATCAAGACACTCATGATATTGAGTTAACATAATGTAATGGAAACTTTCTCCTTTGACGTGGCACCAAGGCCACAGTTTTAAATATGTCCTGAGATATCACCTTTACAGTCAACTGGATATAGGCAATGTTACATTGATCTTTAACCTCTGGAAGCCATTCTTGAGTTCTGTGTGGTGTTAGGTCAAAGTATTAAAATCACAACAACGGAAAAGGCAAGAGATCACATGCTGAGATGCCCACACAGAAACACTGGGATATTCACCAATACTGTCCAACAACAATATCTTCTGTGTCCTCATTGTTAACAGGCTGGTGTTAGCTTGAAATCAATGGCAGCCAATATGAGTATTGATGCTTTTTTCCTTTTGTGGACATTTGGCAGCTGTTTGACTGGAGCTTTTGATATGAAATTCAAGGAGATCTCAACGCAAGTGAAGGAGATCATTATTAATTATTAGCCTGAAAATATAAGATATGTCTATGACAGAAAACCTCAAAAGTGACCTGTTGGGTACAACAAAAAAATCAACAAAGGTTGAGCAGGTGTTATACGGTAAATGTACAATTCAATCAAGTCCAGTCCAATATGCAAAGTACAGTCTGACTCCAGTCAATTTGCAGAGGCTGTAGACTGGCTTATATGAGGAAAGGACATAAACTAATAAAGTTGAAAAACTGGAGACTCTAATATAAAACTAATAGGACCTCACTTTACAGTGCAGATGAATAATGACACTAAACATACAGAGACAGACATAAAGGTGTATTATTTTTATTGGCCGAGTTAGGTGCATGAGCTCATCCGAATAAAGCAGCTCTTCACTCAAGGACCCACAGAAAAATAGCACCTGAAGGCCCTTAAACGGCATCGTTGAGGAAGCAGGCTGCCCAACGTACACATAACAGGCCATGTCATAAAGTTCTGTGAGACATCCTGAGAAGAAACAATGTTCAGCGTGGCATGACATGCAGTGTCATTAATTCAAATTACTAAATTCGCTTACTCATCATAAATGAAAACCACATGCTCATGTTTTGTTTATTCATAAACATTTCGAGATGTATACGTCCAGTGCCTTAAACCATACCTGATATGGCTGGTCTGGAATTATTGACAACAGACAGCTGAGTCCAGGCAGGACCATCATTCTTCATGAGTGAACTGGGCAAAGACTGCCACCCTCTGGGGTTGTCCTCTATTTCCTTGAAGAATGGAAAATAATTCAGTTAATGTTCAGTACCTATGTATGTACAGTATCTTTCTCTAACTGAGGTTTGATGAAGTGCTATGGATCACTTCAGTTCACTGGAACACACCCTGCACAACCCTGCTGTTACAGAGAATTCCACATGGTTTGAAAGATTCACAATGGAGCGTTCTGGACTGGACTAATGAGCAAAATGTGCAGAAAAGTGGATTTTTAATGAGAAGGGTGCGAGAGTGTTACAGGCTGATGTTACAGCCTTTGAATTAGTCGCTACCAGCTAGAAAGTCATAATAAAATAGATGAAGGTACAGAAGAAAAGTAATTTGGACACCAGACAACAGCAGCACAATCCTCAGTAACAGGATTCACCTCACATGAGAATGAGAAATTTGGGGAATGTACAGTGTGTATTAATATTTGAGGCGTTGTTATTTTATTTTAAATTGAACCAGAGCTGTTTGGTATATAGAAAGCTGACTGAATTAGTGCTCTGTAACAAAAGAAATGTTCTGCTTCATGCTTAATCTAATTGACTTAATTAAAACATAAATTATGTCATTAATAAATTAATAAAATAAATATTATACATCATATTATTCTGTATATTGTTCTGCATAATATCTTACTATTACACTGATTTTATTAAATTAGGCAAATTACCAACTTAGTCCAGAGGGTGAAAGATCTTTAAATCATTATTTACTGAAGTTGAAACTGGAAAAGAAAGCACACACACACACACACACACACACGATGCTGCACTGAACATAGATGGGTGAGGTTTTACTGCCTCCCTCTGGTTGGTTTTAAAATGGCCCATTGAAAGAATGAAACAGTTCATTCACTCTTCCATCAAACAGTGTCTCAAGGTAGTTCTTTATTTTCTTTTATGTGTGTGTTAACAGATGTATGTGAGGCCTGAGTCAAAGTCTTTCTTTGCATACGTATGTGGGTGTTTTAACTCCATTGTATACTTTACATTTCTCAGCTTATGCGCCACTAAAAGCTAACGTTTATCACAGATGCAACTGCAACAACTAATTCTGAATATCAGTCTAGTTTGACCACTAGGCTATTGATAGCCATGGGAGTTTTCCCTTTTTCTGTTGTGTCTATAAACAGCTATTGGAATATCTTTAGCATCACTCATCAGCAGGCTTCAGTCACTGACTTTACTAAATGGGAAAACCTTTTCATTTTTGATATGCTGGTGTGTATTATCTCAGATCAGCGTTTCTTTGTGCTGAGGTTTACAATGTTTCTTAACAAAAGACAACAAAGGCTGAAACACAGCAACCAAATTCAGCGCAAAAGCAGATTATGTATCAAATTTTACTTCTCCCTGGCAACAACAACTTCTCAACAAACATATCAGAACTTCACAGTAGTGCAGTGTCTCAGCTGTGTTTACCTTCATTAAGTAATGTGAAAAACAAAAACAAGCTTCTGTAGTATAACCACACACACACACACACCTCTTCACGCATTACACATCACACAGGTCTGGTTCGACTGGTATTCATGCCTGTTTATGCAGGAGGCATCTGTTTGCCTCAGCTCATTAATCCTGTGTGTCACCGCTTCCTTTCTCATTTATAAATTATTTCAGCAGCTCATGTCAGTTTTATTCTTGAAATGCATAAGAAAGGAAACACCGCACAAACAAAATGATATTCTGGCAAAATCACGCTTCATTGTGGTTGGTTCAGCTGAGTCCAGACATATGATCAGCTAATTCATTAGTTCATATATTTATTAATCACACCTTCTCGTCTACATTTATCTACTTCTTTTGCAAACTACATTGCTGCACCTACATGAACCAACCATAGCAGCTGCTTGGAAATGAAGACACAATTCAAGCACCCTGCAGTAAAATCTGGAAGAAGTCTGTACTGAACTACTGAAGCAACTGCCTTGCTTAAAAGCAGTGGGAGCGTGAGTGTTACCTTTCCCTCAATTTACCACTGCTCTCATACGCAGGAGACGGATGGTGCATCCACAACCACATGAAGTTAGCCCTGCCTGTCACATTCAAGAATAACAATGCATCAACTTATCTGATGTGATGTGATGACCTGCAGAGCAAAACACCAGATTTTGTCAAAGCTTTGTTTGTTTACTGTGATATGTGAAAGTCCTCATCAGTAGTTTAGAGATATAAGAATGCACCATATTGGGATGCATGTGTTTTAAAGGGGAACCAGTCAGAAAACTAACTCGTTCAGGGAAATCTACCATTAAAGGACCAGACATTCACCAGATCATCAACTAAACGGCTGTAACTATGACATTTTCCATAAAGTTCTGACTACATCACCCCTGCTGCCACATTGCATTTACTCTAACCTCAGTACAACCTGGCTCCTGGAGCCACTGGTAGGAGAAAAGAGGACAGATAAGTTAAGAAGAAAGTGGGTCCTACTTGCCCTAAAACAGCAACTCTTTCTCTGGTTGATGCCAGATCCCTTTAAACAGATGGCATCAATATAGCTAATATAACAAAAGAGCCTGCTCATTGGCTCTTTCCTTTGGCATATTAAACTCAGAATGCAACTCCAATAAGCTCCACGGTGACATTACTACATTGCTGTGACTTGCCTCCAGATCCTTTGGGCGAAGGCACAGATTCCTAGAGTTGTGATGAGAAACTTGACTGAATTTACACAGACGATCTGCCAAACTCTTGGTCCCTGAACAGAGCTTAAATACAGTCTGGTGCACAGGCAGGAAACAGGTGAAAGCAGTCAATAGCGATTAGTTTCAAGTTATGGTAGGTGGTGGCAGGTATCTGACCCTCCAAAGCAAAAGCCGTGACAGTGACAGAGAGAGGAGCCCTATGACATTAAAGAAAAGCTGGGTGAGCATTCTCCCCATTGCTGCAGGACACAGTGGACGAGGGATGAAATAATACAGTCATCAAACAAGTACCATCAACATCAACTATTTCTAGTCCCAGCACCTAATTCACCAACACGGTTACCTGCTGAGAGAATACAGCCCAACAGCCCACAGTCTTAACAGAAGCACTTGTTGAGGAGAGGAGAGTTTTGTGCAGCTTTTATTCTGTGTGAAATTGTTTTGTATACAGATTAACCAGTTTTGTCCACTGAAATTCGTATCGGTTGAGTTTTAGTCTGCAGACAAGATTTTGTTAATTAAATCATAGGTTAAAGATTCCTTGATTGTGACCTACGGACAGGATTTTACCTGAATTGTTGAGTAGATTTTAGTGCATTATCTACAATTCTTCAGGAAAACAAAAAGAGGTTTAATTGAATGCAACAATGTAAATGGATTTCATGCAACAGCATAATAATAGCAAATGCTCCTGTCCATGCCACACATCAAACAAACACTGAGTTTATTCCTGTAGGAGAAAGAGAAAGCGTCTCGTTCTGCGAGACTTGCAGATTGTTTGCAACATGTTTTAACAGGTGCACTGCATCAGCTATGCATGGGTCTGAAATTGTCAACCGTCAAGCTAAACATGAAAACAGTTAAAGGACTGATACAAAAATATATTTTTTCAAAATAATGGTTCATAAAAATTTTTCTTTCACCTGGTTCATGGGGTTTCTGCTCCTTGTAGTGTTATAAACATACTTGCACAAGTATGTGAATCCAAAGGCTGACAGGAATCTATCATGTTCAGATAAGTGTCAAGAATAGCTTCAGACCAGCAACATCTTCAAGATCAGCTTCTGAAGCTTCTGAAGGTTCTGAACTTATTCTGAGCTTCTGAAGGTTCTGAACTTCTTGACCAGTTCAGGCTAATCGGGCTGACTTGCAATCACATCCAACAGCGATGGATCAATGCTCAGAGGAGTGATGGGGAAGGATGTGTTCTCTTTCCAAAACTCACAAAATCTTTCCTCGCAGTTTGCACATGGAACAAAACTAGAAGTCAGAGAAGTGGAACAAGACAAGGAAAAACGCAAAGAGCAGGGATGACGCACTAGCGGAGTTAAGTATATAGACACATGACAACAAGGCTAAAAGACAAACGCACGTGAAAACACAACACAAGGTAACAATCGATTTGTCATGGGGACAGTCCTTGCTAAACTGAGGTTGAGCTACATCAATGCTAAAGTCATGGTAACGTTATAGAATCAAACTCTAAACCCAGGACAGAAGGACCGTGCACAATAACTAGTGTCTGAGTTTTCCACTCCAGGTTGTCACTGGTTTGAATAGTAGAGCTGCTCCGTCCAAAGTGGGACAGACTCCATCTCTTCTTTCAGTATCTGTCAAGCCTCCGTCCTTTGCTGGACATCACAAAAATAGTTAACTGTTAAGTGACCCTATGTGTCAACATCACTGAACATCATCATACTCTCAATGTTTGCACTACAAAACAAAATTGAAAAATAATGAGACACTGTAGAGGAAAGGTAGGTTTGATTCCTGGCTGATACACACTACACACACACACACACATACAGGACAGGATGTAATTGCAATGTCATCTAGTTGAGCTGCTTTCATTTATTATTACTTATTAATTTAATTTATTCATAGACCAGTTGCCAAAGGAATTGGGTGCAAGTTCTCCCTCTCTCAGTCTGACTGATGCGTTTAGCGCCCAACAGTTCGCCGTCGGTGTTTTAAGGCTGTCTTAGACAGTTTTAACATCTCTAGTTGTGACAGCTCAGTCCTGAGAGAAACATGGACAAGCAGGCAGAGTTAGACAGTAACACACTGGAAGAATCAGCAGATGAGCAGACTGAAGGCATTTAATCACACTATAGATCCTGCTCATGAGCCTAGAAATGATGTCGTATAATATATATTCTGATCATCACTAAGTTTGAAAGTTGGACTGGACATGAAGCAATTTATTTTGATAAGATTTTGTTATACAGATAATTCTTGACATAAGGATTATGTAATCTATTGACCTAGTAATATTTCTTCAGTAAGTGCTAGAAATGTTTTTGTTATAGTAATATCTATATATGCATATATTTAAAATAATATTATATAATACGCCATGGATTATGAATGCTATAATTAACAAATGTAGCTCTGTCTGACCAAATCCACAGATCACACCTTCTCTCCAGTGCTGTACACATGACTTCTCTGGGTCCTAATGGTGGCTTCAGGTTCTGATGAACCACCAGTGTCATATTTGACCCAGAGCTCTCCTTTACATCATATATCAAAGACATTTCTAGAAGTGCCTACTGCCATTTTAGCAATATTGCTAAAATTAGGAGAATCTTTTCTCAGACTGATGCTGAAAAATGAATCCATGCATTTGGACACCCCTGCTCTAGGGTGTGTTACCACTTCCCCCCTAGCGGACGCCAGTGGGGCTTTTTCTTCCTGGCATTTTCATTTCTTCTTTCATCCTTGTTACTGTGTGTTTATACCTTCCTCCGGTGTCTGGTCCTTGCTAGTGGGTCTTTCCCTGTCCTGAGTTACCCTGATCCCTTCTTCCATTGCCTCGGCCTCTTGCGCTTTCTGTTGCTCGTTAATGTACGTGTTTAGTCAGAGTTGTTTAGATTATTGTTAGACCTGCTTTGCAGTTCTTTTGCGTTCTTTTGTTTGGGTCTGCTTGATAGTGGTTGTGCTCTGTGTCACCTTTAGTTGATAGACTCTGTGTTCAGTTGTCCTGAACCGCAGCTATCATTTGATTCAGTTTTGTCATTCCTGTCTTGCTGTGCTCCTTTGCACCTTCATGCAGCCTTCGAGAGGTTAAAATGAAAAATAGGGGGCATTCAAACCACACAAGGGTTGGATAAAACAGCCGCAGACAGATGATACATCACAACATGAGTGATACCTGGAGCCTAACAGGATATTGCTGTCTCCCATCTCTGTCTTCTATCCCATATAACAACTGTTGTGAGAAAAAATAATTATATGATACATATTCTGATAACATAGCTTTTTATAATGTAACATGTGCAGCAGTAAGAATTTCTGTGCCATATGACTGTATTTGTTGATGGAAAGACATCTTTATTCTAGGAGATGGGAAATTACGTTTGGGCCTTGTGAGCAGGTCGGATATTTTTGGATATTTCTGTTACTTCCACCACACAACATACATGGGAATATTTTTTGTAGCAATAACTGACGTTTTGACTTGACAACCTGCCCTTAAAGAATTAAAGGGAAATGTAGGCGAGAGTTGTAGCAGCTTCTACTGCCATGATCTCGGCCTGTTTTCTTTTTGTTTTGTTCTGATTCATTTCCTTTGTTTTAATTTCTCCATCCATGAGGACTGAATGAAGTCCTCATTCATGTCTACTTCCCGATGTTCCTCTGCTCCCTCCATATCAAGACAATCCCTTCCACCTGTTCACCCGTGACTCAGCCATGTACAGTATATAAGGACCTTTTTTCCATGACCACCTCGTCAGGTTGTTTATTGTCCTCCTGTCACAGCTCCTGTCCTCAAGTCCCTCTAATCTGCAACAATTCATGTCCACCTTTCTCCTCATATCAGGTTGACATTTCCTCTTGTTTACGTGTAGTCTTTGAATTTCAACTGCAGTATTGTTTTCTTAGAGAGGCTACATCGGGCCTGTGATGTAATTGACTGTAAACTCACTAATCCAGACCCTGGATCACAAGGAAATCTTGCGAAATGTGCCATGTTAATGTGGAAGGTGTCTTTTTGTTTCCCTGTAGTCTCGGTGTCTGTTCCTCCAGTATAGAGTTATGCCATTTAGATTGAGAAATGCCCAGACACTTCCCAAGGCCTAATGAATACAATTATCTTAGTGAGAACCCAGTGAGCGCGGTGACTCAGTGGAACTTGGTTGGCTCACTTAAAAACACTTTGGTTATTCATGTGCTGCTTTACTCACTCGAACCTGCAGAGTTTGAAAAGTTTGGAAAAGCTGTTGTTTCCTGCTTTATTTAACAAGTTGGGCAGGACCAAGTCTGGCTTGTTTCTGCCAAAGTTGAGGTCATCTTAGACGGCTGTTGATTTCTGGCTGAGGCGTTAATATAATTTTAATATAATTTTGTTATAAAACAGAGCAGGATAACTGATGCTCTGTCCTGGTGTTAGGCAGAATTAAACATTCCGACTGTGTGTCATAATAATTAGTATTCATTATTAGAATTAGCATTGTGTTACAATATATCTTGACGTACTAATTGCTTCTGCCTGACTGGACTTGTGCACATACAGCAGACGACAGCAGCCTGGTCTCTCTCCACCTGTGCTGTTCCCATCTAGTGATGGAGAAACCAAAGCTTTATGAAGCACTGACCCACAACTGGGCTGAAGACAACACACTGCTCCAAGCATTTGATACAGTCAGAACAAGACACCTGCTGTCTGTCTGTGAGAACTGCATCTGAGCAGTAGGTGGTGGTTTTGGATCTCACATATGTCAAAAGCTCGTAATTGAGTTTCTCTAAAAATATTAATGTTATTTTATGTAGACTTGATGTGGCAAATATGTTTGAATTTGCAGTATTGATAGTATATAGTTGCTGGTGCTTCTTCAATATTGTTTTTTACAACATAGGTGGAGCATGTTTACCATTTAGTCAATTCAAAGATTTTTAGTCATTTTATTTTATTTATGTCTCTATAGCATGTGGAGGCATCTCTTGGCCATATAGAATTTTCCCTGTTGTATTTTGACTTTCAGTCCAGAGGCAGGTTTTGTGCATCAGACGCTGATGAGTGTGTCCAAAGTTGTCTGTAGTCTTTGTAAATCTACTGAGCACTAGGTAGCCACGTGTTGAGAAGCTCTTTCATTTCATTCACATTTTTCTCCTGCTTTGGGTTTGAGCATACTGTACATTGTGCTCCTGTCTTTTCTTTCATTTGTTTCGTTTATGGCTCGGGAAGGTGAACTTTTGTTAGAGCTTTTGTTTGTTGTTTTGGTCACTGCTCATCTCTGAAGGAAATAAATTGCTACCAGTTGGTTGTGCTGGTGTTGCTCGGGGTTAATATAGTGGGAAGAGAACAATATGTTGCATCTCATTCCTCCTAGACGAGGGGAGTAACAGGGAGATGAACTTTTTCCTGGCTAAACGCTTAGAAGCAGCATTACTACAGTATGTCACCAAAGAACATCTTGAACAGAGCAGGTCTAAGACAGACAGGAAGGAACAGAAATTAATCTAAATGTCTGTACTGAATAGAAAATATGTTGACAGTAATCTCTTTTGTCGCGTGATGTCAAAAAGCGAGGAATGTTGGAAACTACGCTTCAGAAGTTAGGTATTGTGAGATAGTGTTTGTGTGGCTGTGCTGTGTTGACTGTTTTCATTCCAAGTGTTATCTAATGTTTACTGATTGACGAGTTACTACAACTGGTTTACTTTTTACATAAATCTCCATTGGTCCAATCAGACAACCCAGCCACAAGACGGGACTGACAGAGCTGGTTTCCTCTTTCCTGTTCTTGTGAGAAAGTGATCAGTTGCAAAAAGTATATAAGAGGATTAATGACATTGCAGTTTTTCACCCTTCAATTCTTTTGCGAACTGAAACTGAATTCCTCCCTGTCCTTTAATCCTGAAAATCTATGCTAATTCCTTTAGTTTCAGTCATAGAGTTTCTGTAGTATTTTTAGTCTAAGAACCCTGCAGAATATCTTGTTTAGTGTGAGCGTTGACCAAGAACCCATACAAATTATAAGAAGTCTAGAGAAGCAAGCAGAAAATGATAATAACAAGAAGAAAAGAACGGTGATGAAATATAATTGTCACCAAACCGATTTGTCTGTCATCGTTTGTCCTGGGGCTCATTCTACCTCATTCTACCGCTTCTTCCCCGTAGGGGTCGCTGTCCGTATGGGCGAGAAACGGGTTCACCCTGGACAGGTCCACAACCAGTCACACGCACACTCACAATTTAGCGTTTCCCATTAGCCTAACTGCACACCTTCTTGCTGGGCGGCGACAGTGCTGACCACCACGCTGCCTTGCCCTGGAACTGTCTGCTTTTCCAACAAACTCACAGGAGAGCTGAGGAAAGCAGCAGACTAAAGCTGTCAACCACACACACACACACACATCAATCACAGTTATAATGATCAATTAGTCATTTAGCAGGTGTGGAGGATGATAGCTGAGCTCATTTATGTTATAGCTTTTTAGTTAGTAGTAGTTGTAGTTTAGTTTATATTTGCCTTCTTGCAGTTCACCTCTTTTAAGTAAAGAAATAGGTTAAAGATGTTAGTCAGTAATCAGTAAATACCAATTAGTCAGAATGTCTGAATCGGTTTTAAACTGGTAGAGTTGAGTATAACATAACAAGTAGTATAAGTGGTCTATAAATCTTTATTTCAGCATTACACAAGGTGTTCACTTAAAGACAATGTCTTTTTTAATGGTTAGTTTTGTTGAAGCATTTCCTCTTGTTTAACACAGCTTTAAGACCCCAACATTTAGTTTGAACTGACCAGATGAGTCACTGCTCTGCCCTTCTTCATACCAAGAGTAAAGCAAAGCTAGTTTCCATTTATGATTTACTTTCAGCAACGTTTAGGTCGGTTATATACAATTGATGCAAGGAGTCAGATGTTACCGAAAACTGAGCAATCAACAGAAGTAACACATTTTGGCTTTTATTACAAAAATGAACGTGTTGAACATCACTTTCGCCTTCAGTAATAGAATTACATTTTCAGTTTAAGAACTAAACCAAGTCAACTTTGAACCTAACTACACTGCCCCCTGCTGGCGACCCCTGTTCTCCCCTTAAGCTGGATCACTATGAGATGCCCAACCCCAGTTTATAGTAGAGACACCACTTCTCCTGGAGGGAAAATTCCCCTGCCTTCCTTTAAAAAGTCTAGCAGTTCCATCATCTCAAACGGGAGGTAAACAAATTTCTCATCTACTGTTGTGCAAACGTATCTACTTTACCATAGTGACGCAGTCGTAGATTTGTTAGACATGTCCTGGAAGTTTTCTTCATGTCGTTTTGCTGCACAAGTCTTTAACATTTAGGCTGATCTCATAGCGGATGAGCGAGTAGATGAAAATCATGTACTTACTGCAACTTGTAAGTTCCTCTAACAGAAACTTAAATGTCGACATTTGAAATACACCATTAAAAGAGGAAAATTGCTGGGATGTACTGTACAATGTTCTATTATACAGCAGGACTGCCTTTTAAAAGCTTTCATTAGAGGGAACTAGTACAAACAAGCTGACCCGTCTCACATGTAAGAACATGAACTTAAGATGACACCTACATGATTTCTGGACAAAAGAAAGACTTTTACTACCTCAGAATGGAAATCAACAACTTTGTAAAAAATAAACATACAAGACAGGTTTTTGAGACAATTAAATTACAGATAGGATATCATGGATGATCGTACAGCAACATTTATGTATTTGCTAGAGTATTGTACTGCCAAAACACAGTAGAATAATATTATGGTAGAGAATGACTAAGATTTGGCTCAAGACTGACACCCCCGCCTCAACCCTAAGCCCGACAGTCCTCCACTGTCATTAAACAAACAAGTGCAAAAAATCTACTGTTGGCCTTCTTTCTTCTCTCCCTCTGTTGAGCTCGAGCTGCTGCCACTGCTGTCCCGCTCTGCTGCCATCTGCAGGAAGTAAGGAGTCAGTTAAAAGTTGGATTGATTTCCTTTATAAAATATGTTCTTATGAAGACCCCATTTCAATTACTACATTATTTGTGGAAATACCTTCTTGTAGGCCATTTCAAAGAGTTTGAGAGACGCCTGCTGCAGGTTAGTGGCCGCCTGTTTGATGTTCTCCCCTGTTTCAGTGTCTTTGTTGGCCAGAAGATTTTGTACTTTTGAGATCTCCTCCTTCAGCTTGGTGCACTGTGTGGTTGGATATGAAGCAATACGTTTTCTTGTCAAGCATCAGTTTGTTTCTCCAGTAGTATAATCACATAGTTCAAGAGTAAAGCATTAAGTATGAACAAAATCTTGTTTTACCTCATCAGCTGGAAGCTGATCCTTAAACTCCTCCATCTTAGATTCTGTGTCATGGATTATACCTTCGGCCATGTTGACAGCTTCCACACGATCCTATACAAGAAAAGTTATTGATTTTCATTCATCACCTTCCCCCATCACCCTGGTTTCTGCTAGTGGCACTGTGCACCAATGCTTGTATCACCACAAGCGGTGAATGATGTTGTTTCACTGTTTCGGGGTAATGGAACAAACTATATGAGCAACAAAGTGCATACGTGTTATGTTATGATATACCTTCCTCTTATGTATTTATTTACTTATTTTAATTGGTTTTTGTGTTGTTGTTTTTTTTGTTTTTTTTTCACAAATCATGGTTATCATGGTGTTGGTAATGCTGCACTTGTACTTATAGTCGTTGTGTGGTTATTGTTGTTATTGCTGCTGTGGTTACTGTAGATGTCGCTGCTTGTCATTATCATCATACCTACCAGGACTGTTAACAATCAATTTCATCACTATAACTTATTTACGTAATGTTAGCTATACCCTGTTGGTTGTACTACGTATCTTGTTGTCTGTGCTTCCTCTTCTCACCCCCCCCCCCCCCTTTCTTCCTGTCCAATCCAGAGACTCTCATTTCATCTTGATAGACCAATTAAAACAAAGATCTTCAAAGAGGGGTTCATAGTTTATGTATCCCTTTTGAGAAAGCAAAACTGCCCACCACAATACAACATCCAGCAACATCCAGACTAGAATTGTAATTGTTAATAAAGAAAAGGGTCCATGTTTGCAGGCTTTACCTTTCTCCTCCTGTCTTCTTCTGCATACTTCTCAGCATTTTTGATCATGTTCTCGATGTCATCTTTACTGAGACCTCCTGATGACTGGATCACAACTGAGGAGCAGCAAGAGTGGTAAAACAATGTTAACATGACATTTAGCAACACCACTTACCTGGAAGGATCCACAAAGGATAGGTATGAATAACATTCACAAATATGTATTAGAAATCTTGGCTTAATGTCTACAGATTTTTGGCACCTACTCTGTTGTTCGCGGCCTGTGCCTTTGTCCTTGGCAGAGACATGGACTATGCCATTGGCATCAATATCGAAGGTGACCTCAACCTGAGGAACACCACGGGGAGCCGGGGGGATTCTGTAGGAATGTAAATAGTTAAGTAGTAGTTAAAATAGTAGTTGAATGCTTAGATAGTAGGATGCAGGCAGAACACAGAACAAGCCGATTGCATTAAAGTATAGTTTGAAATACACACATCAGGTTTCGGGAATAGTAGAGACACCAGATGCACCCAGACAAGGGTCATTAAACAGCATGTGAAGAAGGGGGTCTAAGCAGAAAATCAGATAAGTAGGGAGTGAAACATGTGAATGTCTGTAGAAGGAATGTGCTTGGATCCATAGGTTATGGGGTCACACAGCAACGGAGAAGATAAGACACCAATAAACCAGCCATGGAGACGAAGACCAGACCACGACATCGAGATCCTGTTACACCACAGAAAGATGCTCTGTCCAGCATAAAAGTGTGGGTCGAGGGACAGACAGTGTCAGTCAGACTTCGTGCCCTGACTATATGCTGTATAGTATAGAGACAGACTGACCCAGGCCTGTACATTATTATTCTTCAAGTTTGAAATAAAAGCAAGACTGATTTTTATCAGACGTTTCTCCTCATCATTCAACGAACGCGCAGAGCTGGGATTGGGAGAGCAGCTCAACAATTTGGTGACCCCGACGTGATGGTGAAGGAGAGACAGATTTGGAACGAGAACTGAGGACCTGTTTGTTAAACAGTAGCCTGGCCAGGATTAAAACAAGGTAAGCAGAAAACCTGTTAGGATTCGAATTTCTGCATATTGAAAACTCTAAAATAACTGTGTCATGGATAGGAATCCAGTTCTGTAAATTAAAATTTGAAGAATAATAATTAATTAAAAAAGAAAAAGGATAAGAGTAAAGTTAAAAGTAAAAAAGAAAAAGGATAAGAGATAAGTTAAAAGAAAAAGAGTAAAAAGTGTAAGAGAAGTGAAATCACGGGTGTGGTGCCTATAATGTCCTTGTCAGGACATTAAAAGACTGAGTTGTGAACCTCTGTTGTGATTGTGATACAACTAAAACTATGGCCACTAGTTGGAAAACTGCAGACACAAATTAAAAACAAAAAGAAAAAAAAGGGGGCAGTGTCTGAAAGATTCCGGGTGTAGGACCCCTAGGGACTTGGTGCTCCCTTAAAATATTGTATGTTAGTGGAATAGTTGTTGATGTGTTGAAGGGTTGAAAAGTCACCGGTGAGAGAGTGAAAATCTAATGGTGATAACAAAGTGTTTTGTTTGCTTGTTTGTTTGTTTGTTTTTCTGTCTCACTCCTGTGAGTGAGAGAAGTGAAATCTCAGGAGAATTGGATCTAGAGTGTGTTGATGAAGGAGGCTGCAGGCCACTGACAATGTTGAATCAGTGGAAAAAAACTTGTGAACACTTGATAAGTGATCGACAAAGAAAGATTTATGATGGTAAATATGAAGAATTAAAAAAGAAGGGAGCTTGGAAAGATGAGGGCAGAGGAGATCTAGCAGAAGTTTTAGCCAGAGAGGATGTGGCTGTGACAGTATGGACTTGCTCCCCCACTAGGGGGAGCTATTTGGACTTTGAGTTTGTTCCTTGTTTGTTTCCATACTGGTTCTCCATACACACCTGTCTGTTATTATCATCACCTGGTCTTCATATACCCACTTCAGTCTGCCGTTTGTTGCTGGTGTGTCATTCCTGTTTGCCTCATTCGTTTGTTCTCCCTCTTCCCCAACCTCTAGCTCTACCCAAACTTGCGTAAGTCAGTCAGTCAGTCAGTCAGTCAGTCAGTCAGTCAGTCAGTCAGTGTTCATAGCCTGTTCTTGTTCCTGCTTTGCAGTGTTTTTGTTTGGTAGTGTAACTTTGTTTGTTTTTCCCGCTTGCGGTGACTTTGTTTTGTAGACAGTCAGTTAGGTTCGTTAGAATAAGTTTTGTATTATCCCGCTTGCGGTGAATTTTGGTTTTGTAGGATTTTCATAATTAGCGCATAGTGTGAATTTGATCCACTATTGTTTTGAGTTCTTTGTTTTGCCAAATTGTAGTTTCTCCAGCTCAGCTGTGATTTTCTGTTTGTCCTTTATTTAATAAAATCTTGTTCAAATTCAACCTACTGGGTTCATTTGCACCTGGGTCCGACCTCACCTCGTGTCTGGCTCGTAACAGTGGCTGCATAACAAAAGAACAAAGAAGAAGTAAAAGGTTTAATGGTGAAGAGAAAGTGGAAAACAGAATTAGAAAATAGGTGAATAGTGCACAATATGGCATTGGCAGCATGGGGAACTAAAATCATTGCAAAAAGGGGGAAAGACAAGACAGAGTTAACACCACACACCACAGTAGGGCAGACACGACCACCGACATATGTAAACATCTATCCTGATTTAAAGCACACATCTGCACTTACTACGCTGCCCCCACCGTATAAACAGATGCCTCTGTGGAATGTGAAGGGAGGTCAGTTAGATGTAGAGGAGCAGCAGGACAGTGGAGGAGCCAGTGGAGTAGATTGGAGCAGAGATAACGAGACTAGAGAAGCGATGCGTGTGCTTGCTGCAGCTCAGCAGCAAGATCAGGAATTAATTAAGAGAAAAGAGATGAGGAAGGAGGAACAGGCAATAGGATGGAAGTCAGGGATAGAGTTAGAAGGAGAAAGTAGAAGCAAAGTGACGAAGAAGGAGAGGAAGCTTTTAGAAACAGGAGAAGAAGGGAAAGTAGGAGACAAGAGGAGAGTGAAAGGAGGAGTCAAGCAGGGATTGACGTCACCATTAAGGGAAAACTGACAACACACACAGACGAGCCACCCGTGTCCCACAGATATGACCTTAGACATGGACGTAATTCAGCACCAGGTGGTGAGTATATACATCACCAATACCCCTTGCTTTCAAAAGGGGGCAGAATCCAATATAAACCATGGCAGTTTGGGGATATGACAGCAATTTTAGAGAAACTTCCACATCCCACAGAGGGTGGGGGAAGGTGGTTGAGCAAGTTGGAGCAGTTGACCATGGGCCAGAGACTGGGAGTAGGTGATTTATGTCATATGAAATTATGTCCACCTGGGAAGTAGAACAAATAGAGGTGAGGCAGGACTGTTGATGGTAGATGATAGTGAGCCATTTGACCAGTGGGCCACAAATGTGGGTAGAGCTATGAGAGAACGTTTCCGGGTCCCTAGAGGCCAGACACATCACGAGCAAACCAAAGAAGGGGGAGAAACCGGCCACTTTTTTACATAGGTGTAAAACAGAATGGGTTGATGCTACGGGGGTGAACCACACTCCACTCAAATGCAAGAGGAGTTGTTCAGGCGGGCAGTGTTAAAGGGAGTCAAAAGAAGTAAGACAGAGCACGGAAGATAATCCAGATGCACCGGGAGGTTCCACTGAGACGTGGGAACGCCACCTGTTGCACCATTTACATAAGGCACAGCAGAAAGAGGAAGAGGAAGGTTCAGAAATGGAGGAATTGAAAAAACAGCTGCTTAGGTTACAGTTACAGAAGGTAAGACAAGAGACTAATGATGTTAAGAAGAAAGATAAGGTAGAAAAACAGATGTTGCAACAGGCTACACAATTCAATTCAATTCAATTCAACTTTATTTATATAGCGCCAATTCACAACATCAGTTATCTCAAGGCACTTTACAAGTAAGGTTTTAAGACCTTACACAACTAAACCCAACAATTCCCACATAGAGCAGCTTTTAATTGTAGCCAATCAATAAATTGTACATTTAAATAGCAACAGTGGAAAAACTCCCTCTATAGAGGAAGAAACCTCCAGCAGACCCAGGATCAGTGGGAGAACATCTGCCTTGACCGGTTAGAGTGAAGGAATAGAGAAGAGAGAAAAGAACAACAACAACAAAACAAGCAGCAACAGACACAGGCAGGATGGTTGGACCAGCAACTGAACACTGGAGACACACGACTCTGAGTCTGATGATACCTGTAGATGAGGATAGAGAGAGACAGAAGGGGAGAAGCACAACTAGGAGAGAACAGAGACAAAGTTAGTCACATGTGGAAATGGAGGCATGTTAGTGGATAGAAGAAAAAGAGAAAAAAGAGCTCAGTCAATAAAGGACGTCACCCAGCATCTAAGTCTATAGCAGCTTAACTAAGAGATGGTTCAGAGAAACCAGAACCATCTCTAACTATACGCTTTGTCAAAAAGAAAGGTTTTAAGCCTAGTTTTAAAACTAGAGAGGGTGTCTGCTTCTCGAACCTGGACTGGAAGCTGGTTCCATAGGAGAGGAGCTTAGAGCTAAATGCTCTGCCTCCCATTCTACATTTAGAAACTCTAGGAACCACAAGCAGACCAGCGCTCTGAGAACGAAGCGTTCTGTTGGGAGCATAAGGAGCCATGAGGTCTTTAAGATAAGATGGAGCTTTATTATGAAGAGCTTTGTAGGTGAGGAGAAGAATTTTGAATTCTATCCTAGATTTGACAGGGAGCCAATGCAGAGAAGCTAATGTTGGAGAAATGTGATCTCTCTTCCTAAGTCCAGTCAGACTCTGGCTGCAGCATTTTGAATTAATTGGAGGATTTTCAAAGAGTTATTGGGACAAACTATGAGTAGCGAGTTACAGTAGTCAAGCCTAGAGGTAACAAATGCATGGATTAATTTTTCAGCATCACTCTGTGAGAGGATGCTCCTAATTTTAGCAATATTCCTAAGGTGGAAGTAGGCAGTTCTCGAGATTTCTTTAATATATGGGGTAAAGGACAGATCTTGGTCAACAATGACACCAAGGTTCCTCACAGTAGAACTTGAAGCTAACGTTATGTCATCCAGAGTAACCATCTGATTCAATAAAGAGTCTCTGTGGTTTTAGCACCAATTATAATAACCTCAGTTTTGTCTGAATTCAGTTGTAGAAAGTTATGGGACATCCAGGATTTGATATCATTTAAACAAGTCTGAAGTTTGACTAATTGGTTTGTTTCCTCTGGTTTCATGGACAAATATAACTGAGTATCATCTGCATAGCAGTGGAAATTTATAGAATGTTTTCTAATAATATTACCAAGGGGAGACATGTAAAGACTGAAAAGTATTGGACCAAGCACAGAACCCTGTGGAACAACAAAGCTAATTCCTGTGCGGATGGAAGATTGATCATGAACATGAACAAATTGGAATCTGTTCAACAGATAAGACTTAAACCATCCCAGTGCTTTTCCTTTAATCCCAATGCTATGTTCCAGTCTCTGCAATAGAATCTTGTGATCTATCGTATCAAATGCTGCACTAAGATCTAACAGGACAAGGACAGAAACTAGACCATTGTCTGAAGCTGTGAGAAGATCATTAGTGACTCTAATCAGAGCTGTTTCTGTGCTATGATGTAATCTGAATTCTGACTGGAAATCTTCATATAGGTCATTTCTACGCAAGTGGTCACATAATTGTTTAGCTACGGTTTTTTCAAGAACTTTAGAAATAAAGGGCAGATTGGATATAGGCCTATAATTTGCAAGTTCTCTAGGGTCAAGAGTAGGTTTTTTCAATAAAGGTTTGACCACAGCAACATTAAAAGCCTGTGGTACGTAGCCTGTAAACAGAGATTGGTTGATTTGATTTAATATGGACGTGCTGATTAATGGAAGAATTTCTTTGAGTCTAGTTGGGATTGGGTCTAAGAGACAAGTAGCTGATTTAGCAGAGTTAATTATTGAAGTTAACTCAGTCTGATCTATGGGGGAAAGCAGTTTAAGTAAGACATAGGTCTAACCAGCAGATCTAAGGCTGTTGGATGTGCAGATTGGTTTACGACTTTTGTTGACAGATTCTGTCAGAATCAATCTTTTCTCTAATGGTTATGATTTTATTAGTAAAGAAATTAATAAAGGTGTTGCTGCTGAGATTTAAAGGGACACTAGACTCAACACAACTATGACTCTTAGTCAGCCTGGCTACAGAGCTGAACAGAAACCTGGGGTTGTTTTTATTTTCCTCAATTAATGATGAATAATATGTGGTTCTAGAAACCCGAAGTGCTTTTGTGACACAGGTTCCTGATAACCCAGATTTATTTCCCTCTCCGTCCTAGGTTCCAGGCCACCCTCAGTATGGACACGGGCCATCCAACACACACAGCTCATATTACCCACAGCAATATGGTAGGGGTCAACCCAGGGGAGGGTGTGGCTATCTGGGACGGGGATCCAGGAGGGGAAGGGGCATGTCAGGGGAGTGGATATGCTATTCCGAGGGGACCAGGTCCCAAATAAAGGATCACACGTTGCACCTCACGCCAGTCTTGCACCAGGGGGTCAGTTTCCCGTGTGGGAACCAGAAGATTTCCCCAAAAAATAAAGTAGCCCACAGAGAAGCCTAGACGACGGGAGGGCAGACCCGTTGTTAACCTTGACAATAAAACAGACAAAACTGCCTTTTCTGGTGGACACAGGTGCGACTTTCTCCACTCTGAATGTGGGAGTGGAAAAGAAGGACCTATCATCTAAGACTGTTGAACTAGTTGGTTTCTCTGGGGAACCTGTCAAACTGCCATTAACCCAACCTCTGCCGGTCCGAGTGGCCGGCCAATCCATATGGCATTGTTTTGTTGTTTCAAGTGGCCCCCCAGTCAATTTGATGGGGAGAGACTTGTTGGTTCGACTGGGGGTTTCAATTCTTTGTTAACCTGATGATGTGATCGTTTCCCAACGGTGAATCCACTAATTGCTCCAAGAAAAGTTTGTCAGGTTGATGCAGGAAGCCTCGACGAATGTGGGCGCTGATGTATACTGGGGCCGATTGGAACAGGAGGGGGCGGTCTTCTGTCCTTTCACATGGCCTGGAAACCCTGGATCTCCCAACTGCCTCATGTCTCGTTGGCAATACATCCTGGACACCAAGCTAAAGATCTAGGTCCGATGGCCAAACGATTGACTGAAAGTACTGATTGGGTAACAATGCAACTCCCTAATGTCCAGTACTCACCTGAACACTCATCTTATAAAATTACACAAACTACATCTGATGTGGTTGTACTTGAACATCAGTTACTAACTCGGCACCATGGCCGTGAAAAATCAGATCACGAATTGGCTGCAGACATGTTAGATGCTCTGCCTGCACGTTGTGGTCACAGGGCCCCACAGATGTTGGTTTTTGCAGTTCCCTAGCTCTGGTCACATTCACCCCGCAACCCACTTCACCATTATGGCAACCACAGTATCGACAGAAAGCTGAAGCAGAGGCAGGCATAGCAGATATTATTCATGGGTTATTACAAAGTTGTGTATTAGAACCCTCGACTTGAGCGTGGAATACTCCTATACTACCTGTAGAAAAACAAGGCACAAAATTGGCAAGAATCTGTGCACAGACAAAATTGGAATTGCTTCAGGCATTACCAATTGCTCTGATGAGTGTCAGGGTGTCAGTTAATAGGCTAACACAGTTCACACCTCATGAACTGTTAACAGGAAGACCCTTACCGGGACCGGGAGAGGGACTGCAGTTAACTGCAATGCCCTGTAGAGGGTACAAAGTGTGTCATGACCAACTAACAGCTCTCGTTGCAGAATTCTCTACGCAGGTTACAGGAGCCAAAGGATCTACAGAGTGCAGGAAACCACATACGGCTGAGTGGGTCCTTTTGAAAGTAATAAAGAGGAAGTGGTCTGAGTCACGGTGGACAGGACCGTTCCAAGTGACAGAGCGAACGTCCCATGCAGTGAGACTGAAGGGAAAGGTGACGTATGATATCACTGGAGCATGTGTGCTCCAACAGATTAGCCAGAGAAGTAAGAAGTACGTGCCTCTGTAACCCCATAAGAAGGTCAAAAGCTTTTTCACTAAAGCTTGTGAGTAAAATACATAGAAAAAAAGAGATGCAGTAGAAGGTCTGGCAGACCAAGTAGCTCCCACATCCCTGATGGCGGTGCAGAACCGTATGGCCTTGGATATGTTGCTGGGAAAAGGGGGGGAGTGTGCTCTATGTTTGGTGAGCAATGCTGCACGTTCATCCCTAACAATACGGCTCCTGATGGCTCCGTCACCAAGGCATTAGAGGGACTACGGACATTATCTAAGGAAATGCATGAAAATTCAGGGACCAACAATCCCCCCGATCATTGGACGAACAAAATGTTTGGAAAATGGAAAAACATGATAATCTTGCGCAGATGCCGCCGCATTCCCCGCACCCGAGCCCCGTGTCAGCATTTAATAGCAACCGCAACAGAAGGCAGGGATGGTCCTGCTACACAGATGCCACTGCTTAGAGGAGGCGCACCGTACGACGAGGAGGACGAACAGGAAGATATAGCAGTCATGGCGGTGTTGTAAGTGGTCTCTCGGATGAGAGACCAAAAGGGGGAATTGAAGGAATGTAAATAGTTAAGTAGTAGTAAAAATAGTAGTCAAAAGCTTTGACAGTAGGACGCAGGCAGAAAACAGAACAAGCCGAATGCATTATAGCATAGTTTAAAACACACACATCAAGTTTAGAGAGTAGTAGAGGAGCACCCAGTCGCAGGTCATAAAACAGCATGTGAAGAATGGGGTCTAAGCAGAAAAAGTTGGGAGCGAAACATGTGAATGCCCGTAGAAGCAATGTGCCTAAATCCATAGGAATTGGGGCCCACACAGCAACGGAGAAGATAAGACTATCAATAAACCAGCCATGGAGACGAAGACCAGACCACGACATCGAGATCCGGTTACACCACAGATGCTCTGTCCAGCATAAAAGTGTGGGTCGAGGGACAGACGGTGTCAGTCAGACTTCGTGCCCTGACTATATGCTGTATAGTATAGGGACAGACTGACCCAGGCCTGTAAATTATTATTCTCCAAGTTTGAAATAAAAGTAAGATTGAATTTATCAGAAGTTTCTCCTCATCATTCAACGAACGCGCAGAGCTGGGATTGGGAGCAGCTCAACAGGTTCCAACACACAATCCAAAGGACATGTCAGGATCTGCTGGTGCGGGGTGAGGGAGAGCACCAGCAGTGGAAACGGATCAGGCAGAAACAACTCTTATATTTTGGGGCTTTTATTTTCACTTGTGTGAAAGATGACCAAACAGAAAATACACGCCACAATCCTCAATGCAAAAAAAAAAGGGGAAATCAAAAGTGACCAGGTTAGTCCATGCTCAATCGTCTCTGTGATATTAAACAGCTTACTTAACCCGGAACAGAGTCGGTGGCGTATCACAGCCGTCAAGAGGAGGGACTTCCAGAGAGCAAGGGGTTTAGTGTCCAGACACCAGCTTGAGTGTTCGGCTAGTGGTTAGCTGTGGGAAATCCAGGAGACAGGTATTCTTTGTGGACAGCCCAGATCTTGCGAAATTATTAATTAAATTATAGTCCTAAAGTCACAGCCAAAGCCCTGATTTTACATATATTCCTTTCCTGATACTTAATTTAATCTTACAGTCAATTCTGAGCTTGAGTTTCTTCTCATCTCATCACTTACCTCTAATTTATCTTCTTTATTCGCTTGTCAACTAGTTTCTAAAACATTGGGCTTCAATAACGTGCCTGTTAATTGAACCTGCTCTTTAATGATTACAGTGACGTTACCAGATAAGCAGAAACATTTGTGCATTTATAGTAGTTGTTTTGTTTAAAGACTCTGAAACAGCAGTTATGTCTCTATATTCATTCCATCCATATCCATCATAGGCAGGAATCAACCGTTTCTTCTATTCTCTTCTATTGATCATATTTTATATGAAAGTGCTTAATTACTATTAAAACATCTTTCCTATGTAGAGCTTCAGGTACAGCTCACTAACCACCTAAGGTACAAATATGCAGAGTGTAGTTGCATAAAGTGCTGTAGTTCTGTAACAGCATTAACATTCACTGATAAAAGACAAGCAAACCGTCATCATTTTCAGTTTATAGAGCATCTTGAAAACAGTAACACTGGTCTAAATCCAAGCTACAGCTTCATTATTGCTGTGATTACCACGTATTGTCCTTTGAAACACACATCTGGTCCAGTTTCTTCTATTTCAGCAGGAAATATCACAATTAAAAATATCACAGTGTTAAGAGGAAGCTGGCGTCAGTTCTTAGAATAAACAGCGTTACAGGAAAAAAAACCTCAAACTCAGTCATGTACTATTATAAATAAATGTGTGAAATACACTCACACGTATGTACACACCTGCGGCCAAAGCTGGTGGTAAAATAAAAGTGGTGAAGCCTTGTTCATCCACATGAGAGCTCACACATTTCTGTGTTGGACTGTGCAAAAGATCACGACCAGGCAGACCCTCATTGCCTTTTAGTTAGTTATCATGGAATATAACATCTTTTTTTAATTGCCTAAAAATAAAAAGATTTGTCCTGAGTTTTCTGTAGAATTAGTGGTGGGTCCATTGCTTTTGTCCAAAGTAAAAAACTTTCCCTTCAGACAAACTGTCAGTTAAGCAAATCGTATTATACTCTATGTGAACCAACTTTAATCATGTTGTCCAGGTCAGAAATTGTAACTTTATCGTGGTAGGTGACAGAAGTTTTCCTTTAACAAAAATAGAAAGCGGATAAAAATAAATTCTCTATAATAATAACTATTCTCATCTGTGCTTCTCTCTGCATATTCTGCTTCGGTGCCTCACTGTTGAACATTATATGTCTTGTTATGCCTGATATTTAATGTCCTCTGATTCCTCAGCTCACTAAGAAAGTATATGTGGAGTCAGGTGTTGCTGAGCTCTCTAGTCTAGTACAGAGGACGTTTTCTATGGCTATGGACCGTATTTCGTGTTAGTAGGGCTCCTCCCTCTGACTTGTGGAAGTAGTTGTAACAGGAAGAACACAACATTCAGTTAGTACTGAGACAAACAGAGACTCTACATCATGTCTGCCTTTGTCATACTGGTGCTACTGGTCTGCATGCAGGCACCAGGTAGGACCACACTGGTTTAAGTAACTTGCATGTAGCTTGTGTTTTTGCAGAGTTGATGTTGTTGTTGAATGTAATGTCTTTACATTACTGTCCACACAGCGAATGAATTTCAACTGTGTAATGTTCTGCATAATTTACACATTTTTTGGTCAATGTGATAAAATGAGGAATAATTTAGCGCTTTGTGTTACTGTGCCTTCTGCGTCTTATTTTTAATATTTATTGTGTCTCTACTGTGTTTGCAGGATCCAGAGCTGTGACTCCTGTGTTTGTCCTAAAGGGCAGTGATGTACAGCTGGACGTTAAGGAAACTGATGTTTCTATGGATTTTGTATTTCTTCTATGGAAATTCAATGGAAGAGACAGTCTGGCATCATTTTCACCTGGTGGAAAACCCAATGTCTTTAGTGATTACTCTGGAAGAGTTGAGTTAATGGCCAATTACTCTGTGAAGTTAAAGAACGTACAAGAGACAGACAGTGGAGTTTATGCTGCACGAGTTACAGTAGCTCAAGACCAAACACTGGCTGAGTACAAAGTCACAGTTCAAGGTAGGTTTGCTACCATTCAAAACACTGATAGAGCACCTATTGTCATATCTTGTATCTGTTGTCATATTTCATAGTTTTCCATCTTTCTCCCACTCAGCTCCAGTGTCTCCAGTTACTCTGACTGTGGACCCAGTGTCTAACAGCTCAGACTCCTGTAACCTCACTGTGACCTGCAGGACACTCGACTCTCACATCAGCAGCACTTTTACATGTGTCCATCAAACCTGCAGTGAAGATGGAGACAGATCAAATGTTACAACCTCTGGTGCTGTTCTCCATGTCTACCATGAGAATGACTCCATCAAGTGTAACCATAGCAACCAGGTCAGCTGGACCACAAACCAAGGAACAACAAGGATACAGGATTTCTGTCATCAATCTAAGATAAAAAACAAAACTATTGGTTAGTTAAAAAACACATTGGTTAAAATCGTTGGTTTTGATTTGTTTCTGTACAACTTTGGACATAATATTTACCAGAGATACTGGTAAGTGGGAAAGTCAAACGCCTTAACACACAGATGGTGGTTTGGTCTGTAATGTCTTGACATAGCGTAGCATTGCTTTTCGTACCGGTAACTAAGTATTTTTGTCTTCTACACCTGCTGTGGTGTCAGTTTGCATCTGCTTGGACAGTTTAATAATGAAACACGTTTTGTGTAGTTACAGGGTCGGAGGTTGCTGGTTTCTCTCTCTGCCTGGTGAAGACAGTCGTGTTCTCCGTTGGCCTGATCATTATGATGTCTGCTGTTATCACTGTCCACCTCTGTGAGACGACCAAGAAGAGAAAACTCACCCAGGAGTCTTCCTGCTGTTAATAGCCACCCCTCGCATTCTTAACCTTGAACATTCCCTGTATGGTAGACCTCATGTTGATGCTTCACATTCAGAGATGCAGCTGCCAGTGTGGAAATTACATTAACAATCGAGTCAAGATTAAACTGAATATGATTATTTACAATTAACTTCTAAACGTAATGTTGTGTTGTTGTACGTTGATATGTTAAGATTATACTTCAGAGCTTTTACAGTGATTCACATTTAAACCAGTGAAGTCTTTCTTTGATGAATAAAGATTTTCTTTAATTATGTTTAGGTTGTTGAATGTTAATGTTCTTTGCTGCTCCTGAGAAGGTTTGAAATCATTGCTTGAAATAAGAGGAAACATAAGATCATTTATGAAACGAGAAACTGTTTTTCTATTGTGTTTTCATTTTGCATTCACAGCATTCAGGAAGGACGAGCACAGACAAGCAACTAAAGCAAACAGGTTTAATAACAAATGTGTTAATTAGAACCAGATGTTGAAATAATACAAAAAATTGCTTATTCTGGGGCAACAATAAACCTAAGAGAGTTTTCAAAATTACATATTTGTTATCTTTCCTATTTTCAAAGGCACTTTGTTCGTCACAATTTCAGGAGTTCGAACATTCAAACGTTGCACATTAAAGACCATCATGTGCATCTCATGGAGGGAAACAAGAAGGAAAAGCCTCTACTCATATTAGCACTGTTGGGTTTAAATCACCAACAGCGCTGATTGCACCTGGAGATACGATTAAATAACAGTGAAATAATGTAGAAGAGTCGCTCAAAGTTTTACTTGCATTGTACAACGGGAGCTCGGTGTGATCTCAGTGTGTTACCACTTCACCCAAACTCAGCCAACTCCACCGAGCTCCTCCTGGTTCAGCTTTTTATTCACAAGAGTTGTCAGTAGAGACAAGACATGGGTGTGGGCAGGAAGCCTCAGCTGTACCATGCTTTACACACACACACACACACCCTAAAAAAAACATAGAGAGCATCCAGTAAAATGCTTTAGCCTTTGGTACAATATGACAGCGTCTACAACACTTGGAAACCAATAAACAATCACTATTAAAGCCAAGAAAACAGTCAAAGTTTAAACCACGGGTTCTTAACCTTTTTGACCTCGGGGTCTAAGTGCTAAGTAAACCTGCACATACAACACTGAACCTGGTAGTTGCTTAACTATTAATCTCAAAAATATATACTTTTGAAAAAACTAGAGAAATTCTGACAAATACAATTCTGCAGTAATAAATACATTTAAAATAATAAAAAATCAATTAATTAAAAAGTGTAGTCTCTGCCTCGCTACCTCCGTTCACAAAGCCAAACTTTATGAAGTCAGGTTTGTATTTGCGCAAAAATTTAGCCTTTGTATAGAGGTCGGCACTATTTTCACCTTCATTTGTTCGTTGTAAAAACTTCTCCATCTTCACGCAAAAGTTAGCAGCTGACTTATTCTGCTGCTGCTAATTGGAGCATGTTAACAACTGGCTGACACCTCACTGACACCTAGTGGTGAGGAGCTGCATTGTGGTCCCGCAGCCCTTGCGGCCCACAGTCGCAGAACTGACATTTCTTTTGCGGCCCACTAGCTGGTGGCCAGTGCCCAAGGATGGGCCGCGGCCCCATGGTTAAGAATGACTGGTTTAAACAACATGAAACTGTTTATTGTCACGATGCTGTTAGACTCAGTTTCACCTGTTATAGACTTTCACAGCACTTTGTTTGGTCACTTGGCTTAATACACAAAATTTTACTGTACATTCATGTAATTCATCTGCACTTAGCCAAGATCCAACCACAGATTACATTTTTTGAAGTATAATAGTAAGAGAGATGAAGACAAGGAGCAGAAGAAGATGAAGTGAATGGAGTGAGAGTCAGGGGTGATGGCAGACTGTTAGTCAGGCTGGTTCACCTCAGCGTAGATGCTCTGTGGCAGAGCTTGGCCAGTACCAGCAGATCCCACCCACTCCTGGGTCCAGCGTGAGAACCAACCAAGCAGTAGGTGGAGTTTGGAGAAAGGTTTGAATCATCACTAACTGAAAGCCTTTGCAGAGTTTGATCAGTAGGAACCTGGTAAAATAAATAAAATATGTCAAACTAAAGCTAAAAGCATCATAATACAAGTGTTGACTGATGTACAACAGTTTCCAGTGGACAAAACATTTATTTGTTCCACCTTTGTTACATTTGAGGGAGTCATATTAAAAAAAGAAGTAGACTTACCTCAGGAACTGCATACTCTGTGTTCTCCATGTGGAATATTTTCTATGCTGGTTGGTCAAGAAAAAAGGTTATTTGTCATAACATGATTACAGCACATAACCAGAGGTGTTCCTACGATCTGTGATATATTACAATCGGTGATAAATAATTCCACTGTGTCATAACTATCATTTTTAAAAGTGCAGGCCTGGTTATTTTGAGAACTTAGTGACATGTAGAGGACATATTTAAAGAAGTGTTGTGAAATATAAATATATATCAGTAAATATTTTTGACAAACTACATTTAGTTGGCTTATTTTATCCTGTGATGGTGATTATAAAAATGTATGTGTAAATAAAACAGTGATATAAAGGTCACACAGATATTACACGGATACAGTAAAAATTTTGAATATAATAAAATGGATAATGATATTGTGCATTATTTGCCTTTTAACAGCGAAAGGTTAAGATTAAAGTTAAATTTAAGGTAGTTTTAAAGATAGTTTAATAAATGTTATAGGTAATGAAGACTAAATAAATTAAAACGTTAGCTTGTAATTTTATAACAAATAAATATGAACTTACTTTGTCTTTTCTTTCGATAAAGCGCAGCAATAATTATAACAACAATGATGACAACAGGAACAACAACATATACAGGACACGCGTCTTTGGGTTCTGTAAAGAAGGACAAAACCAAATTGGTCATTTCTACCCGAGGTCATGCAACATAATGAAAACTATTAATTGAGGTTCAATTACAACTGACAATTCACTGAATTCTGGGTTTTTTTCTAACTGAGCTATTATCTAATCTGTGCAATACTACTGTATATGTTTTTGTCTTCAAGCTTACGTTGATAACAGAAATCCTGTATCCTTGTTGCTCCTTGGTTTGTGGTCCAGCTGACCTGGTTGCTATGGTTACACTTGATGGAGTCATTCTCATGGTAGACATGGAGAACAGCACCAGAGGTTGTAACATTTGATCTGTCTCCATCTTCACTGCAGGTTTGATGGACACATGTAAAAGTGCTGCTGATGTGAGAGTCGAGTGTCCTGCAGGTCACAGTGAGGTTACAGGAGTCTGAGCTGTTAGACACTGGGTCCACAGTCAGAGTAACTGGAGACACTGGAGCTGAGTGGGAGAAAGATGGAAAACTATGAAATATGACAACAGATACAAGATATGACAATAGGTGCTCTATCAGTGTTTTGAATGGTAGCAAACCTACCTTGAACTGTGACTTTGTAATTAGCCACTATTTTTTCTTGAGCTACTGTAACTCGTGCAGCATAAACTCCACTGTCTGTCTCTTGTACGTTCTTCAACTTCACAGAGTAATTGGCCATTAACTCAACTCTTCCAGAATAATCACTAAAGACATTGGGTTTTCCACCAGGTGAAAATGATGCTACATTATCTCTTCCATTGAATTTCCATAGAAGAAATACAAAATCTTTAGAAACATCAGTTTCCTTAACGTCCAGCTGTACATCACTGCCCTTTAGGACAAACACAGGAGTCACAGCTCTGGATCCTGCAAACACAGTAGAGACACAATAAATATTAAAAATAAGACAAAGAAGGTATTTCTACTGAACATAGACTCTCCGTCGTCAGGAGAAGTTATTTCAGAGTTAAATCATATAGCAAATGGACATTTTACTACATATCAGGTTTCTCCGTCCCAAACAACATTGTTCTTAAACTAGTCTTATCCTTTAGTTTTTACCTGTTCAGACAAAAGAATTTATAAATTAGAAGAGTAGATGAATAATTTTGCTAGCAGATATAATGCATCCTAGTAATATGTCCTGTTTGATATTAGTTTACTATTTATTGTGTTTAAGTTGTACAACTAAATTTGAATTTGGTTAAATATACACACAAATAATTTATTAGGAGTGATGTTAATGATGTACAGTATAAGCAATAAATTGGTGCATAAAAAGTCACTGTATAAATAGTAATGTTATTAGTAGCATTACATACTAGAACATATTAGTAATATATAATATTACACTAAGGAGTAACTGAGGTATAGAGCAAAGCACCTGTGGATGTAAGAGCATCTCTACCTTCAACTCTTACAGGTTGTCAGTGACCATGGATGAGTATTTTGTGTAAAAACTCTGGTTTCTCATCAATTAATTATTAATAAAGAAATTGTAAATTAATCCACATATTCTGATCATAGCTCATAGCTCTAACTAAACATAGAACATGTCATTCCTGCTCAGTATGTACAGTGACTGTACGGTGGGGAATGTATTTCAAAGTTAAATCATGTAGTAACTGGACATTTGACTACATATCAGGTTTTCAATTCAATTCAGTTGCCTCCACTGGGGTTTAAACCGGGATCTCCCGCTTTGCAGTGCAGCAGACTAACCGCTCGGCCATCTGAGCAGCTGAAATAGGCTGCGCGCGAAGGTCTATTAGGCCCTAAGCTTGGTAATAAACATCAGTCTGAAAACCGTTGCCTCAACTGGGGTTTGAACCGGGAGCCTCTGGGTACAGAGTGCCCCAGACTAACACCGCAGGCTACGCGGGCTTGTTGCAGCGAAACCGTAACCGTAATCACAAAAGCCACCACATCAAATGAAAGCCGAGACTTTAATCTACAACCTGTGTCAGTTTCATTTTGGAAGACTGACAATTGTTGAATTCACAGCGAGTTCAATTCATTCCAATTTAGTTTTGAGTCGAACCATATTCCCAAAAACTTAAATGTTTTTATCTGTTCAATTATTTGTCCATACATCTGTATCTCTACACCTTTGATTTCTTTCTTCTTCTTGGAAAACATTAGCGTTTTGGTTTTTCCCACTAAAAATTTAAATCCCCACGAATATGACCACTCTTCCACCACCTTAACTGCCTCTTGTATTTTTTGTTTAATGTGTGTAATATTTTTCCCCCTTTTCCACAGAACTCCATCATCTGCAAACAAGGATCGGCTTATATCACCTGGCACTTGTGCAAAAACATCATTTATCATGATGGAAAACAGTACTGGACTAATGACGCTGCCCTGAGGGAACCATTATCTACTAAATAGTTAGCCGACATGGCTGTTCCAACTCTAACCTGGATAAATCTGTTGAATAAGAAATCTCTTACCCAATTAAACGTTCTTCCTGAAATACCAATAGTATTTAACTTAATCATGAGTCCCTCCTTCCAAACCAGGTTATAAGCTTTCTCTACATCAAAGAAAACAGCCATAACTGATTCTTTATTTACCTGTGCTTTCCTGATTTCATTTTCAAGGCATATTATTGGGTCCATGGTGCCTCTGCCTCTTCTGAATCCACTCTGGTAAGGGGAAATAATCCCCTTTTTTTTCCAAATAATAGGTCAGTCTGTCAGTAACCATCCTTTCCATTATCTTACATAGGTGTGATGTTAGTGCTATTGGCCTGTAATTTCCCAGATGTGATGGATTTTTCCCTGGTTTCTTAATAGGTATAATCACTGCTTCCTTCCAAACACTAGGCAATTTCCCCTCCTCCCATACTTTATTATACAGACCCAGGAGTTTCACAGATGCTAATGTAGGGATGGGAATATCGACTCTCTGGAATCGATACTTCGATACCCGCTGGCCGATACTTTGGAGTCGATACTTTCTTAAGTATCGCTCAATACTACTCCTAATAAAAACGTGCAATTACTTTTCACTTCTGATAGTTTTTAGTTTTTTATATATATATATATATATATATATATAAATATATATATATATATATATATATATATATATATATATATATGTTATAAGATATTAAAAATGAAATGAACCATTATTTTACTTCCCCAAATATGCAATGAGCTAAGTCAGGTTTGCCCAATACCTCGATCGTTGAGGTAGTTTGGGTTGATCACACTGACATCATCCCACGTAGGCAGTAGTGAAAAAGAATCTGCACCGTAGAGCAGCTGGAACCTGCACATGCGCAGACCAGCTGTGCGGCAGAGACGTTGTTGACATACACAATATCCGCAGTTAAAATCGGCTTTAAAAGCCACAGAATTATGCGCCGAAGCTGCTGGTACATGAACATGTGCTCACACACTCACCAGCTATGCAGCGGAAACAGCCCGTGATGTTTTACTGTTAAATATTTACTGTTTTGTTTTGTTCTACTTGAGCACTATGATCTTTCAATTAAAGAAATATTTTGTATTAATTTCATTTTTATTTATTGTAATTTAAAATAGGTATTTTTTTCATATTTAAATTTAATTTACTTATTGATCTAATTTATTGTAATTCTATTATTAGCATTTAAGCAAGTATTTCTGTTCATGAGCATTATTCATGTTGCCATAAAGATATTAATCAACACTGTGCAATGATGATTTGCCTTTAAGGTGCAAAAAGTATCGGTATACTGGCCCTGTAGTTACTTGGTATCGAATCGATACCAAATTTCGTGGTATTGCCCATCACTATGCTAATGACCCTGGATGTTTTAACATTATATAACAAATGTCGTCCTTTCCAGGAGATGTCATTCCAGATTTTATTAATGACCTGGTCATTTCTACCATTGTGAATGGCAGATCCATGACACTATCGTCTACTGTATGTCTTCCTAGATCTCCATCGTGAGCTGCTCTAGTCCTCAGCCTTCCATTCACACCCTCTCTAGTCAAATTGTGAGAACTATGAATTTCAACAAGTTCCTTTGCTATCATTCCTGCTTTATCCTTATCCGTTATTGCTATTTCCTCTTCTCTCTTTAAAGCTGGGTATTTATACTCCTTCCTAATTCCTCTCATTTTCCTAATCATTCCCCAAACATCGCCAACTGGAGTTGTTCTTCCTATCTTATTACAAAAACTCTGCCAACTCTGCTTCTTCGCTCTTCGTATTGTTTTCCTCACTCCTGCTTGGGCTTTCTTATATTCCATTAAAACAACAGTTATGAGTTCTTTTTAATATTCTTAGTGCTTTAATCCTTTCTTTAACTGCAATGCTGCACTCATCCGTCCACCAGGGAACTGCTTTCCGTTTCATTCTTCCTTTACTCTTGGGAATACACTGATTGGCAGCCTCTACTATTGTTCTTTTGATTTTTTTGTCAATCTCCTCAATATCATCATTTAGATCTATTTTGCACATTTCTCTCAGATGTAGGTAAACAATTCCCATCTTGCCCTACTAAATAACCACTTCCCAGTTGTTTCCTTTTCCCTTTAATTTTTCTCCAGCCTTAAATTACGGAAAAATCGAAAATGATCACTACCTAGTGATGTTTCTCCCACCTAAGTTTCTACTCACCAACATTAGATCCAGTACTGACGTGCTCCCTGTGTGCACATCTATCCTAGTTCCCCTGCCATCATTTAAGCAAACCATATGCAATTCCTCCAACAATTCTTCTATAACTTCACCATTTTTGTCTGTTTGATCATTAAAGTCCCCACATACCAACACCCTGTTATCACCCATACCTTCAATGTGCATTAATCCCTCCAGACTTAATCTTCTACAAGGATTATAAAAATTTACTATTACCATTTTTCCCTCACCTGTCCATATCTCCACCACCACATATTCCTGTTCACCCCCTGTGCTAACCTCTCTAACTTAAATATGTTCTTTAATAAACGTTGCACATCCTCCTCCAACTCCGTCCCTCCTGTCACATCTGACCAAAGAATATCCATCCATTCTGAAGTCTAGCTGTGGTCTTAACCATGTTTCCTGAACACATACCACATCTGGTCTGAACGGCAAATCATCTATATATTTCCTAAATTCCAGTCCATTGGCTAACAAACTTCTCGCATTCCATAGATAGAACCATATTTACTACTGTCCTGTTCCCCAACCGGTCAAGGCAGATGGCCGCCCACACTGATCCTGGGTCTGCTGGAGGTTTCTTCCTCGTTAGAGAGGGAGTTTTTCCACTGTTGCTATTTAAATGTACAATTTATTGATTGGCTACAATTAAAAGCTGCTCTATGTGGGATTTGTTGGGTTTAGTTGTGTAAGGTCTTAAAACCTTACTTGTAAAGTGCCTTGAGATAACTGATGTTGAGTTGAATTGAATTGAATTGAATGTTCCTGACTTGTCTGGAGATACTACATATCAGGTTTCTCTGTCCCAAACAACATTGTTCTTAAAACTAGTGTCTTTTATCCTTTACTTTTTAGATAGATAGATAGATTAGATAGATTAGATAGATTAGATAGATTAGATAGATACTTTATTTATCCTGCAGTGGGGAAATTCTGGTGTCACAGCAGCAGCCAGAAAGACAGTCAGAAAAAATTAACATTAATTACCTGTTCAAACAAAAGAATTTATAAATTAGAAGAGTAGACGAATAGTTTTGCAGTTTGCTAGCAGATATAATGCATCCTAGTAATATGTCCTGTTTGTTATTAGTTTACTATTTATTGTGTTTAAGTTGTACAACAACAAAAAAATGCTATAAGTTTATGCAATAAATGCATTTATGCAGTATACTGCATGTATACGGTCATCCTTATACTACTACTCTCTTTGTGCTCCTACTGTAAAATATCACCAACGTGGTGAAACGTTTCTACGAAATAGAAGAAGTCCAGTTGCCATGATTCAACCTTCAAACAACTTCACCTGGATGAATGAGAATCTCCACAGACTTAACTTGGGATGGTTTAGCTTCCACTCCAACGCCTACCGCTACAGTACGTTAGCAGTTAGGTTTCAAACAAATAAGCTAAACATTAGTAAAAACGTGATTTCTTACCTTGCACGAGGCAAGATAACACCAGGAAAACGGAGCGAAGAACGACGTTAAACATATTATACAGCGAAGTATTACGACTGTCTCTCACCAAAACCCACTCTTCTAAACCATTTTATGTACAACCTTGACCCAAGCTAGCTAAGCCCTAATGACAAACAAATGAACACGCAGTACAAGCTGCTCAAGCTGCAGCTCACCCAAAAGAAGCACCGCGGGACTCACTTTTTAAGCGGAAGTCCAGTCTCCTCCAGGACACAATGGGAAAGAGTCCTGCTCTTCTTTGGAAAGGCCACTCACTGCCATCTGCCCTGTTCTCGTCAGCTTTCCTTAACTACGTGTTTGGCTTCACCTGTATCTTGTTCTCTGTCTCTCCCTAATTAAGCTGTTTTCGCAGACTCCACGTCGTCGGGTCGTCATTCCTGACCACGGAGTAGAACAGTCGAGAAGTATTTATTTCGATCCTGGACATAACTTTTTCTTCTTCTTCTTTTTCTTCGTCTTCTCCTTCTTCTTCTTCTTCTTCTTTTAGTTTTATGGCGGGTGGCATCCAGTGATGAGGTGCATTACCGCCACCTACTATGCTGGAGTGCGGATCAGGGTTAAAAAAACAACAACAACACACACACACACACACACACAAATACACGCTACTTATTAGTCCCGTGTTTTTCAGAAATGTCAGTAGTGCTCTATAACTCCCTGACTGACTGAATATGTGCTTCAAATCTAATCCCTGTGTTCCCTGTGCATCAAGTGATCTCTTCAATGTCTCCCTCTCTGACCTATATGCTTGACAGTGACATAACACGTGTTCTACTGACTCCTTTGCTTTACAAAAACCACACAGACCTGGTGTTTCCCTTACCTGGTGTGCAGTGACTTATTTAGTTTTGTGTGACCTAGTCTTAAGCATGATATTACATTGTCCTCTCTTGTGTTTCCTCATGTTGCCTCATCTTGCTCACTTCCTTCTGGGTGTTATACAGATAGTTGTTTTTTTTTTTTTGAAATTTTTGAAATAAATTATTTTAAAATTTAAGACTTTTAACTTGTTCTGGACACGTTTAGCCCTATTCTATCCACTTATTTTTCCTAAGCTACTTTTAAGAACGTTTTAAACTCTCAAGCTACAGTTAGCAGTTCTTGGAAATACATTCAGCAGTAAAGCATTGACAGCGCATTCACGTATGGAAATGCTTTTTCTAGTTATTATTATAGTTCTTCCATATGTTTTTTGGTCCAGAATGCTTTGAGCTACAGAAACCATTCAAATATCAAAATGTGCAGCTTTTTATGGACATTACTGTGTGTATACAACTTTCTTCATATCTCCTCCTGGAAATCCTTCGGCATCTAACCTCTGCCGCACGGTTTGACCTACAGGAACTGTTCAAATATTAAAATGTGCAGCTTTTTAATGGGAAGTGTGCTTCTATGCAGAATTTTGATATCTTTCATGCTTTCAGCTCCCACTGAGGACATCCAGCTTCTGCAAACAACACGGTCTGTTAATCATCTCCTGTGTTGCTCCAGCTTTGTCTCAAATGTGTCATTCACTAGTGTAATGGTTAAGCAACTGTCTTCTCATGTGGGAATCTTGAATTCAAATCCCACTTGTGATGTGAAAGTAAGGTTTTTAATGCTTTTAAACTAAACCTTTAGCACTTTTATCAATCTATTTCAACTTTCTTCTTTTTCAGCTTCAGTCTCTCATGTACACAACACAATGTACAAACCCCTTTACTGCTTTCAGCAACACTATAAACACTCTGTCAACCGTTTCAGCAGTCCATTTTAACACCTATAACTCATCAACTTTTCTGGAAGCTAATGTGGCACTAAACAGTTTCCACAGTCTACTTAGTGTCTGGTTTTACAAGTCAGACAGTTCTTTTACTTAATGCCCCATCGTCTGGTTGTTCCTGTGTTTAAAAATGGGGGTGGTCACATTTCAATATTCACACATCCTTCCCAGAGAAACAGCTTCAGCTTATAAATAGTGACTGCTGCTGCAAATTAACAATTGAATTACAATGTTGGCTGCATTTTGTGTTAGATCTAAACGTTTCATGTGCTTAACATTCACGTTTTGTAGAATTAGTTCTCAGTACCCTAACTAAAACTGGTGTGAGAAATGACCTTCACACTGCACGTAATTCTACATTAACCAAGTCATGGTGTTTGGGCTTTGATGTCTTGCACAGTGTATTGTGTGCTAATTCTATACCCACCAATCACTGAAATTCAGGTGGTGGCAGTATGACAGTTAACCAGAGTGCTTGCCTGGTACTTTGGCAAACAAATTGTCAAAACTGCCTGGATTCTGTGCAGTCCTTATGGGGGTCCACGTCTCCACTTTGTGTCAAACATATACATTCAATTTAGAAACTGTTCTGTAAGTGTGTCAGTTAACCTGTCAGTAGTGTAATGGTTAAGCAACTGTTCTCTGCTTTAGAAATCTCTTTTTAAATGTCTTCATTTCAACTGATTCAGCTTCAGCTCAACAATTTCAGCTTCTACAACCATTCAAACTAATTCTGCTTCTTTCAGCTATGTTTTAATTCTTTCAGCAATGTATTTCAACTTTCGTCAACAGTTTCAGCTTCTACAAACATTCAAACAAATTGTGCTCCATTCAGCATATTTTAAATGCTTCAGCAGTTTCAGCAATGCTTTGGAATTCATTCAGCATGGCAGCATTCACAGTGCATTTTCCTTTGGAAATGCTTTTTCTAGTTAGCATTGTGTTACAATATATCCTGACGTACTAATTGCTTCTGCCTGACTGGACTTCACATACAGCAGGCAACAGCCACAGCCACAGAAATCACATGAAGCAGCTCAACAGGTGATGTGATTTAATGAGGCCTTGTTCCCGTTAGGTAGCCACGTGTTGAGAAGCTCTTTCATTTCATTCACATTTTTCTCCTGCTTTGGGTTTGAGCATACTGTACAATGTGCTCCTGTCTTTTCTTTCATTTGTTTCGTTTATGGCTCGGGAAGGTGAACTTTTGTTAGAGCTTTCGTTTGTTGTTTTGGTCACTGCTCATCTCTGAAGGAAATAAATTGCTACCAGTTGGTTGTGCTGGTGTTGCTCAGGGTTAATATAGTGGGAAGAGAACGATATGTTGCATCTCATTCCTCCTAAACAAGGGGAGTAACAGGGAGATGAACTTTTTCCTGGCTAAACGCTTAGAAGCAGCATTACTACAGTATGTCACCAAAGAACATCTTGAACAGAGCAGGTCTAAGACAGACAGGAAGGAACAGAAATTAATCTAAATGTCTGTACTGAATAGAAAATATGTTGACAGTAATCTCTTTTGTCGCGTGATGTCAAAAAGCGAGGAATGTTGGAAACTACGCTTCAGAAGTTAGGTATTGTGAGATAGTGTTTGTGTGGCTGTGCTGTGTTGACTGTTTTCATTCCAAGTGTTATCTAATGTTTACTGATTGACGAGTTACTACAACTGGTTGACTTTTTACATCAATCTCCATTGGCCCAATCAGACAACCCAGCCACAAGACGGGACTGACAGAGCTGGTTTCCTCTTTCCTGTTCTTGTGAGAAAGTGATCAGTTGTTGCAAAAAGTATATAAGAGGATTAATGACATTGCAGTTTTTCACCCTTCAATTCTTTTGAGAACTGAAACTGAATTCCTCCCTGTCCTTTAATCCTGAAAATCTATGCTAATTCCTTTAGTTTCAGTCATAGAGTTTCTGTAGTATTTTTAGTCTAAGAACCCTGCAGAGTATCTCGTTTAGTGTGAGCGTTGACCAAGAACCCATACAAATTATAAGAAGTCTAGAGAAGCAAGCAGAAAATGATAATAACAAGAAGAAAAGAACGGTGATGAAATATAATTGTCACCAAACCGATTTGTCTGTCATCGTTTGTCCTGGGGCTCATTCTACCTCATTCTACCGCTTCTTCCCCGTAGGGGTCGCTGTCCGTATGGGCGAGAAACGGGTTCACCCTGGACAGGTCCACAACCAGTCACACGCACACTCACAATTTAGCGTTTCCCATTAGCCTAACTGCACACCTTCTTGCTGGGCGGCGACAGTGCTGACCACCACGCTGCCTTGCCCTGGAACTGTCTGCTTTTCCAACAAACTCACAGGAGAGCTGAGGAAAGCAGCAGACTAAAGCTGTCAACCACACACACACACACACATCAATCACAGTTATAATGATCAATTAGTCATTTAGCAGGTGTGGAGGATGATAGCTGAGCTCATTTATGTTATAGCTTTTTAGTTAGTAGTAGTTGTAGTTTAGTTTATATTTGCCTTCTTGCAGTTCACCTCTTTTAAGTAAAGAAATAGGTTAAAGATGTTAGTCAGTAATCAGTAAATACCAATTAGTCAGAATGTCTGAATCGGTTTTAAACTGGTAGAGTTGAGTATAACATAACAAGTAGTATAAGTGGTCTATAAATCTTTATTTCAGCATTACACAAGGTGTTTACTTCAAGACAATGTCTTTTTTAATGGTTAGTTTTGTTGAAGCATTTCCTCTTGTTTAACACAGCTTTAAGACCCCAACATTTAGTTTGAACTGACCAGATGAGTCACTGCTCTGCCCTTCTTCATACCAAGAGTAAAGCAAAGCTAGTTTCCATTTATGATTTACTTTCAGCAACGTTTAGGTCGGTTATATACAATTGATGCAAGGAGTCAGATGTTACCGAAAACTGAGCAATCAACAGAAGTAACACATTTTGGCTTTTATTACAAAAATGAACGTGTTGAACATCACTTTCGCCTTCAGTAATAGAATTACATGGTCAGTTTAAGAACTAAACCAAGTCAACTTTGAACCTAACTACACTGCCCCCTGCTGGCGACCCCTGTTCTCCCCTTAAGCTGGATCACTATGAGATGCCCAACCCCAGTTTATAGTAGAGACACCACTTCTCCTGGAGGGAAAATTCCCCTGCCTTCCTTTAAAAAGTCTAGCAGTTCCATCATCTCAAACGGGAGGTAAACAAATTTCTCATCTACTGTTGTGCAAACGTATCTACTTTACCATAGTGACGCAGTCGTAGATTTGTTAGACATGTCCTGGAAGTTTTCTTCATGTCGTTTTGCTGCACAAGTCTTTAACATTTAGGCTGATCTCATAGCGGATGAGCGAGTAGATGAAAATCATGTACTTACTGCAACTTGTAAGTTCCTCTAACAGAAACTTAAATGTCGACATTTGAAATACACCATTAAAAGAGGAAAATTGCTGGGATGTACTGTACAATGTTCTATTATACAGCAGGACTGCCTTTTAAAAGCTTTCATTAGAGGGAACTAGTACAAACAAGCTGACCCGTCTCACATGTAAGAACATGAACTTAAGATGACACCTACATGATTTCTGGACAAAAGAAAGAATTTTACTACCTCAGAATGGAAATCAACAACTTTGTAAAAAATAAACATACAAGACAGGTTTTTGAGACAATTAAATTACAGATAGGATATCATGGATGATCGTACAGCAACATTTATGTATTTGCTAGAGTATTGTACTGCCAAAACACAGTAGAATAATATTATGGTAGAGAATGACTAAGATTTGGCTCAAGACTGACACCCCCGCATCAACCCTAAGCCCGACAGTCCTCCACTGTCATTAAACAAACAAGTGCAAAAAATCTACTGTTGGCCTTCTTTCTTCTCTCCCTCTGTTGAGCTCGAGCTGCTGCCACTGCTGTCCCGCTCTGCTGCCATCTGCAGGAAGTAAGGAGTCAGTTAAAAGTTGGATTGATTTCCTTTATAAAATATGTTCTTATGAAGACCCCATTTCAATTACTACATTATTTGTGGAAATACCTTCTTGTAGGCCATTTCAAAGAGTTTGAGAGACGCCTGCTGCAGGTTAGTGGCCGCCTGTTTGATGTTCTCCCCTGTTTCAGTGTCTTTGTTGGCCAGAAGATTTTGCACTTTTGAGATCTCCTCCTTCAGCTTGGTGCACTGTGTGGTTGGATATGAAGCAATACGTTTTCTTGTCAAGCATCAGTTTGTTTCTCCAGTAGTATAATCACATAGTTCAAGAGTAAAGCATTAAGTATGAACAAAATCTTGTTTTACCTCATCAGCTGGAAGCTGATCCTTAAACTCCTCCATCTTAGATTCTGTGTCATGGATTATGCCTTCGGCCATGTTGACAGCCTCCACACGATCCTATACAAGAAAAGTTATTGATTTTACAGTTACTTTTAAGATTCTAATTAATAAAAATAAAATCAATACTACTCAGCAGCATGCCAAATAATTCTGAATTAAAGCAGAAGAAGACTAGAATTGTAATTGTTAATAAAGAAAAGGGTCCATGTTTGCAGGCTTTACCTTTCTCCTCCTGTCTTCTTCTGCATACTTCTCAGCATTCTTGATCATGTTCTCGATGTCATCTTTACTGAGACCTCCTGATGACTGGATCACAACTGAGGAGCAGCAAGAGTGGTAAAACAATGTTAACATGACATTTAGCAACACCACTTATCTTTGACAATTAAACATGGAAGGATCCACAAAGGATAGGTATGAATAACATTCACAAAAATGTATTAGAAATCTTGGCTTAATGTCTACAGATTTTTGGCACCTACTCTGTTGTTCGCGGCCTGTGCCTTTGTCCTTGGCAGAGACATGGACTATGCCATTGGCATCAATATCGAAGGTGACCTCAACCTGAGGAACACCACGGGGAGCAGGGGGGATTCCCACAAGAGTGAATTGACCCAGCACCTTGTTGTCGGCTGCCATCTCTCTTTCACCCTGACAGACCTTGATCTCTACTTGTGTTTGTCCATCAGCTGCTGTTGAGAAGACCTGTGAGGATTGAAGAAAGGAATCTCAACACAGCCTATTATGTGTCATATAGATTTGTCCTGAGGACCGCAATGTTCACGCAGAGTCTTCAGTTTACATACCTGGCTCTTTTTGGTGGGAATCGTAGTGTTCCTATTGATTAGTTTGGTGAAAACTCCACCCAGAGTTTCAATACCAAGCGACAGTGGCGTTACGTCCAACAGCAGCACATCTGTGACATCACCAGCCAGCACGCCACCCTGAATGGCTGCTCCTATGGCAACAGCTTCATCAGGGTTGACCGACTTGCTTGGAGCACGACCAAAAAGGTCCTGAACTGTTTGCTGAACCTATAGAAACACAAAGCAGTTTTTGTGTGTTGTAGTTATAACTGAATCAGTATAATGCCACAAAGCATCTTATGGATGAAACTACAACTTTCATTAGAGAGTAGCTAAACTATTGAACATACAGCCTCAAAGTACAACTTAGATCTTGTACAAAGTACACTCAACAGACCTGATGGTCATATACAATGCTTAATGCGTAAATATATGCTCTGATCATACCTTTGGCATGCGGGTCATGCCTCCAACAAGGAGCACTTCCCCTATGTCTGCCTTGGAGACCTCTGCATCCTGCATTGCCTTCTGGCACGGGGCTACAGTGCGGCGGATCAGGTCAGCCACGATGCCCTCAAACTGAGCGCGAGTTAGCTTCATGTTAAGATGTTTGGGCCCAGATGCATCCATTGTCAGGTAGGGTAGATTGATGTCAGTCTGGTAAATACAGTGCAAATAATATAATTTCCTTTAGTTGTATCACTTGTATGTAAATGTATCTTCTAGGTCCTGTGTCTGTAACTTCAGGGAGCCATCTGCATCATCTTTGTACCTGCAGTGAAGACGACAGCTCACACTTTGCCTTCTCGGCAGCTTCTCTGACTCTCTGCAGAGCCATGTTGTCTTTTGTCAGATCCACACCAGACTGCGATGACATGAAAACAGCACACTTCAAAACCCAGCTCTGAAGTATGCAAAAGAGGATCTCCATAGAGACTTTCTTACCTCTCTCTTGAACTCCTTGACAATGTGTTGGAGGAGATGCTGATCAAAGTCTTCTCCTCCCAAGAAGGTGTCGCCATTGGTGGACTTCACCTCAAAAACTCCTTTCTGGATCTCCAGGACTGAGATGTCAAATGTTCCTCCACCAAGATCATACACAGCAATACTGGAAGTAGTAGGGAGTATTTTGAATATCTCAGGTTCACTAACATAACTGTCTCTATATTAAAATAATAATAATAATAATAAATCAATCAGTAAAAGTGTTTGTTCAGCTCTACTCACATTTTATCTTGGGTTTTGTCTAGGCCATACGCCAGCGCTGCAGCTGTTGGTTCATTGATTACACGCAGAACATTCAGGCCAGAAATCTGACCAGCATCTTTGGTGGCCTGATAATTAAAGAGATTCATCAGAAATCGAATGAATGATTAATGCAAACTAAAAATGAACAAAAAAAAAAACTACAACATGTAAACAAGGTGACATTGAAAAGAGGATAAATTAGTAATGGTGCTTGTTGGACAGCTGAATCAGAGTTCTGACACAGAACCCTTAATTCTGAATGATTCAATTTTCTCTGATTATTTTAGTCCTTGTGCAGCCTAGTGAGTGTGACTACAGTGTTTACCTGTCTCTGAGAATCATTGAAATAGGCTGGTACAGTGATAACAGCGTTCTTCACTTTGGTTCCCAGGAAGTTCTCTGCAGAACATATTAAATTAGAACTGATAAATGCTCAGATTTGGAACAAGTCAACAATGTCAAAAGCACATTACTGATATATGTGAATACCAGCAGTCTCCTTCATCTTCATGAGAACAAAAGCTCCAGCCTGGCTGGGGGAATACATCTTTCCATGGGCCTCTACCCAAGCGTCCCCATTCGATGCACGTACAATCTTGTAGGGCACATTCTTCCTGTTCATGAGAAGACAACTTCTGTTAGGAGGACTTTGATATGTGAAGAGTTTATGAATCTTTCATTTGAAATGAATAGCATAACACAAATGGCTGAAATGAACTCACAGGTCTTTCTGGACCTCAGCATCATCATAACGACGTCCAATTAGTCTCTTGGTGGCGTACAATGTGTTCTGAGGGTTGGTGACGGCCTGGCGTTTAGCAGGCATGCCCACTAGACGCTCGCCCTCTGCTGTAAAAGCAATGACCGAAGGAGTTGTTCTGGCTCCCTCTGCATTCTCCAGCACCTGAGAGTCAAACACAACTGACTGTTCACAGAGGCATGTTTACACTGGCTCCTTTGTTGATATTGATAATCATCCCTCAAACCGAAATAAATACCTACAGGCACTTCTTGTATTTGCATACATTAACGGCTTAAGGTTTCTTTGATCACCAGTCTCACAACAATAGCATTTTGACTATAGCAAGAAAAGCTTGGGCTAAAAAAAACATTATGGCAACAATATTTTATTGCACAAGTAACAGAAAATCTTGGATAACTCCATGTGTAATTTTTAGCCTAGGGAACATACTCGACTCCAATACATGTGACAGACATGGGAACAGTCTGCTCATCCTTACCTTAGCCTGCTTTCCTTCCATTACTGCAACACACGAGTTGGTAGTTCCCAGGTCAATGCCAATGACCACACCTTTGATGGCTTCTGATCTGCAACACACGACACAGACACATCATTTATATAGACCATGTATGCAATACAGTCATCAACAGTGATGTCTACATCATTATACTACACATTACACAAACTATGACTTAACTGGGGTACGGACTGACCACTCCAGTCAAAGTCTTTAATCTAGTTCCAGTAACTATTGCCTGAACGCAATTTTTAAACAGGATCCTTTGAGCCGTCTTATGCGTTTGTGTGGATACTTACGCATAGTCTCTTCTGGACAGAGCTCTGACAACATTTGGTTGGAAGCCACTCCAACATGCCTAAAAATACATGACACATATGTTAAACTGTTGTTTAACTGTAACAACAACAATCTATGTTTCCATTCAAACATTACTGTTACTGAACTTTAATAGAGGCAAACCGACTTATAAATATGCAACATTATTATAAGTACTCCATGACGTTAAAATCAAGAGAACACGAAACCTCGAAAGACAGCAGTAAAATATCTAAAAATCAGTAACCAAATATAGCCATCAATTAACACTAGCGGTATACGAAACTACTAGTTCTAAAGATCACCGGTTAAACTCGTGGTGTGGCAACACACTGAAGGTCACAGTGAATGACTGATGAGCTCCAGTTCTGCCATCACTGAAACACCTTCTGATAAAACACATGCTAGCACACTTTGGTGGGGGACAGAACAATGACAGTTTAATTCGTATAATGCAACGCGTGCCTAACACACACTGAGAACAAATACTACGTCAAATGTACAACGGCACGTTACCGACTAATGACTCCAACACTGGAAAGCGACAATGAAGTTATAGTTAAATGAATGTTTTGCGCCCGACGCCACACAATTTTTACGTAAAACTTGTCTTGCAATAAGCGACAGTCAACATCTGTACCACATATTTAAAAAGCCACGATTCAGATGGCCTCCAGCTAACTAGCTAGCTTGATTGATTTCAAGGCTCTCTGGCGTAACAGTAGTGCCAATTGTTAAAATTAAATCCACCCATAACGGCTCATTTAAATTTGGTTGAAACTCACCTTTTTGACCAAGGAAGACACATTTCTCGTACAACTCCTGGTTGGGAAAGTCCTTGAAACAGTTCGGGCGACACTCAACATTTTGACAACTCGGCTAACGGTTAGCTAAACTGACTAATTTGACCACGGTGTTCAATACCGAAAGGTGAAGTGTTAAAGATCAAAGAAAAACAGGCCGAAATGATACAAATTCCAGTGTTGGAGCTTCACACGGTGTGTGCAGGAGCGCAAGTCTTTGGACTTCTAATGCAACTGCGAAGCTTCTTCTGGAATTATCCAACACATGTTGCACCAGTTACCGCCGAAGGACCCCGAAATCGGGTCGATTATCTGCTGCCTGAACAAATTATGTCACGCTTAAAAAGATTTAAGTATTTGGGAAATTATCTTAAGGAATAAATAGCTAATTTGGCACACACAACGTAAGAACAGATACAATTATTAGGAATGCAAACCACTTGACCCATTTGTTTTCTCTTTTTGTTTTATTTTTATGGACATGCACACACTAGGGCAAGCTTACGTAGTGAGTATGTGAAGGTCATGATGCAACGAGGAGTACGTCGGTTTTCGTGTGTATTACATCAGGGATGCTTTAGGCACATACCTGCTGTACCATGAATTGTCATAATCAAATTGTTTACAATAACAGCAATACACTCCAAAAGTATAATAAACATACATCGCTAAGCTGAATTTGAAATTAGAGAATGTGGAGTACGTTTGGTAGTACATTGGCTAATATCGATTCAAGTGTTTGTGGTCGTCAGATATATTGTTTTTTGTGACTAGTAGTTCCCTTTTCATCATCACCTTACTTTGTAGACAATGACAACTATCCTCAATAAAATCAGTGCATTACAATATTTCAGCCATTTCAGCAACAACTGATCTGTAAAATATAAACATAATAAATAATGCATTACTTTCATTAAACCACACACATTTATTGTTAAAAATACATATATGGCCGTACAGTATGAAACACTGAATAGTATCGTAAATATTATATATATATATAGAGAGAGAGAGACAATTCTGCAAATGGTACAAAAACGATGGCAGAGAAAGTAGTCAGCATTAATTCATACAATTAACATAAGTAGCCATTTTCTCATAATAATAAAAAATGTTTACATACAATTTTGTGATTTATAGCAATGTGATTGCTTCAAGAAACGCTATGAACTGTATATGTAATCGCTTACAATTTTAATGTTTGACCTCTGGGGGGTAATGTTGCTTAGTTAAACCCTGCAAAACATTACACGAAGAAGACGAAAACCGGAAATTTTGACAAGATGGCGGAATGTGAAAATAGTGGCGGTGCTTCACATCTGGTGAACTCAGACAACGAACCTCAGAAGTTAACTGACTTGTTAGATCAAGGGTGGAAAATATTTGAGCAGGTAGACAGTACGAACGAGCCTCTGGGTTCTAACAGTATTCAGGTGAGAGTAAAACGCGGCATCAGTATGTTAGAAGCAGCCTCCAGAATGGCGGCTCAGCTCGACCTGTTCAGTCGTAATGAGGAGCTCGAAGAGGTCGCTACGGTTGACCTGAAGTGTCTCCTGCTGCCAGCTCTGTTGGGGGCTCTGACCATGAAACAAACTGGCCGAGAAAAACGACTAGAATTTGTCCAGACGTCCCGGGCTTACTTTATGGACTTCTTAAAAAGATGTAAAGAGTATAACATATCAGAGTTTGAGCTGCCAAAGTCGACGAATGAAGGCACAAGCCCTGAAGAAACGGAGAATGTGCTCTCAGCTGCCAAGGTGGGTTGTTCACAGATCAGCAACGTTATAGGCAGTACAACACAAAGCGCTCATAAGACTCACACATACTAATACATACGAATAATACAAAATGTAGTGTAATGTAGATACGTGTCTGAGCGAACGTTAGAATGGAAATTCATAGCAAGAAATACGCGCACAGCTAAATACTGCACCTTAAAGTCAGTCAAAAGTTGAATGTTCGGTTTTTAATTGGACACACTGACTCATGGTTCATTAGTGAAACCTGTAGTGGGTCAGCTGTGTCACTGTTTTACTGCACTCTGAAAAGCAGTCAATTATGTAAATGATACAGTGGTGTCCTATGCTGTGGTGACTCTCAGCGTCTACCTATGTGTTAACAGGGAGTCACCTTTCAGTGTGGTGGTGTCACAACAAGCGATAGTGGTTTCTGAAACACCTGCATCTGCACTCAAAAATAAAGCAAAAAGGCAACAATCAGCATGTGAACAGTCACCAAGATCACATGGTTGTTTAGATAGTGAGGGTGGGCTTATGTCCTGCATACAGACGTAAAGGCAGACAGGCAGCTACTGGTCAGTATAGATTGAGTCATCACAAATACACAGGACAGCATTTTTAAATGAAGTTCTCACTCATCATCATAGCCTCTCAAAATATAACTGTGACCCTTGTATCATGATATGCTTTGTATCAGCAGATTCTTGCCAATACACAGCCCCATGTTCTGTGGTGACATTTATAACTTGAAGTAAACAGCAGACTGTTTAATACATGCTAAACGAAAGTCACTACGTCACATTGAGCGACAAATTTATGTCACATTAAAATGAGCAGAGAACTTACGATTAAAGCAATGTTGACTGACAAATAGAGAGATGGCAGACAAAAGCAGCCTGTAAGCCTGACAAACAAAACAGATATTTCTGAGTGTTGCACCATTTGGCAAGTCACCAGATTTGTAAGGTATTACTTGGCAAGAAACGTGGTGCATGTAGACAGTTAGCACTAAAATTTCTGAAAATGATCCACAAACTGTGAAAGAGGTACCACATTTCAACATGCACTGTATATTTGCCTTGGTAACCACAAAACATGACATGATCACTATTCCAAGTTGAAGTGTGCACTATATGACATTTTGGCTAAATTATCACCTAACCCTGGATGTGTCTTTATATCAGATGTTTAGCTATATGTACCTGTACTGGGACAGCTGAGAAAGATACAGTAGGCTAGAGCAAGCTGAACACACCAGGGATCAGCACTTTCCATTATTTTACCACAAATGTCTTCACATCTGTCTGAATTTTATGAAACTGCAGAGCATTGCAATCTGTTAGTGGGTACTGTTTGGAGCATGCTCTAAACTGTAACATATGCCCTTGTTCTAGCCTGTTACTTGTCCATCCGACCTGGTTTCCATGGCTGCACAGAGACAAGGAAAGATCCAGCGGTATCGTCAGAAGAAGGAACTAGAAGCCAAACTGTCAGACATAAAGAGAGCCATTGACAGCGGGCAGGCCGATGATGAAATCACCAGAGATTTTTACCTCCTGAACATCCGGAGATGGGTCACTGTGTGTCTGGAGGAAATCGAGAGTATCGATCAGGAGATGGAGATTCTCAAGAAAATGGATTTTCTGAAGCACAGTGAAACCAGGCCAACAGCTCAGCCACCCAGGCCTCCTATGAAACCCTTCATTCTTACAAAGGACGCTGTACAAGTGAGACCTAAACACAATAAGTTTGTTCTTTATAACAGTCATGGTCAGGCCTGTGGTTTCCTTAGCATGCAGTACAACAAGTTGTAATGAGACATTTGCTTGTTTCACAGGCTCAGGTGTTCGGAGCTGGCTACCCAAGCCTCCCTACCATGACAGTGGATGACTGGTATGAACAGCACAAAAAGCACGGAGTCCTGCCTGACCAGGGGATGCCTAGGAGGGTTGCTATGGAGGAGGACACTGATGCAAAGGACAGAGAGGAAGAGGAAAAAGAAAGAAAGACTGAGATGGATGATGAGCAATCTTTGCTTAAAGCCAGAAACTGGGATGACTGGAAAGATACCCATCACAGAGGTTACGGAAACCGACACAACATGGGCTAGCTGCTAATTCTGTGCGTTTCCGTTTCTGCTGTAATAATTCTAGGAAGTAGATGCTTTTCTGTGTTATGCTCTTTTAAATCTGTACGTATGAGAAGCCAATGCTCCACACCATCACATAACAAATGCTTGTGTTGTCTGATTGGTTAATGTACATGTAGACACTACAGCTGATTCCCAGTCGTACACAGCACAGTGGTTTTCTGTAGTGCCATTTTTCCATCGAGTCTTACTAAAAATCCTCATTTTGGCTGAAATGCTTGAGGACCAGCCACGATGCCAAACTTTTCCACTGTCACTCGAAAACAAAGACATCAACATGTGCACTGTAAAATCCCAGATTGTTGCTTTGTAGCAGCATTCTTAAAGGAAATAAATTAAAATTAAAAAATAAAATAAAAACATTCATGCTTTGGACAGACCCACACAATATTCCATCACAAAACTTTGGAATGGAATAAAGCAAGTTGTATTTAGATGAACAGTAATAAGTGAAGAAAGTAAAGCAGAAAATTGCAACTTCTTATTGCAAACTGTCAAGAGTCATGAAATAAATGTATTTAAAAGTCTAGTATATGTTGGTGTTTTTGCCATACAACCTTGAAGAATTGGAAACATCCAATTTTTGTCACACCAACATGAGCGCTGAAAAAAAAAATGCCTTTAAATGTTAGATTTCAAAAGATAATAGGAAATGCTGATCATTTCATGCTTTGGCATTTAACCCTCATGCAGCTTTTGAGGATGTCAAAAGGAAAATAGGGGACGCTCCAAGCTCAAAAAACAATTAATAACAACACGCTTCATCTAGATGAACGGTTGGATGAACTTGTTCATCATAGACCAACACGTGTTCATTGCTTGGATGTAACAACCCTTGTGTGTTTTTGAGCTTTGAGTGCCCCCTATTTTACAGTGGGGTCGTTTTGACCCCTCGAAGGCTGCAGAGGGTTAAGCTCAAAAATGTTTATTAGAGAATGCAAATTTTCAGTTTAGGTGCATTTCCACGTTTCTGGAGGTTTCTGGCCCTTTTCTTTCACTTAACTCCTGGAACCTTTCCTGAGATTAAAGTTCTTGTGATTGTGGGAATTGTCCTTTGTGTTTCTCCATCGGGGCCCAAACTGTGGGAACATGAACCAAGTAATTAATTATTCTTATTGATCTGCAAGTAAGAGTCAGACCATTTGTTCCTTATAGTACTACTGCATCAAACGGTTCCAGGGCTCTGATAGATTCTGCTCTCAAGCATAGTCACGTTATAAACCACTGTATGAATACGTGATAAACTACCCTTCTAACTGAAGGGGGCAGCAGGAAGTCACGCACAAAGTCTGACAAACCAAAGAAGAAGAGTCATTAGCGACAGGTTGACAGGCGAGCCTGGGCAGTTCGTCCTCTTGAGGACAGTAGCTGCTTTCTTGGCGCATTGCTTGGTTCGTAACGAGGATCCCAACCGTCCCACTGCGTGAGGTAGGGTCACATTAATGTTTCTGTCGGCTGTAAGTCTGTCTCACTCCACAACGGTCTGTTACTCCTAGCCGACCCTTAATGAATGAACCAAGCTAAGTTGGCTAATTTAAGGCTAGCTACGAGTTGAACTTCGGACAGAGGTAACGGATGGGCTGTAATGTCGTTGTTTTCATGTTCCTACACATCGAGGAGCATTAAATAAGTTTCACTGTTTCGGTTTTCAATTATCAGTAGAATCGTTGATTCTGTTTGGGCTGTTTATATTAACAGTGTGGGAGACGTTACTATGCCGCCACCGCTTAAGTTATAACTTAGTTATAACAAAAGTCCAGCCACAGAGCATAACATTAGTCAACAGAATGTATATGGTTCAAACCTTCCTGGCCTTCTCTGTGCTTACAGTCCTCTCTGCCACCTGGAGGCTGGGGAAGAGTATTCACGGTAGAAGGTTAGGCTTGTTTTAAGGGTCAGAGGAAGTTGGATGGGACACAGCTATAGTTTGATAAGATACAAAAAATAATAATTTCTACTTTCAGAAAAGTCTAATCATTATACTGCACATGTACAGTAGGTAACTGTGTGGACTGGCGACCTTTCCAGTGTTCAGGGTGTCCCCCGACTGTCAGCTGAGATACGCTAAGATAGCAATAGTGTGTGTTCTATGGACCCTAATTACATATGGTCCCACAAAACTTGTACTGAGTATATAAACAATAAATCAGGCTAGAGGTGGGGTACACCATGGACCTCTACACACAATGTCAATATTGAATACCTATGCACCAAATGAAGACAAGAAGACTTTTCTCGATGAGATGGCTAAAGTAACAAGAGGAGGAAGGAATGGGACTGAATGATAAATTAGTTCATGTAAAAACAAATCAAAACTGAATAGGATCAATTAAGAACAATAGTTCCAAATAAATCATAACGAGCAAAAGCAGTCATGAGAGGAAAAATTATATCTGGACAACCTTTAGCAAAACCTATAGCAATAGCAGACACCTCTGCAGAATATTTTAAGAACGTATATGAGGATTCAGAAACCAATCTGAAAGAGGTTGAGACGGTCATGGATTCAATGAAGCTCTAACACGCCCCCTAGCTGCTCAGCACAGTACCTCGTGCATCCACTGATGTCAGAGCCCGACCTTGTATTTTGAAATTGTTTCCTCACTCATTAGCCTCTCTATGTTTTTTTGTTAATAAGATAAATCATTATATCCAAATTCTTCCATATACTACAGCTCTGTGGTATATGGACGTGAGGTTTTCACACTCCTTCATTTTCATTTGTATTTGAGTCATTAGATTCGGTGATCTAGGACAGGAGGCTAAAGAATAAATGTTGGATGGTCGAAAAAAGACTTTCTTGAGATTACCTCTAAATCAACTTTTATCAACAATTAATAATTATTAGCGATTACCATCCAGTTGGAGGTAGTCTAGGCATTTGCAAAACAATTTTGTTACTAACTGTACTGTTAGTTCAGACATTTTTCCCAGGCTGACCACTGTCCACCACAACAAGAACTCATCCACTCAGCAGCAGCGCATTCCTCCCACTGTCAAACATGTTTTTTTTATTTTACTTGTATTGTATAAAAGTGAATTTAGATATAATATTATAGTTTATAAACAAAGCAATTGTTATTTAATAATAATGATCAGTTCGTCTGTGTAGATTCTCAGTCATCCAGGTGAAGTTGTCTGAAGGTGGAGTCATGGCAACTGGACGTCTTCTATTTCGTAAAAATTCTACGAAATCGAAGAAGTCCAGTTGCCCTGACTTCACCTTCAGACAATGATTAGTTTGCTACCTCCACTTGAACCTTAGCAGTGTATAGGGCAGGAAAATGATCTTGGCAAGAGGTCTTAGGGAGCATTGATTCTTCATCCCTGGACTAGATGTTATTACAGATTTGTGTTTGTGTGTTGGTAGATGCCAGGTGCTGGTCCATGGGTGTGAGCCGATTGGATAAATTTTACAGAAGGCTGCTCCTTACCAAACTCTTCATTGGAGGATGGGGGACGCCTGAAGACTTGAAGAGGTAATGAACAATATACATGGATAAGTATTATAAATGTGTTCACACACGATACTTGTCAGTTACCCCACATGAGGGTTTTGTCAAAAATGTATCAATCTTAGTGTGCATCTATAAGCATATTATTCGTAATGGTTGTTTTCAGAAGACACATTGGCACAGTCAAAACGTAGAAGGTGTAAGTCATTAAATAGGAACCATATTTTATCTAGAGAAAACAAGGTGCTGCATTTATTAACATCAAAGACTTAAGTCACACAGTCCAGTCAGTTCAGATACTGTTGTTGTGAAATTGGTGATGAAACTGAAGGATCTGTACGATTGTTGATTTTGTTTTTCAGAATCTTTGAGTTTCGAAAAATCATTGGAAATAGAGAAAAGTGCAGATCTCTGGTGCCTGAGAACTATCCAGTGTACATAAATAAGGTAGTTTGTATGTTTTGTCTGTGTTGCTTAATAGCATAGGATAATTATTTTAGTGTTGTCACAGATAAATGTGGTAGTTTGTGCATTTGTTTTCAGACAGAGGACCACTCTGACTGTCAGATACACAATGGCTTCTTCATCTCTCCCCTGGAGCACTTGGTTCCTGGAATCTTACCACCAGAGGCAGTCAAAGCCAGGTATAATACCTGATTATTCTTCTCCTGACACCAAGGTGTCACAGCAGCTGTCTCACTGTCTCTTTAGGGTAGAGTGGAATGGAATGGAAATGGCAAAAACTGGAGAGAAGGTTGCAACATTAAGTGAAAAACAAGTGAATAAAGGTAGCAGGGCTGTAGACTAAATGCTGGTCTAGTGAAACCAGCAGGAAGAAAATATAAATGAAATAAGGTCAGTGGCAGGAAATGTGTTGCACATTGTTCATGTGGAATGAATAATCAGAACTTAGTCTGTTCTGTCTGATGGGTTTTCATACAGTGTGTAATCATGCGTTTGTGTGCTGTGGTATCTAGTTCTCACAGCATGTGTGTTGTTTCAGGTTCCAGTTTATAGTTCCTAAGAGATGGAAAAAGAACAGATCAGTATGTATCCACTTAGCTGGGACTGGAGACCATGTGAGACTCTTAGCTTTTTTTATGTCAATACACAGCAATTACCCAAAAAGCTGTTCGTGTTAACATTTTTTCTGAATGTTTGCAGACTCTTAATATGTATAACTTTGTGTTTATGTCTTTGTAGTATTTCTGGCGTCGACGGACCCTAATGGCCAGACCTATGATCAAAGAGGCAGGAATGGCTTCACTGCTCCTAGAGAATCCTTATTATATCCTACTGTTTTTTTTCTATTTTGTTGCCCTAATGCAAATAATTATTTTTTCAGATGTAGAAATACAAAAGATAGAATTGTTGTATGTTTTCATTGCCAACCATCTGATTTGTATGTGTGGATATTCTTATATTTGCACATGATTTTACAGGCCTTGTTCTTTTGAAAATCACATCGCTGCTCTAACATGACCTCTATCCAGTCAGAAGCTGCACATTTACCAACAGGTCCTGCTGCCTTTAGATTAGGCAGAGATTGAATTAAGAGCAGGAAAACATTTTAAACAGTAACACATCTCGGCCTGGTAAAAACATTTTCTTTCAATCCCTATGTTTCCTGTTTAAAGTGTACTATTTGTGAACTCCTGTTTAACCACAGATTATACCCCAGTGCCCTTTGAATGTACAGTGGGGAAAATGAAATGAATATATATATATATATATATATATAATCATATATATATATATATAATAAAATTCATCCCCTGCTGATTTTGTAAATTGGCTCACTTAAAATGAAATTAAAGACTATAATTTCTATTGTAGACTTATTCTAAAGTATGGAGACAGGATGTCAACCAAGTAAAACATGACACAAATGTTCTAAATTGAAATGTATTTTTAGTGAGTAAAACCTCATGGGGTGAGGATGAGCACGAGAAAAGTGAGAGGCCGGCCAAGATAAAGAGGACCACATTCACCAAACAAACCACTAGTAATGCAATCCACATCCATGGATTAAAATCCCTTCAGCACCCGCAAGGTTCCCCTTGGACACAGCCGTAAATTCTCGAATGAGAACCTGCTTCCCTCAGCCACAACACTGAAGATGAGTCATGGATGGCTCTTCAGTACACTTTAGAAATATCTCTCAAGTCAGAAATGATAATCACTGAAAGTACCGTTGTGACAGCTAAAACATTAAGGCCATGGAGTGGCCTAGTCAGTCTCCATAAGTCACGTTTTGCTTGGGGACAAACACTTACATTACTGAAATGCAGTTCACCTTATAACATTTGTATCATGTGCTTTTCTGGACTTTTCATCTATATTGTCACCATCCTTTAGAGCACACCTATTTTTTGTAAGCAGATAAACGTACAAAATCAGCAGGGGGTCAAATAATTCTTTTCTCCACTGTACAGAATAGGCGCACTAAGGCTTGGAAACGTGTTTGTCTTGTTATCTTTAGTCCATCTGATGTCTAATTAATTGAATTGAAAAATTGAATTGAATTGAATTGCTGTCTTTTTTTATAATTGTGTCCCTTGACTTAATATTTTTCACATGGCTATCGTAAACCCAAAGACCAACTGTAAGTTAACTCTCCTTCTCACAGTATTGACTTGAGTAAGTGATTACCAGTTTGGAATATGTTAGGTTTTTTAATATGAGACAGATGTAGTCACAGTCAAAGGTCACTTAGATGTGAAAAGTTATTTTTTGTTTGTTTTTTTTGTCATGACATTAAATCTGATGTTAGAGATTTTTGGAGAACATATGCTACGGATGCACGTCAGTGCATACTGCAAATTAACTTGATGAAATACAAGTCTGAAAACTGAGGTAGAATTGATTCACAGAGATAAAACTGTGAGGGTCACTGGTCAAGGATTAGGTCTTAATTTCTTATTAAGGAAATTAAACATTGCGATCTTATTTTAGTTTGTTTGTTTGTGTATTTTAGGCGGTCCAGTCTAAAGAATGTATCAGATTTGTTTGTGATGGGAGGGGCGTTGATCCTGGAGTCCACAGTTCTTCTACATTGGCTGGAGCGGGAAGGATACTGGCCACTAGGAATGACTGGCATCTCCATGGGAGGATATGTGAGTCATTCGCTTTATTAAAGTTGCTTTCCACCATTAGTATTGTGCTGAATTCTTATCTTACTAAATGTGTTGCATTTACAAATACAAGAAAGTCCAGTATAATGCAGAATGGTACCCCATAATCATAATTTTATTCTTGTCTTGCCCAGATGTCGTCTTTGGCAGTCACTAACTGGCCGAAGCCCATTCCTTTGATTCCTTGTTTGTCCTGGTCCACTGCCTCAAGTGTTTTTACTACGGTAACTCAATTACATGGGGACTCTTTCTTCCTGGCATAATTTCAGGGCTGGATTGGCAACACCTGGCCACACCAAATAGCTCAAGAGTTGTATCTACAAGTGTCCAAAACCACCAGCTTTAGTAGCTTCCTGCTTTTTAATATGTTTCTAGTACTTACTGTGTCTTTAAATTTCTTACTTGTGTGCTAGGCACATTTTTGCATTTGTCATTTGTTCATTCTAACCATATTAAACAGAATTTATTGATCTGTGTGTGTATGCAGGGTGTGCTGAGCAAAGCGGTGAACTGGACAGAGCTGGAGAAGCAGTATGCCATTAACTCAGTGTATGAAGAGGAGATCATTAAGCTGTTGGAGTACTGTGGGGTATGTCACACATACTCACTAGTAACCTGGGATGTGTATATTGGTAAGAAGCTGATAATACTATGCACATGATGGTACTGGGCTTATTTTTGTTTTTGGAGCCTGGGTAGCAAATGCACTGCTCGCTTGCTGTACGTCCTGTCCCTGCTCAGGTAGCAGACTCAAATGGCTGAAGACATATTAGTTTTAAACACAACCTGAACCACTGTCTGCCATGAATTTACTACTATGTATGTAAACCTTGTTTTCTATTATTTCAATATACTGTAATACTCTAGAACGACAGTGATATGTTTGGGTGTAAGTGAAGTATGTCTTTTCTTTCTGTTTCCACATGTCAGGCTGATTCCTTTAAGATGAGTGCAGAGCCTGTTAAGCATGGAGACTCTCTAAAGCACCTGCTGGATCTATCTGGAGATGAGGCTGAGGCTGAACAAGACCTTCTGGTTGGCTCCGAAAAGGGTGGAGGCAGGATAGACCATTTATTGTCATCGCATGTCAACACCCATGGGACTAACTTGGACTCCCTACGAAGGTAAACTAAAGGTTACTGTGAGTTCAAATTCAAAATGTCTTCTGTTAATTAAATCCTGGGTCACACAGCCTTTCTGTGGGGAGTTTGTTGGAGCATGTTCGGCCTTTGTCTGCATGGGTTTCCTCCAGGTACTCCAACTCCCTCTCACAGTCCAAAGGCCTGTAGTCAGGTTAATTAAAGAAACTAGATTGCCCATTTTTGATACTGTGAGAGTGAGTGGTCTATGAATGTGGACCTGTGGTGGGCAAGCTCTCATCCAAATGACAGCGAAAGTTTGACTGATAGCAAGCCGCATTACATTACTTTTTTTTTTCCTTATGTCAACATAATCCTCATGGTCCCATGATCACCCTATGGCTGTGATCCCCAATAAAACAATGTTGCCAGAAGTAGCAAAACAAGCTCTCTTGACCTCAAAGCCCTCAAATTCCTCGAAACATCCAGAAGTGGCCAGTTCGCAACAATCAGCTTGACAGAGATCTGAGAATTGTTATTGACATGTCTGACTATTTCTTTCCTCTTTAAAGTTATTTAAATGTGAACTTTGGCCACAACCAGGTTTTTGTTTCATTGTACCTGGTAATAATGCAACATACAGCTGCTCTAGAACAGTGAACACATTGTTTCCTTTGAAAACTAATTCTGGGAAGCAACATCCAAACCAATCTACAGTTGCGTTCAAGTCAAATGCAGAGATGGAACAGCCCAGTGCTGTAGCAGAGCCAACGTAAAATCACTAGTTTTAGGTAAGATACATTTGAAGCATATTTTGGAGAAAAGGTAGATTTATTAGAAGCCTAATCCCAAATATTGCAACAAAACAATTGGAGGTGTTTTATGTTTTTAATAAGTGAGAATTTAAAATACTTTGGTGTCTGTTTTTAGAAGCCTTCATGCAGGCAACACAAAGACGGATTCCACTAAGTACAGTCGTCCATCATTACACAAAGATTCTATAAGCTTCATGAAGGGGGTAATGGATGAATGTACGCACATGGCCAACTTCTCTGGTGAGTGTTAATGCTGCACACTGACAGATTTACAGGCAGAGCTTCTCTACCATTGCATAAGAACTCCATTATTCAAACTGCTTATCCCATTTCTTTGTGTCCGTGGCCTACCCACTGCTGATGACCTGACTTCAGTCAGAAGCTGGAAGATACCAAATCACTTTATCTTCCCCCACTGCATCCTCATCATGAGATAGATGAGACAGGATCAGTCCTGAAGAGAACGGTGTAATAACCTTTGCTGGCAACACAAGAAGCACAAATTATAATATAATATAATAAAGACAGACTAACGACCTGTCCAGGGTGTAGCGTGCCTCTCGTCCATAGGCTGCTGGGATAGGCTCCAGCACGCCCACGGCCCCTATGGGGAAGATGAATGAATGAATAACTGGTTACATATGGTTACACCATATGAAAAGTGGTACCAGTTATGTTGATAATTTAATCTTGAAATTAAGAGTTGTCTATGGAGTTTGTTGTTGAAATGGATGCCCAGGGACCCATAACCAAATTAGGAAAAATATTGGAGGGATGAGTTTCACACAAGCCATCTGAAATCAGCTGTTGCCGCAATGTACACAACTAATCACAGACAATGGCCACTCATAAAAAATGTTGTTGTTTGGTCATCTGTGGTTTTAAGCAAAATGTTTCTGTGGTCAGATGAGGAGCATGTCATGGGCGCTCAAAATAAAAGGAGTTCAGAAAGACAAAGGCGAAAGAGCAGTAAATCACAGATTAAAGCATCAGCGCTTCGCCATGGGCAGGTGAAGTTGGTGTTTCACTGCTGGAGTGCACTATAAGATTGTAGTTTTGTGTGCTTTGGCTATGAACAGTGAGTATCACATTTAAACAGGACCTGGGTTAGCTCATTACAGCATAGACAATGACTTGCAGGCAGTCAATACATACCAGTCACAAACTATATTATATAGACTAATGATGGGTGATTAGCAGTCTGCTGTTCGTAGTATGACCAGTTGGGTGAAATCTCTTCTTGCCGTAGAGACTCAGTGAACCTGTGGATTTTGGGATTGGTATCTCTCAACAAAGGAACAGAGGAACTCTCAGGTTACAGAACTAAGTAGGATAGATCAGCAGTGCTGACTGACAGTTTATGTTTTTGAGTTGCACTTAGGTTGGCTTCCTTTAGAGTCAGGTCAGGTGGCGTTGTCCCAAACGGACTTTGCTTTGAGATAGGGATAATCAGAAATACTCCTAAAATTAAACCAGTATGATGTCATCGTCCCACCATGGCGTCTTGTGTTCTGCCTTCACTTTGGTGGACCTTCTTAACTCATGTGGAGCCATACTGTTTTTATGGCTTTTTTACTTTGGTAACTCTTAAAAGACTTTCAGAGTTACACGTAGGCCACAGGATTTTCTTTCTGAGCAAATAAGATCCCAGCACTCTTAAATGCTGTTGTTGCCTACAGCATGAAAGAGGCAGAACGTATTCATGAAAGTTTTCTTCCTGTAGCAGGATTAGACCAACGTCCATTTTCTGCAGAGAACTGCTTTATTTCTAGAACATCTGGTAACGTCTCTCTGAGTTCTGGGTTTTGACTGGACCACTCCTACAGTGTTACTACATATTGTGTAGTATGTTTCAGTTGCAGCATATATTAAAGTTCAGGTGTCTTTTATCTCTTTTCTAGTCCCTGTAGACACTAGCCTCATAATTGTGGTCCAGGCCAAAGAAGATGCCTACATCCCTCGTACTGGGGTTCTAAGTCTCCAGGAGATCTGGCCTGGATGCGAGGTCCGATATCTTAATGGAGGACACATAAGTGCATATCTGTTCAAACAGAACGTGTTCAGGTAAATTACTAACATCAGTAATACTTACAGTTATGTATAATATCAATCAAGTTGTCAGGAACTGTGTCTGTAGGCCAGTGATTCCCAACCTGTGTGCCGTGAGAAATCATCAGGTGAACTCATCAGGTGCTGTAGAACACTGTCCAATTTCACCTGATTGGTTCTCTAAGCGAGTGGCGCGCACGGACAGGCACAACAATGACGCGCTCTTCTACAGAGAGCAACTGAACGTTCCACGCTAAATACAGCACATAGGACATAGTCACGCACCCAGAGAGGCAGTGCAGCAAATAGATGAATAAACATGTGAAAAGAAAAAGTCCTCAGTCTGACCCAGATCCTGGAGAAAACCCAGCAAGGAGTAGTGGTCAGAAGAAAGCAGACAAGGTGAAATGAACAAGTGAGAAAGCTCTTAAAGCTACCAAGGTGCTGAATTCATCACTAAATCAAAACAGCTACACACCGTAGCAGAGACTTTGATGCTGCCTGTCTGAAAAATGGTCTTTAAAGAGATGCTCGGCCCTGGCGCCATTAAAGAAACAGACCAAGTTGCCCTAGCAAATAAATTGAGACTAGACTTTCATTATATATAGTTTTTGTGGCATTTCTGTTTGGTGGTGTGCCCTGTGATTTAATGTCAAATGTCAAATGCTGGGAACGACTATAGGCCTGCAGCAGCCGCAAGTGACATCATTTGTAGGTAATTAAGATCTTTGTCTTATGAGAATACTTAATTATAAGAATGGTCCCAATGAAGTGAGTGGTGTCTTGTTAGTGGACACTCTGCCAGTGCCTGATCTCAGTATGTGTAAGAAAATAGGCTCCAGATTTGCATGCACTTAACAAAAACGTTTCCCAAGGGTGAGTATATAAATAAGATAAATACTTTTCGTGGATTTGAATGTGTATCTATTTTATCTCCAGACAGGCCATATATGATGCATTCAACAGATTCTGCCTGAAGTATCCCAACCAACACTAGCTGTGCCAGGCTGAAAGCTGTAACAGCACAAGGACCAGTGTTTGGACAATGGACAACAGCTCTGCCACAATGTGTCTGAGATTTAAAGGCTATGTCCAGCTAAAGACCATGTGAGCACAGTCACTTTCTTCTACCTTTCGCTCTCTACTTCTGCAGGGAGTGGAGGTGAATGCACCCAAGTGATCGTATCAAATGACAAATGACCGTATCAGAAGCTGTTGTTGATGGTTGTTGGCAGCCTGTTGTTGTCAAATGAACACTCAGGTCTCTAGTTTCATTTTTGAAAGAACAGTAACTCATTAACTAGATGTATTAGGAGTAATTCAACAACCCTCTTACCAATTCCTTTTATATTATACTGATCTGATATTGGAAAAATATAAAATTTCTAGGAAACAACAATGCAAGTATATAAGTATAATACAACAAATTGACAGTGTCAAATTCTGTAATATTAGGAATAATATAAATATATATATATAAACTTACAATATAAAAATTAAACTATTAAAACAATGGCACACTAAGCGAAAAGAATTCACCATGTCAAATGCTTAAAGCAACGGAGCACGTTTTATATTTAATAATTCTTTTTTATATTTTCAGTGCATTGTATGAAGTTTTGCTGTTCTTACAAAAGACAAATTGTGATTTCCTTTTGATTATTAGGTTATACAACTTGTAATTGTAATTTAATAATGATATACATGGAGGCTGTTTTCACTCTCCTACAGTACTGACACATCTTCCACCTAATTCTCTTACAGTACTCCATCAAACCACTTTGTGCTCTAACCTGTACTGTACTACGGTATGATGAAAGCTGCAAACTGCTGCTCTTTTTCAGTATTTCACAGATTGGTCAGTATTTCCTGTAGTGCACAGTTACTACAGTAACCACATTCTCTGTGGTTTATTCATGATTAAACACACTTGTTGTATTCTCTGCTGAGAATAAAGGGAATTAGATGGTGGCCCTGTATTGATCCACGTGACCAGTTGTCCACTCCTGGTGTGTGTTTGTGTGTGTTTGAAGTGACCAACCTCTCACATGGATTCATGTTATCAGCATCTGAGATTGTGTTGCTCTTTGCAGCTCAGCCTTCCAGTCCTTGCACGTTACTCCATCACTAGTTTCTTAGTCTAAACAGTCTGAAATCAGAGCCCTGAGTGTTTTTAACAGAGATGTCCTAAGATCAGCAAAAAAAGTTATGGACATTATTGAATGGAACTGACTGTGTGACTCTCTGCTGTTTACCTGTCCTGTGAGACTTTGCTTTATGAAATAATACCAAATACTTTGACTGCAGCCACTGTTCAGTCAGGACTATAAAATGTTGGCATGTCCATATAAAACCAGCACACAGGTTTGAGTTGACAACAAATGTCAGATCATTGTAAAATTATTAAGATAAAGAATCCAGCACTTGTAAAGGTTGATAAAAACTGTATGACCAACAGCAGCTTTTACAGTGCTTCATTAATTAAATGTAAACAAATAGACATATTTTATATATTGGCATTTACTGATTATGCATGAGTTTATACATGATATTTACAATAAAAGGTATCTGCAAAAATACATAAATAATATATTAATAATTCTTCTTCTTTTGTAAATGGAAAAACTACATATACCATCACTACATATACTAATGATGCTGTGTATTATGTTCTCTTCCACAGTTTACGTTTCTTGCTATAACATTTAGTGAAGTAGTGAATTTCATTCTGAACTGGATTCAATTTGTTTGTAACTGGAGTTCATTCGCTGAATCATTTACACACATGCACAAAACAGTGTTTTGCTGTTATTGTATACATTGTTTGTATGTGACTTGCGACTAACAAGTCGGCTACCAGGGTCCTCCAGGTGTACTGTTAAAAAATATAGAATTCTGACGTGTAACTACAGTTATTAATCTAGGTTAATTAGGAGTAAAAGCTTTATTTTTAAATTTAGTCAAAGTAAGATAATTGAATAAAGAACTACTTCAAATGTTACCTAGTTCATGATTGAGGTCAAGATAACAAAGCTGAAATCATAAGGACAGAATATGACAAATAATGGTAAAGTAAATTAAATGCAGTGAGGGGAGTGACGCTGCCCAGTGCAGCCAGGGCCCCACCCATATGCCAGGCCTGGCATCGAGCTTGAAAGCCAGCACCTGGTCTGCCTGGGTTCACCCTGCATGGAGAGGTGGACCTACCACCTGCTGGAGGAGCTGTAGGGGGCCAGTGAAACGTAGATTAGGCAGCAGTCAAAGGAGGGGGTCTCAGCGATGTGGAAACAAAAACTGATTCTTGGGACACAGAGACCTGGAGTTTGCGTGTGTGAGAGGTTGAGTGGTACCAACTAGAGACCGTCAGCTTTGACTCACACAGAGTTTGGGCTCTTGAGAGAGGCTGGACTCTCTTTTACTCTGGAGATGTTTGCGGTGAGAAGTGCAGCCGGGCTTGCTTTCGACTCAGTCACCATGGGGCTGGGCATAGGTCTCTCACTGTCATCTGTGGGTACGAGCGAAGCAGAGGCAGAGTATTCGGTCCTACTTACGTCTAGAGAGGCTGCTGGAAAGTGCCTCAACTGGGGACGCCATTGTTCTACTGGGTGGCAATAGTCTGGAAATGCTTAAGGAACCCTCCATAAGAGCTGGAGGAAGTGCCTAGAGAAAGGGACGTTTGGGATTCTTTGCTAAGGTGGTCCCCATGACCCGGCCCCAGATAAGCGGCTGAAATGGATGCAAGCATAAATAAAATACATTTTTGAATGAATATTACAATTTATTATCGAAAATGTGTTTTTATTGCATTTTCCATCCATCACAGTAGCTGAAAGTATTGATCAAAATCAATCTAATTGAATCTAATAAAACAGTGACTGTGGTCAAACGTGGCCATAGTCTTTTAAGGAGAGCAGCCCAGCAGATGACGGTGGGATGACTGGGAAGCACAGTCCAGTGTGTTGCAGGCATTTAAAGCACTCATCTGGAAAATAATACAAAACCTTTCCACAAGCAGACCTGATTGTCATCACTCGGTGGCCAAGTGAGACAAACACTAATGGTCATGTGCAAGAAAACCTATGAAATACAGTACTGTAATCCTTTTTGAGTTATTTATTGAATGCTGATCATGAGAGTCATTAAACATTTTGAATACTTCATTTAAAAAGTCCAAAAGTAGAGTCAAAGAACTTGCTGATGCTGCTTTCTACAGCTCAGCACATTTTCTAGTTCTACATTTGCCAAAGGAAACATTTTGCATTCAGACTTTTTGATTTGTAGTAGCAGGAAAGCAACTTCTGTAATAATGCAATGACAGCTCAGCTTTATTAAGCAAAGCCAGGGCAATGATCAGTGTGGACAGATTAAGGATCCAGTAAAGGGAATATAACATAAGTTGTTTTTTATTGCAACCCCTGAATGCTGCTCCAGACAGGATTTAAATGACAGAAGGAGTCTATATGTCTGTATGTTTTCCCAGGGTGGAGGTGAAACAGCAGTAAAATGAGCTGAGCAGATAATGAGAAATTAGCACATTTCCCCTACACACAGAAGTCCCGTGTATGCATTTCTTCAACCTATAGACATGTAGTGTTCTGTGCCTTGTTGTTGTTTCGTTTCCTTTATGTTGTTTCTGTGCCACTGACCAACCAGTCATCTTTATCCAGACTACTCGGTTTGTCATTTTCCTCAGTTTTACAAGTGCTCATGCTCAGCTTCATTCTTTTATACTTTTACTTTTGTACATTTTGTGGAAGTGCACCTCTTATTTAATTCAATTTAGATTCAAAAGTCTGATGTAAGTAGGACCTAATGAATACTATGCATCTTAGAAGTTTGTCTACTTAAATCAAGTGGTGCTAGAGCTCTAAAATACGCTGCTCTGTAAACTTCTAATAAAATAGAGTGCATTATAAAAATGGCTGGATAAAAAGATAACTTGTAGTAGTGTGTTTTATTCCTCAGAGCTCCATTGTTGTTGAAACCAGTAATGCAATAGCTGGCATGTTTAGGATAAACACACAATGACTCAGGTCCAGATGTGTTATGCTGCTGCTGTGAAACATAGAATATCATTGGCAGAATATCCAATAAGGATAAACCTAATGCAGCCCAAACCCCATGTTGACACATAGGTTTGTAAAAAGCATAGTCAAATTAAAATGGTTGTAGTCCGTAAATGGTAACAGCTATGTTATTGAGGTGGTGTCATTTGAAAGGAAGCTCCTTCTGGTTTTAAAAGAAAAAGACAATCTTTTATAGATGAGATAAATCTTTGTTCATCCCACATGAGAGAAATTCACTTGTTAGGCAGCTCACAAAAAACTATTTAATCAAAACAAGAGAAACTGTGTAGGATTAAAGTATGTATGTATAAGTACAAAAAATGTTGAATATAAAATTATACAAAATGAAAGTAGCCCAACAGAGGGTTAGTTTGCGCTAAAATTGTGCTTTTCTACCTTTTTGGTACTCAAAGGGCTTTGACACTGCTTTTCATAGATCATTCACACATTCAAACAACAAGCTTGACCTGACTCACTGGGGTCAAGAAATGATGAAATGAATCATCAAAGTGTAACAACAAGTCATTTGAACTTTAGGAACATAAATATGTCCATCTGTCCACTTATTTAGTTGTCCTCATTATGAGTAATCTGAGAATTTCAAAACAAACTAAAATTTTAAACACTTCAACATGAGGAGGGGAGGCGTGACTTCATTCTGAAGACATCACATAGTGTGTGATGTAATGTGTGTATTTTCACGTTTGTTTTGTTGTAAGGTGTCTAACAATAACAAATTATATTTTTCCCTTGGGCGTACTCAATTAAACTCATTAACAACTGCCACTTATAAACATTTTAAATATACATCATTACCGTAGTATTTTAAAAAGACTTTTAATTTGTAGCTTGTTTACATGTGTGAGGTGTAGCCGGATGTGACGTCCCTCCTCCGCGCAGCAGCTGATCGGAGCAGTGCAGGGCCGACTCAGTTGTTATTTTTTATGTTGTAGATTCTCTGGAGCTCGCGACACTCACGCTCACCCGCTGCTCTCCTTCAGCGGGGACCACCAGCGCGTGCTGCTGACGGTCTGGCCTCGCGAACCCCTTTGGCTTTGGTTGATCTCCAGGCCTACCTGCGACGCTAGGCTAATTAGCTAGCTGTCACCGTTAGCAGGACTCTTGGACGTAAATGGTCGGGAAGCAGGCTCCCAGCACCGAGCACCGACGGTCGTAAAGACACTGAGTATGAACCTGCTTTCTGCACTGAACGTGCAGTGATCACACACGGCCTCTCTTGTCCCGGCACCGCTCCGTCCGGTTGTAAGATGTGGCTCAAACTCTTCTTGTTGCTGTTGTATTTCATAGTGCTCTTTATGCTAGCGAGAATCTTTGAGGCGGTAGTTTGGTATGAAACTGGTATGTTCGCCACTCAGCTGGTTGATCCAGTTACTCTCAGCTATAAGAAGCTGAAGACCATACTGGAGTGCCGGGGGCTGGGATACTCCGGGTTAGCGGAGAAGAAGGATGTCAGCGAGCTGGTGGAGAAATCAGGTGACTGGCGTCTACTTTCTGATTTCTCTGAGATCTGTGAAATTCCTACGATTCTGATTTTTGACAATTGCTTTATTTGATGATGTCCTTGGATGTTAATCGGAAGGGAATTTGCAACAAACAAGGGCATTTAAAAATAGCTGGCTAATGATTAATAAATAAATCAGTTAGGAATTAAATTAGGCAGTAATAAATAAGAGGCATCCTTTATTGTGGGCTTAATTTAGGATGGGTGGGTGTGAAACCCCTGCCACCACCATCACACGGATGTTACGTCCTTGTGAAGAGCCCTTGGTTTGCACCTACATAGCACTGTTCTAGCTTTTTGATACTCAAAACACTGTGGGACAGCTTCTCATGATGTTGGTTAATTAGCAGCGATAAGATACTGAAAAATATTTATTCGATTATTTACTGAACAAATGATTAATAAAAAAACTAATACTCAAATTAGGCAATAGTTAAAAAAACAAATAAAGATAATCATAATCACATCATAAACAAAAGGCCAGAGTTATAAGTTATAACTAAGCCTGATGTCTTAAATATAACTAAAGCCAATGTTGATGTTAACAGAAAAGTGTAATGTTCTTATTTGAATATGTAGGAATATCATGTTGAGGAATCATATTAACTTAATATTACCAACCAACCATGAACCATTAGAGTTTTTATGTCATACAACATAATGTCACCATATTGAAACGTTCTCTGGTTGTAGCAAGAGCTGTTTCATCAAGTAGTGTTAAAATGAATGATGAATGACATCTGGAAGAGTTTTTAAGATAGAGGAAGCCATTCTAATACAGTGAAGGCAGAGAGAATTTTAAACCTTGTACATGTATCTACCAAACTATAGCTTAGTACATTTAGTACCTTTGGCCTCTCGTTGGACTTTTAAATCAGCACTAGTTCATATATTGACAGTTGAATTAAGTCGCTAACAATCAAAAAAACTAAACTAGGATCACAAATTCAGATGCTCTGGGGCACTTATTCAGCTGCCATCCTTTCCACATAATCCTTCCTCTCACGTTTGACATGGAGTTAACTGGAGATTCTAAATTGCCTGTAGGTGTGACTACAGTTCCAACACCCCTGCAACCCTTACAAGGATAAGTATATATAGAGAGGTCAGATAAAGGGACGACTGTCCGGAGGGTATTAGTCATAATTAAGGAGTGTACGTGTGTTGACTTTTGGTTTTGGAGTATGTGGGTATATAATTCCCTGAGCTCTTTCCAACACAGGAGACTTGACTCATGGGGAGCTGTACTCAGCCATCAAGAAAGAGAAGGAGCATGAAGAGGCGGGAGACTCTAGCACCACACACTTCAGTGGAGAGATGCACTTCTACGAATTAGTGGAAGACACTAAAGATGGAATCTGGCTGGTTCAGGTAAAAGCAATTGTGATGATATGGGCACGACAATGCAAAACGCAGGAAAATCACATTTTCTTCCCTGAGCCTCATTTTCTTACAGTTCATCACAAGATGATCCTCAATGTCTATTCTGGTACTCTGTTAAAAATATGTGTGAATATTTTAAGCTTTATGAAAGTAAATAGTTTCAAACACTATTTTACAGTTGTACTACATGTTGCCCCTGCTGATCCCTGTCTGACCCTGTCACATGGCTGTGTGTACCTGCAGGTCATTGCCCAGGACCGGGAAGCTCTACTCAGTAACTTCAACTGGGGGAAAATGGTTCAGAAAGTGTCTCAGTTTGGCATCAGAACTGGAACTTTCAACTGTTCTAATGATAGAAGGTGGGCAGCAGGGCCTTATTCAGATGATGCTCAGCTAATCAGAAAAGCCTTCCGACTAATTGTCCTGGTAGTGAAATAGACACCAACACTTCCCAGATTGTACAAATAGACATAATAAACAGAAAGGGGTGATGGGGTATTAATGGAGGTATGAGGTGGTTGACATAATTGTACATTTAGTAAGGTAGTATGTCAACAAAAACATGATAAGGAAATGGTCTGCACTTCAATCAAACCAACAATACTACGATTATACTGTAATACTTTGATTATAAATTATTATAACTCAAAACACCATTGAATACTGTAGTTCCATAGCGTGCCCCTGTGATGCTGACATAACTGTTGTGCTTTTGTCCCAAAGGTCATGTATCAGGCGTGGCTGGCAGCGTTCAACCCTCATTATGTCTGTTCCTCAGACTTCAGCATCAAAGGGCAAAGTCATGCTAAAAGAATACAACGGCCGTCACATAGAGACTGAACACATCTTTCGCTGGATGACCTCGCACGTGGCACATCGGATCAAAACGCTGCATCACTCTGAGCAGCTAGTGAAGGAGTGGCGCTCAGACCCGGCTCACCCAATCAAGATGTTTCTTTTTGCCCACCTGTCTCAGCCGCCTGCCTTCTTTTCCTCGCTTTCCGTGAAGTTCACAGGCAGGATTGAGTTTATCTTTGTGGATATCCGTCACTGGGACAACCATAGCAGCTTATCTGAGATTGGTATGACACAAAGCCCTGCCTACATCCTCAAAATGCCTGAGGGCATCTATCGCTATGGCAACAGGTAAATTTAAGGGGTTATACTTGTCTTATGTCACTTTTAGATATCTTTGAAGGGCATCTTTTTCTTCTTTTGCTCCTCTCTACTCCTGTAGTACGGGAGAGTTCCTGTCTCTAGCTGCCATGGATACTTTCCTGCGTTCAGTCCAACCGGAGGTCAATGATTTGTTTGTCCTCAGCCTGGTCCTCATCAACTTGCTGGCCTGGATGGACCTCTTCATTACACAGGTTACATCGTGTTTTCTCATTAGATGCTTCGGTAAAAATGATCTAATTTACACAAGGACAAGCTTATTAATGCAGTTAGATAATCTGACAGTACCAACTGAGAGGGCATCTTACTATTTTGATTCATGTAGTAGCAGCACAAAGTGAAATGTGCTGGTGAATGTAAATATAGATTATGTAGATATGGTAATTAATAAATACTCTCTCACTAAATTTTTGTGTGTACGGATGATAGAAAACAAAGTTTTAATTCTCTTCTATAGACTTTCTCTTTATCTCTTTAATTACATTTTAAACAAAAACATAGCAAATTTTCTAAATTGTGATATTGTTCCTGATACAAACACACAGGGAGTGAAAGAAGGTAAGTTTAGTTATATGTTAATGATCCAATCAGTTTTTAACATGTGTTCATTTTCATGGACAGGGAGCAACAGTGAAACGATTTGTAGTCCTCATACGAACACTTGGAACCTACAACTCCATACTGCTGGTGTCTTGGCTTCCTGTTCTGGTATGCAGTCATCTGTTTCACACAGCTCTCACAACTCAGTCCAGCAACAAATGACCAGTTGTGTCTTTTAGAATTCATTGATGATACTAAACAAGACAAGCTGAGTACTGAACTAAATTAAATAAACTAGTGTTAGGTAGGAAAACAAATTTTATTGGGCTGAGAAAAACTTTGGTATAGTCCTGTAAAGGTCCCCTGTTACTCACTTTATTTAGACATTCTGCTGCATTTATATGACTCTAGGATGCATGTAGACACAAACTGAGTCTGTTACAAGTGCACCTCCACCTTTTTTTTACATTTTGCTAATTACGCCAATCCTTACTCAGAATGGTCCGTTCAGAGTTCTTTACCTTGTCGTCGAAGATTAGTCTGTTGTCAGACAGCCCCACCTCAGGCTCTGCCCAAACTGGCCAAAACAAACGTGGCTCAGAACTTGCTGCTGACTCACCTGAGATAGGACCTATATGACACAGCTATTGTGCTCAAGGAAAAATCTAAATTGGGATCAATAAGATGTGGTTGTACTCCAATACACAGCATATCAGCCATTGTCATAGCTCCATGGGACTGTATTACAGCGATGACAAACAACAGTAGCACTTACTAGTGTCAAGCTCTACTATTTCCACATACTCCTCATCTTTATCATAGCACACCAATGGGGAATTGGGAATACTACTGAATGTGGAATGAAACATGTATACACACTTGTCAGACATGTGACATGTTTTTTTGAGACGTGACTGAATTATTATTTGTATACTTCAAAACGGCAACCAGCTGTTTTTATGACTTATGGTAATATTTTTACATTCAACCCTGGTGCAGCCTTCAAGGGGTCAAAATGAAAACAGGAGGCTCAAAGCTCAAAAACCACACAAGGGTTGGATCAAACAGCCGCAGACCGGCGATAAATCACAACACGCTTCATCTAGATGAACGGTTGGATGAACTTGTTCATCATAGACTCACACATGTTCATTGCTTGGATGTAACACCCACCAAGGCTGTTTGATCCAACCCTGGTGTGTGTTTTTGAGCTTTGGCGCCTCCTAGTTTACAGTGGGGTCGATTTGACCTTTGAAGGCTGCATGAGGGTTAACATATGTTCCAGTGATAAAGTAAAACCTGTTATACAGCAGATTTGTACTGCATGTTATACTATATATTAGAATATGTCTGAATCACTGTATGAGCCACTGTTGTTGAACTCAAGATATGGAAGCGACTTTGCAACAACTGGTGGTGGAAATGAGAGAAATGCCTCCAGATTTACTGGCTCGGTGTAGGAATTAAATAAGGGCACTGCAAGCTTTGCAGTTTCAAAGGCTACAACTGTATGACCTGACCTCCCCTATGACTTGTGCACATCTGCATACGAAGCAACACACCCTAAAAATATCTTGCTCTGTCAGAAGGCTTGAAGCACACATTGTCAGGCCAGGGAGGCAATCTGCATAGTTCTACATGATGTAGGGACATACATTGTTTAGCCTTAACCCTTGTGCAGCCTTCAAGGGGTCAAAATGAAAAATAGGAGGAGTTCAAAGCTCAAAAACCACACAGGCTGCATGAGGGTTAGGCATAATAGGGGACCTTTAGCTATTCATTACATCTGCATCTTTCACAGATGAACCTTACTATAACAGTCTTACCTGAGTGAGAGTTGAATCACTGATTGTTGACTTACTCTTCAGGCTCTCCTTCAGCTGCCCTATCTGGACACGTTGTATGGTTACAGCCTGAAGCTGCTTCGTTATGCTGACACCACCACCCTGGCCAGCCTGGTGAGAGCTGACTGGACTTTCTACTCATCTCACCCTGCTCTCTTCCTGTCCACCTACCTTGCCCACGGCCTGCTGGTCGACTACTTTGAGAAGAAGCGCCGCTGTGGCAACAGGAGCCAAGAGGACAGCTCCACAAACCTGGAGTGGCTGGCCAGCCTATGGGACTGGTACACTTCCTATCTGCTCCACCCAATTGCATCGCTGCAGCACATCCCTTCTGACCACTCAGACTGGGAGGATGATCCCAACTTCCTTTTTGAGCGCTTGGCATTTCCTGATCTCTGGCTTCGACCATTAGTAAACATAGACTACATTAAAGCCCTGCCTACATGGAGGTTCATAGTTGTGGGTCAACAAAGGGAAAGCGATCCTGGTGGACACCCTCTTGAAGAGACAGAAAGTTCACATTCAGACATAGAGAGCACAGATTCTCCTCCTGCAGGTTCCAGCAGATCCCCACATAGCAACAGAAGGCATAAGAGGTCACTGTGCACTCAGGACAGCGACACACAGCTGTGTGCAGACAGGAAAACGGACTCCATCCGCTGCTGTCATCATGTGAACAGAAGCTCATCATCAGCTGAGAGTACACTGGAGGACGCTGGCCTCACATGTGAAGCCGCCTTTAACCAGCAGCGCTGCGATTGGTCGGCATGGCCCTGTGGCGTGCTGCAGTGCTCGGAGTGCGTGGTGTGTCTGGAGAACTTCGTGAGCGAGGAGCTGCTGATGGCTCTGCCCTGTGGCCACGCCTTCCACCAGCAGTGCATCATGGTGTGGCTGGCAGGCGGCAGACACTGCTGCCCGGTGTGTCGCTGGCCCAGCTACAAGAAGAAACACAGGTGTGAATGAGCCCTTTCTGCCTCTTCTCTAATCTCATGTTGTCTGTCATCATTGTAGCTTGCTTTTAGGTGAAGTTGAAGAGAGTGAAGACTCTAGGTGGGTGTGATCGAGGTGCTGTTGTCCTGACTTTGATTCATTTAGAGAGACAAAACGTTAAACATTCAACACATTCAGTAACAAATGATGCCACACTGACGTTTGTACTGGAAAATAAAACATTTCTATTTTTTCATCTACCAGTTTGCAGGACTGCAAAAGCTGTCCCAGAAACCATCAGAGTTACATTTCTTTAATTTTGTCTGTCTCTGCTGAGAGCAGGTGCATTTTATTAGCATGCTGTTGAGACAAGGATTGGGCTGTTTTTTTATTGAGCTTTCTAGCTAGTCAAAAGGGTTCAAATGAACAAATCAGCTGTGAAATATCCACAACTTAAAATGTAATTCTCGACTTGACCTTACTGATGATTCCTCAGCTAAGGAGTCCATCACTGTCGGTCTTCTTTCCTTCTGCTCTCACAAATATTATATTGTCTTTCTAGTGCATTTAAAATGTCAGTCATTGCTCCAGACACAAAAACATGCAGTGAATCTTGCATTTAGATGAGGCTACAGAGTGAAGCTTGGTGGTTGTAGTGTGGTTTGGGTAAGGTTTTAGAGTAACTTCCCATGTTCTAACCATGTAGTCAAAGGGTGACTACAGCCATTTTTAACTTTCCTATGCTTCTATTAAAGGGTGAATATGTGTATAACTCCTATTAACGTTCCTCTTTCTTCTCTGTATTAAAATATTTTTTAAAATGTACATTTTTTTGGCTCAGATTATGTCCAGTGGTAGTCCACCAGAACATCAAAGAAAACATCAAGATGAACTCTTCTTAGCTGGACATTTTCCAGATAACATCATGTGCCGTTTAAAGTGTCATAATCTAGAGAAATTCACAGGTGTACTGAAGGGTTGTTTTGTTGTGGAAGATATGTGCATGAAACACACACAGTGTCTCAAACATTCAGTCTGCAGCCATGACAGTGCTGCTGGGATTTACTTTACTCACCAACAGCTGATGAAGAACAGTGATACTGATAACAGTCAGCTCTTACTATGAACCACTACTGACATTATTTTCATTTGTCACATTAGTCTAAGGAGTCAAAGTGCAATATATGCTTCGCTTGACCCTGAGGCCTAATTGCATCCTTAATTAAGCGGTTTATGCTGTGACTGTAGTTACAGCAACCATCTAACACTTTGTAAGAAATAGCGTCAGCTACCTCTGACCAACCCCGTACAGTTCCCCTCAGCTCCATCAGCATTTTAGCATCTCTGAATTTATTCTTTCAGTCTACATTGTGCAGCAGTTATCAGAGAATAAGATGTAAAGGTTCACTAGGTCAGGTATGTCATCCTGGTCTTTGCCTGACCTGATGTGTTGGTGAGACGCTGTGATAGAAGTTTGTTTAAACATTTTTATGACCAATGAGCTGAAGAGGTTTAAATTGTTTGATTTTTCCCTTCATATATCCATTTCACCGTATTGTCCTGTTGATTGTTCAAGTTCAAGTGAATTCTGATGCCTTGCTTGTGGGAAGTGTTTGACTCAACAAAGAGGCTTAGATAGATGTTATCATGCAACACTGTCCTAATCAGGGCTCCACACAGTCGGCAGGACAGAGTACAACAAAGATGAACCTATTCAATTAATGAACCGTTTGTTTAACAAATAACTTTCCTTTTGATGCAATATGTGACATTGCTGCATTGTTTTCTCAAACACTATTTTATTGGAATTTTTTGTTGCAGCCTAAACAATTTGAGAATAATCAAATGAAACAGCATAAATCTCCAGATGGGATGTTGAGATGTTATGTTCTCTCATCGGTCCTATTCTGTGACAACAGGACTTGCCTGAGGTTGCTAAAGATTTTTGGACTGGTTGGGAGTCCTGGGTGTTAAGAACTTGAGACTTTTCAAGGTCATGCGTGGCTCATTACCCACAGGCTCACGTGTTGTGCGTGTGTTGTTTGGGTCTTATAGTTACAGTTGGTCACCACTGAAGAATCTTCAAAAATCTCAAGCAAGTCCAGTTGCTTCATCTTTGAAAAGCTGATATAATATCTTTGGTAGTGTTGTATGTGCTCTTTATTGTACTGAGGTTTACAGTTTGAAAGTAACATATGCTTTGCTAATGATGTCATCATGTCTGCATCCTACCCTGTAGAGCTGTTTGCTCAGTCTTACTTCATCTGGTATCATTTTCAAAACAAACCCCAACTGTAATTTATGAACTTTTTAAGGTGCTTAACTGTAATCTTTGAGCTGATTCCTGTCCTCTTTCAGTGCGTAAAAAAAGAAGAAAACTTGTAGAATAGTAACGTTTATCTAAAATAAAATCAGTGTTTGACTTGTCCTGTCATTCTTCTGTGGGTAAATCAGAAAAGATCAGGGTACAGAGTAAAAAACAAAAGTTGCAAGAGCAGGACATGGACGGGGGAAGTGTGTGCGTTGGCAGTGTTGGCATGGACAGACTGGTAAGTAGACACAACCAGCATTGGAAGCACAAGGAAACTTTTGGAGGTTGGCAGGTTACATACATGTATAGCAGGAATAAAAGGAACTGAACGTATGCATGGGGCAAAAGCAAGAGGACAGGCTGAAGGATCGTTTATATGGAGGACAGGGTGGTTCCTTTTTGTACTTTCAAATAATACAAAAAAATAACAAAAATCTGATGACATTTAGGGAAGCAATTGAATGGCCTGGACAGAATAATTGTAATAATAGCTTCATTTAATGTAACAGTTCTCCTCTTGTGAGAGTCCTGTCACTTGGCCTTGAACCCATGAATCATATGTGTATGTTTGTGTGTCATTTTCTTTCTAGTCTTTTGAGACAAGTCTATCCTTAGCTTTCTGTGGTTCACAGCTGGAACACTGACTACTTTTCACACTTTAAATAGCAGATTGACTGATTACAAGTTTTGAAGACAGCTGTGATACTACTTACAGGTACCGGAGCTTTCTTTGTGTAGGACCTGTAAGCTCTTACCTGGGAGATGCACGTTATTTTTAGTCTTTTATTCAGTTCCTTCGTTATGTTTCTGATGAACCACAATTCAAGGTCTTCTTCTCATTAGTTCATTTTAAGCATGTTTTTATTTATTTGTATTTGATGCTTCATGGTGTCCTAATGCCAGTAACAGTTACAGGGTACTTGTTACTGTAATGATACGCTGATTTGCTACACATACACATTTTTTTCTGAAGAAAAAGTCTGCTCTGGAAATTGCTATAACAAAATCATTTATGAGCTATAGAGGAATCTTAGTGCACCTGAATAGTAGACAACACAAACGTCTGATACCCATGGATATTACTTTGGACACTCAGACTATATGTTTTTGTCTGTGGGCTGGGTACAGAAACAAAGACTCAAACACACAAATGAACAAACAAATACTGTCAGTCCACACCAGACCATTAAACAACTTCTGGGTTAGCAAGCAATATGGTGGTGTCAGGACTATGTGCTGCAAAAGAAGGATCCACAATCATTGCGGTAGCAGGTACAAGGTCTGAAGAAAATAAGTTGCTGTCCTCTGTATACTGACTGAGGGCCTCCCTTGTCTAGTGAGGTCTTTACTGTTAGGAACATGACTACCTGTACCTAAGTTATGTTCTCCAACCGTCCTGCACAGGGCCTCAGGAGTTTGCAAGGCTTGTTGAGAAGGATTAAGAAGTGAAAAGATGTTCACCGTGTGAAACCAGAGAATCAGGGTCTGAGAAGTTTGAGGAAGCAGCGGGGGGTTAAGCCACTTACGTTTCTGTATTGCTACCTTCACGTATCTCTGCACCAGATTTTCCACATCCACCTCTAAGTCCTACTGGGAGTAAAGTTTTGTACACTGTTTTTATCTTTCCTTTATGTATGTTTGTGGTTTGAGTTTAGTTTGAACCTACTAACGGGGCACCAATTACGTTAGTTGGTTAGGTACTTTAAGGATCACAAATTGGTTATTCACAGTCATCAGTGATAATGCCTACAGAGCTGCACAATTATTTTGTTGATGATTAATCTATTAAAATTGTTTTTTTTTTATTAATAAATACAACTATCCACATCTTATTTAAGCTCTTTTATTTTTTATTCAATTTGCCGGTCGTTTTTATTTTTAAAAGTCTTATATTCAATATAATTGAAGCATTCAAAATATTAAAAGATAAAATAAAAATAAATGAAAGTCACTTTTAGAGTGCTCTAAACTAGGCAGACTGGCTGCTTACAAGTTTGAAGACACCTGTGTGTTTTTAGTTTTTTTCTAGGGGTATTATCATTTGTGTCCATGCCAGTTTCATTACTTTTAGTAAAATTATTCTCTTCAATCATAATTTCAAAGCAATCTCTGGTTTTTATTCGGTTCAGACATTTATTGACAAATGCGTCGCCCGTTTATGACTGTTTTCATGGACACCCTATGACAACACTAAACCTGCTCCTGAAGTCAATAAATGTTGAGGCTTCCAGTATTAGAGCAGACGCGGGTGAGTTTCTGCTTTACGCCAGTGGGTGGCGCTGTATGTTCCAGTGGAGAAGGGTCGCGCGTGCAGAGGGGGCAGTCAGACGCCAGCAGACTTGGCGGAGCGCGCGAAAGCCTTTTTTCTTTGTAGACCACTGAGCTGTCGGCTCTGTCCTCCTGCACGCGCATTTCTCCGTCTCTCCAGCAGAGACAGGGTCTTGTGCAGAGACGCGCAAGACCGGACCCGAGGATCTGCCGGCGTCAACTCAGAAGACGCCGCCGTTGGAGCAATGACAAATGAAGCTACGAATTTTCATTCATAGCTTCTTTAGGAAAGTTCTGTAGACACCGAGTCCATTGGAGAAGTGTCGGGCGGTACCGGAGCTTTCTTCGGGCAGGACCTGTGAGCTCTTCTCCAGGAGATGCGCAGTTACCGGGGCGGCGTGTGAGGCTGCGCTAAACCCGTCACTTCATCTCAGACGTTTGGCGAAGTTTAACTGAACTGAGCCTGTCACTTCCAGCCTCTGTGTTGTAAGTATATAACGAGCCTGCTCAGTATTGGGGTTGTGTTGCTGAACAGTTGCCATCCTGTTCAACAGCGTCCAGCAGCTGCGATCCTGAAGCAGCGTCTGTGCGGAGTGTGTGTCAGTGTGGGTTATTCACACGGCCGCTGCTATGCAGACTGACTGGAGCCAGCTCAGACAGCTCCACTGTAAGCAGCTCTGAGGCACAGGCCTGGGCTGTTTACGCAGAAAGAAAAGCTTCATAGCTGAGGAAAAGCTCCCTGTGAGTCTCTGTCCGTCGGGACGTGCCTGTGCAGAATATAGCAGATGTTCCACAGCTTTGTGTACTAATGTGGATTATGCAGGATGCTACTATGCAGACAGAGTGGAGCCACAGCGGAGCTGGCTACATTTAAAGGAACACACAGCTGTGCAGCTTCTGTCTGTGCAGCTGAACACCAGGGTTTCTAGTGTCTTAGCAAACAGAACCCATGTGCACTTTGGATACTGGTGTCATACGTGTGGACTATAGGGCTTCCAGCAGGTGAACCTTTTGCAGCAGTCCTACATTGATCAGTGGAACTTTAAGGGACAGCAACAGTTAGTTTTAAGGACGTTTATTTCACTTCAGCCTGTTTGTTTCACTGGCTGTTAGAAAATGAAGAATCTACATCCACTCAGTAAAACGTGGAACGCATCCATCAACAAAGACCCGGTGCTCATTCCTATGCCGGGGACAAACAAGCGCTTCAAGAGAAAGTCCAGAGAACCTAAAAGGCTGTTCAGCAGCCCTGAGCCAGAGGGCATGGGCACCTACCCAGTGGAGATGTCAGACATGGACGCGATGGATGACATCCGGGTGCAGACGTGTAACCTCAGCGGGTCGACTCCACTTCAAAGGCAGCTGATGATCCCCCGGGAGGCGAAGTCCGATGCGACAGCTGGATGTCAACTGTCAGTACACCCAGAAGCCAGCACGGCTCCGACTCAGAGCGGCGCCATCGACATGAGGATCGGCACTAATGTGCCTGCCATCACTTCCAAACTGTCCCAGCTGCCGGCCTCTCAGTTCTCTCATCCAGAGATCTCACACTGGCCGACGGCCATCTCCCAGCCTCTGTCCAACAGACTCAAGCTGAGCTTCCATCCCACCTTCCCTCTGTCTACATCGAGTAGCAGCAGCAACCACAGCCTCTCACCCAGCCACCAAGCCTTCTCCTTGGATGCGTCTCTGTCAGGCCAATCTGACCCCAGAACCTCCCAGTGCCACGAGCATGTGGAGGCTGAGGTCCAGTCACCCAAGGTGAGTATGTGGTTTGTGAGGCGATTTAGAGAAATATCTTGAGTCGAGATGATTAATAAATAATAGCCAGTAGACCCTGTTTGGTCATGTCTACAAAACTGGTTCCAGTAGACTGGGCTCAGTCTGACATTCTAACGGCATCTTATTGTTTTAGGAATCTCCCAAGAAGCAAGTTGGAGTGAGCACTGAGCGACCTGGGCGTCTTCCAGAGGTCAAAGCCATCCAGCAGACCAGGAGGCTGCTAGCCAACGCCAGGGAGAGGACCCGTGTCCACACCATCAGTGCAGCGTTCGAGGCCCTGAGGAAACAGGTCAGTGTCCATACGGAAAGAAATGTGCACAAGCTCAAACAATTCACTGTTGTTGATGTAGGACAGTGACATAGGGGCTGTTTGCAACTATCCTTCACTGCCTATCCAACGTAAAGACAGCTTCATCTTCTTCCATTTCGCTATCTTGACAGGTGCCTTGTTACTCCTATGGTCAAAAACTGTCTAAGCTGGCCATACTACGTATAGCCTGCAACTACATCCTGTCTCTGGCTCAGTTGGCTGAGTTGGACTACAGCTCAGACCACAGCAGCCTGAGCTTCTCTCAGTGTGTGGAGCAGTGCACCAGGACTCTGCAGGCTGAGGGCAGGAGCAAGAAGAGGAAGGTGAGGCTGACAACACAAGGAGCACTCTCTGAGAAAGTCACTGTAACGTGCAACATCCACATCAGTGCAACAACACAGTCTGGTCATGCTCATCACGCTCACTGATCAGCTGCTAACAGTTTACTACCAGTGAAGGTCAGCACATCCCTGCAGATGTGTCACGTTACAAGCGTGTGAACATGTATTGACAGAAAGAAGGAAAATTTGATGACGTGAGTCAGTGAGAACTTGTGTTTATTAAGGTGCATGGCAAGAACCCAGGATCCTCATGTCTCTTTGAGGGAATCAGGGTTGGCATTTCCACAGCTGGGTCGACGCTCTGGAAGAATTGCAGATATATCTGCGCATCTTTTACTTTTACATGTGCAGTAAGTGTGCAGTTATAGTGCCTGGACATTCAGAAAGTACCAGTGACCCCTGAGCGGGGCCTTTTTTGGGTAGAACTGCTGAGCTAGAGCTGCATGTACACCCTGGTTCCTGGCACACCAGGCACATAGAACTCAGGTCCTTGGTTCTCAGAAAAAGTCCTGAAAAAAGTTACCGCTACTCACAAATCCTTCTAAAGGAGAGTATGACAGCAGCTGACCTGGAAGGTTCCACAATTACTGTACTCAAAATCACACAGATGAAATAAGTGTAACAAGTCCATTGCCACTAAAGCGTTAGAAAATAACTTAATGAACGCATGGAGTTTTCATATTTCACAGCTAGTCAGTCATATCAAGCTTCACACTCGCCAGTCATGTTGCTCTTTTAGATGTAAAATAGCTGAGGGCTTTTTCCCGGCTGTTTGCCTGTTCCGCTCTATGTGCATGCCGACATTTGTGTGTGTGTGTGTTCTCAAAGTCCCAGACACCAGATGTTTAGAGTGGAGGGGAAGTGGAGCTGGCGCCATGAAGGGCAGAGGGCAGCGGGAAGGCACGCGAACTGAAACCACACACGCACAAAGACACACACACACACACACACACACACGCTTGGCACATTCCCCAGTCTCTCCAACACATTCCCCCACTCTGCCTCTCCAGGCCATCTGCTCCAACATACTTTGAAACAAGGAGGGGGAAAAACACGATCATCATCAGCCTGTCAGACAGCAGCAGCTGGTCTAAAGACTGAGAGAGAGCGAGTGTGTCTGGGGTGAGTGGGGGTGGGGGGAGCTGGCAAGGAGGAAATGCTTTTTTATTTTCTTAGAGCCACAGAGTCTGTATGCACATTTTGCAGGAAAAAGACATTTTGATTGTGATTTGACAGAGGCCCAGTAGGTCACACTGACAGCAGTATAACTATCACAACTGTAATGCTTCTCTGTTTCTGTGTTTCTCTGCTGCTGAAATTGTTTTTATCTTCGGAATCTAATAATCGTGTCAGTACTAAGGGTTCTACCTCACAATGTGTTAGTAGCAGTGATGGAAGAATAAAGAGCATTATTGATTTGTTTTATTTCAAAATAATTTTCTTTAATCTTGTGCTTGGAGTTGTTTGCAGACTAATTGGTAGCATAAAAAAAACATTAGCATAAAGTTTATTCGTGTGAGCTCCAGAGATGTCTTGTGTTTTGTTGTTGCTATTGGGATCATTTCGTTCTTGAGTGACGTGTCCAAAATTAGGTTTCATTTTTTTCTCTTCGTCTCAAGGGTTTGAGACGTTTGTCTAAGCAATAGGAAAGAACTGCGCTGTGAAACTTGAATATTTGCTAGTTTTATAAAGTTCACCTTAAACTAATATGAGTATAGACCTCACAAAGAAGCAGCCTTAAAATGACCATGTGACTGGGACCCATATTTGACTATTATTTACCTGGACTATGAATCATTTCCCATATTTGTCAGCACAAAGACATAGATAAAGAAACCCATGTACAGTCATGTGAAAAAATTAGTACATCCTATTAAAAGCCTGGGTATTTTATAAATTTTTATATCTATGGATATTTAATCTTAATGTTAAATATTGCGAGATTAAAGTAATATAACTAACTCTTCTGTAAATGTAATTCTACAAAATGGATATTGTAACTGAGGAAAAGTTAGGACACCCTACCCCCTAATAGCTAGTGTTGCCCCTATGGCTGAAATAAGTGAGACGCTTCTTGTAGCGTCTACCAGTCTCTGACATCGTCTGAGGAAAGTGGACCCCACAGCATCTTATTGGGCTTAAGATCTGGACTGTGACTCTGCCATTCCAAGGCTCTCCATTTCTTAGTGTTCAGCCAGCCTTGTCCTATGTTTTGGGTCATTGTCATGTTGCATGGTCCAGTTCTCCTACAGCTTTAATTTACTGACAGACAGTCCTCAAGCACCCTCTGATACACAGTAGAATTCATGGTGGATTCTATGATGGTGAGCTGACCAGGTCCTGCTCCAGCAAAGCAGTCCCAAACCATGACACTTCACCTCCATGATTCACAGTTGGTATGACGTTCTTTTCCTGGAACGCTGTCTTTGGTTCATGCCAAACATGTCCTGTCCAAAGAATTAAGTTTTGGACTCATTTGTCCAAAGAACGTTATCCCAGAAGTCTTGGTCTTTGTCAACTTTCTCTCTGGCAAACTTCTGGCCTTGATGGTTCTCTTACATAGCAAAGGTTTCTTCCTTGCACACGTCTCGTTCTCTTCCTCTATCTGATTGTAGAGGGATGCACTTTCACATCAACAGTAGTCAGAGCCTGCTGCAGGTCCTGTGATGACGAGTCCATTTTAGGGTTTTTGGACTCTTCTTTTAGCATCTGAGCGTCTGCTCTCGGGGTGAACTTGCTGGGAAGACCAGACCTGGGCATGTTGGCAATTGTTTTGGAAGTTTTCTGGACAGTGGGATGGCTGATTTCAAAATGTTTAAGTGGGAATAAATGTGAGGGTGTGCTAACCTTTCCTCGGTAAGAATATGCATTTTTGGAGAATTACATTTACAAAAAAGTATTTTCTTCACTTTTTATTGTTTAGTTATATTACTTTAATCTCCCAATATTGTTAACATTGAGATTAAATATCCATATATTTAAAAAAAATGTTACAAAATATCCATGCTTTCATAGGGTGTCCAAATTTTTTCACATGACTTTATTGCACCACTTTAGTGTTAACTCTCTGTGCAGCCAATTGACATGTAGAAGGCACTACAGAGATATTTAAAGGGCTTTTACTGTGTTGACAGGTGGGAAGGATGGAGGATGTGTGATGTTTTCAGACCAGACTCTTGTCTTGCTGCAGTCATCCAGCCTCAGGATCAACTCATCTGTTCTGCTGGATGGATTCACGGAAAAATACTGTTACTCACCATGCTAACAAATGATTTGAAACCAATCCGCACCATACAAATGCTGAATAATGTTTTATTTTTTACTATTATTAGGACTGTACCACATTGTTTAATGACCTGGCTACTAATGATGAGGATGAAGATTTTTAAAAACAAGCAGAAAATTGTGACGTTGTGACTTACAGTATCTAATAGGAACTATAATATTATTTTCCCAATAAAAATTAGAGTTGACATTGTTTACATGAAGTTATACTCTACAGACTCGTGTCTGTGGCCTCACTTAGTGTTTAGAGGTTAAGCTTTTTTGTGTATTACTTTTACATCAGTCAGTCTCTGCCGCTGATGCTAATTCAGACTGAACAGTGAACCTGAAGCAGATACAGTAATTATCCATCAGCCAGTTTCAACCTATGGTCATTGTAGCAAATCAATGCTTTAGTACATTACATTTAGAAGGAAAGAAGCTTTAAAATAATAAATATTATACAATAAAACAAGAAATAATACATTTCAAAATAAAGCTGTTCCCCTGTTCACAGGGACTGGATTTAACTGAGAATAATATATTTGTTTGTATATATGTTTTAACAAATGGTAGAACATTACAACTGAAACATTAGTTCACAGTATATTATTCTGCCACAGTGCCTTAAAAACAAAACCATTAGCAAGCAAATTGGCATAGTAGTTAGTGCTTGTTAGAGTGGTCTTCTACTCAGATACCATCATATGTGGATAAATGTCACACAACATCTTACTGATGAACGAGTTGAGTTTTCTAGGTCGCTGTCAACCTAACACAACCTGAGGTAACATTGTTTAGAACCTGAGCAGGACCTTCAGGAGACATCGCCTTCATTGATTCATTTACATGGCAGAGCTTCCAGCAGCTTTGACCTTGGTTTTATGTCTACCTGTTTAGCGTTTTTGATGAAAAGATGGGAACAGAAGTTCACTCAAATTAATCAGTACAAAGGAAGTTGGGTTCTATAAAACCACGTCTGTTTCTGGGGCAAACTCTGTTACATACTTGAAATGTAACTGAACAAGATAAATGAGACATTGTCCAACCACTTCATGAGTTTGATTCAAAACTTGTATTTATTGTGTTCGAAGCAGTGAAGTCTTTAAATCAGTCTGCCTGGATAAACATGACGGATTGTCAAAATGTCTGCTATCCGCAGCTGCATTATTATTTCTGAAAAGACACTTTGCTTCAGTCAATCACTGCAGAATCTGAAGACAGGAGGACATATGTAAATAAACCTGCAAGCAAAACAGCTTATCAGTTTAAAATTGTAAAATGTCACTGCTGATTAAACAAGGCCCCTTAAAGCCTATGAGGAAAAACACACACGGCCCATCAACACGCAGTTTAGAGTGTCCTTGCCTGTGGCCTGTTGACGTCTTGACTGGCTGCAGTGACAACTAACATATGGTCAATAAAACAATGAAAAGTATAACATATTACTTTACAAGTAAGGTTACTAATATTACTTAGTAACTTTGATGATTTCCACTCAATCTGCCAATAAACTAAAATCTAGGCCAATAGTTCATATTAAACTTACAATCCACAATGTTTACACCAAATGAGTTGATGAGAAACATAGTGCAACCTGTATCCTCCTTTTTCAGTAAACCCAGCTTTCTGTCCTATATATTGGCCATATATTGTTTGCATGTTGTTCTACACAGCACTTGTGACGCCTGGTGCAGCTGGCTGTTGCCTCCAGATGCATTTACCATACAGTCTGGTAGTAACCCAATAAAGAAGTGCCCTTTTATCTTTGGTACCTCTTTTACCAGAAGCACATTTTGCATCAAAATATACTGTACTTTGTGTCTCTGAAATAATAAAGAGTAAACATAGAAAAAGACTGTTATACTTTTCAGTGATCGTGAGAACACCAAACAAGCATATTTTTTAAAACATTACATAAATTACAAACTTTACATCACACAGACTCAAATCAGAGGTGATCAGGATTATATCATTATTCTGGTTCATACTGTAAACATAGAATAAACAGTTTGTCCATTGCTCTTACAGAGCTTTGCTCCTCAATGTCTCACAACACAAAAGGGAAACGTCAGTGTTACTCTCAACGTGTATCTCATCAGCGGACTATGCAGATATCCAGTATACAGAATTTGGCCCTGCAGGTGGGGCAGGGGACTCTGCTGGACAACCACGTCTCAGGTCTTTGCTGGTCTTGGCGGCTGGCGAACCATCGACCCAGACAGGACAGACACCACATGGGTCTGCAAAAACACTGCTGGCAGTCGGACTCATTATCAGCTCCTGTACCACAAACAACAAGTCAAATTCATGTTAAAGCATGCACATAGGTGTGCCACACACATATTCGCTTACCTTCTGTGTGACAAAGTCTGACCAACTTTGTGTTTGCAGGAACCTGCATACAGCCGATACAGGCCTCGAGCTCCTGTATGTGGAGAATCAACAACTTTTTTTCTTCTTCACATTTTTAATGTGACCACACAGGCTCAAGCAGCTACATAAAATGAGCATACCTGTCCACTAGAAAGTGTGTAAGGCTGATTGAGTTCCACCTGATATCTGAATGTCTCCAGGAACAGCTCACTTATGGTCCGATGAATCACGACATTGGCAGAGTTTCTGATGGGAGCGTGGAGCTTCTCCCGGAGCTCACCATACTCAGTAGAGTTAAGCCTGGAGAACATTGGGAAAGATGTTAATTATTTTACAGACATTTCCAGCTGATTTAGCTCAAAACCAGTTTCAGGCTTCTAGAAACACAAACAAACACACCTGATATCAAAGGGCCTGGCAGCAGGGTTGATGCTGTTCACTCTTAAGGTCAAGATCTGTGCAGGAGAAGCCGAGTTTGGATTCAGTTGGTGGTGCCTGGACTCTGTTACTGTCACATGACATTCACTCTGTAAGGCCATGTAGATATTATAGGTTGTGACCTGGAAAGAGATGATGACATTCAGGTGTGTTGATCAAAGTTATTCATTTTCAAACAAACTATAGCATTTGGGAAACTATTAAGTATTTGGTATGAAATATTGAGTCATAAATTATAACACAAGCCGTGGATATGTATGTTGCCATTTCAGGCTTGATTTCAGATCTGCTACCTTAGTAGACATTCACACATTTTGGTACTTTAGCACAATCAGTTTAAATTCCAGCTTTAATTTCAGCCAGAAAAGAACAAATCTTGTAATTGAAAAGTAAATTATTTGCACATGATTTGAGACACACACATGAAAAAGCAGATCTTCACAAGAGATGATTTAATGTGAACATGCTTTCACAAGATGACCCATGTTTTTGATCATTCAGATTCAGTTCTATACTAAGCCTGACATGCAGCCTAGTCTCTGCTTTAAAATCATCGTGAATCAGGGTCTCTCCCAATGCTTGCGACGAAACCTGCAATGATGTCTCTTAACTGATCCGCCTACATTTACACTAAAACAAAGGGAACTCACCTTTAGCACCCAGCTGTCTGTAACAATAACTCTGGCTCCAGGTGCCCCTGTGGCAAACTTATCTATGCGCCGGAACTCATCGTTAACACTGGCTGCCACAGAGCCCCAATTGGAGTGAGGAGGCTGTATGTGGCCCCGTAGGGCGGTGCAGATTGGATGGTTGCCCCACTGACAGCGGGACCAATAGATGACAAGCAACCAGCCGAACAACTGGAGGCAAACGGAGAAGAACAGAAACGCTCTCCAGCCATTAGTCACCTAGAGAAACACAACGACAGCTCAGTAGAGACGTGTGTCAATCTTACCTCCTCCGTTTCAATAGTCCGTGTTATAAAGCTTAATACAAATGTGTTCATAAATGTGCACACAGGCCGACCTGTTGAGTGTATCCTAGGTGATTCTCTGGAGCAGCAATACACATGCCCATATAGTAACCTGAGAAACAAGAGCAGAAACAATAGCATCAAATGAGTCTTTTACAGACCGATATGACTCACTACAGAGACAAACTCTGCTTCCCATCACACACATAACTGTTGTATGACTTCGTTACCCCGTGAGCCACTACAACCTGGGACCAGTTTCTTTCAGCGGTGTTTATTTGTGGTGAGAACAAAGCAGCTCAGGGTTTACGTGTTTGCAGCCTAGACTGTTTACCTATGGGCAGTGCGGAGTGAACCAGCACGGTGACGCTGGTCCTCCTGACGTGGTACTGTATGAAACCCACATCCTCGCTGCCAAGCCACGTCGAAAAAAGATTCTGGATGGTTAAACCGGCCGAACGGAACTCGTTAGGTGTAAACACGAAGCACAGCGAAAAGACAACGTAAGCCAAAGTGAAGCTCAACTCAGGACTCTCCATGGTGAGTCTACTTCCAGCTCATGTCTACATCAGTCCAGCGACACCATTATTTACAACCCTCCTCTTCCTCATACGTTTCAGTTTACGCTTCTTCTTCGGCATTTTCATCGTGGGTTTGCGGTGCTGACGCCGCCTTAACTCTTCTTCTACGTTGTTGTGCGGTTTACAGCGGAAGTCCCAATGAAGTGGCGCTGGATTGGCTCAGACGTCGCGCACTTACCGTGTATGTAGTTGGTGCCATTGTCGATTTTCTTCTTTTAAATAATTACCTACAAACTACAAAACACAATAGATTTAGAGTTAAACCATTGGCTGCTTATTTATGCTAATGAACGATTTTTTATATGTATTGATTCTAAACATAGTTGGTCACATAGAGTGTAATGTGTAATTTTGCAGAAACCTTTTGAAGATAGTTGCATGTGGCATTACAGTAAGTGTCCAAATAGAAAGTATAGTTATAACTAAACAAACAAAGCTTATTGGTAAACTAGACATTTTTTCATTTTCTTCTGTTATGCATTATAACGAAACATAAATAAAATTAAATTACTATATAACCCAGTCAAAATGAAGCTTCTCAGAGTGTTGACAGCAATGTTGCCTCTAATTTTTCATGTGTCTGAGCAAACACACAAACTCCCTGAGCGGTCCCTTGGAGCACTGTGGTCACACCAGCCACATTACATGGTTAAAAGAATCAACTTACAGCAGTGATTTCCATTAGATTACTTTTAATTAAGTGATGTAGTCCACCTACAATGACCTGTGTAGTACGTTAACGCTATTGGAAGTATAAATACTTATTTTAACTCTGGCAAAACATGAACTGCCAAATGAACCCAGCCAACCATAAATTCCAATTTTGAACGCCCCTTAGCATTTTTATTATGAAGCTCTGGCTTGTGTTTTGAGTTTGTATGTCAGTGTGTGAAGTTCCTGCTGTGCACTGGGTGACACTGGGTAAAGGTCTGGGTATATAATTACACAATTTTATTTGTATTTCTACTACTCAGTAATAGCATTTAATGATATTATCATAACAAATGACAATTCTTAATAAATTACACTAGAATAGATAAAAGATATGCACAAAACTGATTGAGAAGTGAACTTTCACCATCTTTTTTCCATCTGTCCTTCTCATGTCTCCAATGGTTGTACACCTTTTCCAGGTTGATGGCCCTGTCTGCTTCTAGTTTTGACTTTATGCGCATCAGCTTGTCCAAATGTGCTACTTCAAGACTATTTCTGGATGCTGTTTTGATACGTTTCATTAAACTAAAGCCTCTTTCACAATCTGCACTGGATGCTTGAAATGTAGCACATGTATCCACAAGCTGTGAGAGCTTGTGCTGCAGTCACCATATGTGTGAATGTGCTGATTGTCCCTTGGTTAAGTTTTTGCCTCATTATGTTCTTGAATTCAGCATATTCACTGTTAATGGCCTCCACAGAATGTGGGTGGTAGATAATGGCCTCATAGTCCTTTGCCACTGCAGCAATGTCTGCTGATCCATACTCAAATGTATGTCTGAGCTCAATGCCAAATGCAGACCACTCCTTTAATTCATCATCATCATTCATCTACAACGAGCATTTAAGTGATCACAGAGCTTATGAATAAAGGGGTTCCAGAAAACGGAAACACAAAGACAGAAAAACAGAACAGAACACACAATGCAACCAGTACAGAACACACAACTACCAGTAAGATAGGTAATTAGAGTAAAAGTGATAATAATGTTATTAATGAATAATAGTCTTAACATTATAATAATAATAATGAAAACAACAATAATAATAACTATAAAAGGTAATTTCCAGAGACATTATGTGGGAGAGCTGCTGTTTTTGTCCAAAGACACAGAGTGCTTAAGAGCTGCTGACCGATAAAAAACAAGATTTTTCTTATTATTAATTACAAATGTCCAATTTCATGCTTTTATTTTAAAGGGGCTTGTCGGAAATAGACATACATGACTAAACTGTGATGTGTACTAAACTGTGTGAGTGCTTAGTTACTAAACAATCCAACAATCTAATTAACTGATCATTAATATGATGTTGTTCAACAACCTTCATTACCAGTATTCAGTTCAGCTATTTGAATAGTTGAATTTATTTTGAAAATCTTACTGACTAACAAACGATTACATGAGGACGATGGTGAGGACTCAAACACAGATGAAGGAGCAGAATGTTGACGTACATTTCAGAAGTCTTTATTGCATAAACAAATAACAATAGAAACTCAGCACAGTCCAGGAACAGAAAATTCTTGGCCTAAAGCAGGAACTAACTGAATCAAATACAATAAAACAAAAAGAAAAATATAAAGCGCAGCACATAGGCTGAAAAAATAAAGATGCTACAAAAGTAAGAATTAACCTAATGACTATGAAACCTGACTTGACACTTACAGTTAACAAAGCTAGAGGTCAGGAATGTGGAATTTGAGAGAGAACTTGACAGACAGTGAATGACTCACCCTGGTGTGTGGTTTTGGTGGCCCCTATTTTACAGTGGGGTCGTTCTGACCCCTCGAAGGCTGCACAAGGGTTAAACACACGCTACTCTATGTGCATGGAAGTACAGTTACGTGCACAAATGTCTCAACAGCACAAACTGAATGCCCACTGCCCACCATTACCAGGGCGGTGGGTTTTCTTACCGACGTCTCATCTACAGGTATCGTCAGACTCACAGCCGTGCGTTACACAGGTTGAAGGAGTATGATTCTCCACTTCTTGAATTGTAAGCTTCAGTGAAACTTTTTCCTGTTGAAAAACTGATATCTTAAGGCCCTTTAGATTTTACATGGAAGTACAGTCCAATCCAGCCAATCGAAATCTATTCTCCACAGTAGTACGTTGTCTTTTACCAATGAGCCAGGGTTGACCCAGGGTTGACCCACTGTGACTCTCTTCGTGTCTCGGCTCGTTGGTCTAGGGCTATGATTCTCGCCCAGGTTGCGAAGGCTCCCTGGTTTAAATCCCGGACAAGCCCTTGGCAACTATTTGTACTGTCAGCTAACGTGAAACGTCACCTGTTGTGTACACCACTAGCTTAAGGCCACCTCAGCAGTAGTGCATCCTGCATTCTCAGTGCACCAGGATTGAACTTGTCTCGGCTCGTTGGTCTAGGAGTATGATTCTCGCTTCGGGTGCGAGAGATCCCGGACGAGCCCTGCCTAACAGCTCTAGTTAATGGCTTCAGTGACATTTTCACCGGTGTATAAACTGCTATCGTAAGGCCATCTAGAATCACTCGTGCTCTAAGCTCATTCCTGCAGTAGTCCGTCTTCTTTCTTTAACCAACAAGTGACAGCCTTGTCTCGGCTCGTTGGTCTAGGAGTATGATTCTCGCTTAGGGTGCGAGAGGTCCCGGGTTCAAATCCCGGACGAGCCCTGTTTAACTCTTTGACTTATAAGCTTCAGAGGAACTTTAGCTGGGATTAAACTGCTGTCTTAAGGGCCTCCGTGACCTGCCATCAAAACCAGTTTGTTTATTAGTACGTCTTGTTGTTTTTTTTAAAGAGCCACTGCTGCACTAGTCTTAGCTCGTTAGTCTAGGAGTATGATTCTCAGTCAGTCTTCCCTGATGGGAAATGAAGGAATATGGAACTGTCGCTTTAAAAAGAAATCCTATTTCGATCCAACCTATCCTATGAAGCGAAACAACTATCCCACGCTAGCAGAGTGCATTTAAACACACGCTACTCTATGTGCATGGAAGTACAGTTACATGCACAACTGTCTCAACAGCACAAACTGAATGCCAGGAATTCAACTCCTACCATTATAATTATTGAGACGGGACTTCCAGTATACGAGTACATGCAATTTGTGTATGTTTATTTACTTTGGTATGAAATTTCAGAGCTGTAATGTCCGACACCATTTGCAGTGACAATTGGCTTTTATCTTATTTCCCACAGGTTGAAGCTGATTGAAGCCAACGTTGGGTTTAACTCCCGGGCGGAGCGGTGGGTTTTCTTACCGACGTCTGTGCTGCTGGACTCTTCTTTAGTAGTCAAAGGCTCGTCAACAACTTGTACTGTCAGCTTAAGTGCAACGTTAACTGGTTTATCAAATGCTATCTTAAGGCGCTCTGTCCCGTAGAGTCTAAACTTAAATCTGCAGTAGTGCACCTTCTGTATTTAATGAACTAGCCTTGACCTTGTCTTGGCTTGTTAGTCTAAGAGTATGATTCTCCACTGGTTGAATTGTAAGCTTCAGTGAAGCTTTTTCCTGTTGAAAACCTGATATCTTAGGGCCCTCTAGATATTACATGGAAGCACAATCCAATCCAGACAATCAAAATCTATTCTCCACAGTAGTACGTTGTCTTATACCCACGACCCAGGGTTGATAACTGTGACCCAGTTCGTGTCTCGGCTCGTTGGTCTAGGGGTATGATTCTCGCTTAGGGTGCGAGAGGTCCCGGGTTCGAATCCCGGACGAGCCCTGCCTAACAGCTCAAGTTAATGGCTTCAGTGCCATTTTCACCGGTGTATAAACTGCTATCGTAAGGCCATCTAGAATCACTCGTGCTCTAAGCTCATTCCTGCAGTAGTCTTTCTTTAACCAACAAGTGACAGCCTTGTCTCGGCTTGTTGGTCTAGGAGTATGATTCTCGCTTAGGGTGCGAGACGTCCCGGGTTCAAATCCCGGACGAGCCCTGTTTAACTGTTTTATTTATAAGCTTCAGTGGAACTTTAGCTGGGATTAAACTGCTGTCTTAAGGGCCTCCGTGACCTGCCATCAACACCAGTTTGTTTATTAGTACGTCTTGTTGTTTTTTTTAAAGAGCCACTGCTGCACTAGTCTTAGCTCGTTAGTCTAGGAGTATGATTCTCAGTCAGTCTTCCCTGATGGGAAATGAAGGAATATGGAACTGTCGCTTTAAAAAGAAATCCTATTTCGATCCAACCTATCCTATGAAGCGAAACAACTATCCCACGCTAGCAGAGTGCATTTAAACACACGCTACTCTATGTGCATGGAAGTACAGTTACATGCACAACTGTCTCAACAGCACAAACTGAATGCCAGGAATTCAACTCCTACCATTATAATTATTGAGACGGGACTTCCAGTATACGAATACATGCAATTTGTGTATGTTTATTTACTTTGGGATGACATTTCAGAGCTGTAATGTCCGACACCATTTGCAGTGACAAATGGCTTTTATCTTATTTCCCACAGGTTGAAGTTGATTGAAGCCAACGTAGGGTTTAACTCCCGGGCGGAGCGGTGGGTTTTCTTACCGACGTCTATGCTGCTGGACTCTTCTTTAGTAGTCAAAGGCTCGTCAACAACTTGTACTGTCAGCTTAAGTGCAACGTTAACTGGTTTATCAAATGCTATCTTAAGGCGCTCTGTCCCGTAGAGTCTAAACTTAAATCTGCAGTAGTGCACCTTCTGTATTTAATGAACTAGCCTTGACCTTGTCTTGGCTTGTTGGTCTAAGAGTATGATTCTCCACTGGTTGAATTGTAAGCTTCAGTGAAGCTTTTTCCTGTTGAAAACCTGATATTTTAGGGCCCTCTAGATATTACATGGAAGCACAATCCAATCCAGACAATCAAAATCTATTCTCCACAGTAGTACGTTGTCTTATACCCACGACCCAGGGTTGATCACTGTGATGCGATTCGTGTCTCGGCTCGTTGGTCTAGGGGTATGATTCTCGCTTAGGGTGCGAGAGGTCCCGGGTTCAAATCCCGGACGAGCCCTGCCTAACAGCTCTAGTTAATGGCTTCAGTGCCATTTTCACCGCTGTATAAACTGCTATCGTAAGGCCATCTGGAATCACTCGTGCTCTAAGCTCATTCCTGCAGTAGTCCGTCTTCTTTCTTTAACCAACAAGTGACAGCCTTGTCTCGGCTTCAAATCCCGGACGAGCCCTGTTTGACTTATAAGCTTCAGTGGAACTTTAGCTGGGATTAAACTGCTGTCTTAAGGGCCTCCGTGACCTGCCATCAAAACCAGTTTGTTTATTAGTACGTCTTGTTGTTTTTTTTAAAGAGCCACTGCTGCACTAGTCTTTGCTCGTTAGTCTAGGAGTATGATTCTCAGTCAGTCTTCCCTGATGGGAAATGAAGGAATATGGAACTGTCGCTTTAAAAAGAAATCCTATTTCGATCCAACCTATCCTATGAAGCGAAACAACTATCCCACGCTAGCAGAGTGCATTTAAACACACGCTACTCTATGTGCATGGAAGTACAGTTACATGCACAACTGTCTCAACAGCACAAACTGAATGCCAGGAATTCAACTCCTACCATTATAATTATTGAGACGGGACTTCCAGTATACGAGTACATGCAATTTGTGTATGTTTATTTACTTTGGTATGAAATTTCAGAGCTGTAATGTCCGACACCATTTGCAGTGACAAATGGCTTTTATCTTATTTCCCACAGGTTGAAGCTGATTGAAGCCAACGTTGGGTTTAACTCCCGGGCGGAGCGGTGGGTTTTCATACCGACGTCTGTGCTGCTGGACTCTTCTTTAGTAGTCAAAGGCTCGTCAACAACTTGTACTGTCAGCTTAAGTGCAACGTTAACTGGTTTATCAAATGCTATCTTAAGGCGCTCTGTCCCGTAGAGTCTAAACTTAAATCTGCAGTAGTGCACCTTCTGTATTTAATGAACTAGCCTTGACCTTGTCTTGGCTTGTTGGTCTAAGAGTATGATTCTCCACTGGTTGAATTGTAAGCTTCAGTGAAGCTTTTTCCTGTTGAAAACCTGATATTTTAGGGCCCTCTAGATATTACATGGAAGCACAATCCAATCCAGACAATCAAAATCTATTCTCCACAGTAGTACGTTGTCTTACACCCACGACCCAGGGTTGATCACTGTGACCTGTTCGTTTCTCGGCTCGTTGGTCTAGGGGTATGATTCTCGCTTAGGGTGCGAGAGGTTCCGGGTTCAAATCCCGGACGAGCCCTGCCTAACAGCTCAAGTTAATGGCTTCAGTGCCATTTTCACCGGTGTATAAACTGCTATCGTAAGGCCATCTAGAATCACTCGTGCTCTAAGCTCATTCCTGCAGTAGTCTTTCTTTAACCAACAAGTGACAGCCTTGTCTCGGCTTGTTGGTCTAGGAGTATGATTCTCGCTTAGGGTGCGAGACGTCCCGGGTTCAAATCCCGGACGAGCCCTGTTTAACTGTTTTATTTATAAGCTTCAGTGGAACTTTAGCTGGGATTAAACTGCTGTCTTAAGGGCCTCCGTGACCTGCCATCAACACCAGTTTGTTTATTAGTACGTCTTGTTGTTTTTTTTAAAGAGCCACTGCTGCACTAGTCTTAGCTCGTTAGTCTAGGAGTATGATTCTCAGTCAGTCTTCCCTGATGGGAAATGAAGGAATATGGAACTGTCGCTTTAAAAAGAAATCCTATTTCGATCCAACCTATCCTATGAAGCGAAACAACTATCCCACGCTAGCAGAGTGCATTTAAACACACGCTACTCTATGTGCATGGAAGTACAGTTACATGCACAACTGTCTCAACAGCACAAACTGAATGCCAGGAATTCAACTCCTACCATTATAATTATTGAGACGGGACTTCCAGTATACGAATACATGCAATTTGTGTATGTTTATTTACTTTGGGATGACATTTCAGAGCTGTAATGTCCGACACCATTTGCAGTGACAAATGGCTTTTATCTTATTTCCCACAGGTTGAAGTTGATTGAAGCCAACGTAGGGTTTAACTCCCGGGCGGAGCGGTGGGTTTTCTTACCGACGTCTATGCTGCTGGACTCTTCTTTAGTAGTCAAAGGCTCGTCAACAACTTGTACTGTCAGCTTAAGTGCAACGTTAACTGGTTTATCAAATGCTATCTTAAGGCGCTCTGTCCCGTAGAGTCTAAACTTAAATCTGCAGTAGTGCACCTTCTGTATTTAATGAACTAGCCTTGACCTTGTCTTGGCTTGTTGGTCTAAGAGTATGATTCTCCACTGGTTGAATTGTAAGCTTCAGTGAAGCTTTTTCCTGTTGAAAACCTGATATTTTAGGGCCCTCTAGATATTACATGGAAGCACAATCCAATCCAGACAATCAAAATCTATTCTCCACAGTAGTACGTTGTCTTATACCCACGACCCAGGGTTGATCACTGTGATGCGATTCGTGTCTCGGCTCGTTGGTCTAGGGGTATGATTCTCGCTTAGGGTGCGAGAGGTCCCGGGTTCAAATCCCGGACGAGCCCTGCCTAACAGCTCTAGTTAATGGCTTCAGTGCCATTTTCACCGCTGTATAAACTGCTATCGTAAGGCCATCTGGAATCACTCGTGCTCTAAGCTCATTCCTGCAGTAGTCCGTCTTCTTTCTTTAACCAACAAGTGACAGCCTTGTCTCGGCTTCAAATCCCGGACGAGCCCTGTTTGACTTATAAGCTTCAGTGGAACTTTAGCTGGGATTAAACTGCTGTCTTAAGGGCCTCCGTGACCTGCCATCAAAACCAGTTTGTTTATTAGTACGTCTTGTTGTTTTTTTTAAAGAGCCACTGCTGCACTAGTCTTTGCTCGTTAGTCTAGGAGTATGATTCTCAGTCAGTCTTCCCTGATGGGAAATGAAGGAATATGGAACTGTCGCTTTAAAAAGAAATCCTATTTCGATCCAACCTATCCTATGAAGCGAAACAACTATCCCACGCTAGCAGAGTGCATTTAAACACACGCTACTCTATGTGCATGGAAGTACAGTTACATGCACAACTGTCTCAACAGCACAAACTGAATGCCAGGAATTCAACTCCTACCATTATAATTATTGAGACGGGACTTCCAGTATACGAGTACATGCAATTTGTGTATGTTTATTTACTTTGGTATGAAATTTCAGAGCTGTAATGTCCGACACCATTTGCAGTGACAAATGGCTTTTATCTTATTTCCCACAGGTTGAAGCTGATTGAAGCCAACGTTGGGTTTAACTCCCGGGCGGAGCGGTGGGTTTTCATACCGACGTCTGTGCTGCTGGACTCTTCTTTAGTAGTCAAAGGCTCGTCAACAACTTGTACTGTCAGCTTAAGTGCAACGTTAACTGGTTTATCAAATGCTATCTTAAGGCGCTCTGTCCCGTAGAGTCTAAACTTAAATCTGCAGTAGTGCACCTTCTGTATTTAATGAACTAGCCTTGACCTTGTCTTGGCTTGTTGGTCTAAGAGTATGATTCTCCACTGGTTGAATTGTAAGCTTCAGTGAAGCTTTTTCCTGTTGAAAACCTGATATTTTAGGGCCCTCTAGATATTACATGGAAGCACAATCCAATCCAGACAATCAAAATCTATTCTCCACAGTAGTACGTTGTCTTACACCCACGACCCAGGGTTGATCACTGTGACCTGTTCGTTTCTCGGCTCGTTGGTCTAGGGGTATGATTCTCGCTTAGGGTGCGAGAGGTTCCGGGTTCAAATCCCGGACGAGCCCTGCCTAACAGCTCTAGTTAATGGCTTCAGTGCCATTTTCACCGCTGTATAAACTGCTATCGTAAGGCCATCTAGAATCACTCGTGCTCTAAGCTCATTCCTGCAGTAGTCCGTCTTCTTTCTTTAAGTGACAGCCTTGTCTCTGCTCGTTGGTCTAGGAGTATGATTCTCGCTTAGGGTGCGAGAGGTCCCGGGTTCAAATCCCGGACGAGCCCTGCTTAACTGTTTGACTTGTAAGCTTCACTGGAACCTTAGCTGGGAAAAATCCTTACGTTGAGCGGTCAAAATGATAAATAGGGAGCGCTCAGAATCCACACATGGGTTGGATAAAACAGGCGATAAATTACAACATGCTTTACGGTTGGATGAACTTGTTTGTCAGAAGATCCATACTCGTTATTTGCCTGCATGGAACACCCACGAAGGCTGTTTGATCCAACCCTGGTGTGTGGTTTTGGTGGCCCCTATTTTACAGTGGGGTCGTTCTGACCCCTCGAAGGCTGCACAAGGGTTAAACACACGCTACTATGTGCATGGAAGTACAGTTACGTGCACAAATGTCTCAACAGCACAAACTGAATGCCCACTGCCCACCATTACCAGGGCGGTGGGTTTTCTTACCGACGTCTCATTTACAGGTATCGTCAGACTCACAGCCGTGCGTTACACAGGTTGAAGGAGTATGATTCTCCACTTCTTGAATTGTAAGCTTCAGTGAAACTTTTTCCTGTTGAAAAACTGATATCCTAAGGCCCTTTAGATTTTACATGGAAGTACAGTCCAATCCAGCCAATCGAAATCTATTCTCCACAGTAGTACGTTGTCTTTTACCAATGAGCCAGGGTTGACCCAGGGTTCACCCACTGTGACTCTCTTCGTGTCTCGGCTCGTTGGTCTAGGGCTATGATTCTCGCCCAGGTTGCGAAGGCTCCCTGGTTTAAATCCCGGACAAGCCCTGCCTAACAGCTCTAGTTAATGGCTTCAGTGACATTTTCACCGGTGTATAAACTGCTATCGTAAGGCCATCTAGAATCACTCGTGCTCTAAGCTCATTCCTGCAGTAGTCCGTCTTCTTTTATTTAACCAACAAGTGACAGCCTTGTCTCGGCTCGTTGGTCTAGGAGTATGATTCTCGCTTAGGGTGCGAGACGTCCCGGGTTCAAATCCCGGACGAGCCCTGTTTAACTGTTTGATTTATAAGCTTCAGTGGAACTTTAGCTGGGATTAAACTGCTGTCTTAAGGGCCTCCGTGACCTGCCATCAAAACCAGTTTGTTTATTAGTACGTCTTGTTGTTTTTTTTAAAGAGCCACTGCTGCACTAGTCTTAGCTCGTTAGTCTAGGAGTATGATTCTCAGTCAGGCTTCCCTGATGGGAAATGAAGGAATATGGAACTGTCGCTTTAAAAAGAAATCCTATTTCGATCCAACCTATCCTATGAAGCGAAACAACTATCCCACGCTAGCAGAGTGCATTTAAACACACGCTACTCTATGTGCATGGAAGTACAGTTACATGCACAACTGTCTCAACAGCACAAACTGAATGCCAGGAATTCAACTCCTACCATTATAATTATTGAGACGGGACTTCCAGTATACGAATACATGCAATTTGTGTATGTTTATTTACTTTGGGATGACATTTCAGAGCTGTAATGTCCGACACCATTTGCAGTGACAAATGGCTTTTATCTTATTTCCCACAGGTTGAAGTTGATTGAAGCCAACGTAGGGTTTAACTCCCGGGCGGAGCGGTGGGTTTTCTTACCGACGTCTATGCTGCTGGACTCTTCTTTAGTAGTCAAAGGCTCGTCAACAACTTGTACTGTCAGCTTAAGTGCAACGTTAACTGGTTTATCAAATGCTATCTTAAGGCGCTCTGTCCCGTAGAGTCTAAACTTAAATCTGCAGTAGTGCACATTCTGTATTTAATGAACTAGCCTTGACCTTGTCTTGGCTTGTTGGTCTAAGAGTATGATTCTCCACTGGTTGAATTGTAAGCTTCAGTGAAGCTTTTTCCTGTTGAAAACCTGATATCTTAGGGCCCTCTAGATATTACATGGAAGCACAATCCAATCCAGACAATCAAAATCTATTCTCCACAGTAGTACGTTGTCTTATACCCACGACCCAGGGTTGATAACTGTGACCCCGTTTGTGTCTAGGCTCGTTGGTCTAGGGGTATGATTCTCGCTTTGGGTGCGAGAGGTCCTGGGTTCAAGTCCCGGAGGAGCCCACCGTAAGCGTTAGCGTTTCACAGTCTTCAATAGAACTTTGCCTTTTTAATCAACTCCCATCCTAATTGCTTTCCTGACCCCACATCTAATCTAGTTTCTTAATTGCTTTGGGAGCCATTTTGGCTCGTTGGCCTAGTAGTATGGTTGTCGCTTTGGGTGCGAGAGGTTCAAATCCCAGACGAGTTCTTCGCAACTACTAGTTGTGCTTCTCTGTCTCTCTCTCTGTCCTCATCTACAGGTATCGTCAGACTCAGAGCCATGTGTCTCCCGTGTTCAGCTGCTTGTTGCGCCATCCTGCCTGTGTCTGTTGTTGTAGTTGATTTCTTTTCTCTCATTTTTATCCCTTCACACTAACCGGTCAAGGCAGATGTTCGCCCACATTGAGCCAGGGTCTGCTGGAGGTTTCGTCCTCTATAGAGACAGAGTTTCTCCTCTTCACTGTTGCTATTAAAATGTACAATTTATTGATTGGCTACAATTAAAAGCTTGGTCTATTTGTTGTGTTTAGTTGTGCAAGGTCTTAACTCTTACTTGTAAAGTGCCTTGAGTTAACTGTTGTTGTGAATTGGCGCTATATAAATAAAATTGAATTGAAATTCTTGCTTTGTGCTAGTCCATCTGCAATAGAACTTTAAGATTTTCATAAACTGCTAAGCTAATTGCTTTGGTGAGAATCTGCTTGGTTTTGAGTCAGTCAGCCCTGACGTTGTCTCGGCTCGTTGGTCTAGGAGTATGATTCTCGCTTAAGGTGCGAGAGGTCCCTGGTTCAAATCCTGGACGAGCCCTGTTTGACTTATAAGCTTCAGTGGAACTTTATCTGGGATTAAACTGCTGTCTTAAGGGCCTCCGTGACCTGCCATCAAAACCAGTTTGTTTATTAGTACGTCTTGTTGTTTTTTTTAAAGAGCCACTGCTGCACTAGTCTTTGCCATTTTGGCTCGTTGGCCTAGTAGTATGGTTGTCGCTTTGGGTGCGAGAGGTTCAAATCCCAGACGAGTTCTTCGCAAATACTAGTTGTGCTTCTCTGTCTCTCTCTCTGTCCTCATCTACAGGTATCGTCAGACTCAGAGCCATGTGTCTCCCGTGTTCAGCTGCTGGTTGCGCCATCCTGCCTGTGTCTGTTGTTGTAGTTGATTTCTTTTCTCTCATTTTTATCCCTTCACACCAACCGGTCAAGGCAGATGTTCGCCCACATTGAGCCAGGGTCTGCTGGAGGTTTCGTCCTCTATAGAGACAGAGTTTCTCCTCTTCACTGTTGCTATTAAAATGTACAATTTATTGATTGGCTACAATTAAAAGCTTGGTCTATTTGTAGTGTTTAGTTGTGCAAGGTCTTAACTCTTACTTGTAAAGTGCCTTGAGTTAACTGTTGTTGTGAATTGGCGCTATATAAATAAAATTGAATTGAAATTCTTGCTTTGTGCTAGTCCATCTGCAATAGAATATTAAGATTTTCATAAACTGCTAAGCTAATTGCTTTGGTGAGCATCTGCTTGGTTTTGAGACATTATCTCGGCTCGTTGGTCTAGGAGTATGATTCTCGCTTAGGGTGCGAGAGGTCCCGGGTTCAAATCCCGGACGAGCCCTGCTTAACTGTTTGACTTGTAAGCTTCACTGGAACCTTAGCCGGGAAAAATCCTTACGCTGTGGCCTTTGAGCGGTCAAAATGATAAATAGGGGGCGCTCAAAGCTCAGAAACCACACATGGGTTGGATAAAACAGGCGATAAATCACAACATGCTTTACGGTTGGATGAACTTGTTCGTCAGGAGATCCATACTCGTTGTTTGCCTGCATGGAACACCCACGAAGGCTGTTTGGTCCAACCCTGGTGTGTGGTTTTGGTGGCCCCTATTTTACAGTGGGGTCGTTCTGACCCCTCGAAGGCTGCACAAGGGTTAAACACACGCTACTCTATGTGCATGGAAGTACAGTTACGTGCACAAATGTCTCAACAGCACAAACTGAATGCCCACTGCCCACCATTACCAGGGCGGTGGGTTTTCTTACCGACGTCTCATCTACAGGTATCGTCAGACTCACAGCCGTGCGTTACACAGGTTGAAGGAGTATGATTCTCCACTTCTTGAATTGTAAGCTTCAGTGAAACTTTTTCCTGTTGAAAAACTGATATCTTAAGGCCCTTTAGATTTTACATGGAAGTACAGTCCAATCCAGCCAATCGAAATCTATTCTCCACAGTAGTACGTTGTCTTTTACCAATGAGCCAGGGTTGACCCAGGGTTGACCCACTGTGACTCTCTTCGTGTCTCGGCTCGTTGGTGTAGGGCTATGATTCTCGCCCAGGTTGCGAAGGCTCCCTGGTTTAAATCCCGGACAAGCCCTTGGCAACTATTTGTACTGTCAGCTAACGTGACACGTCACCTGTTGTGTACACCACTAGCTTAAGGCCACCTCAGCAGTAGTGCATCCTGCATTCTCAGTGCACCAGGATTGAACTTGTCTCGGCTCGTTGGTCTAGGAGTATGATTCTCGCTTCGGGTGCGAGAGGTCCCGGCTTCAAATCCCGGACGAGCCCTGCCTAACAGCTCTAGTTAATGGCTTCAGTGACATTTTCACCGGTGTATAAACTGCTATCGTAAGGCCATCTAGAATCACTCGTGCTCTAAGCTCATTCCTGCAGTAGTCCGTCTTCTTTCTTTAACCAACAAGTGACAGCCTTGTCTCGGCTCGTTGGTCTAGGAGTATGATTCTCGCTTAGGGTGCGAGAGGTCCCGGGTTCAAATCCCGGACGAGCCCTGTTTAACTGTTTGATTTATAAGCTTCAGTGGAACTTTAGCTGGGATTAAACTGCTGTCTTAAGGGCCTCCGTGACCTGCCATCAAAACCAGTTTGTTTATTAGTACGTCTTGTTGTTTTTTTTAAAGAGCCACTGCTGCACTAGTCTTAGCTCGTTAGTCTAGGAGTATGATTCTCAGTCAGTCTTCCCTGGTGGGAAATGAAGGAATATGGAACTGTCGCTTTAAAAAGAAATCCTATTTCGATCCAACCTATCCTATGAAGCGAAACAACTATCCCACGCTAGCAGAGTGCATTTAAACACACGCTACTCTATGTGCATGGAAGTACAGTTACATGCACAACTGTCTCAACAGCACAAACTGAATGCCAGGAATTCAACTCCTACCATTATAATTATTGAGACGGGACTTCCAGTATACGAATACATGCAATTTGTGTATGTTTATTTACTTTGGGATGAAATTTCAGAGCTGTAATGTCCGACACCATTTGCAGTGACAAATGGCTTTTATCTTATTCCCCACAGGTTGAAGCTGATTGAAGCCAACGTTGGGTTTAACTCCCGGGCGGAGCGGTGGGTTTTCTTACCGACGTCTGTGCTGCTGGACTCTTCTTTAGTAGTCAAAGGCTCGTCAACAACTTGTACTGTCAGCTTAAGTGCAACGTTAACTGGTTTATCAAATGCTATCTTAAGGCGCTCTGTCCCGTAGAGTCTAAACTTAAATCTGCAGTAGTGCACCTTCTGTATTTAATGAACTAGCCTTGACCTTGTCTTGGCTTGTTGGTCTAAGAGTATGATTCTCCACTGGTTGAATTGTAAGCTTCAGTGAAGCTTTTTCCTGTTGAAAACCTGATATCTTAGGGCCCTCTAGATATTACATGGAAGCACAATCCAATCCTGACAATCAAAATCTATTCTCCACAGTAGTACGTTGTCTTACACCCACGACCCAGGGTTGATCACTGTGACCCCGTTCGTGTCTCGGCTCGTTGGTCTAGGGGTATGATTCTCGCTTTGGGTGCGAGAGGTCCCGGGTTCAAATCCCGGACGAGCCCACCGCAAGCGTTAGCGTTTCACAGTCTTCAATAGAACTTTGCCTTTTTAATCAACTCCCATCCTAATTGCTTTCCTGACCCCACATCTAATCTAGTTTCTTAATTGCTTTGGGAGCCATTTTGGCTCGTTGGCCTAGTAGTATGGTTGTCGCTTTGGGTGCGAGAGGTTCAAATCCCAGACGAGTTCTTCGCAACTACTAGTTGTGCTTCTCTGTCTCTCTCTCTGTCCTCATCTACAGGTATCGTCAGACTCAGAGCCATGTGTCTCCCGTGTTCAGCTGCTGGTTGCGCCATCCTGCCTGTGTCTGTTGTTGTAGTTGATTTCTTTTCTCTCATTTTTATCCCTTCACACCAACCGGTCAAGGCAGATGTTCGCCCACATTGAGCCAGGGTCTGCTGGAGGTTTCGTCCTCTATAGAGACAGAGTTTCTCCTCTTCACTGTTGCTATTAAAATGTACAATTTATTGATTGGCTACAATTAAAAGCTTGGTCTATTTGTAGTGTTTAGTTGTGCAAGGTCTTAACTCTTACTTGTAAAGTGCCTTGAGTTAACTGTTGTTGTGAATTGGCGCTATATAAATAAAATTGAATTGAAATTCTTGCTTTGTGCTAGTCCATCTGCAATAGAATATTAAGATTTTCATAAACTGCTAAGCTAATTGCTTTGGTGAGCATCTGCTTGGTTTTGAGACATTATCTCGGCTCGTTGGTCTAGGAGTATGATTCTCGCTTAGGGTGCGAGAGGTCTCGGGTTCAAATCCCGGACGAGCCCTGCTTAACTGTTTGACTTGTAAGCTTCACTGGAACCTTAGCCGGGAAAAATCCTTACGCTGTGGCCTTTGAGCGGTCAAAATGATAAATAGGGGGCGCTCAAAGCTCAGAAACCACACATGGGTTGGATAAAACAGGCGATAAATCACAACATGCTTTACGGTTGGATGAACTTGTTCGTCAGGAGATCCATACTCGTTGTTTGCCTGCATGGAACACCCACGAAGGCTGTTTGATCCAACCCTGGTGTGTGGTTTTGGTGGCCCCTATTTTACAGTGGGGTCGTTCTGACCCCTCGAAGGCTGCACAAGGGTTAAACACACGCTACTCTATGTGCATGGAAGTACAGTTACGTGCACAAATGTCTCAACAGCACAAACTGAATGCCCACTGCCCACCATTACCAGGGCGGTGGGTTTTCTTACCGACGTCTCATCTACAGGTATCGTCAGACTCACAGCCGTGCGTTACACAGGTTGAAGGAGTATGATTCTCCACTTCTTGAATTGTAAGCTTCAGTGAAACTTTTTCCTGTTGAAAAACTGATATCTTAAGGCCCTTTAGATTTTACATGGAAGTACAGTCCAATCCAGCCAATCGAAATCTATTCTCCACAGTAGTACGTTGTCTTTTACCAATGAGCCAGGGTTGACCCAGGGTTGACCCACTGTGACTCTCTTCGTGTCTCGGCTCGTTGGTCTAGGGCTATGATTCTCGCCCAGGTTGCGAAGGCTCCCTGGTTTAAATCCCGGACAAGCCCTTGGCAACTATTTGTACTGTCAGCTAACGTGACACGTCACCTGTTGTGTACACCACTAGCTTAAGGCCACCTCAGCAGTAGTGCATCCTGCATTCTCAGTGCACCAGGATTGAACTTGTCTCGGCTCGTTGGTCTAGGAGTATGATTCTCGCTTCGGGTGCGAGAGGTCCCGGCTTCAAATCCCGGACGAGCCCTGTTTAACTGTTTGATTTATAAGCTTCAGTGGAACTTTAGCTGGGATTAAACTGCTGTCTTAAGGGCCTCCGTGACCTGCCATCAAAACCAGTTTGTTTATTAGTACGTCTTGTTGTTTTTTTTAAAGAGCCACTGCTGCACTAGTCTTAGCTCGTTAGTCTAGGAGTATGATTCTCAGTCAGTCTTCCCTGGTGGGAAATGAAGGAATATGGAACTGTCGCTTTAAAAAGAAATCCTATTTCGATCCAACCTATCCTATGAAGCGAAACAACTATCCCACGCTAGCAGAGTGCATTTAAACACACGCTACTCTATGTGCATGGAAGTACAGTTACATGCACAACTGTCTCAACAGCACAAACTGAATGCCAGGAATTCAACTCCTACCATTATAATTATTGAGACGGGACTTCCAGTATACGAATACATGCAATTTGTGTATGTTTATTTACTTTGGGATGAAATTTCAGAGCTGTAATGTCCGACACCATTTGCAGTGACAAATGGCTTTTATCTTATTCCCCACAGGTTGAAGCTGATTGAAGCCAACGTTGGGTTTAACTCCCGGGCGGAGCGGTGGGTTTTCTTACCGACGTCTGTGCTGCTGGACTCTTCTTTAGTAGTCAAAGGCTCGTCAACAACTTGTACTGTCAGCTTAAGTGCAACGTTAACTGGTTTATCAAATGCTATCTTAAGGCGCTCTGTCCCGTAGAGTCTAAACTTAAATCTGCAGTAGTGCACCTTCTGTATTTAATGAACTAGCCTTGACCTTGTCTTGGCTTGTTGGTCTAAGAGTATGATTCTCCACTGGTTGAATTGTAAGCTTCAGTGAAGCTTTTTCCTGTTGAAAACCTGATATCTTAGGGCCCTCTAGATATTACATGGAAGCACAATCCAATCCAGACAATCAAAATCTATTCTCCACAGTAGTACGTTGTCTTACACCCACGACCCAGGGTTGATCACTGTGACCCCGTTCGTGTCTCGGCTCGTTGGTCTAGGGGTATGATTCTCGCTTTGGGTGCGAGATGTCCCGGGTTCAAATCCCGGACGAGCCCACCGCAAGCGTTAGCGTTTCACAGTCTTCAATAGAACTTTTCCTTTTTAATCAACTCCCATCCTAATTGCTTTCCTGACCCCACATCTAATCTAGTTTCTTAATTGCTTTGGGAGCCATTTTGGCTCGTTGGCCTAGTAGTATGGTTGTCGCTTTGGGTGCGAGAGGTTCAAATCCCAGACGAGTTCTTCGCAACTACTAGTTGTGCTTCTCTGTCTCTCTCTCTGTCCTCATCTACAGGTATCGTCAGACTCAGAGCCATGTGTCTCCCGTGTTCAGCTGCTGGTTGCGCCATCCTGCCTGTGTCTGTTGTTGTAGTTGATTTCTTTTCTCTCATTTTTATCCCTTCACACCAACCGGTCAAGGCAGATGTTCGCCCACATTGAGCCAGGGTCTGCTGGAGGTTTCGTCCTCTATAGAGACAGAGTTTCTCCTCTTCACTGTTGCTATTAAAATGTACAATTTATTGATTGGCTACAATTAAAAGCTTGGTCTATTTGTAGTGTTTAGTTGTGCAAGGTCTTAACTCTTACTTGTAAAGTGCCTTGAGTTAACTGTTGTTGTGAATTGGCGCTATATAAATAAATTTGAATTGAAATTCTTGCTTTGTGCTAGTCCATCTGCAATAGAATTTTAAGATTTTCATAAACTGCTAAGCTAATTGCTTTGGTGAGCATCTGCTTGGTTTTGAGACATTATCTCGGCTCGTTGGTCTAGGAGTATGATTCTCGCTTAGGGTGCGAGAGGTCCCGGGTTCAAATCCCGGACGAGCCCTGCTTAACTGTTTGACTTGTAAGCTTCACTGGAACCTTAGCCGGGAAAAATCCTTACGCTGTGGCCTTTGAGCGGTCAAAATGATAAATAGGGGGCGCTCAAAGCTCAGAAACCACACATGGGTTGGATAAAACAGGCGATAAATCACAACATGCTTTACGGTTGGATGAACTTGTTCGTCAGGAGATCCATACTCGTTGTTTGCCTGCATGGAACACCCACGAAGGCTGTTTGATCCAACCCTGGTGTGTGGTTTTGGTGGCCCCTATTTTACAGTGGGGTCGTTCTGACCCCTCGAAGGCTGCACAAGGGTTAAACACACGCTACTCTATGTGCATGGAAGTACAGTTACGTGCACAAATGTCTCAACAGCACAAACTGAATGCCCACTGCCCACCATTACCAGGGCGGTGGGTTTTCTTACCGACGTCTCATCTACAGGTATCGTCAGACTCACAGCCGTGCGTTACACAGGTTGAAGGAGTATGATTCTCCACTTCTTGAATTGTAAGCTTCAGTGAAACTTTTTCCTGTTGAAAAACTGATATCTTAAGGCCCTTTAGATTTTACATGGAAGTACAGTCCAATCCAGCCAATCGAAATCTATTCTCCACAGTAGTACGTTGTCTTTTACCAATGAGCCAGGGTTGACCCAGGGTTGACCCACTGTGACTCTCTTCGTGTCTCGGCTCGTTGGTCTAGGGCTATGATTCTCGCCCAGGTTGCGAAGGCTCCCTGGTTTAAATCCCGGACAAGCCCTTGGCAACTATTTGTACTGTCAGCTAACGTGACACGTCACCTGTTGTGTACACCACTAGCTTAAGGCCACCTCAGCAGTAGTGCATCCTGCATTCTCAGTGCACCAGGATTGAACTTGTCTCGGCTCGTTGGTCTAGGAGTATGATTCTCGCTTCGGGTGCGAGAGGTCCCGGCTTCAAATCCCAGACGAGCCCTGCCTAACAGCTCTAGTTAATGGCTTCAGTGACATTTTCACCGGTGTATAAACTGCTATCGTAAGGCCATCTAGAATCACTCGTGCTCTAAGCTCATTCCTGCAGTAGTCCGTCTTCTTTCTTTAACCAACAAGTGACAGCCTTGTCTCGGCTCGTTGGTCTAGGAGTATGATTCTCGCTTAGGGTGCGAGAGGTCCCGGGTTCAAATCCCGGACGAGCCCTGTTTAACTGTTTGATTTATAAGCTTCAGTGGAACTTTAGCTGGGATTAAACTGCTGTCTTAAGGGCCTCCGTGACCTGCCATCAAAACCAGTTTGTTTATTAGTACGTCTTGTTGTTTTTTTTAAAGAGCCACTGCTGCACTAGTCTTAGCTCGTTAGTCTAGGAGTATGATTCTCAGTCAGTCTTCCCTGGTGGGAAATGAAGGAATATGGAACTGTCGCTTTAAAAAGAAATCCTATTTCGATCCAACCTATCCTATGAAGCGAAACAACTATCCCACGCTAGCAGAGTGCATTTAAACACACGCTACTCTATGTGCATGGAAGTACAGTTACATGCACAACTGTCTCAACAGCACAAACTGAATGCCAGGAATTCAACTCCTACCATTATAATTATTGAGACGGGACTTCCAGTATACGAATACATGCAATTTGTGTATGTTTATTTACTTTGGGATGAAATTTCAGAGCTGTAATGTCCGACACCATTTGCAGTGACAAATGGCTTTTATCTTATTCCCCACAGGTTGAAGCTGATTGAAGCCAACGTTGGGTTTAACTCCCGGGCGGAGCGGTGGGTTTTCTTACCGACGTCTGTGCTGCTGGACTCTTCTTTAGTAGTCAAAGGCTCGTCAACAACTTGTACTGTCAGCTTAAGTGCAACGTTAACTGGTTTATCAAATGCTATCTTAAGGCGCTCTGTCCCGTAGAGTCTAAACTTAAATCTGCAGTAGTGCACCTTCTGTATTTAATGAACTAGCCTTGACCTTGTCTTGGCTTGTTGGTCTAAGAGTATGATTCTCCACTGGTTGAATTGTAAGCTTCAGTGAAGCTTTTTCCTGTTGAAAACCTGATATCTTAGGGCCCTCTAGATATTACATGGAAGCACAATCCAATCCTGACAATCAAAATCTATTCTCCACAGTAGTACGTTGTCTTACACCCACGACCCAGGGTTGATCACTGTGACCCCGTTCGTGTCTCGGCTCGTTGGTCTAGGGGTATGATTCTCGCTTTGGGTGCGAGAGGTCCCGGGTTCAAATCCCGGACGAGCCCACCGCAAGCGTTTCACAGTCTTCAATAGAACTTTGCCTTTTTAATCAACTCCCATCCTAATTGCTTTCCTGACCCCACATCTAATCTAGTTTCTTAATTGCTTTGGGAGCCATTTTGGCTCGTTGGCCTAGTAGTATGGTTGTCGCTTTGGGTGCGAGAGGTTCAAATCCCAGACGAGTTCTTCGCAACTACTAGTTGTGCTTCTCTGTCTCTCTCTCTGTCCTCATCTACAGGTATCGTCAGACTCAGAGCCATGTGTCTCCCGTGTTCAGCTGCTGGTTGCGCCATCCTGCCTGTGTCTGTTGTTGTAGTTGATTTCTTTTCTCTCATTTTTATCCCTTCACACCAACCGGTCAAGGCAGATGTTCGCCCACATTGAGCCAGGGTCTGCTGGAGGTTTCGTCCTCTATAGAGACAGAGTTTCTCCTCTTCACTGTTGCTATTAAAATGTACAATTTATTGATTGGCTACAATTAAAAGCTTGGTCTATTTGTAGTGTTTAGTTGTGCAAGGTCTTAACTCTTACTTGTAAAGTGCCTTGAGTTAACTGTTGTTGTGAATTGGCGCTATATAAATAAAATTGAATTGAAAATCTTGCTTTGTGCTAGTCCATCTGCAATAGAATTTTAAGATTTTCATAAACTGCTAAGCTAATTGCTTTGGTGAGCATCTGCTTGGTTTTGAGACATTATCTCGGCTCGTTGGTCTAGGAGTATGATTCTCGCTTAGGGTGCGAGAGGTCTCGGGTTCAAATCCCGGACGAGCCCTGCTTAACTGTTTGACTTGTAAGCTTCACTGGAACCTTAGCCGGGAAAAATCCTTACGCTGTGGCCTTTGAGCGGTCAAAATGATAAATAGGGGGCGCTCAAAGCTCAGAAACCACACATGGGTTGGATAAAACAGGCGATAAATCACAACATGCTTTACGGTTGGATGAACTTGTTCGTCAGGAGATCCATACTCGTTGTTTGCCTGCATGGAACACCCACGAAGGCTGTTTGATCCAACCCTGGTGTGTGGTTTTGGTGGCCCCTATTTTACAGTGGGGTCGTTCTGACCCCTCGAAGGCTGCACAAGGGTTAAACACACGCTACTCTATGTGCATGGAAGTACAGTTACGTGCACAAATGTCTCAACAGCACAAACTGAATGCCCACTGCCCACCATTACCAGGGCGGTGGGTTTTCTTACCGACGTCTCATCTACAGGTATCGTCAGACTCACAGCCGTGCGTTACACAGGTTGAAGGAGTATGATTCTCCACTTCTTGAATTGTAAGCTTCAGTGAAACTTTTTCCTGTTGAAAAACTGATATCTTAAGGCCCTTTAGATTTTACATGGAAGTACAGTCCAATCCAGCCAATCGAAATCTATTCTCCACAGTAGTACGTTGTCTTTTACCAATGAGCCAGGGTTGACCCAGGGTTGACCCACTGTGACTCTCTTCGTGTCTCGGCTCGTTGGTCTAGGGCTATGATTCTCGCCCAGGTTGCGAAGGCTCCCTGGTTTAAATCCCGGACAAGCCCTTGGCAACTATTTGTACTGTCAGCTAACGTGACACGTCACCTGTTGTGTACACCACTAGCTTAAGGCCACCTCAGCAGTAGTGCATCCTGCATTCTCAGTGCACCAGGATTGAACTTGTCTCGGCTCGTTGGTCTAGGAGTATGATTCTCCCTTCGGGTGCGAGAGGTCCCGGGTTCAAATCCCGGACGAGCCCTGCCTAACAGCTCTAGTTAATGGCTTCAGTGACATTTTCACCGGTGTATAAACTGCTATCGTAAGGCCATCTAGAATCACTCGTGCTCTAAGCTCATTCCTGCAGTAGTCCGTCTTCTTTCTTTAACCAACAAGTGACAGCCTTGTCTCGGCTCGTTGGTCTAGGAGTATGATTCTCGCTTAGGGTGCGAGAGGTCCCGGGTTCAAATCCCGGACGAGCCCTGTTTAACTGTTTGATTTATAAGCTTCAGTGGAACTTTAGCTGGGATTAAACTGCTGTCTTAAGGGCCTCCGTGACCTGCCATCAAAACCAGTTTGTTTATTAGTACGTCTTGTTGTTTTTTTTAAAGAGCCACTGCTGCACTAGTCTTAGCTCGTTAGTCTAGGAGTATGATTCTCAGTCAGTCTTCCCTGGTGGGAAATGAAGGAATATGGAACTGTCGCTTTAAAAAGAAATCCTATTTCGATCCAACCTATCCTATGAAGCGAAACAACTATCCCACGCTAGCAGAGTGCATTTAAACACACGCTACTCTATGTGCATGGAAGTACAGTTACATGCACAACTGTCTCAACAGCACAAACTGAATGCCAGGAATTCAACTCCTACCATTATAATTATTGAGACGGGACTTCCAGTATACGAATACATGCAATTTGTGTATGTTTATTTACTTTGGGATGGAATTTCAGAGCTGTAATGTCCGACACCATTTGCAGTGACAAATGGCTTTTATCTTATTCCCCACAGGTTGAAGCTGATTGAAGCCAACGTTGGGTTTAACTCCCGGGCGGAGCGGTGGGTTTTCTTACCGACGTCTGTGCTGCTGGACTCTTCTTTAGTAGTCAAAGGCTCGTCAACAACTTGTACTGTCAGCTTAAGTGCAACGTTAACTGGTTTATCAAATGCTATCTTAAGGCGCTCTGTCCCGTAGAGTCTAAACTTAAATCTGCAGTAGTGCACCTTCTGTATTTAATGAACTAGCCTTGACCTTGTCTTGGCTTGTTGGTCTAAGAGTATGATTCTCCACTGGTTGAATTGTAAGCTTCAGTGAAGCTTTTTCCTGTTGAAAACCTGATATCTTAGGGCCCTCTAGATATTACATGGAAGCACAATCCAATCCAGACAATCAAAATCTATTCTCCACAGTAGTACGTTGTCTTACACCCACGACCCAGGGTTGATCACTGTGACCCCGTTCGTGTCTCGGCTCGTTGGTCTAGGGGTATGATTCTCGCTTTGGGTGCGAGAGGTCCCGGGTTCAAATCCCGGACAAGCCCACCGCAAGCGTTAGCGTTTCACAGTCTTCAATAGAACTTTTCCTTTTTAATCAACTCCCATCCTAATTGCTTTCCTGACCCCACATCTAATCTAGTTTCTTAATTGCTTTGGGAGCCATTTTGGCTCGTTGGCCTAGTAGTATGGTTGTCGCTTTGGGTGCGAGAGGTTCAAATCCCAGACGAGTTCTTCGCAACTACTAGTTGTGCTTCTCTGTCTCTCTCTCTGTCCTCATCTACAGGTATCGTCAGACTCAGAGCCATGTGTCTCCCGTGTTCAGCTGCTGGTTGCGCCATCCTGCCTGTGTCTGTTGTTGTAGTTGATTTCTTTTCTCTCATTTTTATCCCTTCACACCAACCGGTCAAGGCAGATGTTCGCCCACATTGAGCCAGGGTCTGCTGGAGGTTTCGTCCTCTATAGAGACAGAGTTTCTCCTCTTCACTGTTGCTATTAAAATGTACAATTTATTGATTGGCTACAATTAAAAGCTTGGTCTATTTGTAGTGTTTAGTTGTGCAAGGTCTTAACTCTTACTTGTAAAGTGCCTTGAGTTAAATGTTGTTGTGAATTGGCGCTATATAAATAAAATTGAATTGAAATTCTTGCTTTGTGCTAGTCCATCTGCAATAGAATATTAAGATTTTCATAAACTGCTAAGCTAATTGCTTTGGTGAGCATCTGCTTGGTTTTGAGACATTATCTCGGCTCGTTGGTCTAGGAGTATGATTCTCGCTTAGGGTGCGAGAGGTCCCGGGTTCAAATCCCGGACGAGCCCTGCTTAACTGTTTGACTTGTAAGCTTCACTGGAACCTTAGCTGGGAAAAATCCTTACGCTGTGGCCTTTGAGCAGTCAAAATGATAAATAGGGGGCGCTCAAAGCTCAGAAACCACACATGGGTTGGATAAAACAGGCGATAAATCACAACATGCTTTACGGTTGGATGAACTTGTTCGTCAGGAGATCCATACTCGTTGTTTGCCTGCATGGAACACCCACGAAGGCTGTTTGATCCAACCCTGGTGTGTGGTTTTGGTGGCCCCTATTTTACAGTGGGGTCGTTCTGACCCCTCGAAGGCTGCACAAGGGTTAAACACACGCTACTCTATGTGCATGGAAGTACAGTTACGTGCACAAATGTCTCAACAGCACAAACTGAATGCCCACTGCCCACCATTACCAGGGCGGTGGGTTTTCTTACCGACGTCTCATCTACAGGTATCGTCAGACTCACAGCCGTGCGTTACACAGGTTGAAGGAGTATGATTCTCCACTTCTTGAATTGTAAGCTTCAGTGAAACTTTTTCCTGTTGAAAAACTGATATCTTAAGGCCCTTTAGATTTTACATGGAAGTACAGTCCAATCCAGCCAATCGAAATCTATTCTCCACAGTAGTACGTTGTCTTTTACCAATGAGCCAGGGTTGACCCAGGGTTGACCCACTGTGACTCTCTTCGTGTCTCGGCTCGTTGGTCTAGGGCTATGATTCTCGCCCAGGTTGCGAAGGCTCCCTGGTTTAAATCCCGGACAAGCCCTTGGCAACTATTTGTACTGTCAGCTAACGTGACACGTCACCTGTTGTGTACACCACTAGCTTAAGGCCACCTCAGCAGTAGTGCATCCTGCATTCTCAGTGCACCAGGATTGAACTTGTCTCGGCTCGTTGGTCTAGGAGTATGATTCTCGCTTCGGGTGCGAGAGGTCCCGGCTTCAAATCCCGGACGAGCCCTGCCTAACAGCTCTAGTTAATGGCTTCAGTGACATTTTCACCGGTGTATAAACTGCTATCGTAAGGCCATCTAGAATCACTCGTGCTCTAAGCTCATTCCTGCAGTAGTCCGTCTTCTTTCTTTAACCAACAAGTGACAGCCTTGTCTCGGCTCGTTGGTCTAGGAGTATGATTCTCGCTTAGGGTGCGAGAGGTCCCGGGTTCAAATCCCGGACGAGCCCTGTTTAACTGTTTGATTTATAAGCTTCAGTGGAACTTTAGCTGGGATTAAACTGCTGTCTTAAGGGCCTCCGTGACCTGCCATCAAAACCAGTTTGTTTATTAGTACGTCTTGTTGTTTTTTTTAAAGAGCCACTGCTGCACTAGTCTTAGCTCGTTAGTCTAGGAGTATGATTCTCAGTCAGTCTTCCCTGGTGGGAAATGAAGGAATATGGAACTGTCGCTTTAAAAAGAAATCCTATTTCGATCCAACCTATCCTATGAAGCGAAACAACTATCCCACGCTAGCAGAGTGCATTTAAACACACGCTACTCTATGTGCATGGAAGTACAGTTACATGCACAACTGTCTCAACAGCACAAACTGAATGCCAGGAATTCAACTCCTACCATTATAATTATTGAGACGGGACTTCCAGTATACGAATACATGCAATTTGTGTATGTTTATTTACTTTGGGATGAAATTTCAGAGCTGTAATGTCCGACACCATTTGCAGTGACAAATGGCTTTTATCTTATTCCCCACAGGTTGAAGCTGATTGAAGCCAACGTTGGGTTTAACTCCCGGGCGGAGCGGTGGGTTTTCTTACCGACGTCTGTGCTGCTGGACTCTTCTTTAGTAGTCAAAGGCTCGTCAACAACTTGTACTGTCAGCTTAAGTGCAACGTTAACTGGTTTATCAAATGCTATCTTAAGGCGCTCTGTCCCGTAGAGTCTAAACTTAAATCTGCAGTAGTGCACCTTCTGTATTTAATGAACTAGCCTTGACCTTGTCTTGGCTTGTTGGTCTAAGAGTATGATTCTCCACTGGTTGAATTGTAAGCTTCAGTGAAGCTTTTTCCTGTTGAAAACCTGATATCTTAGGGCCCTCTAGATATTACATGGAAGCACAATCCAATCCTGACAATCAAAATCTATTCTCCACAGTAGTACGTTGTCTTACACCCACGACCCAGGGTTGATCACTGTGACCCCGTTCGTGTCTCGGCTCGTTGGTCTAGGGGTATGATTCTCGCTTTGGGTGCGAGAGGTCCCGGGTTCAAATCCCGGACGAGCCCACCGCAAGCGTTTCACAGTCTTCAATAGAACTTTGCCTTTTTAATCAACTCCCATCCTAATTGCTTTCCTGACCCCACATCTAATCTAGTTTCTTAATTGCTTTGGGAGCCATTTTGGCTCGTTGGCCTAGTAGTATGGTTGTCGCTTTGGGTGCGAGAGGTTCAAATCCCAGACGAGTTCTTCGCAACTACTAGTTGTGCTTCTCTGTCTCTCTCTCTGTCCTCATCTACAGGTATCGTCAGACTCAGAGCCATGTGTCTCCCGTGTTCAGCTGCTGGTTGCGCCATCCTGCCTGTGTCTGTTGTTGTAGTTGATTTCTTTTCTCTCATTTTTATCCCTTCACACCAACCGGTCAAGGCAGATGTTCGCCCACATTGAGCCAGGGTCTGCTGGAGGTTTCGTCCTCTATAGAGACAGAGTTTCTCCTCTTCACTGTTGCTATTAAAATGTACAATTTATTGATTGGCTACAATTAAAAGCTTGGTCTATTTGTAGTGTTTAGTTGTGCAAGGTCTTAACTCTTACTTGTAAAGTGCCTTGAGTTAACTGTTGTTGTGAATTGGCGCTATATAAATAAAATTGAATTGAAAATCTTGCTTTGTGCTAGTCCATCTGCAATAGAATTTTAAGATTTTCATAAACTGCTAAGCTAATTGCTTTGGTGAGCATCTGCTTGGTTTTGAGACATTATCTCGGCTCGTTGGTCTAGGAGTATGATTCTCGCTTAGGGTGCGAGAGGTCTCGGGTTCAAATCCCGGACGAGCCCTGCTTAACTGTTTGACTTGTAAGCTTCACTGGAACCTTAGCTGGGAAAAATCCTTACGCTGTGGCCTTTGAGCGGTCAAAATGATAAATAGGGGGCGCTCAAAGCTCAGAAACCACACATGGGTTGGATAAAACAGGCGATAAATCACAACATGCTTTACGGTTGGATGAACTTGTTCGTCAGGAGATCCATACTCGTTGTTTGCCTGCATGGAACACCCACGAAGGCTGTTTGATCCAACCCTGGTGTGTGGTTTTGGTGGCCCCTATTTTACAGTGGGGTCGTTCTGACCCCTCGAAGGCTGCACAAGGGTTAAACACACGCTACTCTATGTGCATGGAAGTACAGTTACGTGCACAAATGTCTCAACAGCACAAACTGAATGCCCACTGCCCACCATTACCAGGGCGGTGGGTTTTCTTACCGACGTCTCATCTACAGGTATCGTCAGACTCACAGCCGTGCGTTACACAGGTTGAAGGAGTATGATTCTCCACTTCTTGAATTGTAAGCTTCAGTGAAACTTTTTCCTGTTGAAAAACTGATATCTTAAGGCCCTTTAGATTTTACATGGAAGTACAGTCCAATCCAGCCAATCGAAATCTATTCTCCACAGTAGTACGTTGTCTTTTACCAATGAGCCAGGGTTGACCCAGGGTTGACCCACTGTGACTCTCTTCGTGTCTCGGCTCGTTGGTCTAGGGCTATGATTCTCGCCCAGGTTGCGAAGGCTCCCTGGTTTAAATCCCGGACAAGCCCTTGGCAACTATTTGTACTGTCAGCTAACGTGACACGTCACCTGTTGTGTACACCACTAGCTTAAGGCCACCTCAGCAGTAGTGCATCCTGCATTCTCAGTGCACCAGGATTGAACTTGTCTCGGCTCGTTGGTCTAGGAGTATGATTCTCGCTTCGGGTGCGAGAGGTCCCGGCTTCAAATCCCGGACGAGCCCTGCCTAACAGCTCTAGTTAATGGCTTCAGTGACATTTTCACCGGTGTATAAACTGCTATCGTAAGGCCATCTAGAATCACTCGTGCTCTAAGCTCATTCCTGCAGTAGTCCGTCTTCTTTCTTTAACCAACAAGTGACAGCCTTGTCTCGGCTCGTTGGTCTAGGAGTATGATTCTCGCTTAGGGTGCGAGAGGTCCCGGGTTCAAATCCCGGACGAGCCCTGTTTAACTGTTTGATTTATAAGCTTCAGTGGAACTTTAGCTGGGATTAAACTGCTGTCTTAAGGGCCTCCGTGACCTGCCATCAAAACCAGTTTGTTTATTAGTACGTCTTGTTGTTTTTTTTAAAGAGCCACTGCTGCACTAGTCTTAGCTCGTTAGTCTAGGAGTATGATTCTCAGTCAGTCTTCCCTGGTGGGAAATGAAGGAATATGGAACTGTCGCTTTAAAAAGAAATCCTATTTCGATCCAACCTATCCTATGAAGCGAAACAACTATCCCACGCTAGCAGAGTGCATTTAAACACACGCTACTCTATGTGCATGGAAGTACAGTTACATGCACAACTGTCTCAACAGCACAAACTGAATGCCAGGAATTCAACTCCTACCATTATAATTATTGAGACGGGACTTCCAGTATACGAATACATGCAATTTGTGTATGTTTATTTACTTTGGGATGGAATTTCAGAGCTGTAATGTCCGACACCATTTGCAGTGACAAATGGCTTTTATCTTATTCCCCACAGGTTGAAGCTGATTGAAGCCAACGTTGGGTTTAACTCCCGGGCGGAGCGGTGGGTTTTCTTACCGACGTCTGTGCTGCTGGACTCTTCTTTAGTAGTCAAAGGCTCGTCAACAACTTGTACTGTCAGCTTAAGTGCAACGTTAACTGGTTTATCAAATGCTATCTTAAGGCGCTCTGTCCCGTAGAGTCTAAACTTAAATCTGCAGTAGTGCACCTTCTGTATTTAATGAACTAGCCTTGACCTTGTCTTGGCTTGTTGGTCTAAGAGTATGATTCTCCACTGGTTGAATTGTAAGCTTCAGTGAAGCTTTTTCCTGTTGAAAACCTGATATCTTAGGGCCCTCTAGATATTACATGGAAGCACAATCCAATCCAGACAATCAAAATCTATTCTCCACAGTAGTACGTTGTCTTACACCCACGACCCAGGGTTGATCACTGTGACCCCGTTTGTGTCTCGGCTCGTTGGTCTAGGGGTATGATTCTCGCTTTGGGTGCGAGAGGTCCCGGGTTCAAATCCCGGACGAGCCCACAGCAAGCGTTAGCGTTTCACAGTCTTCAATAGAACTTTGCCTTTTTAATCAACTCCCATCCTAATTGCTTTCCTGACCCCACATCTAATCTAGTTTCTTAATTGCTTTGGGAGCCATTTTGGCTCGTTGGCCTAGTAGTATGGTTGTCGCTTTGGGTGCGAGAGGTTCAAATCCCAGACGAGTTCTTCGCAACTACTAGTTGTGCTTCTCTGTCTCTCTCTCTGTCCTCATCTACAGGTATCGTCAGACTCAGAGCCATGTGTCTCCCGTGTTCAGCTGCTGGTTGCGCCATCCTGCCTGTGTCTGTTGTTGTAGTTGATTTCTTTTCTCTCATTTTTATCCCTTCACACCAACCGGTCAAGGCAGATGTTCGCCCACATTGAGCCAGGGTCTGCTGGAGGTTTCGTCCTCTATAGAGACAGAGTTTCTCCTCTTCACTGTTGCTATTAAAATGTACAATTTATTGATTGGCTACAATTAAAAGCTTGGTCTATTTGTAGTGTTTAGTTGTGCAAGGTCTTAACTCTTACTTGTAAAGTGCCTTGAGTTAACTGTTGTTGTGAATTGGCGCTATATAAATAAAATTGAATTGAAATTCTTGCTTTGTGCTAGTCCATCTGCAATAGAATATTAAGATTTTCATAAACTGCTAAGCTAATTGCTTTGGTGAGCATCTGCTTGGTTTTGAGACATTATCTCGGCTCGTTGGTCTAGGAGTATGATTCTCGCTTAGGGTGCGAGAGGTCCCGGGTTCAAATCCCGGACGAGCCCTGCTTAACTGTTTGACTTGTAAGCTTCACTGGAACCTTAGCTGGGAAAAATCCTTACGCTGTGGCCTTTGAGCAGTCAAAATGATAAATAGGGGGCGCTCAAAGCTCAGAAACCACACATGGGTTGGATAAAACAGGCGATAAATCACAACATGCTTTACGGTTGGATGAACTTGTTCGTCAGGAGATCCATACTCGTTGTTTGCCTGCATGGAACACCCACGAAGGCTGTTTGATCCAACCCTGGTGTGTGGTTTTGGTGGCCCCTATTTTACAGTGGGGTCGTTCTGACCCCCCGAAGGCTGCACAAGGGTTAAACACACGCTACTCTATGTGCATGGAAGTACAGTTACGTGCACAAATGTCTCAACAGCACAAACTGAATGCCCACTGCCCACCATTACCAGGGCGGTGGGTTTTCTTACCGACGTCTCATCTACAGGTATCGTCAGACTCACAGCCGTGCGTTACACAGGTTGAAGGAGTATGATTCTCCACTTCTTGAATTGTAAGCTTCAGTGAAACTTTTTCCTGTTGAAAAACTGATATCTTAAGGCCCTTTAGATTTTACATGGAAGTACAGTCCAATCCAGCCAATCGAAATCTATTCTCCACAGTAGTACGTTGTCTTTTACCAATGAGCCAGGGTTGACCCAGGGTTGACCCACTGTGACTCTCTTCGTGTCTCGGCTCGTTGGTCTAGGGCTATGATTCTCGCCCAGGTTGCGAAGGCTCCCTGGTTTAAATCCCGGACAAGCCCTTGGCAACTATTTGTACTGTCAGCTAACGTGACACGTCACCTGTTGTGTACACCACTAGCTTAAGGCCACCTCAGCAGTAGTGCATCCTGCATTCTCAGTGCACCAGGATTGAACTTGTCTCGGCTCGTTGGTCTAGGAGTATGATTCTCGCTTCGGGTGCGAGAGGTCCCGGCTTCAAATCCCGGACGAGCCCTGCCTAACAGCTCTAGTTAATGGCTTCAGTGACATTTTCACCGGTGTATAAACTGCTATCGTAAGGCCATCTAGAATCACTCGTGCTCTAAGCTCATTCCTGCAGTAGTCCGTCTTCTTTCTTTAACCAACAAGTGACAGCCTTGTCTCGGCTCGTTGGTCTAGGAGTATGATTCTCGCTTAGGGTGCGAGAGGTCCCGGGTTCAAATCCCGGACGAGCCCTGTTTAACTGTTTGATTTATAAGCTTCAGTGGAACTTTAGCTGGGATTAAACTGCTGTCTTAAGGGCCTCCGTGACCTGCCATCAAAACCAGTTTGTTTATTAGTACGTCTTGTTGTTTTTTTTAAAGAGCCACTGCTGCACTAGTCTTAGCTCGTTAGTCTAGGAGTATGATTCTCAGTCAGTCTTCCCTGGTGGGAAATGAAGGAATATGGAACTGTCGCTTTAAAAAAGAAATCCTATTTCGATCCAACCTATCCTATGAAGCGAAACAACTATCCCACGCTAGCAGAGTGCATTTAAACACACGCTACTCTATGTGCATGGAAGTACAGTTACATGCACAACTGTCTCAACAGCACAAACTGAATGCCAGGAATTCAACTCCTACCATTATAATTATTGAGACGGGACTTCCAGTATACGAATACATGCAATTTGTGTATGTTTATTTACTTTGGGATGAAATTTCAGAGCTGTAATGTCCGACACCATTTGCAGTGACAAATGGCTTTTATCTTATTCCCCACAGGTTGAAGCTGATTGAAGCCAACGTTGGGTTTAACTCCCGGGCGGAGCGGTGGGTTTTCTTACCGACGTCTGTGCTGCTGGACTCTTCTTTAGTAGTCAAAGGCTCGTCAACAACTTGTACTGTCAGCTTAAGTGCAACGTTAACTGGTTTATCAAATGCTATCTTAAGGCGCTCTGTCCCGTAGAGTCTAAACTTAAATCTGCAGTAGTGCACCTTCTGTATTTAATGAACTAGCCTTGACCTTGTCTTGGCTTGTTGGTCTAAGAGTATGATTCTCCACTGGTTGAATTGTAAGCTTCAGTGAAGCTTTTTCCTGTTGAAAACCTGATATCTTAGGGCCCTCTAGATATTACATGGAAGCACAATCCAATCCTGACAATCAAAATCTATTCTCCACAGTAGTACGTTGTCTTACACCCACGACCCAGGGTTGATCACTGTGACCCCGTTCGTGTCTCGGCTCGTTGGTCTAGGGGTATGATTCTCGCTTTGGGTGCGAGAGGTCCCGGGTTCAAATCCCGGACGAGCCCACCGCAAGCGTTAGCGTTTCACAGTCTTCAATAGAACTTTTCCTTTTTAATCAACTCCCATCCTAATTGCTTTCCTGACCCCACATCTAATCTAGTTTCTTAATTGCTTTGGGAGCCATTTTGGCTCGTTGGCCTAGTAGTATGGTTGTCGCTTTGGGTGCGAGAGGTTCAAATCCCAGACGAGTTCTTCGCAACTACTAGTTGTGCTTCTCTGTCTCTCTCTCTGTCCTCATCTACAGGTATCGTCAGACTCAGAGCCATGTGTCTCCCGTGTTCAGCTGCTGGTTGCGCCATCCTGCCTGTGTCTGTTGTTGTAGTTGATTTCTTTTCTCTCATTTTTATCCCTTCACACCAACCGGTCAAGGCAGATGTTCGCCCACATTGAGCCAGGGTCTGCTGGAGGTTTCGTCCTCTATAGAGACAGAGTTTCTCCTCTTCACTGTTGCTATTAAAATGTACAATTTATTGATTGGCTACAATTAAAAGCTTGGTCTATTTGTAGTGTTTAGTTGTGCAAGGTCTTAACTCTTACTTGTAAAGTGCCTTGAGTTAAATGTTGTTGTGAATTGGCGCTATATAAATAAAATTGAATTGAAATTCTTGCTTTGTGCTAGTCCATCTGCAATAGAATTTTAAGATTTTCATAAACTGCTAAGCTAATTGCTTTGGTGAGCATCTGCTTGGTTTTGAGACATTATCTCGGCTCGTTGGTCTAGGAGTATGATTCTCGCTTAGGGTGCGAGAGGTCCCGGGTTCAAATCCCGGACGAGCCCTGCTTAACTGTTTGACTTGTAAGCTTCACTGGAACCTTAGCCGGGAAAAATCCTTACGCTGTGGCCTTTGAGCGGTCAAAATGATAAATAGGGGGCGCTCAAAGCTCAGAAACCACACATGGGTTGGATAAAACAGGCGATAAATCACAACATGCTTTACGGTTGGATGAACTTGTTCGTCAGGAGATCCATACTCGTTGTTTGCCTGCATGGAACACCCACGAAGGCTGTTTGATCCAACCCTGGTGTGTGGTTTTGGTGGCCCCTATTTTACAGTGGGGTCGTTCTGACCCCTCGAAGGCTGCACAAGGGTTAAACACACGCTACTCTATGTGCATGGAAGTACAGTTACGTGCACAAATGTCTCAACAGCACAAACTGAATGCCCACTGCCCACCATTACCAGGGCGGTGGGTTTTCTTACCGACGTCTCATCTACAGGTATCGTCAGACTCACAGCCGTGCGTTACACAGGTTGAAGGAGTATGATTCTCCACTTCTTGAATTGTAAGCTTCAGTGAAACTTTTTCCTGTTGAAAAACTGATATCTTAAGGCCCTTTAGATTTTACATGGAAGTACAGTCCAATCCAGCCAATCGAAATCTATTCTCCACAGTAGTACGTTGTCTTTTACCAATGAGCCAGGGTTGACCCAGGGTTGATCCACTGTGACTCTCTTCGTCTGTGAAGGTTCTCATTCATCCAGGTCAAGTTGTCTGAAGGTTGAGTCATGGCAACTGGACTTCTTCTAGTTAGTAGAAACGTTTCACCACCTATCCAGGTGGCTTCTTCAGTCTGTGGGAAGTTGGTGGAGACCACTAATATATCCTCCAGTTGGGTTTCACTTAACACCTGTGAAGAATGGGCTCGTTATGCGAACAGAGGGGGGTGTGAGGGTAGTGAGTAGGTGTGAATCCTCAACTACCGTGACTCCTCCTACAACCATTAAAGGGTCGTTAAGTGTCTCCTTTGTGGGGGACGTGTGAAGTGGCCTTGATCTTCCTGGGCATAGTTGAAAGGGCAGCATGGTAAATGGGAGACAAATTGTGTCTGAGGCCCCCACCTCTGTTGAGAGAGGGGCTGTTCACCTGGACATGTATGGCTTCTCTGACGCCTCGTTCAAACCACCTGTCTTCTCTGTCCAGAATGTGAACGTTGTTGTCATCAAATGAGTGGCCTTTGTCTTTTAAGTGACTCTCTTCGTGTCTCGGCTCGTTGGTCTAGGGCTATGATTCTCGCCCAGGTTGCGAAGGCTCCCTGGTTTAAATCCCGGACAAGCCCTTGGCAACTATTTGTACTGTCAGCTAACGTGACACGTCACCTGTTGTGTACACCACTAGCTTAAGGCCACCTCAGCAGTAGTGCATCCTGCATTCTCAGTGCACCAGGATTGAACTTGTCTCGGCTCGTTGGTCTAGGAGTATGATTCTCCCTTCGGGTGCGAGAGGTCCCGGGTTCAAATCCCGGACGAGCCCTGCCTAACAGCTCTAGTTAATGGCTTCAGAGACATTTTCACCGGTGTATAAACTGCTATCGTAAGGCCATCTAGAATCACTCGTGCTCTAAGCTCATTCCTGCAGTAGTCCGTCTTCTTTCTTTAACCAACAAGTGACAGCCTTGTCTCGGCTCGTTGGTCTAGGAGTATGATTCTCGCTTAGGGTGCGAGAGGTCCCGGGTTCAAATCCCGGACGAGCCCTGTTTAACTGTTTGATTTATAAGCTTCAGTGGAACTTTAGCTGGGATTAAACTGCTGTCTCAAGGGCCTCCGTGACCTGCCATCAAAACCAGTTTGTTTATTAGTACGTCTTGTTGTTTTTTTAAAGAGCCACTGCTGCACTAGTCTTAGCTCGTTAGTCTAGGAGTATGATTCTCAGTCAGTCTTCCCTGGTGGGAAATGAAGGAATATGGAACTGTCGCTTTAAAAAGAAATCCTATTTCGATCCAACCTATCCTATGAAGCGAAACAACTATCCCACGCTAGCAGAGTGCATTTAAACACACGCTACTCTATGTGCATGGAAGTACAGTTACATGCACAACTGTCTCAACAGCACAAACTGAATGCCAGGAATTCAACTCCTACCATTATAATTATTGAGACGGGACTTCCAGTATACGAATACATGCAATTTGTGTATGTTTATTTACTTTGGGATGAAATTTCAGAGCTGTAATGTCCGACACCATTTGCAGTGACAAATGGCTTTTATCTTATTCCCCACAGGTTGAAGCTGATTGAAGCCAACGTTGGGTTTAACTCCCGGGCGGAGCGGTGGGTTTTCTTACCGACGTCTGTGCTGCTGGACTCTTCTTTAGTAGTCAAAGGCTCGTCAACAACTTGTACTGTCAGCTTAAGTGCAACGTTAACTGGTTTATCAAATGCTATCTTAAGGCGCTCTGTCCCGTAGAGTCTAAACTTAAATCTGCAGTAGTGCACCTTCTGTATTTAATGAACTAGCCTTGACCTTGTCTTGGCTTGTTGGTCTAAGAGTATGATTCTCCACTGGTTGAATTGTAAGCTTCAGTGAAGCTTTTTCCTGTTGAAAACCTGATATCTTAGGGCCCTCTAGATATTACATGGAAGCACAATCCAATCCAGACAATCAAAATCTATTCTCCACAGTAGTACGTTGTCTTACACCCACGACCCAGGGTTGATCACTGTGACCCTGTTCGTGTCTCGGCTCGTTGGTCTAGGGGTATGATTCTCGCTTTGGGTGCGAGAGGTCCCGGCTTCAAATCCCGGACGAGCCCACCGCAAGCGTTAGCGTTTCACAGTCTTCAATAGAACTTTGCCTTTTTAATCAACTCCCATCCTAATTGCTTTCCTGACCCCACATCTAATCTAGTTTCTTAATTGCTTTGGGAGCCATTTTGGCTCGTTGGCCTAGTAGTATGGTTGTCGCTTTGGGTGCGAGAGGTTCAAATCCCAGACGAGTTCTTCGCAACTACTAGTTGTGCTTCTCTGTCTCTCTCTCTGTCCTCATCTACAGGTATCGTCAGACTCAGAGCCATGTGTCTCCCGTGTTCAGCTGCTGGTTGCGCCATCCTGCCTGTGTCTGTTGTTGTAGTTGATTTCTTTTCTCTCATTTTTATCCCTTCACACCAACCGGTCAAGGCAGATGTTCGCCCACATTGAGCCAGGGTCTGCTGGAGGTTTCGTCCTCTATAGAGACAGAGTTTCTCCTCTTCACTGTTGCTATTAAAATGTACAATTTATTGATTGGCTACAATTAAAAGCTTGGTCTATTTGTAGTGTTTAGTTGTGCAAGGTCTTAACTCTTACTTGTAAAGTGCCTTGAGTTAACTGTTGTTGTGAATTGGCGCTATATAAATAAAATTGAATTGAAATTCTTGCTTTGTGCTAGTCCATCTGCAATAGAATATTAAGATTTTCATAAACTGCTAAGCTAATTGCTTTGGTGAGCATCTGCTTGGTTTTGAGACATTATCTCGGCTAGTTGGTCTAGGAGTATGATTCTCGCTTAGGGTGCGAGAGGTCCCGGGTTCAAATCCCGGACGAGCCCTGCTTAACTGTTTGACTTGTAAGCTTCACTGGAACCTTAGCCGGGAAAAATCCTTACGCTGTGGCCTTTGAGCGGTCAAAATGATAAATAGGGGGCGCTCAAAGCTCAGAAACCACACATGGGTTGGATAAAACAGGCGAAAAATCACAACATGCTTTACGGTTGGATGAACTTGTTCGTCAGGAGATCCATACTCGTTGTTTGCCTGCATGGAACACCCACGAAGGCTGTTTGATCCAACCCTGGTGTGTGGTTTTGGTGGCCCCTATTTTACAGTGGGGTCGTTCTGACCCCTCGAAGGCTGCACAAGGGTTAAACACACGCTACTCTATGTGCATGGAAGTACAGTTACGTGCACAAATGTCTCAACAGCACAAACTGAATGCCCACTGCCCACCATTACCAGGGCGGTGGGTTTTCTTACCGACGTCTCATCTACAGGTATCGTCAGACTCACAGCCGTGCGTTACACAGGTTGAAGGAGTATGATTCTCCACTTCTTGAATTGTAAGCTTCAGTGAAACTTTTTCCTGTTGAAAAACTGATATCTTAAGGCCCTTTAGATTTTACATGGAAGTACAGTCCAATCCAGCCAATCGAAATCTATTCTCCACAGTAGTACGTTGTCTTTTACCAATGAGCCAGGGTTGACCCAGGGTTGACCCACTGTGACTCTCTTCGTGTCTCGGCTCGTTGGTCTAGGGCTATGATTCTCGCCCAGGTTGCGAAGGCTCCCTGGTTTAAATCCCGGACAAGCCCTTGGCAACTATTTGTACTGTCAGCTAACGTGACACGTCACCTGTTGTGTACACCACTAGCTTAAGGCCACCTCAGCAGTAGTGCATCCTGCATTCTCAGTGCACCAGGATTGAACTTGTCTCGGCTCGTTGGTCTAGGAGTATGATTCTCCCTTCGGGTGCGAGAGGTCCCGGGTTCAAATCCCGGACGAGCCCTGCCTAACAGCTCTAGTTAATGGCTTCAGTGACATTTTCACCGGTGTATAAACTGCTAACGTAAGGCCATCTAGAATCACTCGTGCTCTAAGCTCATTCCTGCAGTAGTCCGTCTTCTTTCTTTAACCAACAAGTGACAGCCTTGTCTCGGCTCGTTGGTCTAGGAGTATGATTCTCGCTTAGGGTGCGAGAGGTCCCGGGTTCAAATCCCGGACGAGCCCTGCTTAACTGTTTGACTTGTAAGCTTCACTGGAACCTTAGCCGGGAAAAATCCTTACGCTGTGGCCTTTGAGTGGTCAAAATGATAAATAGGGGGCGCTCAAAGCTCAGAAACCACACATGGGTTGGATAAAACAGGCGATAAATCACAACATGCTTTACGGTTGGATGAACTTGTTCGTCAGGAGATCCATACTCGTTGTTTGCCTGCATGGAACACCCACGAAGGCTGTTTGATCCAACCCTGGTGTGTGGTTTTGGTGGCCCCTATTTTACAGTGGGGTCGTTCTGACCCCTCGAAGGCTGCACAAGGGTTAAACACACGCTACTCTATGTGCATGGAAGTACAGTTACGTGCACAAATGTCTCAACAGCACAAACTGAATGCCCACTGCCCACCATTACCAGGGCGGTGGGTTTTCTTACCGACGTCTCATCTACAGGTATCGTCAGACTCACAGCCGTGCGTTACACAGGTTGAAGGAGTATGATTCTCCACTTCTTGAATTGTAAGCTTCAGTGAAACTTTTTCCTGTTGAAAAACTGATATCTTAAGGCCCTTTAGATTTTACATGGAAGTACAGTCCAATCCAGCCAATCGAAATCTATTCTCCACAGTAGTACGTTGTCTTTTACCAATGAGCCAGGGTTGACCCAGGGTTGACCCACTGTGACTCTCTTCGTGTCTCGGCTCGTTGGTCTAGGGCTATGATTCTCGCCCAGGTTGCGAAGGCTCCCTGGTTTAAATCCCGGACAAGCCCTTGGCAACTATTTGTACTGTCAGCTAACGTGACACGTCACCTGTTGTGTACACCACTAGCTTAAGGCCACCTCAGCAGTAGTGCATCCTGCATTCTCAGTGCACCAGGATTGAACTTGTCTCGGCTCGTTGGTCTAGGAGTATGATTCTCGCTTCGGGTGCGAGAGGTCCCGGGTTCAAATCCCGGACGAGCCCTGCCTAACAGCTCTAGTTAATGGCTTCAGTGACATTTTCACCGGTGTATAAACTGCTATCGTAAGGCCATCTAGAATCACTCGTGCTCTAAGCTCATTCTTGCAGTAGTCCGTCTTCTTTCTTTAACCAACAAGTGACAGCCTTGTCTCGGCTCGTTGGTCTAGGAGTATGATTCTCGCTTAGGGTGCGAGAGGTCCCGGGTTCAAATCCCGGACGAGCCCTGTTTAACTGTTTGATTTATAAGCTTCAGTGGAACTTTAGCTGGGATTAAACTGCTGTCTTAAGGGCCTCCGTGACCTGCCATCAAAACCAGTTTGTTTATTAGTACGTCTTGTTTTTTTTTTTAAAGAGCCACTGCTGCACTAGTCTTAGCTCGTTAGTCTAGGAGTATGATTCTCAGTCAGTCTTCCCTGGTGGGAAATGAAGGAATATGGAACTGTCGCTTTAAAAAGAAATCCTATTTCGATCCAACCTATCCTATGAAGCGAAACAACTATCCCACGCTAGCAGAGTGCATTTAAACACACGCTACTCTATGTGCATGGAAGTACAGTTACATGCACAACTGTCTCAACAGCACAAACTGAATGCCAGGAATTCAACTCCTACCATTATAATTATTGAGACGGGACTTCCAGTATACGAATACATGCAATTTGTGTATGTTTATTTACTTTGGGATGAAATTTCAGAGCTGTAATGTCCGACACCATTTGCAGTGACAAATGGCTTTTATCTTATTCCCCACAGGTTGAAGCTGATTGAAGCCAACTTTGGGTTTAACTCCCGGGCGGAGCGGTGGGTTTTCTTACCGACGTCTGTGCTGCTGGACTCTTCTTTAGTAGTCAAAGGCTCGTCAACAACTTGTACTGTCAGCTTAAGTGCAACGTTAACTGGTTTATCAAATGCTATCTTAAGGCGCTCTGTCCCGTAGAGTCTAAACTTAAATCTGCAGTAGTGCACCTTCTGTATTTAATGAACTAGCCTTGACCTTGTCTTGGCTTGTTGGTCTAAGAGTATGATTCTCCACTGGTTGAATTGTAAGCTTCAGTGAAGCTTTTTCCTGTTGAAAACCTGATATCTTAGGGCCCTCTAGATATTACATGGAAGCACAATCCAATCCAGACAATCAAAATCTATTCTCCACAGTAGTACGTTGTCTTACACCCACGACCCAGGGTTGATCACTGTGACCCCGTTCGTGTCTCGGCTCGTTGGTCTAGGGGTATGATTCTCGCTTTGGGTGCGAGAGGTCCCGGGTTCAAATCCCGGACGAGCCCACCGCAAGCGTTAGCGTTTCACAGTCTTCAATAGAACTTTGCCTTTTTAATCAACTCCCATCCTAATTGCTTTCCTGACCCCACATCTAATCTAGTTTCTTAATTGCTTTGGGAGCCATTTTGGCTCGTTGGCCTAGTATTATGGTTGTCGCTTTGGGTGCGAGAGGTTCAAATCCCAGACGAGTTCTTCGCAACTACTAGTTGTGCTTCTCTGTCTCTCTCTCTGTCCTCATCTACAGGTATCGTCAGACTCAGAGCCATGTGTCTCCCGTGTTCAGCTGCTGGTTGCGCCATCCTGCCTGTGTCTGTTGTTGTAGTTGATTTCTTTTCTCTCATTTTTATCCCTTCACACCAACCGGTCAAGGCAGATGTTCGCCCACATTGAGCCAGGGTCTGCTGGAGGTTTCGTCCTCTATAGAGACAGAGTTTCTCCTCTTCACTGTTGCTATTAAAATGTACAATTTATTGATTGGCTACAATTAAAAGCTTGGTCTATTTGTAGTGTTTAGTTGTGCAAGGTCTTAACTCTTACTTGTAAAGTGCCTTGAGTTAACTGTTGTTGTGAATTGGCGCTATATAAATAAAATTGAATTGAAATTCTTGCTTTGTGCTAGTCCATCTGCAATAGAATATTAAGATTTTCATAAACTGCTAAGCTAATTGCTTTGGTGAGCATCTGCTTGGTTTTGAGACATTATCTCGGCTCGTTGGTCTAGGAGTATGATTCTCGCTTAGGGTGCGAGAGGTCCCGGGTTCAAATCCCGGACGAGCCCTGCTTAACTGTTTGACTTGTAAGCTTCACTGGAACCTTAGCCGGGAAAAATCCTTACGCTGTGGCCTTTGAGCGGTCAAAATGATAAATAGGGGGCGCTCAAAGCTCAGAAACCACACATGGGTTGGATAAAACAGGCGATAAATCACAACATGCTTTACGGTTGGATGAACTTGTTCGTCAGGAGATCCATACTCGTTGTTTGCCTGCATGGAACGCCCACGAAGGCTGTTTGATCTAACCCTGGTGTGTGGTTTTGGTGGCCCCTATTTTACAGTGGGGTCGTTCTGACCCCTCGAAGGCTGCACAAGGGTTAAACACACGCTACTCTATGTGCATGGAAGTACAGTTACGTGCACAAATGTCTCAACAGCACAAACTGAATGCCCACTGCCCACCATTACCAGGGCGGTGGGTTTTCTTACCGACGTATCATCTACAGGTATCGTCAGACTCACAGCCGTGCGTTACACAGGTTGAAGGAGTATGATTCTCCACTTCTTGAATTGTAAGCTTCAGTGAAACCTTTTCCTGTTGAAAAACTGATATCTTAAGGCCCTTTAGATTTTACATGGAAGTACAGTCCAATCCAGCCAATCGAAATCTATTCTCCACAGTAGTACGTTGTCTTTTACCAATGAGCCAGGGTTGACCCAGGGTTGACCCACTGTGACTCTCTTCGTGTCTCGGCTCGTTGGTCTAGGGCTCCGTGACCTGCCATCAAAACCAGTTTGTTTATTAGTACGTCTTGTTGTTTTTTTTAAAGAGCCACTGCTGCACTAGTCTTAGCTCGTTAGTCTAGGAGTATGATTCTCAGTCAGTCTTCCCTGGTGGGAAATGAAGGAATATGGAACTGTCGCTTTAAAAAGAAATCCTATTTCGATCCAACCTATCCTATGAAGCGAAACAACTATCCCACGCTAGCAGAGTGCATTTAAACACACGCTACTCTATGTGCATGGAAGTACAGTTACATGCACAACTGTCTCAACAGCACAAACTGAATGCCAGGAATTCAACTCCTACCATTATAATTATTGAGACGGGACTTCCAGTATACGAATACATGCAATTTGTGTATGTTTATTTACTTTGGGATGACATTTCAGAGCTGTAATGTCCGACACCATTTGCAGTGACAAATGGCTTTTATCTTATTCCCCACAGGTTGAAGCTGATTGAAGCCAACGTTGGGTTTAACTCCCGGGCGGAGCGGTGGGTTTTCTTACCGACGTCTGTGCTGCTGGACTCTTCTTTAGTAGTCAAAGGCTCGTCAACAACTTGTACTGTCAGCTTAAGTGCAACGTTAACTGGTTTATCAAATGCTATCTTAAGGCGCTCTGTCCCGTAGAGTCTAAACTTAAATCTGCAGTAGTGCACCTTCTGTATTTAATGAACTAGCCTTGACCTTGTCTTGGCTTGTTGGTCTAAGAGTATGATTCTCCACTGGTTGAATTGTAAGCTTCAGTGAAGCTTTTTCCTGTTGAAAACCTGATATCTTAGGGCCCTCTAGATATTACATGGAAGCACAATCCAATCCAGACAATCAAAATCTATTCTCCACAGTAGTACGTTGTCTTACACCCACGACCCAGGGTTGATCACTGTGACCCCGTTCGTGTCTCGGCTCGTTGGTCTAGGGGTATGATTCTCGCTTTGGGTGCGAGAGGTCCCGGGTTCAAATCCCGGACGAGCCCACCGCAAGCGTTAGCGTTTCACAGTCTTCAATAGAACTTTGCCTTTTTAATCAACTCCTATCCTAATTGCTTTCCTGACCCCACATCTAATCTAGTTTCTTAATTGCTTTGGGAGCCATTTTGGCTCGTTGGCCTAGTAGTATGGTTGTCGCTTTGGGTGCGAGAGGTTCAAATCCCAGACGAGTTCTTCGCAACTACTAGTTGTGCTTCTCTGTCTCTCTCTCTGTCCTCATCTACAGGTATCGTCAGACTCAGAGCCATGTGTCTCCCGTGTTCAGCTGCTGGTTGCGCCATCCTGCCTGTGTCTGTTGTTGTAGTTGATTTCTTTTCTCTCATTTTTATCCCTTCACACCAACCGGTCAAGGCAGATGTTCGCCCACATTGAGCCAGGGTCTGCTGGAGGTTTCGTCCTCTATAGAGACAGAGTTTCTCCTCTTCACTGTTGCTATTAAAATGTACAATTTATTGATTGGCTACAATTAAAAGCTTGGTCTATTTGTAGTGTTTAGTTGTGCAAGGTCTTAACTCTTACTTGTAAAGTGCCTTGAGTTAAATGTTGTTGTGAATTGGCGCTATATAAATAAAATTGAATTGAAATTCTTGCTTTGTGCTAGTCCATCTGCAATAGAATATTAAGATTTTCATAAACTGCTAAGCTAATTGCTTTGGTGAGCATCTGCTTGGTTTTGAGACATTATCTCGGCTCGTTGGTCTAGGAGTATGATTCTCGCTTAGGGTGCGAGAGGTCCCGGGTTCAAATCCCGGACGAGCCCTGCTTAACTGTTTGACTTGTAAGCTTCACTGGAACCTTAGCTGGGAAGAATCCTTACGCTGTGGCCTTTGAGCGGTCAAAATGATAAATAGGGGGCGCTCAAAGCTCAGAAACCACACATGGGTTGGATAAAACAGGCGATAAATCACAACATGCTTTACGGTTGGATGAACTTGTTCGTCAGGAGATCCATACTCGTTGTTTGCCTGCATGGAACACCCACGAAGGCTGTTTGATCCAACCCTGGTGTGTGGTTTTGGTGGCCCCTATTTTACAGTGGGGTCGTTCTGACCCCTCGAAGGCTGCACAAGGGTTAAACACACGCTACTCTATGTGCATGGAAGTACAGTTACGTGCACAAATGTCTCAACAGCACAAACTGAATGCCCACTGCCCACCATTACCAGGGCGGTGGGTTTTCTTACCGACGTCTCATCTACAGGTATCGTCAGACTCACAGCCGTGCGTTACACAGGTTGAAGGAGTATGATTCTCCACTTCTTGAATTGTAAGCTTCAGTGAAACTTTTTCCTGTTGAAAAACTGATATCTTAAGGCCCTTTAGATTTTACATGGAAGTACAGTCCAATCCAGCCAATCGAAATCTATTCTCCACAGTAGTACGTTGTCTTTTACCAATGAGCCAGGGTTGACCCAGGGTTGACCCACTGTGACTCTCTTCGTGTCTCGGCTCGTTGGTCTAGGGCTATGATTCTCGCCCAGGTTGCGAAGGCTCCCTGGTTTAAATCCCGGACAAGCCCTTGGCAACTATTTGTACTGTCAGCTAACGTGACACGTCACCTGTTGTGTACACCACTAGCTTAAGGCCACCTCAGCAGTAGTGCATCCTGCATTCTCAGTGCACCAGGATTGAACTTGTCTCGGCTCGTTGGTCTAGGAGTATGATTCTCGCTTCGGGTGCGAGAGGTCCCGGGTTCAAATCCCGGACGAGCCCTGCCTAACAGCTCTAGTTAATGGCTTCAGTGACATTTTCACCGGTGTATAAACTGCTATCGTAAGGCCATCTAGAATCACTCGTGCTCTAAGCTCATTCCTGCAGTAGTCCGTCTTCTTTCTTTAACCAACAAGTGACAGCCTTGTCTCGGCTCGTTGGTCTAGGAGTATGATTCTCGCTTAGGGTGCGAGAGGTCCCGGCTTCAAATCCCGGACGAGCCCTGTTTAACTGTTTGATTTATAAGCTTCAGTGGAACTTTAGCTGGGATTAAACTGCTGTCTTAAGGGCCTCCGTGACCTGCCATCAAAACCAGTTTGTTTATTAGTACGTCTTGTTGTTTTTTTTAAAGAGCCACTGCTGCACTAGTCTTAGCTCGTTAGTCTAGGAGTATGATTCTCAGTCAGTCTTCCCTGGTGGGAAATGAAGGAATATGGAACTGTCGCTTTAAAAAGAAATCCTATTTCGATCCAACCTATCCTATGAAGCGAAACAACTATCCCACGCTAGCAGAGTGCATTTAAACACACGCTACTCTATGTGCATGGAAGTACAGTTACATGCACAACTGTCTCAACAGCACAAACTGAATGCCAGGAATTCAACTCCTACCATTATAATTATTGAGACGGGACTTCCAGTATACGAATACATGCAATTTGTGTATGTTTATTTACTTTGGGATGAAATTTCAGAGCTGTAATGTCCGACACCATTTGCAGTGACAAATGGCTTTTATCTTATTCCCCACAGGTTGAAGCTGATTGAAGCCAACGTTGGGTTTAACTCCCGGGCGGAGCGGTGGGTTTTCTTACCGACGTCTGTGCTGCTGGACTCTTCTTTAGTAGTCAAAGGCTCGTCAACAACTTGTACTGTCAGCTTAAGTGCAACGTTAACTGGTTTATCAAATGCTATCTTAAGGCGCTCTGTCCCGTAGAGTCTAAACTTAAATCTGCAGTAGTGCACCTTCTGTATTTAATGAACTAGCCTTGACCTTGTCTTGGCTTGTTGGTCTAAGAGTATGATTCTCCACTGGTTGAATTGTAAGCTTCAGTGAAGCTTTTTCCTGTTGAAAACCTGATATTTTAGGGCCCTCTAGATATTACATGGAAGCACAATCCAATCCAGACAATCAAAATCTATTCTCCACAGTAGTACGTTGTCTTACACCCACGACCCAGGGTTGATCACTGTGACCCTGTTCGTGTCTCGGCTCGTTGGTCTAGGGGTATGATTCTCGCTTTGGGTGCGAGAGGTCCCGGCTTCAAATCCCGGACGAGCCCACCGCAAGCGTTAGCGTTTCACAGTCTTCAATAGAACTTTGCCTTTTTAATCAACTCCCATCCTAATTGCTTTCCTGACCCCACATCTAATCTAGTTTCTTAATTGCTTTGGGAGCCATTTTGGCTCGTTGGCCTAGTAGTATGGTTGTCGCTTTGGGTGCGAGAGGTTCAAATCCTAGACGAGTTCTTCGCAACTACTAGTTGTGCTTCTCTGTCTCTCTCTCTGTCCTCATCTACAGGTATCGTCAGACTCAGAGCCATGTGTCTCCCGTGTTCAGCTGCTGGTTGCGCCATCCTGCCTGTGTCTGTTGTTGTAGTTGATTTCTTTTCTCTCATTTTTATCCCTTCACACCAACCGGTCAAGGCAGATGTTCGCCCACATTGAGCCAGGGTCTGCTGGAGGTTTCGTCCTCTATAGAGACAGAGTTTCTCCTCTTCACTGTTGCTATTAAAATGTACAATTTATTGATTGGCTACAATTAAAAGCTTGGTCTATTTGTAGTGTTTAGTTGTGCAAGGTCTTAACTCTTACTTGTAAAGTGCCTTGAGTTAACTGTTGTTGTGAATTGGCGCTATATAAATAAAATTGAATTGAAATTCTTGCTTTGTGCTAGTCCATCTGCAATAGAATATTAAGATTTTCATAAACTGCTAAGCTAATTGCTTTGGTGAGCATCTGCTTGGTTTTGAGACATTATCTCGGCTAGTTGGTCTAGGAGTATGATTCTCGCTTAGGGTGCGAGAGGTCCCGGGTTCAAATCCCGGACGAGCCCTGCTTAACTGTTTGACTTGTAAGCTTCACTGGAACCTTAGCCGGGAAAAATCCTTACGCTGTGGCCTTTGAGCGGTCAAAATGATAAATAGGGGGCGCTCAAAGCTCAGAAACCACACATGGGTTGGATAAAACAGGCGAAAAATCACAACATGCTTTACGGTTGGATGAACTTGTTCGTCAGGAGATCCATACTCGTTGTTTGCCTGCATGGAACACCCACGAAGGCTGTTTGATCCAACCCTGGTGTGTGGTTTTGGTGGCCCCTATTTTACAGTGGGGTCGTTCTGACCCCTCGAAGGCTGCACAAGGGTTAAACACACGCTACTCTATGTGCATGGAAGTACAGTTACGTGCACAAATGTCTCAACAGCACAAACTGAATGCCCACTGCCCACCATTACCAGGGCGGTGGGTTTTCTTACCGACGTCTCATCTACAGGTATCGTCAGACTCACAGCCGTGCGTTACACAGGTTGAAGGAGTATGATTCTCCACTTCTTGAATTGTAAGCTTCAGTGAAACTTTTTCCTGTTGAAAAACTGATATCTTAAGGCCCTTTAGATTTTACATGGAAGTACAGTCCAATCCAGCCAATCGAAATCTATTCTCCACAGTAGTACGTTGTCTTTTACCAATGAGCCAGGGTTGACCCAGGGTTGACCCACTGTGACTCTCTTCGTGTCTCGGCTCGTTGGTCTAGGGCTATGATTCTCGCCCAGGTTGCGAAGGCTCCCTGGTTTAAATCCCGGACAAGCCCTTGGCAACTATTTGTACTGTCAGCTAACGTGACACGTCACCTGTTGTGTACACCACTAGCTTAAGGCCACCTCAGCAGTAGTGCATCCTGCATTCTCAGTGCACCAGGATTGAACTTGTCTCGGCTCGTTGGTCTAGGAGTATGATTCTCCCTTCGGGTGCGAGAGGTCCCGGGTTCAAATCCCGGACGAGCCCTGCCTAACAGCTCTAGTTAATGGCTTCAGTGACATTTTCACCGGTGTATAAACTGCTAACGTAAGGCCATCTAGAATCACTCGTGCTCTAAGCTCATTCCTGCAGTAGTCCGTCTTCTTTCTTTAACCAACAAGTGACAGCCTTGTCTCGGCTCGTTGGTCTAGGAGTATGATTCTCGCTTAGGGTGCGAGAGGTCCCGGGTTCAAATCCCGGACGAGCCCTGCTTAACTGTTTGACTTGTAAGCTTCACTGGAACCTTAGCCGGGAAAAATCCTTACGCTGTGGCCTTTGAGTGGTCAAAATGATAAATAGGGGGCGCTCAAAGCTCAGAAACCACACATGGGTTGGATAAAACAGGCGATAAATCACAACATGCTTTACGGTTGGATGAACTTGTTCGTCAGGAGATCCATACTCGTTGTTTGCCTGCATGGAACACCCACGAAGGCTGTTTGATCCAACCCTGGTGTGTGGTTTTGGTGGCCCCTATTTTACAGTGGGGTCGTTCTGACCCCTCGAAGGCTGCACAAGGGTTAAACACACGCTACTCTATGTGCATGGAAGTACAGTTATGTGCACAAATGTCTCAACAGCACAAACTGAATGCCCACTGCCCACCATTACCAGGGCGGTGGGTTTTCTTACCGACGTCTCATCTACAGGTATCGTCAGACTCACAGCCGTGCGTTACACAGGTTGAAGGAGTATGATTCTCCACTTCTTGAATTGTAAGCTTCAGTGAAACTTTTTCCTGTTGAAAAACTGATATCTTAAGGCCCTTTAGATTTTACATGGAAGTACAGTCCAATCCAGCCAATCGAAATCTATTCTCCACAGTAGTACGTTGTCTTTTACCAATGAGCCAGGGTTGACCCAGGGTTGACCCACTGTGACTCTCTTCGTGTCTCGGCTCGTTGGTCTAGGGCTATGATTCTCGCCCAGGTTGCGAAGGCTCCCTGGTTTAAATCCCGGACAAGCCCTTGGCAACTATTTGTACTGTCAGCTAACGTGACACGTCACCTGTTGTGTACACCACTAGCTTAAGGCCACCTCAGCAGTAGTGCATCCTGCATTCTCAGTGCACCAGGATTGAACTTGTCTCGGCTCGTTGGTCTAGGAGTATGATTCTCGCTTCGGGTGCGAGAGGTCCCGGGTTCAAATCCCGGACGAGCCCTGCCTAACAGCTCTAGTTAATGGCTTCAGTGACATTTTCACCGGTGTATAAACTGCTATCGTAAGGCCATCTAGAATCACTCGTGCTCTAAGCTCATTCTTGCAGTAGTCCGTCTTCTTTCTTTAACCAACAAGTGACAGCCTTGTCTCGGCTCGTTGGTCTAGGAGTATGATTCTCGCTTAGGGTGCGAGAGGTCCCGGGTTCAAATCCCGGACGAGCCCTGTTTAACTGTTTGATTTATAAGCTTCAGTGGAACTTTAGCTGGGATTAAACTGCTGTCTTAAGGGCCTCCGTGACCTGCCATCAAAACCAGTTTGTTTATTAGTACGTCTTGTTGTTTTTTTTAAAGAGCCACTGCTGCACTAGTCTTAGCTCGTTAGTCTAGGAGTATGATTCTCAGTCAGTCTTCCCTGGTGGGAAATGAAGGAATATGGAACTGTCGCTTTAAAAAGAAATCCTATTTCGATCCAACCTATCCTATGAAGCGAAACAACTATCCCACGCTAGCAGAGTGCATTTAAACACACGCTACTCTATGTGCATGGAAGTACAGTTACATGCACAACTGTCTCAACAGCACAAACTGAATGCCAGGAATTCAACTCCTACCATTATAATTATTGAGACGGGACTTCCAGTATACGAATACATGCAATTTGTGTATGTTTATTTACTTTGGGATGAAATTTCAGAGCTGTAATGTCCGACACCATTTGCAGTGACAAATGGCTTTTATCTTATTCCCCACAGGTTGAAGCTGATTGAAGCCAACGTTGGGTTTAACTCCCGGGCGGAGCGGTGGGTTTTCTTACCGACGTCTGTGCTGCTGGACTCTTCTTTAGTAGTCAAAGGCTCGTCAACAACTTGTACTGTCAGCTTAAGTGCAACGTTAACTGGTTTATCAAATGCTATCTTAAGGCGCTCTGTCCCGTAGAGTCTAAACTTAAATCTGCAGTAGTGCACCTTCTGTATTTAATGAACTAGCCTTGACCTTGTCTTGGCTTGTTGGTCTAAGAGTATGATTCTCCACTGGTTGAATTGTAAGCTTCAGTGAAGCTTTTTCCTGTTGAAAACCTGATATCTTAGGGCCCTCTAGATATTACATGGAAGCACAATCCAATCCAGACAATCAAAATCTATTCTCCACAGTAGTACGTTGTCTTACACCCACGACCCAGGGTTGATCACTGTGACCCCGTTCGTGTCTCGGCTCGTTGGTCTAGGGGTATGATTCTCGCTTTGGGTGCGAGAGGTCCCGGGTTCAAATCCCGGACGAGCCCACCGCAAGCGTTAGCGTTTCACAGTCTTCAATAGAACTTTGCCTTTTTAATCAACTCCCATCCTAATTGCTTTCCTGACCCCACATCTAATCTAGTTTCTTAATTGCTTTGGGAGCCATTTTGGCTCGTTGGCCTAGTATTATGGTTGTCGCTTTGGGTGCGAGAGGTTCAAATCCCAGACGAGTTCTTCGCAACTACTAGTTGTGCTTCTCTGTCTCTCTCTCTGTCCTCATCTACAGGTATCGTCAGACTCAGAGCCATGTGTCTCCCGTGTTCAGCTGCTGGTTGCGCCATCCTGCCTGTGTCTGTTGTTGTAGTTGATTTCTTTTCTCTCATTTTTATCCCTTCACACCAACCGGTCAAGGCAGATGTTCGCCCACATTGAGCCAGGGTCTGCTGGAGGTTTCGTCCTCTATAGAGACAGAGTTTCTCCTCTTCACTGTTGCTATTAAAATGTACAATTTATTGATTGGCTACAATTAAAAGCTTGGTCTATTTGTAGTGTTTAGTTGTGCAAGGTCTTAACTCTTACTTGTAAAGTGCCTTGAGTTAACTGTTGTTGTGAATTGGCGCTATATAAATAAAATTGAATTGAAATTCTTGCTTTGTGCTAGTCCATCTGCAATAGAATATTAAGATTTTCATAAACTGCTAAGCTAATTGCTTTGGTGAGCATCTGCTTGGTTTTGAGACATTATCTCGGCTCGTTGGTCTAGGAGTATGATTCTCGCTTAGGGTGCGAGAGGTCCCGGGTTCAAATCCCGGACGAGCCCTGCTTAACTGTTTGACTTGTAAGCTTCACTGGAACCTTAGCCGGGAAAAATCCTTACGCTGTGGCCTTTGAGCGGTCAAAATGATAAATAGGGGGCGCTCAAAGCTCAGAAACCACACATGGGTTGGATAAAACAGGCGATAAATCACAACATGCTTTACGGTTGGATGAACTTGTTCGTCAGGAGATCCATACTCGTTGTTTGCCTGCATGGAACGCCCACGAAGGCTGTTTGATCCAACCCTGGTGTGTGGTTTTGGTGGCCCCTATTTTACAGTGGGGTCGTTCTGACCCCTCGAAGGCTGCACAAGGGTTAAACACACGCTACTCTATGTGCATGGAAGTACAGTTACGTGCACAAATGTCTCAACAGCACAAACTGAATGCCCACTGCCCACCATTACCAGGGCGGTGGGTTTTCTTACCGACGTATCATCTACAGGTATCGTCAGACTCACAGCCGTGCGTTACACAGGTTGAAGGAGTATGATTCTCCACTTCTTGAATTGTAAGCTTCAGTGAAACCTTTTCCTGTTGAAAAACTGATATCTTAAGGCCCTTTAGATTTTACATGGAAGTACAGTCCAATCCAGCCAATCGAAATCTATTCTCCACAGTAGTACGTTGTCTTTTACCAATGAGCCAGGGTTGACCCAGGGTTGACCCACTGTGACTCTCTTCGTGTCTCGGCTCGTTGGTCTAGGGCTCCGTGACCTGCCATCAAAACCAGTTTGTTTATTAGTACGTCTTGTTGTTTTTTTTAAAGAGCCACTGCTGCACTAGTCTTAGCTCGTTAGTCTAGGAGTATGATTCTCAGTCAGTCTTCCCTGGTGGGAAATGAAGGAATATGGAACTGTCGCTTTAAAAAGAAATCCTATTTCGATCCAACCTATCCTATGAAGCGAAACAACTATCCCACGCTAGCAGAGTGCATTTAAACACACGCTACTCTATGTGCATGGAAGTACAGTTACATGCACAACTGTCTCAACAGCACAAACTGAATGCCAGGAATTCAACTCCTACCATTATAATTATTGAGACGGGACTTCCAGTATACGAATACATGCAATTTGTGTATGTTTATTTACTTTGGGATGAAATTTCAGAGCTGTAATGTCCGACACCATTTGCAGTGACAAATGGCTTTTATCTTATTCCCCACAGGTTGAAGCTGATTGAAGCCAACGTTGGGTTTAACTCCCGGGCGGAGCGGTGGGTTTTCTTACCGACGTCTGTGCTGCTGGACTCTTCTTTAGTAGTCAAAGGCTCGTCAACAACTTGTACTGTCAGCTTAAGTGCAACGTTAACTGGTTTATCAAATGCTATCTTAAGGCGCTCTGTCCCGTAGAGTCTAAACTTAAATCTGCAGTAGTGCACCTTCTGTATTTAATGAACTAGCCTTGACCTTGTCTTGGCTTGTTGGTCTAAGAGTATGATTCTCCACTGGTTGAATTGTAAGCTTCAGTGAAGCTTTTTCCTGTTGAAAACCTGATATCTTAGGGCCCTCTAGATATTACATGGAAGCACAATCCAATCCAGACAATCAAAATCTATTCTCCACAGTAGTACGTTGTCTTACACCCACGACCCAGGGTTGATCACTGTGACCCCGTTCGTGTCTCGGCTCGTTGGTCTAGGGGTATGATTCTCGCTTTGGGTGCGAGAGGTCCCGGGTTCAAATCCCGGACGAGCCCATCGCAAGCGTTAGCGTTTCACAGTCTTCAATAGAACTTTGCCTTTTTAATCAACTCCTATCCTAATTGCTTTCCTGACCCCACATCTAATCTAGTTTCTTAATTGCTTTGGGAGCCATTTTGGCTCGTTGGCCTAGTAGTATGGTTGTCGCTTTGGGTGCGAGAGGTTCAAATCCCAGACGAGTTCTTCGCAACTACTAGTTGTGCTTCTCTGTCTCTCTCTCTGTCCTCATCTACAGGTATCGTCAGACTCAGAGCCATGTGTCTCCCGTGTTCAGCTGCTGGTTGCGCCATCCTGCCTGTGTCTGTTGTTGTAGTTGATTTCTTTTCTCTCATTTTTATCCCTTCACACCAACCGGTCAAGGCAGATGTTCGCCCACATTGAGCCAGGGTCTGCTGGAGGTTTCGTCCTCTATAGAGACAGAGTTTCTCCTCTTCACTGTTGCTATTAAAATGTACAATTTATTGATTGGCTACAATTAAAAGCTTGGTCTATTTGTAGTGTTTAGTTGTGCAAGGTCTTAACTCTTACTTGTAAAGTGCCTTGAGTTAAATGTTGTTGTGAATTGGCGCTATATAAATAAAATTGAATTGAAATTCTTGCTTTGTGCTAGTCCATCTGCAATAGAATATTAAGATTTTCATAAACTGCTAAGCTAATTGCTTTGGTGAGCATCTGCTTGGTTTTGAGACATTATCTCGGCTCGTTGGTCTAGGAGTATGATTCTCGCTTAGGGTGCGAGAGGTCCCGGGTTCAAATCCCGGACGAGCCCTGCTTAACTGTTTGACTTGTAAGCTTCACTGGAACCTTAGCCGGGAAAAATCCTTACGCTGTGGCCTTTGAGCGGTCAAAATGATAAATAGGGGGCGCTCAAAGCTCAGAAACCACACATGGGTTGGATAAAACAGGCGATAAATCACAACATGCTTTACGGTTGGATGAACTTGTTCGTCAGGAGATCCATACTCGTTGTTTGCCTGCATGGAACACCCACGAAGGCTGTTTGATCCAACCCTGGTGTGTGGTTTTGGTGGCCCCTATTTTACAGTGGGGTCGTTCTGACCCCTCGAAGGCTGCACAAGGGTTAAACACACGCTACTCTATGTGCATGGAAGTACAGTTACGTGCACAAATGTCTCAACAGCACAAACTGAATGCCCACTGCCCACCATTACCAGGGCGGTGGGTTTTCTTACCGACGTCTCATCTACAGGTATCGTCAGACTCACAGCCGTGCGTTACACAGGTTGAAGGAGTATGATTCTCCACTTCTTGAATTGTAAGCTTCAGTGAAACTTTTTCCTGTTGAAAAACTGATATCTTAAGGCCCTTTAGATTTTACATGGAAGTACAGTCCAATCCAGCCAATCGAAATCTATTCTCCACAGTAGTACGTTGTCTTTTACCAATGAGCCAGGGTTGACCCAGGGTTGACCCACTGTGACTCTCTTCGTGTCTCGGCTCGTTGGTCTAGGGCTATGATTCTCGCCCAGGTTGCGAAGGCTCCCTGGTTTAAATCCCGGACAAGCCCTTGGCAACTATTTGTACTGTCAGCTAACGTGACACGTCACCTGTTGTGTACACCACTAGCTTAAGGCCACCTCAGCAGTAGTGCATCCTGCATTCTCAGTGCACCAGGATTGAACTTGTCTCGGCTCGTTGGTCTAGGAGTATGATTCTCGCTTCGGGTGCGAGAGGTCCCGGGTTCAAATCCCGGACGAGCCCTGCCTAACAGCTCTAGTTAATGGCTTCAGTGACATTTTCACCGGTGTATAAACTGCTATCGTAAGGCCATCTAGAATCACTCGTGCTCTAAGCTCATTCCTGCAGTAGTCCGTCTTCTTTCTTTAACCAACAAGTGACAGCCTTGTCTCGGCTCGTTGGTCTAGGAGTATGATTCTCGCTTAGGGTGCGAGAGGTCCCGGCTTCAAATCCCGGACGAGCCCTGTTTAACTGTTTGATTTATAAGCTTCAGTGGAACTTTAGCTGGGATTAAACTGCTGTCTTAAGGGCCTCCGTGACCTGCCATCAAAACCAGTTTGTTTATTAGTACGTCTTGTTGTTTTTTTTAAAGAGCCACTGCTGCACTAGTCTTAGCTCGTTAGTCTAGGAGTATGATTCTCAGTCAGTCTTCCCTGGTGGGAAATGAAGGAATATGGAACTGTCGCTTTAAAAAGAAATCCTATTTCGATCCAACCTATCCTATGAAGCGAAACAACTATCCCACGCTAGCAGAGTGCATTTAAACACACGCTACTCTATGTGCATGGAAGTACAGTTACATGCACAACTGTCTCAACAGCACAAACTGAATGCCAGGAATTCAACTCCTACCATTATAATTATTGAGACGGGACTTCCAGTATACGAATACATGCAATTTGTGTATGTTTATTTACTTTGGGATGAAATTTCAGAGCTGTAATGTCCGACACCATTTGCAGTGACAAATGGCTTTTATCTTATTCCCCACAGGTTGAAGCTGATTGAAGCCAACGTTGGGTTTAACTCCCGGGCGGAGCGGTGGGTTTTCTTACCGACGTCTGTGCTGCTGGACTCTTCTTTAGTAGTCAAAGGCTCGTCAACAACTTGTACTGTCAGCTTAAGTGCAACGTTAACTGGTTTATCAAATGCTATCTTAAGGCGCTCTGTCCCGTAGAGTCTAAACTTAAATCTGCAGTAGTGCACCTTCTGTATTTAATGAACTAGCCTTGACCTTGTCTTGGCTTGTTGGTCTAAGAGTATGATTCTCCACTGGTTGAATTGTAAGCTTCAGTGAAGCTTTTTCCTGTTGAAAACCTGATATCTTAGGGCCCTCTAGATATTACATGGAAGCACAATCCAATCCAGACAATCAAAATCTATTCTCCACAGTAGTACGTTGTCTTACACCCACGACCCAGGGTTGATCACTGTGACCCCGTTCGTGTCTCGGCTCGTTGGTCTAGGGGTATGATTCTCGCTTTGGGTGCGAGAGGTCCCGGGTTCAAATCCCGGACGAGCCCACCGCAAGCGTTAGCGTTTCACAGTCTTCAATAGAACTTTGCCTTTTTAATCAACTCCCATCCTAATTGCTTTCCTGACCCCACATCTAATCTAGTTTCTTAATTGCTTTGGGAGCCATTTTGGCTCGTTGGCCTAGTATTATGGTTGTCGCTTTGGGTGCGAGAGGTTCAAATCCCAGACGAGTTCTTCGCAACTACTAGTTGTGCTTCTCTGTCTCTCTCTCTGTCCTCATCTACAGGTATCGTCAGACTCAGAGCCATGTGTCTCCCGTGTTCAGCTGCTGGTTGCGCCATCCTGCCTGTGTCTGTTGTTGTAGTTGATTTCTTTTCTCTCATTTTTATCCCTTCACACCAACCGGTCAAGGCAGATGTTCGCCTACATTGAGCCAGGGTCTGCTGGAGGTTTCGTCCTCTATAGAGACAGAGTTTCTCCTCTTCACTGTTGCTATTAAAATGTACAATTTATTGATTGGCTACAATTAAAAGCTTGGTCTATTTGTAGTGTTTAGTTGTGCAAGGTCTTAACTCTTACTTGTAAAGTGCCTTGAGTTAACTGTTGTTGTGAATTGGCGCTATATAAATAAAATTGAATTGAAATTCTTGCTTTGTGCTAGTCCATCTGCAATAGAATATTAAGATTTTCATAAACTGCTAAGCTAATTGCTTTGGTGAGCATCTGCTTGGTTTTGAGACATTATCTCGGCTCGTTGGTCTAGGAGTATGATTCTCGCTTAGGGTGCGAGAGGTCCCGGGTTCAAATCCCGGACGAGCCCTGCTTAACTGTTTGACTTGTAAGCTTCACTGGAACCTTAGCCGGGAAAAATCCTTACGCTGTGCCCTTTGAGCGGTCAAAATGATAAATAGGGGGCGCTCAGAAACCACACATGGGTTGGATAAAACAGGCGATAAATCACAACATGCTTTACGGTTGGATGAACTTGTTCGTCAGGAGATCCATACTCGTTGTTTGCCTGCATGGAACACCCACGAAGGCTGTTTGATCCAACCCTGGTGTGTGGTTTTGGTGGCCCCTATTTTACAGTGGGGTCGTTCTGACCCCTCGAAGGCTGCACAAGGGTTAAACACACGCTACTCTATGTGCATGGAAGTACAGTTACGTGCACAAATGTCTCAACAGCACAAACTGAATGCCCACTGCCCACCATTACCAGGGCGGTGGGTTTTCTTACCGACGTCTCATCTACAGGTATCGTCAGACTCACAGCCGTGCGTTACACAGGTTGAAGGAGTATGATTCTCCACTTCTTGAATTGTAAGCTTCAGTGAAACTTTTTCCTGTTGAAAAACTGATATCTTAAGGCCCTTTAGATTTTACATGGAAGTACAGTCCAATCCAGCCAATCGAAATCTATTCTCCACAGTAGTACGTTGTCTTTTACCAATGAGCCAGGGTTGACCCAGGGTTGACCCACTGTGACTCTCTTCGTGTCTCGGCTCGTTGGTCTAGGGCTATGATTCTCGCCCAGGTTGCGAAGGCTCCCTGGTTTAAATCCCGGACAAGCCCTTGGCAACTATTTGTACTGTCAGCTAACGTGACACGTCACCTGTTGTGTACACCACTAGCTTAAGGCCACCTCAGCAGTAGTGCATCCTGCATTCTCAGTGCACCAGGATTGAACTTGTCTCGGCTCGTTGGTCTAGGAGTATGATTCTCGCTTCGGGTGCGAGAGGTCCCGGGTTCAAATCCCGGACGAGCCCTGCCTAACAGCTCTAGTTAATGGCTTCAGTGACATTTTCACCGGTGTATAAACTGCTATCGTAAGGCCATCTAGAATCACTCGTGCTCTAAGCTCATTCCTGCAGTAGTCCGTCTTCTTTCTTTAACCAACAAGTGACAGCCTTGTCTCGGCTCGTTGGTCTAGGAGTATGATTCTCGCTTAGGGTGCGAGAGGTCCCGGCTTCAAATCCCGGACGAGCCCTGTTTAACTGTTTGATTTATAAGCTTCAGTGGAACTTTAGCTGGGATTAAACTGCTGTCTTAAGGGCCTCCGTGACCTGCCATCAAAACCAGTTTGTTTATTAGTACGTCTTGTTGTTTTTTTTAAAGAGCCACTGCTGCACTAGTCTTAGCTCGTTAGTCTAGGAGTATGATTCTCAGTCAGTCTTCCCTGGTGGGAAATGAAGGAATATGGAACTGTCGCTTTAAAAAGAAATCCTATTTCGATCCAACCTATCCTATGAAGCGAAACAACTATCCCACGCTAGCAGAGTGCATTTAAACACACGCTACTCTATGTGCATGGAAGTACAGTTACATGCACAACTGTCTCAACAGCACAAACTGAATGCCAGGAATTCAACTCCTACCATTATAATTATTGAGACGGGACTTCCAGTATACGAATACATGCAATTTGTGTATGTTTATTTACTTTGGGATGAAATTTCAGAGCTGTAATGTCCGACACCATTTGCAGTGACAAATGGCTTTTATCTTATTCCCCACAGGTTGAAGCTGATTGAAGCCAACGTTGGGTTTAACTCCCGGGCGGAGCGGTGGGTTTTCTTACCGACGTCTGTGCTGCTGGACTCTTCTTTAGTAGTCAAAGGCTCGTCAACAACTTGTACTGTCAGCTTAAGTGCAACGTTAACTGGTTTATCAAATGCTATCTTAAGGCGCTCTGTCCCGTAGAGTCTAAACTTAAATCTGCAGTAGTGCACCTTCTGTATTTAATGAACTAGCCTTGACCTTGTCTTGGCTTGTTGGTCTAAGAGTATGATTCTCCACTGGTTGAATTGTAAGCTTCAGTGAAGCTTTTTCCTGTTGAAAACCTGATATCTTAGGGCCCTCTAGATATTACATGGAAGCACAATCCAATCCAGACAATCAAAATCTATTCTCCACAGTAGTACGTTGTCTTACACCCACGACCCAGGGTTGATCACTGTGACCCCGTTCGTGTCTCGGCTCGTTGGTCTAGGGGTATGATTCTCGCTTTGGGTGCGAGAGGTCCCGGGTTCAAATCCCGGACGAGCCCACCGCAAGCGTTAGCGTTTCACAGTCTTCAATAGAACTTTGCCTTTTTAATCAACTCCCATCCTAATTGCTTTCCTGACCCCACATCTAATCTAGTTTCTTAATTGCTTTGGGAGCCATTTTGGCTCGTTGGCCTAGTATTATGGTTGTCGCTTTGGGTGCGAGAGGTTCAAATCCCAGACGAGTTCTTCGCAACTACTAGTTGTGCTTCTCTGTCTCTCTCTCTGTCCTCATCTACAGGTATCGTCAGACTCAGAGCCATGTGTCTCCCGTGTTCAGCTGCTGGTTGCGCCATCCTGCCTGTGTCTGTTGTTGTAGTTGATTTCTTTTCTCTCATTTTTATCCCTTCACACCAACCGGTCAAGGCAGATGTTCGCCCACATTGAGCCAGGGTCTGCTGGAGGTTTCGTCCTCTATAGAGACAGAGTTTCTCCTCTTCACTGTTGCTATTAAAATGTACAATTTATTGATTGGCTACAATTAAAAGCTTGGTCTATTTGTAGTGTTTAGTTGTGCAAGGTCTTAACTCTTACTTGTAAAGTGCCTTGAGTTAACTGTTGTTGTGAATTGGCGCTATATAAATAAAATTGAATTGAAATTCTTGCTTTGTGCTAGTCCATCTGCAATAGAATATTAAGATTTTCATAAACTGCTAAGCTAATTGCTTTGGTGAGCATCTGCTTGGTTTTGAGACATTATCTCGGCTCGTTGGTCTAGGAGTATGATTCTCGCTTAGGGTGCGAGAGGTCCCGGGTTCAAATCCCGGACGAGCCCTGCTTAACTGTTTGACTTGTAAGCTTCACTGGAACCTTAGCCGGGAAAAATCCTTACGCTGTGCCCTTTGAGCGGTCAAAATGATAAATAGGGGGCGCTCAGAAACCACACATGGGTTGGATAAAACAGGCGATAAATCACAACATGCTTTACGGTTGGATGAACTTGTTCGTCAGGAGATCCATACTCGTTGTTTGCCTGCATGGAACACCCACGAAGGCTGTTTGATCCAACCCTGGTGTGTGGTTTTGGTGGCCCCTATTTTACAGTGGGGTCGTTCTGACCCCTCGAAGGCTGCACAAGGGTTAAACACACGCTACTCTATGTGCATGGAAGTACAGTTACGTGCACAAATGTCTCAACAGCACAAACTGAATGCCCACTGCCCACCATTACCAGGGCGGTGGGTTTTCTTACCGACGTCTCATCTACAGGTATCGTCAGACTCACAGCCGTGCGTTACACAGGTTGAAGGAGTATGATTCTCCACTTCTTGAATTGTAAGCTTCAGTGAAACTTTTTCCTGTTGAAAAACTGATATCTTAAGGCCCTTTAGATTTTACATGGAAGTACAGTCCAATCCAGCCAATCGAAATCTATTCTCCACAGTAGTACGTTGTCTTTTACCAATGAGCCAGGGTTGACCCAGGGTTGACCCACTGTGACTCTCTTCGTGTCTCGGCTCGTTGGTCTAGGGCTATGATTCTCGCCCAGGTTGCGAAGGCTCCCTGGTTTAAATCCCGGACAAGCCCTTGGCAACTATTTGTACTGTCAGCTAACGTGACACGTCACCTGTTGTGTACACCACTAGCTTAAGGCCACCTCAGCAGTAGTGCATCCTGCATTCTCAGTGCACCAGGATTGAACTTGTCTCGGCTCGTTGGTCTAGGAGTATGATTCTCGCTTCGGGTGCGAGAGGTCCCGGGTTCAAATCCCGGACGAGCCCTGCCTAACAGCTCTAGTTAATGGCTTCAGTGACATTTTCACCGGTGTATAAACTGCTATCGTAAGGCCATCTAGAATCACTCGTGCTCTAAGCTCATTCCTGCAGTAGTCCGTCTTCTTTCTTTAACCAACAAGTGACAGCCTTGTCTCGGCTCGTTGGTCTAGGAGTATGATTCTCGCTTAGGGTGCGAGAGGTCCCGGCTTCAAATCCCGGACGAGCCCTGTTTAACTGTTTGATTTATAAGCTTCAGTGGAACTTTAGCTGGGATTAAACTGCTGTCTTAAGGGCCTCCGTGACCTGCCATCAAAACCAGTTTGTTTATTAGTACGTCTTGTTGTTTTTTTTAAAGAGCCACTGCTGCACTAGTCTTAGCTCGTTAGTCTAGGAGTATGATTCTCAGTCAGTCTTCCCTGGTGGGAAATGAAGGAATATGGAACTGTCGCTTTAAAAAGAAATCCTATTTCGATCCAACCTATCCTATGAAGCGAAACAACTATCCCACGCTAGCAGAGTGCATTTAAACACACGCTACTCTATGTGCATGGAAGTACAGTTACATGCACAACTGTCTCAACAGCACAAACTGAATGCCAGGAATTCAACTCCTACCATTATAATTATTGAGACGGGACTTCCAGTATACGAATACATGCAATTTGTGTATGTTTATTTACTTTGGGATGAAATTTCAGAGCTGTAATGTCCGACACCATTTGCAGTGACAAATGGCTTTTATCTTATTCCCCACAGGTTGAAGCTGATTGAAGCCAACGTTGGGTTTAACTCCCGGGCGGAGCGGTGGGTTTTCTTACCGACGTCTGTGCTGCTGGACTCTTCTTTAGTAGTCAAAGGCTCGTCAACAACTTGTACTGTCAGCTTAAGTGCAACGTTAACTGGTTTATCAAATGCTATCTTAAGGCGCTCTGTCCCGTAGAGTCTAAACTTAAATCTGCAGTAGTGCACCTTCTGTATTTAATGAACTAGCCTTGACCTTGTCTTGGCTTGTTGGTCTAAGAGTATGATTCTCCACTGGTTGAATTGTAAGCTTCAGTGAAGCTTTTTCCTGTTGAAAACCTGATATCTTAGGGCCCTCTAGATATTACATGGAAGCACAATCCAATCCAGACAATCAAAATCTATTCTCCACAGTAGTACGTTGTCTTACACCCACGACCCAGGGTTGATCACTGTGACCCCGTTCGTGTCTCGGCTCGTTGGTCTAGGGGTATGATTCTCGCTTTGGGTGCGAGAGGTCCCGGGTTCAAATCCCGGACGAGCCCACCGCAAGCGTTAGCGTTTCACAGTCTTCAATAGAACTTTGCCTTTTTAATCAACTCCCATCCTAATTGCTTTCCTGACCCCACATCTAATCTAGTTTCTTAATTGCTTTGGGAGCCATTTTGGCTCGTTGGCCTAGTATTATGGTTGTCGCTTTGGGTGCGAGAGGTTCAAATCCCAGACGAGTTCTTCGCAACTACTAGTTGTGCTTCTCTGTCTCTCTCTCTGTCCTCATCTACAGGTATCGTCAGACTCAGAGCCATGTGTCTCCCGTGTTCAGCTGCTGGTTGCGCCATCCTGCCTGTGTCTGTTGTTGTAGTTGATTTCTTTTCTCTCATTTTTATCCCTTCACACCAACCGGTCAAGGCAGATGTTCGCCCACATTGAGCCAGGGTCTGCTGGAGGTTTCGTCCTCTATAGAGACAGAGTTTCTCCTCTTCACTGTTGCTATTAAAATGTACAATTTATTGATTGGCTACAATTAAAAGCTTGGTCTATTTGTAGTGTTTAGTTGTGCAAGGTCTTAACTCTTACTTGTAAAGTGCCTTGAGTTAACTGTTGTTGTGAATTGGCGCTATATAAATAAAATTGAATTGAAATTCTTGCTTTGTGCTAGTCCATCTGCAATAGAATATTAAGATTTTCATAAACTGCTAAGCTAATTGCTTTGGTGAGCATCTGCTTGGTTTTGAGACATTATCTCGGCTCGTTGGTCTAGGAGTATGATTCTCGCTTAGGGTGCGAGAGGTCCCGGGTTCAAATCCCGGACGAGCCCTGCTTAACTGTTTGACTTGTAAGCTTCACTGGAACCTTAGCCGGGAAAAATCCTTACGCTGTGGCCTTTGAGCGGTCAAAATGATAAATAGGGGGCGCTCAAAGCTCAGAAACCACACATGGGTTGGATAAAACAGGCGATAAATCACAACATGCTTTACGGTTGGATGAACTTGTTCGTCAGGAGATCCATACTCGTTGTTTGCCTGCATGGAACACCCACGAAGGCTGTTTGATCCAACCCTGGTGTGTGGTTTTGGTGGCCCCTATTTTACAGTGGGGTCGTTCTGACCCCTCGAAGGCTGCACAAGGGTTAAACACACGCTACTCTATGTGCATGGAAGTACAGTTACGTGCACAAATGTCTCAACAGCACAAACTGAATGCCCACTGCCCACCATTACCAGGGCGGTGGGTTTTCTTACCGACGTCTCATCTACAGGTATCGTCAGACTCACAGCCGTGCGTTACACAGGTTGAAGGAGTATGATTCTCCACTTCTTGAATTGTAAGCTTCAGTGAAACTTTTTCCTGTTGAAAAACTGATATCTTAAGGCCCTTTAGATTTTACATGGAAGTACAGTCCAATCCAGCCAATCGAAATCTATTCTCCACAGTAGTACGTTGTCTTTTACCAATGAGCCAGGGTTGACCCAGGGTTGACCCACTGTGACTCTCTTCGTGTCTCGGCTCGTTGGTCTAGGGCTATGATTCTCGCCCAGGTTGCGAAGGCTCCCTGGTTTAAATCCCGGACAAGCCCTTGGCAACTATTTGTACTGTCAGCTAACGTGACACGTCACCTGTTGTGTACACCACTAGCTTAAGGCCACCTCAGCAGTAGTGCATCCTGCATTCTCAGTGCACCAGGATTGAACTTGTCTCGGCTCGTTGGTCTAGGAGTATGATTCTCGCTTCGGGTGCGAGAGGTCCCGGGTTCAAATCCCGGACGAGCCCTGCCTAACAGCTCTAGTTAATGGCTTCAGTGACATTTTCACCGGTGTATAAACTGCTATCGTAAGGCCATCTAGAATCACTCGTGCTCTAAGCTCATTCCTGCAGTAGTCCGTCTTCTTTCTTTAACCAACAAGTGACAGCCTTGTCTCGGCTCGTTGGTCTAGGAGTATGATTCTCGCTTAGGGTGCGAGAGGTCCCGGCTTCAAATCCCGGACGAGCCCTGTTTAACTGTTTGATTTATAAGCTTCAGTGGAACTTTAGCTGGGATTAAACTGCTGTCTTAAGGGCCTCCGTGACCTGCCATCAAAACCAGTTTGTTTATTAGTACGTCTTGTTGTTTTTTTTAAAGAGCCACTGCTGCACTAGTCTTAGCTCGTTAGTCTAGGAGTATGATTCTCAGTCAGTCTTCCCTGGTGGGAAATGAAGGAATATGGAACTGTCGCTTTAAAAAGAAATCCTATTTCGATCCAACCTATCCTATGAAGCGAAACAACTATCCCACGCTAGCAGAGTGCATTTAAACACACGCTACTCTATGTGCATGGAAGTACAGTTACATGCACAACTGTCTCAACAGCACAAACTGAATGCCAGGAATTCAACTCCTACCATTATAATTATTGAGACGGGACTTCCAGTATACGAATACATGCAATTTGTGTATGTTTATTTACTTTGGGATGAAATTTCAGAGCTGTAATGTCCGACACCATTTGCAGTGACAAATGGCTTTTATCTTATTCCCCACAGGTTGAAGCTGATTGAAGCCAACGTTGGGTTTAACTCCCGGGCGGAGCGGTGGGTTTTCTTACCGACGTCTGTGCTGCTGGACTCTTCTTTAGTAGTCAAAGGCTCGTCAACAACTTGTACTGTCAGCTTAAGTGCAACGTTAACTGGTTTATCAAATGCTATCTTAAGGCGCTCTGTCCCGTAGAGTCTAAACTTAAATCTGCAGTAGTGCACCTTCTGTATTTAATGAACTAGCCTTGACCTTGTCTTGGCTTGTTGGTCTAAGAGTATGATTCTCCACTGGTTGAATTGTAAGCTTCAGTGAAGCTTTTTCCTGTTGAAAACCTGATATCTTAGGGCCCTCTAGATATTACATGGAAGCACAATCCAATCCAGACAATCAAAATCTATTCTCCACAGTAGTACGTTGTCTTACACCCACGACCCAGGGTTGATCACTGTGACCCCGTTCGTGTCTCGGCTCGTTGGTCTAGGGGTATGATTCTCGCTTTGGGTGCGAGAGGTCCCGGGTTCAAATCCCGGACGAGCCCACCGCAAGCGTTAGCGTTTCACAGTCTTCAATAGAACTTTGCCTTTTTAATCAACTCCCATCCTAATTGCTTTCCTGACCCCACATCTAATCTAGTTTCTTAATTGCTTTGGGAGCCATTTTGGCTCGTTGGCCTAGTATTATGGTTGTCGCTTTGGGTGCGAGAGGTTCAAATCCCAGACGAGTTCTTCGCAACTACTAGTTGTGCTTCTCTGTCTCTCTCTCTGTCCTCATCTACAGGTATCGTCAGACTCAGAGCCATGTGTCTCCCGTGTTCAGCTGCTGGTTGCGCCATCCTGCCTGTGTCTGTTGTTGTAGTTGATTTCTTTTCTCTCATTTTTATCCCTTCACACCAACCGGTCAAGGCAGATGTTCGCCCACATTGAGCCAGGGTCTGCTGGAGGTTTCGTCCTCTATAGAGACAGAGTTTCTCCTCTTCACTGTTGCTATTAAAATGTACAATTTATTGATTGGCTACAATTAAAAGCTTGGTCTATTTGTAGTGTTTAGTTGTGCAAGGTCTTAACTCTTACTTGTAAAGTGCCTTGAGTTAACTGTTGTTGTGAATTGGCGCTATATAAATAAAATTGAATTGAAATTCTTGCTTTGTGCTAGTCCATCTGCAATAGAATATTAAGATTTTCATAAACTGCTAAGCTAATTGCTTTGGTGAGCATCTGCTTGGTTTTGAGACATTATCTCGGCTCGTTGGTCTAGGAGTATGATTCTCGCTTAGGGTGCGAGAGGTCCCGGGTTCAAATCCCGGACGAGCCCTGCTTAACTGTTTGACTTGTAAGCTTCACTGGAACCTTAGCCGGGAAAAATCCTTACGCTGTGCCCTTTGAGCGGTCAAAATGATAAATAGGGGGCGCTCAGAAACCACACATGGGTTGGATAAAACAGGCGATAAATCACAACATGCTTTACGGTTGGATGAACTTGTTCGTCAGGAGATCCATACTCGTTGTTTGCCTGCATGGAACACCCACGAAGGCTGTTTGATCCAACCCTGGTGTGTGGTTTTGGTGGCCCCTATTTTACAGTGGGGTCGTTCTGACCCCTCGAAGGCTGCACAAGGGTTAAACACACGCTACTCTATGTGCATGGAAGTACAGTTACGTGCACAAATGTCTCAACAGCACAAACTGAATGCCCACTGCCCACCATTACCAGGGCGGTGGGTTTTCTTACCGACGTCTCATCTACAGGTATCGTCAGACTCACAGCCGTGCGTTACACAGGTTGAAGGAGTATGATTCTCCACTTCTTGAATTGTAAGCTTCAGTGAAACTTTTTCCTGTTGAAAAACTGATATCTTAAGGCCCTTTAGATTTTACATGGAAGTACAGTCCAATCCAGCCAATCGAAATCTATTCTCCACAGTAGTACGTTGTCTTTTACCAATGAGCCAGGGTTGACCCAGGGTTGACCCACTGTGACTCTCTTCGTGTCTCGGCTCGTTGGTCTAGGGCTATGATTCTCGCCCAGGTTGCGAAGGCTCCCTGGTTTAAATCCCGGACAAGCCCTTGGCAACTATTTGTACTGTCAGCTAACGTGACACGTCACCTGTTGTGTACACCACTAGCTTAAGGCCACCTCAGCAGTAGTGCATCCTGCATTCTCAGTGCACCAGGATTGAACTTGTCTCGGCTCGTTGGTCTAGGAGTATGATTCTCGCTTCGGGTGCGAGAGGTCCCGGGTTCAAATCCCGGACGAGCCCTGCCTAACAGCTCTAGTTAATGGCTTCAGTGACATTTTCACCGGTGTATAAACTGCTATCGTAAGGCCATCTAGAATCACTCGTGCTCTAAGCTCATTCCTGCAGTAGTCCGTCTTCTTTCTTTAACCAACAAGTGACAGCCTTGTCTCGGCTCGTTGGTCTAGGAGTATGATTCTCGCTTAGGGTGCGAGAGGTCCCGGCTTCAAATCCCGGACGAGCCCTGTTTAACTGTTTGATTTATAAGCTTCAGTGGAACTTTAGCTGGGATTAAACTGCTGTCTTAAGGGCCTCCGTGACCTGCCATCAAAACCAGTTTGTTTATTAGTACGTCTTGTTGTTTTTTTTAAAGAGCCACTGCTGCACTAGTCTTAGCTCGTTAGTCTAGGAGTATGATTCTCAGTCAGTCTTCCCTGGTGGGAAATGAAGGAATATGGAACTGTCGCTTTAAAAAGAAATCCTATTTCGATCCAACCTATCCTATGAAGCGAAACAACTATCCCACGCTAGCAGAGTGCATTTAAACACACGCTACTCTATGTGCATGGAAGTACAGTTACATGCACAACTGTCTCAACAGCACAAACTGAATGCCAGGAATTCAACTCCTACCATTATAATTATTGAGACGGGACTTCCAGTATACGAATACATGCAATTTGTGTATGTTTATTTACTTTGGGATGAAATTTCAGAGCTGTAATGTCCGACACCATTTGCAGTGACAAATGGCTTTTATCTTATTCCCCACAGGTTGAAGCTGATTGAAGCCAACGTTGGGTTTAACTCCCGGGCGGAGCGGTGGGTTTTCTTACCGACGTCTGTGCTGCTGGACTCTTCTTTAGTAGTCAAAGGCTCGTCAACAACTTGTACTGTCAGCTTAAGTGCAACGTTAACTGGTTTATCAAATGCTATCTTAAGGCGCTCTGTCCCGTAGAGTCTAAACTTAAATCTGCAGTAGTGCACCTTCTGTATTTAATGAACTAGCCTTGACCTTGTCTTGGCTTGTTGGTCTAAGAGTATGATTCTCCACTGGTTGAATTGTAAGCTTCAGTGAAGCTTTTTCCTGTTGAAAACCTGATATCTTAGGGCCCTCTAGATATTACATGGAAGCACAATCCAATCCAGACAATCAAAATCTATTCTCCACAGTAGTACGTTGTCTTACACCCACGACCCAGGGTTGATCACTGTGACCCCGTTCGTGTCTCGGCTCGTTGGTCTAGGGGTATGATTCTCGCTTTGGGTGCGAGAGGTCCCGGGTTCAAATCCCGGACGAGCCCACCGCAAGCGTTAGCGTTTCACAGTCTTCAATAGAACTTTGCCTTTTTAATCAACTCCCATCCTAATTGCTTTCCTGACCCCACATCTAATCTAGTTTCTTAATTGCTTTGGGAGCCATTTTGGCTCGTTGGCCTAGTATTATGGTTGTCGCTTTGGGTGCGAGAGGTTCAAATCCCAGACGAGTTCTTCGCAACTACTAGTTGTGCTTCTCTGTCTCTCTCTCTGTCCTCATCTACAGGTATCGTCAGACTCAGAGCCATGTGTCTCCCGTGTTCAGCTGCTGGTTGCGCCATCCTGCCTGTGTCTGTTGTTGTAGTTGATTTCTTTTCTCTCATTTTTATCCCTTCACACCAACCGGTCAAGGCAGATGTTCGCCCACATTGAGCCAGGGTCTGCTGGAGGTTTCGTCCTCTATAGAGACAGAGTTTCTCCTCTTCACTGTTGCTATTAAAATGTACAATTTATTGATTGGCTACAATTAAAAGCTTGGTCTATTTGTAGTGTTTAGTTGTGCAAGGTCTTAACTCTTACTTGTAAAGTGCCTTGAGTTAACTGTTGTTGTGAATTGGCGCTATATAAATAAAATTGAATTGAAATTCTTGCTTTGTGCTAGTCCATCTGCAATAGAATATTAAGATTTTCATAAACTGCTAAGCTAATTGCTTTGGTGAGCATCTGCTTGGTTTTGAGACATTATCTCGGCTCGTTGGTCTAGGAGTATGATTCTCGCTTAGGGTGCGAGAGGTCCCGGGTTCAAATCCCGGACGAGCCCTGCTTAACTGTTTGACTTGTAAGCTTCACTGGAACCTTAGCCGGGAAAAATCCTTACGCTGTGCCCTTTGAGCGGTCAAAATGATAAATAGGGGGCGCTCAGAAACCACACATGGGTTGGATAAAACAGGCGATAAATCACAACATGCTTTACGGTTGGATGAACTTGTTCGTCAGGAGATCCATACTCGTTGTTTGCCTGCATGGAACACCCACGAAGGCTGTTTGATCCAACCCTGGTGTGTGGTTTTGGTGGCCCCTATTTTACAGTGGGGTCGTTCTGACCCCTCGAAGGCTGCACAAGGGTTAAACACACGCTACTCTATGTGCATGGAAGTACAGTTACGTGCACAAATGTCTCAACAGCACAAACTGAATGCCCACTGCCCACCATTACCAGGGCGGTGGGTTTTCTTACCGACGTCTCATCTACAGGTATCGTCAGACTCACAGCCGTGCGTTACACAGGTTGAAGGAGTATGATTCTCCACTTCTTGAATTGTAAGCTTCAGTGAAACTTTTTCCTGTTGAAAAACTGATATCTTAAGGCCCTTTAGATTTTACATGGAAGTACAGTCCAATCCAGCCAATCGAAATCTATTCTCCACAGTAGTACGTTGTCTTTTACCAATGAGCCAGGGTTGACCCAGGGTTGACCCACTGTGACTCTCTTCGTGTCTCGGCTCGTTGGTCTAGGGCTATGATTCTCGCCCAGGTTGCGAAGGCTCCCTGGTTTAAATCCCGGACAAGCCCTTGGCAACTATTTGTACTGTCAGCTAACGTGACACGTCACCTGTTGTGTACACCACTAGCTTAAGGCCACCTCAGCAGTAGTGCATCCTGCATTCTCAGTGCACCAGGATTGAACTTGTCTCGGCTCGTTGGTCTAGGAGTATGATTCTCGCTTCGGGTGCGAGAGGTCCCGGGTTCAAATCCCGGACGAGCCCTGCCTAACAGCTCTAGTTAATGGCTTCAGTGACATTTTCACCGGTGTATAAACTGCTATCGTAAGGCCATCTAGAATCACTCGTGCTCTAAGCTCATTCCTGCAGTAGTCCGTCTTCTTTCTTTAACCAACAAGTGACAGCCTTGTCTCGGCTCGTTGGTCTAGGAGTATGATTCTCGCTTAGGGTGCGAGAGGTCCCGGGTTCAAATCCCGGACGAGCCCTGTTTAACTGTTTGATTTATAAGCTTCAGTGGAACTTTAGCTGGGATTAAACTGCTGTCTTAAGGGCCTCCGTGACCTGCCATCAAAACCAGTTTGTTTATTAGTACGTCTTGTTGTTTTTTTTAAAGAGCCACTGCTGCACTAGTCTTAGCTCGTTAGTCTAGGAGTATGATTCTCAGTCAGTCTTCCCTGGTGGGAAATGAAGGAATATGGAACTGTCGCTTTAAAAAGAAATCCTATTTCGATCCAACCTATCCTATGAAGCGAAACAACTATCCCACGCTAGCAGAGTGCATTTAAACACACGCTACTCTATGTGCATGGAAGTACAGTTACATGCACAACTGTCTCAACAGCACAAACTGAATGCCAGGAATTCAACTCCTACCATTATAATTATTGAGACGGGACTTCCAGTATACGAATACATGCAATTTGTGTATGTTTATTTACTTTGGGATGAAATTTCAGAGCTGTAATGTCCGACACCATTTGCAGTGACAAATGGCTTTTATCTTATTCCCCACAGGTTGAAGCTGATTGAAGCCAACTTTGGGTTTAACTCCCGGGCGGAGCGGTGGGTTTTCTTACCGACGTCTGTGCTGCTGGACTCTTCTTTAGTAGTCAAAGGCTCGTCAACAACTTGTACTGTCAGCTTAAGTGCAACGTTAACTGGTTTATCAAATGCTATCTTAAGGCGCTCTGTCCCGTAGAGTCTAAACTTAAATCTGCAGTAGTGCACCTTCTGTATTTAATGAACTAGCCTTGACCTTGTCTTGGCTTGTTGGTCTAAGAGTATGATTCTCCACTGGTTGAATTGTAAGCTTCAGTGAAGCTTTTTCCTGTTGAAAACCTGATATCTTAGGGCCCTCTAGATATTACATGGAAGCACAATCCAATCCAGACAATCAAAATCTATTCTCCACAGTAGTACGTTGTCTTACACCCACGACCCAGGGTTGATCACTGTGACCCCGTTCGTGTCTCGGCTCATTGGTCTAGGGGTATGATTCTCGCTTTGGGTGCGAGAGGTCCCGGGTTCAAATCCCGGACGAGCCCACCGCAAGCGTTAGCGTTTCACAGTCTTCAATAGAACTTTGCCTTTTTAATCAACTCCCATCCTAATTGCTTTCCTGACCCCACATCTAATCTAGTTTCTTAATTGCTTTGGGAGCCATTTTGGCTCGTTGGCCTAGTAGTATGGTTGTCGCTTTGGGTGCGAGAGGTTCAAATCCCAGACGAGTTCTTCGCAACTACTAGTTGTGCTTCTCTGTCTCTCTCTCTGTCCTCATCTACAGGTATCGTCAGACTCAGAGCCATGTGTCTCCCGTGTTCAGCTGCTGGTTGCGCCATCCTGCCTGTGTCTGTTGTTGTAGTTGATTTCTTTTCTCTCATTTTTATCCCTTCACACCAACCGGTCAAGGCAGATGTTCGCCCACATTGAGCCAGGGTCTGCTGGAGGTTTCGTCCTCTATAGAGACAGAGTTTCTCCTCTTCACTGTTGCTATTAAAATGTACAATTTATTGATTGGCTACAATTAAAAGCTTGGTCTATTTGTAGTGTTTAGTTGTGCAAGGTCTTAACTCTTACTTGTAAAGTGCCTTGAGTTAACTGTTGTTGTGAATTGGCGCTATATAAATAAAATTGAATTGAAATTCTTGCTTTGTGCTAGTCCATCTGCAATAGAATTTTAAGATTTTCATAAACTGCTAAGCTAATTGCTTTGGTGAGCATCTGCTTGGTTTTGAGACATTATCTCGGCTCGTTGGTCTAGGAGTATGATTCTCGCTTAGGGTGCGAGAGGTCCCGGGTTCAAATCCCGGACGAGCCCTGCTTAACTGTTTGACTTGTAAGCTTCACTGGAACCTTAGCCGGGAAAAATCCTTACGCTGTGGCCTTTGAGCGGTCAAAATGATAAATAGGGGGCGCTCAAAGCTCAGAAACCACACATGGGTTGGATAAAACAGGCGATAAATCACAACATGCTTTACGGTTGGATGAACTTGTTCGTCAGGAGATCCATACTCGTTGTTTGCCTGCATGGAACACCCACGAAGGCTGTTTGATCCAACCCTGGTGTGTGGTTTTGGTGGCCCCTATTTTACAGTGGGGTCGTTCTGACCCCTCGAAGGCTGCACAAGGGTTAAACACACACTACTCTATGTGCATGGAAGTACAGTTACGTGCACAAATGTCTCAACAGCACAAACTGAATGCCCACTGCCCACCAATACCAGGGCGGTGGGTTTTCTTACCGACGTCTCATCTACAGGTATCGTCAGACTCACAGCCGTGCGTTACACAGGTTGAAGGAGTATGATTCTCCACTTCTTGAATTGTAAGCTTCAGTGAAACTTTTTCCTGTTGAAAAACTGATATCTTAAGGCCCTTTAGATTTTACATGGAAGTACAGTCCAATCCAGCCAATCGAAATCTATTCTCCACAGTAGTACGTTGTCTTTTACCAATGAGCCAGGGTTGACCCAGGGTTGACCCACTGTGACTCTCTTCGTGTCTCGGCTCGTTGGTCTAGGGCTATGATTCTCGCCCAGGTTGCGAAGGCTCCCTGGTTTAAATCCCGGACAAGCCCTTGGCAACTATTTGTACTGTCAGCTAACGTGACACGTCACCTGTTGTGTACACCACTAGCTTAAGGCCACCTCAGCAGTAGTGCATCCTGCATTCTCAGTGCACCAGGATTGAACTTGTCTCGGCTCGTTGGTCTAGGAGTATGATTCTCGCTTCGGGTGCGAGAGGTCCCGGGTTCAAATCCCGGACGAGCCCTGCCTAACAGCTCTAGTTAATGGCTTCAGTGACATTTTCACCGGTGTATAAACTGCTATCGTAAGGCCATCTAGAATCACTCGTGCTCTAAGCTCATTCCTGCAGTAGTCCGTCTTCTTTCTTTAACCAACAAGTGACAGCCTTGTCTCGGCTCGTTGGTCTAGGAGTATGATTCTCGCTTAGGGTGCGAGAGGTCCCGGGTTCAAATCCCGGACGAGCCCTGTTTAACTGTTTGATTTATAAGCTTCAGTGGAACTTTAGCTGGGATTAAACTGCTGTCTTAAGGGCCTCCGTGACCTGCCATCAAAACCAGTTTGTTTATTAGTACGTCTTGTTGTTTTTTTTAAAGAGCCACTGCTGCACTAGTCTTAGCTCGTTAGTCTAGGAGTATGATTCTCAGTCAGTCTTCCCTGGTGGGAAATGAAGGAATATGGAACTGTCGCTTTAAAAAGAAATCCTTTTTGAAGCCAACGTTGGGTTTAACTCCCGGGCGGAGCGGTGGGTTTTCTTACCGACGTCTGTGCTGCTGGACTCTTCTTTAGTAGTCAAAGGCTCGTCAACAACTTGTACTGTCAGCTTAAGTGCAACGTTAACTGGTTTATCAAATGCTATCTTAAGGCGCTCTGTCCCGTAGAGTCTAAACTTAAATCTGCAGTAGTGCACCTTCTGTATTTAATGAACTAGCCTTGACCTTGTCTTGGCTTGTTGGTCTAAGAGTATGATTCTCCACTGGTTGAATTGTAAGCTTCAGTGAAGCTTTTTCCTGTTGAAAACCTGATATCTTAGGGCCCTCTAGATATTACATGGAAGCACAATCCAATCCAGACAATCAAAATCTATTCTCCACAGTAGTACGTTGTCTTACACCCACGACCCAGGGTTGATCACTGTGACCCCGTTCGTGTCTCGGCTCGTTGGTCTAGGGGTATGATTCTCGCTTTGGGTGCGAGATGTCCCGGGTTCAAATCCCGGACGAGCCCACCGCAAGCGTTAGCGTTTCACAGTCTTCAATAGAACTTTGCCTTTTTAATCAACTCCCATCCTAATTGCTTTCCTGACCCCACATCTAATCTAGTTTCTTAATTGCTTTGGGAGCCATTTTGGCTCGTTGGCCTAGTAGTATGGTTGTCGCTTTGGGTGCGAGAGGTTCAAATCCCAGACGAGTTCTTCGCAACTACTAGTTGTGCTTCTCTGTCTCTCTCTCTGTCCTCATCTACAGGTATCGTCAGACTCAGAGCCATGTGTCTCCCGTGTTCAGCTGCTGGTTGCGCCATCCTGCCTGTGTCTGTTGTTGTAGTTGATTTCTTTTCTCTCATTTGTATCCCTTCACACCAACCGGTCAAGGCAGATGTTCGCCCACATTGAGCCAGGGTCTGCTGGAGGTTTCGTCCTCTATAGAGACAGAGTTTCTCCTCTTCACTGTTGCTATTAAAATGTACAATTTATTGATTGGCTACAATTAAAAGCTTGGTCTATTTGTAGTGTTTAGTTGTGCAAGGTCTTAACTCTTACTTGTAAAGTGCTTTGAGTTAACTGTTGTTGTGAATTGGCGCTATATAAATAAAATTGAATTGAAATTCTTGCTTTGTGCTAGTCCATCTGCAATAGAATTTTAAGATTTTCATAAACTGCTAAGCTAATTGCTTTTGTGAGCATCTGCTTGGTTTTGAGACATTATCTCGGCTCGTTGGTCTAGGAGTATGATTCTCGCTTAGGGTGCGAGAGGTCCCGGGTTCAAATCCCGGACGAGCCCTGCTTAACTGTTTGACTTGTAAGCTTCACTGGAACCTTAGCCGGGAAAAATCCTTACGCTGTGGCCTTTGAGCGGTCAAAATGATAAATAGGGGGCGCTCAAAGCTCAGAAACCACACATGGGTTGGATAAAACAGGCGATAAATCACAACATGCTTTACGGTTGGATGAACTTGTTCGTCAGGAGATCCATACTCGTTGTTTGCCTGCATGGAACACCCACGAAGGCTGTTTGATCCAACCCTGGTGTGTGGTTTTGGTGGCCCCTATTTTACAGTGGGGTCGTTCTGACCCCTCGAAGGCTGCACAAGGGTTAAACACACGCTACTCTATGTGCATGGAAGTACAGTTACGTGCACAAATGTCTCAACAGCACAAACTGAATGCCCACTGCCCACCATTACCAGGGCGGTGGGTTTTCTTACCGACGTCTCATCTACAGGTATCGTCAGACTCACAGCCGTGCGTTACACAGGTTGAAGGAGTATGATTCTCCACTTCTTGAATTGTAAGCTTCAGTGAAACTTTTTCCTGTTGAAAAACTGATATCTTAAGGCCCTTTAGATTTTACATGGAAGTACAGTCCAATCCAGCCAATCGAAATCTATTCTCCACAGTAGTACGTTGTCTTTTACCAATGAGCCAGGGTTGACCCAGGGTTGACCCACTGTGACTCTCTTCGTGTCTCGGCTTGTTGGTCTAGGGCTATGATTCTCGCCCAGGTTGCGAAGGCTCCCGGGTTCAAATTCCGGACGAGCCCTGTTTAACTGTTTGATTTATAAGCTTCAGTGGAACTTTAGCTGGGATTAAACTGCTGTCTTAAGGGCCTCCGTGACCTGCCATCAAAACCAGTTTGTTTATTAGTACGTCTTGTTGTTTTTTTTAAAGAGCCACTGCTGCACTAGTCTTAGCTCGTTAGTCTAGGAGTATGATTCTCAGTCAGTCTTCCCTGGTGGGAAATGAAGGAATATGGAACTGTCGCTTTAAAAAGAAATCCTATTTCGATCCAACCTATCCTATGAAGCAAAACAACTATCCCACGCTAGCAGAGTGCATTTAAACACACGCTACTCTATGTGCATGGAAGTACAGTTACATGCACAACTGTCTCAACAGCACAAACTGAATGCCAGGAATTCAACTCCTACCATTATAATTATTGAGACGGGACTTCCAGTATACGAATACATGCAATTTGTGTATGTTTATTTACTTTGGGATGAAATTTCAGAGCTGTAATGTCCGACACCATTTGCAGTGACAAATGGCTTTTATCTTATTCCCCACAGGTTGAAGCTGATTGAAGCCAACGTTGGGTTTAACTCCCGGGCGGAGCGGTGGGTTTTCTTACCGACGTCTGTGCTGCTGGACTCTTCTTTAGTAGTCAAAGGCTCGTCAACAACTTGTACTGTCAGCTTAAGTGCAACGTTAACTGGTTTATCAAATGCTATCTTAAGGCGCTCTGTCCCGTAGAGTCTAAACTTAAATCTGCAGTAGTGCACCTTCTGTATTTAATGAACTAGCCTTGACCTTGTCTTGGCTTGTTGGTCTAAGAGTATGATTCTCCACTGGTTGAATTGTAAGCTTCAGTGAAGCTTTTTCCTGTTGAAAACCTGATATTTTAGGGCCCTCTAGATATTACATGGAAGCACAATCCAATCCAGACAATCAAAATCTATTCTCCACAGTAGTACGTTGTCTTACACCCACGACCCAGGGTTGATCACTGTGACCCCGTTCGTGTCTCGGCTCGTTGGTCTAGGGGTATGATTCTCGCTTTGGGTGCGAGATGTCCCAGGTTCAAATCCTGGACGAGCCCACCGCAAGCGTTAGCGTTTCACAGTCTTCAATAGAACTTTGCCTTTTTAATCAACTCCCATCCTAATTGCTTTCCTGACCCCACATCTAATCTAGTTTCTTAATTGCTTTGGGAGCCATTTTGGCTCGTTGGCCTAGTAGTATGGTTGTCGCTTTGGGTGCGAGAGGTTCAAATCCCAGACGAGTTCTTCGCAACTACTAGTTGTGCTTCTCTGTCTCTCTCTCTGTCCTCATCTACAGGTATCGTCAGACTCAGAGCCATGTGTCTCCCGTGTTCAGCTGCTGGTTGCGCCATCCTGCCTGTGTCTGTTGTTGTAGTTGATTTCTTTTCTCTCATTTTTATCCCTTCACACCAACCGGTCAAGGCAGATGTTCGCCCACATTGAGCCAGGGTCTGCTGGAGGTTTCGTCCTCTATAGAGACAGAGTTTCTCCTCTTCACTGTTGCTATTAAAATGTACAATTTATTGATTGGCTACAATTAAAAGCTTGGTCTATTTGTAGTGTTTAGTTGTGCAAGGTCTTAACTCTTACTTGTAAAGTGCCTTGAGTTAACTTTTGTTGTGAATTGGCGCTATATAAATAAAATTGAATTGAAATTCTTGCTTTGTGCTAGTCCATCTGCAATAGAATTTTAAGATTTTCATAAACTGCTAAGCTAATTGCTTTGGTGAGCATCTGCTTGGTTTTGAGACATTATCTCGGCTCGTTGGTCTAGGAGTATGATTCTCGCTTAGGGTGCGAGAGGTCCCGGGTTCAAATCCCGGACGAGCCCTGCTTAACTGTTTGACTTGTAAGCTTCACTGGAACCTTAGCCGGGAAAAATCCTTACGCTGTGGCCTTTGAGCGGTCAAAATGATAAATAGGGGGCGCTCAAAGCTCAGAAACCACACATGGGTTGGATAAAACAGGCGATAAATCACAACATGCTTTACGGTTGGATGAACTTGTTCGTCAGGAGATCCATACTCGTTGTTTGCCTGCATGGAACTCCCACGAAGGCTGTTTGATCCAACCCTGGTGTGTGGTTTTGGTGGCCCCTATTTTACAGTGGGGTCGTTCTGACCCCTCGAAGGCTGCACAAGGGTTAAACACACACTACTCTATGTGCATGGAAGTACAGTTACGTGCACAAATGTCTCAACAGCACAAACTGAATGCCCACTGCCCACCAATACCAGGGCGGTGGGTTTTCTTACCGACGTCTCATCTACAGGTATCGTCAGACTCACAGCCGTGCGTTACACAGGTTGAAGGAGTATGATTCTCCACTTCTTGAATTGTAAGCTTCAGTGAAACTTTTTCCTGTTGAAAAACTGATATCTTAAGGCCCTTTAGATTTTACATGGAAGTACAGTCCAATCCAGCCAATCGAAATCTATTCTCCACAGTAGTACGTTGTCTTTTACCAATGAGCCAGGGTTGACCCAGGGTTGACCCACTGTGACTCTCTTCGTGTCTCGGCTCGTTGGTCTAGGGCTATGATTCTCGCCCAGGTTGCGAAGGCTCCCTGGTTTAAATCCCGGACAAGCCCTTGGCAACTATTTGTACTGTCAGCTAACGTGACACGTCACCTGTTGTGTACACCACTAGCTTAAGGCCACCTCAGCAGTAGTGCATCCTGCATTCTCAGTGCACCAGGATTGAACTTGTCTCGGCTCGTTGGTCTAGGAGTATGATTCTCGCTTCGGGTGCGAGAGGTCCCGGGTTCAAATCCCGGACGAGCCCTGCCTAACAGCTCTAGTTAATGGCTTCAGTGACATTTTCACCGGTGTATAAACTGCTATCGTAAGGCCATCTAGAATCACTCGTGCTCTAAGCTCATTCCTGCAGTAGTCCGTCTTCTTTCTTTAACCAACAAGTGACAGCCTTGTCTCGGCTCGTTGGTCTAGGAGTATGATTCTCGCTTAGGGTGCGAGAGGTCCCGGGTTCAAATCCCGGACGAGCCCTGTTTGATTTATAAGCTTCAGTGGAACTTTAGCTGGGATTAAACTGCCGTCTTAAGGGCCTCCGTGACCTGCCATCAAAACCAGTTTGTTTATTAGTACGTCTTGTTGTTTTTTTTAAAGAGCCACTGCTGCACTAGTCTTAGCTCGTTAGTCTAGGAGTATGATTCTCAGTCAGTCTTCCCTGGTGGGAAATGAAGGAATATGGAACTGTCGCTTTAAAAAGAAATCCTATTTCGATCCAACCTATCCTATGAAGCGAAACAACTATCCCACGCTAGCAGAGTGCATTTAAACACACGCTACTCTATGTGCATGGAAGTACAGTTACATGCACAACTGTCTCAACAGCACAAACTGAATGCCAGGAATTCAACTCCTACCATTATAATTATTGAGACGGGACTTCCAGTATACGAATACATGCAATTTGTGTATGTTTATTTACTTTGGGATGAAATTTCAGAGCTGTAATGTCCGACACCATTTGCAGTGACAAATGGCTTTTATCTTATTCCCCACAGGTTGAAGCTGATTGAAGCCAACGTTGGGTTTAACTCCCGGGCGGAGCGGTGGGTTTTCTTACCGACGTCTGTGCTGCTGGACTCTTCTTTAGTAGTCAAAGGCTCGTCAACAACTTGTACTGTCAGCTTAAGTGCAACGTTAACTGGTTTATCAAATGCTATCTTAAGGCGCTCTGTCCCGTAGAGTCTAAACTTAAATCTGCAGTAGTGCACCTTCTGTATTTAATGAACTAGCCTTGACCTTGTCTTGGCTTGTTGGTCTAAGAGTATGATTCTCCACTGGTTGAATTGTAAGCTTCAGTGAAGCTTTTTCCTGTTGAAAACCTGATATCTTAGGGCCCTCTAGATATTACATGGAAGCACAATCCAATCCAGACAATCAAAATCTATTCTCCACAGTAGTACGTTGTCTTACACCCACGACCCAGGGTTGATCACTGTGACCCCGTTCGTGTCTCGGCTCGTTGGTCTAGGGGTATGATTCTCGCTTTGGGTGCGAGATGTCCCGGGTTCAAATCCCGGACGAGCCCACCGCAAGCGTTTGCGTTTCACAGTCTTCAATAGAACTTTGCCTTTTTAATCAACTCCCATCCTAATTGCTTTCCTGACCCCACATCTAATCTAGTTTCTTAATTGCTTTGGGAGCCATTTTGGCTCGTTGGCCTAGTAGTATGGTTGTCGCTTTGGGTGCGAGAGGTTCAAATCCCAGACGAGTTCTTCGCAACTACTAGTTGTGCTTCTCTGTCTCTCTCTCTGTCCTCATCTACAGGTATCGTCAGACTCAGAGCCATGTGTCTCCCGTGTTCAGCTGCTGGTTGCGCCATCCTGCCTGTGTCTGTTGTTGTAGTTGATTTCTTTTCTCTCATTTGTATCCCTTCACACCAACCGGTCAAGGCAGATGTTCGCCCACATTGAGCCAGGGTCTGCTGGAGGTTTCGTCCTCTATAGAGACAGAGTTTCTCCTCTTCACTGTTGCTATTAAAATGTACAATTTATTGATTGGCTACAATTAAAAGCTTGGTCTATTTGTAGTGTTTAGTTGTGCAAGGTCTTAACTCTTACTTGTAAAGTGCTTTGAGTTAACTGTTGTTGTGAATTGGCGCTATATAAATAAAATTGAATTGAAATTCTTGCTTTGTGCTAGTCCATCTGCAATAGAATTTTAAGATTTTCATAAACTGCTAAGCTAATTGCTTTGGTGAGCATCTGCTTGGTTTTGAGACATTATCTCGGCTCGTTGGTCTAGGAGTATGATTCTCGCTTAGGGTGCGAGAGGTCCCGGGTTCAAATCCCGGACGAGCCCTGCTTAACTGTTTGACTTGTAAGCTTCACTGGAACCTTAGCCGGGAAAAATCCTTACGCTGTGGCCTTTGAGCGGTCAAAATGATAAATAGGGGGCGCTCAAAGCTCAGAAACCACACATGGGTTGGATAAAACAGGCGATAAATCACAACATGCTTTACGGTTGGATGAACTTGTTCGTCAGGAGATCCATACTCGTTGTTTGCCTGCATGGAACACCCACGAAGGCTGTTTGATCCAACCCTGGTGTGTGGTTTTGGTGGCCCCTATTTTACAGTGGGGTCGTTCTGACCCCTCGAAGGCTGCACAAGGGTTAAACACACGCTACTCTATGTGCATGGAAGTACAGTTACGTGCACAAATGTCTCAACAGCACAAACTGAATGCCCACTGCCCACCATTACCAGGGCGGTGGGTTTTCTTACCGACGTCTCATCTACAGGTATCGTCAGACTCACAGCCGTGCGTTACACAGGTTGAAGGAGTATGATTCTCCACTTCTTGAATTGTAAGCTTCAGTGAAACTTTTTCCTGTTGAAAAACTGATATCTTAAGGCCCTTTAGATTTTACATGGAAGTACAGTCCAATCCAGCCAATCGAAATCTATTCTCCACAGTAGTACGTTGTCTTTTACCAATGAGCCAGGGTTGACCCAGGGTTGACCCACTGTGACTCTCTTCGTGTCTCGGCTCGTTGGTCTAGGGCTATGATTCTCGCCCAGGTTGCGAAGGCTCCCGGGTTCAAATTCCGGACGAGCCCTGTTTAACTGTTTGATTTATAAGCTTCAGTGGAACTTTAGCTGGGATTAAACTGCTGTCTTAAGGGCCTCCGTGACCTGCCATCAAAACCAGTTTGTTTATTAGTACGTCTTGTTGTTTTTTTTAAAGAGCCACTGCTGCACTAGTCTTAGCTCGTTAGTCTAGGAGTATGATTCTCAGTCAGTCTTCCCTGGTGGGAAATGAAGGAATATGGAACTGTCGCTTTAAAAAGAAATCCTATTTCGATCCAACCTATCCTATGAAGCAAAACAACTATCCCACGCTAGCAGAGTGCATTTAAACACACGCTACTCTATGTGCATGGAAGTACAGTTACATGCACAACTGTCTCAACAGCACAAACTGAATGCCAGGAATTCAACTCCTACCATTATAATTATTGAGACGGGACTTCCAGTATACGAATACATGCAATTTGTGTATGTTTATTTACTTTGGGATGAAATTTCAGAGCTGTAATGTCCGACACCATTTGCAGTGACAAATGGCTTTTATCTTATTCCCCACAGGTTGAAGCTGATTGAAGCCAACGTTGGGTTTAACTCCCGGGCGGAGCGGTGGGTTTTCTTACCGACGTCTGTGCTGCTGGACTCTTCTTTAGTAGTCAAAGGCTCGTCAACAACTTGTACTGTCAGCTTAAGTGCAACGTTAACTGGTTTATCAAATGCTATCTTAAGGCGCTCTGTCCCGTAGAGTCTAAACTTAAATCTGCAGTAGTGCACCTTCTGTATTTAATGAACTAGCCTTGACCTTGTCTTGGCTTGTTGGTCTAAGAGTATGATTCTCCACTGGTTGAATTGTAAGCTTCAGTGAAGCTTTTTCCTGTTGAAAACCTGATATCTTAGGGCCCTCTAGATATTACATGGAAGCACAATCCAATCCAGACAATCAAAATCTATTCTCCACAGTAGTACGTTGTCTTACACCCACGACCCAGGGTTGATCACTGTGACCCCGTTCGTGTCTCGGCTCGTTGGTCTAGGGGTATGATTCTCGCTTTGGGTGGGAGAGGTCCCAGGTTCAAATCCCGGACGAGCCCACCGCAAGCGTTAGCGTTTCACAGTCTTCAATAGAACTTTGCCTTTTTAATCAACTCCCATCCTAATTGCTTTCCTGACCCCACATCTAATCTAGTTTCTTAATTGCTTTGGGAGCCATTTTGGCTCGTTGGCCTAGTAGTATGGTTGTCGCTTTGGGTGCGAGAGGTTCAAATCCCAGACGAGTTCTTCGCAACTACTAGTTGTGCTTCTCTGTCTCTCTCTCTGTCCTCATCTACAGGTATCGTCAGACTCAGAGCCATGTGTCTCCCGTGTTCAGCTGCTGGTTGCGCCATCCTGCCTGTGTCTGTTGTTGTAGTTGATTTATTTTCTCTCATTTTTATCCCTTCACACCAACCGGTCAAGGCAGATGTTCGCCCACATTGAGCCAGGGTCTGCTGGAGGTTTCGTCCTCTATAGAGACAGAGTTTCTCCTCTTCACTGTTGCTATTAAAATGTACAATTTATTGATTGGCTACAATTAAAAGCTTGGTCTATTTGTAGTGTTTAGTTGTGCAAGGTCTTAACTCTTACTTGTAAAGTGCCTTGAGTTAACTGTTGGTGTGAATTGGCGCTATATAAATAAAATTGAATTGAAATTCTTGCTTTGTGCTAGTCCATCTGCAATAGAATATTAAGATTTTCATAAACTGCTAAGCTAATTGCTTTGGTGAGCATCTGCTTGGTTTTGAGACATTATCTCGGCTCGTTGGTCTAGGAGTATGATTCTCGCTTAGGCTGCGAGAGGTCCCGGGTTCAAATCCCGGACGAGCCCTGCTTAACTGTTTGACTTGTAAGCTTCACTGGAACCTTAGCCGGGAAAAATCCTTACGCTGTGGCCTTTGAGCGGTCAAAATGATAAATAGGGGGCGCTCAAAGCTCAGAAACCACACATGGGTTGGATAAAACAGGCGATAAATCACAACATGCTTTACGGTTGGATGAACTTGTTCGTCAGGAGATCCATACTCGTTGTTTGCCTGCATGGAACACCCACGAAGGCTGTTTGATCCAACCCTGGTGTGTGGTTTTGGTGGCCCCTATTTTACAGTGGGGTCGTTCTGACCCCTCGAAGGCTGCACAAGGGTTAAACACACGCTACTCTATGTGCATGGAAGTACAGTTACGTGCACAAATGTCTCAACAGCACAAACTGAATGCCCACTGCCCACCATTACCAGGGCGGTGGGTTTTCTTACCGACGTCTCATCTACAGGTATCGTCAGACTCACAGCCGTGCGTTACACAGGTTGAAGGAGTATGATTCTCCACTTCTTGAATTGTAAGCTTCAGTGAAACTTTTTCCTGTTGAAAAACTGATATCTTAAGGCCCTTTAGATTTTACATGGAAGTACAGTCCAATCCAGCCAATCGAAATCTATTCTCCACAGTAGTACGTTGTCTTTTACCAATGAGCCAGGGTTGACCCAGGGTTGACCCACTGTGACTCTCTTCGTGTCTCGGCTCGTTGGTCTAGGGCTATGATTCTCGCCCAGGTTGCGAAGGCTCCCTGGTTTAAATCCCGGACAAGCCCTTGGCAACTATTTGTACTGTCAGCTAACGTGACACGTCACCTGTTGTGTACACCACTAGCTTAAGGCCACCTCAGCAGTAGTGCATCCTGCATTCTCAGTGCACCAGGATTGAACTTGTCTCGGCTCGTTGGTCTAGGAGTATGATTCTCGCTTCGGGTGCGACAGGTCCCGGGTTCAAATCCCGGACGAGCCCTGCCTAACAGCTCTAGTTAATGGCTTCAGTGAAATTTTCACCGGTGTATAAACTGCTATCGTAAGGCCATCTAGAATCACTCGTGCTCTAAGCTCATTCCTGCAGTAGTCCGTCTTCTTTCTTTAACCAACAAGTGACAGCCTTGTCTCGGCTCGTTGGTCTAGGAGTATGATTCTCGCTTAGGGTGCGAGAGGTCCCGGGTTCAAATCCCGGACGAGCCCTGCTTAACTGTTTGACTTGTAAGCTTCACTGGAACCTTAGCCGGGAAAAATCCTTACGCTGTGGCCTTTGAGCGGTCAAAATGATAAATAGGGGGCGCTCAAAGCTCAGAAACCACACATGGGTTGGATAAAACAGGCGATAAATCACAACATGCTTTACGGTTGGATGAACTTGTCCGTCAGGAGATCCATACTCGTTGTTTGCCTGCATGGAACACCCACGAAGGCTGTTTGATCCAACCCTGGTGTGTGGTTTTGGTGGCCCCTATTTTACAGTGGGGTCGTTCTGACCCCTCGAAGGCTGCACAAGGGTTAAACACACGCTACTCTATGTGCATGGAAGTACAGTTACGTGCACAAATGTCTCAACAGCACAAACTGAATGCCCACTGCCCACCATTACCAGGGCGGTGGGTTTTCTTACCGACGTCTCATCTACAGGTATCGTCAGACTCACAGCCGTGCGTTACACAGGTTGAAGGAGTATGATTCTCCACTTCTTGAATTGTAAGCTTCAGTGAAACTTTTTCCTGTTGAAAAACTGATATCTTAAGGCCCTTTAGATTTTACATGGAAGTACAGTCCAATCCAGCCAATCGAAATCTATTCTCCACAGTAGTACGTTGTCTTTTACCAATGAGCCAGGGTTGACCCAGGGTTGACCCACTGTGACTCTCTTCGTGTCTCGGCTCGTTGGTCTAGGGCTATGATTCTCGCCCAGGTTGCGAAGGCTCCCTGGTTTAAATCCCGGACAAGCCCTTGGCAACTATTTGTACTGTCAGCTAACGTGACACGTCACCTGTTGTGTACACCACTAGCTTAAGGCCACCTCAGCAGTAGTGCATCCTGCATTCTCAGTGCACCAGGATTGAACTTGTCTCGGCTCGTTGGTCTAGGAGTATGATTCTCGCTTCGGGTGCGAGAGGTCCCGGCTTCAAATCCCGGACGAGCCCTGCCTAACAGCTCTAGTTAATGGCTTCAGTGACATTTTCACCGGTGTATAAACTGCTATCGTAAGGCCATCTAGAATCACTCGTGCTCTAAGCTCATTCCTGCAGTAGTCCGTCTTCTTTCTTTAACCAACAAGTGACAGCCTTGTCTCGGCTCGTTGGTCTAGGAGTATGATTCTCGCTTAGGGTGCGAGAGGTCCCGGGTTCAAATCCCGGACGAGCCCTGTTTAACTGTTTGATTTATAAGCTTCAGTGGAACTTTAGCTGGGATTAAACTGCTGTCTTAAGGGCCTCCGTGACCTGCCATCAAAACCAGTTTGTTTATTAGTACGTCTTGTTGTTTTTTTTAAAGAGCCACTGCTGCACTAGTCTTAGCTCGTTAGTCTAGGAGTATGATTCTCAGTCAGGCTTCCCTGATGGGAAATGAAGGAATATGGAACTGTCGCTTTAAAAAGAAATCCTATTTCGATCCAACCTATCCTATGAAGCGAAACAACTATCCCACGCTAGCAGAGTGCATTTAAACACACGCTACTCTATGTGCATGGAAGTACAGTTACATGCACAACTGTCTCAACAGCACAAACTGAATGCCAGGAATTCAACTCCTACCATTATAATTATTGAGACGGGACTTCCAGTATACGAATACATGCAATTTGTGTATGTTTATTTACTTTGGGATGAAATTTCAGAGCTGTAATGTCCGACACCATTTGCAGTGACAAATGGCTTTTATCTTATTCCCCACAGGTTGAAGCTGATTGAAGCCAACGTTGGGTTTAACTCCCGGGCGGAGCGGTGGGTTTTCTTACCGACGTCTGTGCTGCTGGACTCTTCTTTAGTAGTCAAAGGCTCGTCAACAACTTGTACTGTCAGCTTAAGTGCAACGTTAACTGGTTTATCAAATGCTATCTTAAGGCGCTCTGTCCCGTAGAGTCTAAACTTAAATCTGCAGTAGTGCACCTTCTGTATTTAATGAACTAGCCTTGACCTTGTCTTGGCTTGTTGGTCTAAGAGTATGATTCTCCACTGGTTGAATTGTAAGCTTCAGTGAAGCTTTTTCCTGTTGAAAACCTGATATCTTAGGGCCCTCTAGATATTACATGGAAGCACAATCCAATCCAGACAATCAAAATCTATTCTCCACAGTAGTACGTTGTCTTACACCCACGACCCAGGGTTGATCACTGTGACCCCGTTCGTGTCTCGGCTCGTTGGTCTAGGGGTATGATTCTCGCTTTGGGTGCGAGAGGTCCCGGGTTCAAATCCCAGACGAGCCCACCGCAAGCGTTAGCGTTTCACAGTCTTCAATAGAACTTTGCCTTTTTAATCAACTCCCATCCTAATTGCTTTCCTGACCCCACATCTAATCTAGTTTCTTAATTGCTTTGGGAGCCATTTTGGCTCGTTGGCCTAGTAGTATGGTTGTCGCTTTGGGTGCGAGAGGTTCAAATCCCAGACGAGTTCTTCGCAACTACTAGTTGTGCTTCTCTGTCTCTCTCTCTGTCCTCATCTACAGGTATCATCAGACTCAGAGCCATGTGTCTCCCGTGTTCAGCTGCTGGTTGCGCCATCCTGCCTGTGTCTGTTGTTGTAGTTGATTTCTTTTCTCTCATTTTTATCCCTTCACACCAACCGGTCAAGGCAGATGTTCGCCCACATTGAGCCAGGGTCTGCTGGAGGTTTCGTCCTCTATAGAGACAGAGTTTCTCCTCTTCACTGTTGCTATTAAAATGTACAATTTATTGATTGGCTACAATTAAAAGCTTGGTCTATTTGTAGTGTTTAGTTGTGCAAGGTCTTAACTCTTACTTGTAAAGTGCCTTGAGTTAAATGTTGTTGTGAATTGGCGCTATATAAATAAAATTGAATTGAAATTCTTGCTTTGTGCTAGTCCATCTGCAATAGAATATTAAGATTTTCATAAACTGCTAAGCTAATTGCTTTGGTGAGCATCTGCTTGGTTTTGAGACATTATCTCGGCTCGTTGGTCTAGGAGTATGATTCTCGCTTAGGGTGCGAGAGGTCCCGGGTTCAAATCCCGGACGAGCCCTGCTTAACTGTTTGACTTGTAAGCTTCACTGGAACCTTAGCCGGGAAAAATCCTTACGCTGTGGCCTTTGAGCGGTCAAAATGATAAATAGGGGGCGCTCAAAGCTCAGAAACCACACATGGGTTGGATAAAACAGGCGATAAATCACAACATGCTTTACGGTTGGATGAACTTGTTCGTCAGGAGATCCATACTCGTTGTTTGCCTGCATGGAACACCCACGAAGGCTGTTTGATCCAACCCTGGTGTGTGGTTTTGGTGGCCCCTATTTTACAGTGGGGTCGTTCTGACCCCTCGAAGGCTGCACAAGGGTTAAACACACGCTACTCTATGTGCATGGAAGTACAGTTACGTGCACAAATGTCTCAACAGCACAAACTGAATGCCCACTGCCCACCATTACCAGGGCGGTGGGTTTTCTTACCGACGTCTCATCTACAGGTATCGTCAGACTCACAGCCGTGCGTTACACAGGTTGAAGGAGTATGATTCTCCACTTCTTGAATTGTAAGCTTCAGTGAAACTTTTTCCTGTTGAAAAACTGATATCTTAAGGCCCTTTAGATTTTACATGGAAGTACAGTCCAATCCAGCCAATCGAAATCTATTCTCCACAGTAGTACGTTGTCTTTTACCAATGAGCCAGGGTTGACCCAGGGTTGACCCACTGTGACTCTCTTCGTGTCTCGGCTCGTTGGTCTAGGGCTATGATTCTCGCCCAGGTTGCGAAGGCTCCCTGGTTTAAATCCCGGACAAGCCCTTGGCAACTATTTGTACTGTCAGCTAACGTGACACGTCACCTGTTGTGTACACCACTAGCTTAAGGCCACCTCAGCAGTAGTGCATCCTGCATTCTCAGTGCACCAGGATTGAACTTGTCTCGGCTCGTTGGTCTAGGAGTATGATTCTCGCTTCGGGTGCGACAGGTCCCGGGTTCAAATCCCGGACGAGCCCTGCCTAACAGCTCTAGTTAATGGCTTCAGTGAAATTTTCACCGGTGTATAAACTGCTATCGTAAGGCCATCTAGAATCACTCGTGCTCTAAGCTCATTCCTGCAGTAGTCCGTCTTCTTTCTTTAACCAACAAGTGACAGCCTTGTCTCGGCTCGTTGGTCTAGGAGTATGATTCTCGCTTAGGGTGCGAGAGGTCCCGGGTTCAAATCCCGGACGAGCCCTGCTTAACTGTTTGACTTGTAAGCTTCACTGGAACCTTAGCCGGGAAAAATCCTTACGCTGTGGCCTTTGAGCGGTCAAAATGATAAATAGGGGGCGCTCAAAGCTCAGAAACCACACATGGGTTGGATAAAACAGGCGATAAATCACAACATGCTTTACGGTTGGATGAACTTGTCCGTCAGGAGATCCATACTCGTTGTTTGCCTGCATGGAACACCCACGAAGGCTGTTTGATCCAACCCTGGTGTGTGGTTTTGGTGGCCCCTATTTTACAGTGGGGTCGTTCTGACCCCTCGAAGGCTGCACAAGGGTTAAACACACGCTACTCTATGTGCATGGAAGTACAGTTACGTGCACAAATGTCTCAACAGCACAAACTGAATGCCCACTGCCCACCATTACCAGGGCGGTGGGTTTTCTTACCGACGTCTCATCTACAGGTATCGTCAGACTCACAGCCGTGCGTTACACAGGTTGAAGGAGTATGATTCTCCACTTCTTGAATTGTAAGCTTCAGTGAAACTTTTTCCTGTTGAAAAACTGATATCTTAAGGCCCTTTAGATTTTACATGGAAGTACAGTCCAATCCAGCCAATCGAAATCTATTCTCCACAGTAGTACGTTGTCTTTTACCAATGAGCCAGGGTTGACCCAGGGTTGACCCACTGTGACTCTCTTCGTGTCTCGGCTCGTTGGTCTAGGGCTATGATTCTCGCCCAGGTTGCGAAGGCTCCCTGGTTTAAATCCCGGACAAGCCCTTGGCAACTATTTGTACTGTCAGCTAACGTGACACGTCACCTGTTGTGTACACCACTAGCTTAAGGCCACCTCAGCAGTAGTGCATCCTGCATTCTCAGTGCACCAGGATTGAACTTGTCTCGGCTCGTTGGTCTAGGAGTATGATTCTCGCTTCGGGTGCGAGAGGTCCCGGCTTCAAATCCCGGACGAGCCCTGCCTAACAGCTCTAGTTAATGGCTTCAGTGACATTTTCACCGGTGTATAAACTGCTATCGTAAGGCCATCTAGAATCACTCGTGCTCTAAGCTCATTCCTGCAGTAGTCCGTCTTCTTTCTTTAACCAACAAGTGACAGCCTTGTCTCGGCTCGTTGGTCTAGGAGTATGATTCTCGCTTAGGGTGCGAGAGGTCCCGGGTTCAAATCCCGGACGAGCCCTGTTTAACTGTTTGATTTATAAGCTTCAGTGGAACTTTAGCTGGGATTAAACTGCTGTCTTAAGGGCCTCCGTGACCTGCCATCAAAACCAGTTTGTTTATTAGTACGTCTTGTTGTTTTTTTTAAAGAGCCACTGCTGCACTAGTCTTAGCTCGTTAGTCTAGGAGTATGATTCTCAGTCAGGCTTCCCTGATGGGAAATGAAGGAATATGGAACTGTCGCTTTAAAAAGAAATCCTATTTCGATCCAACCTATCCTATGAAGCGAAACAACTATCCCACGCTAGCAGAGTGCATTTAAACACACGCTACTCTATGTGCATGGAAGTACAGTTACATGCACAACTGTCTCAACAGCACAAACTGAATGCCAGGAATTCAACTCCTACCATTATAATTATTGAGACGGGACTTCCAGTATACGAATACATGCAATTTGTGTATGTTTATTTACTTTGGGATGAAATTTCAGAGCTGTAATGTCCGACACCATTTGCAGTGACAAATGGCTTTTATCTTATTCCCCACAGGTTGAAGCTGATTGAAGCCAACGTTGGGTTTAACTCCCGGGCGGAGCGGTGGGTTTTCTTACCGACGTCTGTGCTGCTGGACTCTTCTTTAGTAGTCAAAGGCTCGTCAACAACTTGTACTGTCAGCTTAAGTGCAACGTTAACTGGTTTATCAAATGCTATCTTAAGGCGCTCTGTCCCGTAGAGTCTAAACTTAAATCTGCAGTAGTGCACCTTCTGTATTTAATGAACTAGCCTTGACCTTGTCTTGGCTTGTTGGTCTAAGAGTATGATTCTCCACTGGTTGAATTGTAAGCTTCAGTGAAGCTTTTTCCTGTTGAAAACCTGATATCTTAGGGCCCTCTAGATATTACATGGAAGCACAATCCAATCCAGACAATCAAAATCTATTCTCCACAGTAGTACGTTGTCTTACACCCACGACCCAGGGTTGATCACTGTGACCCCGTTCGTGTCTCGGCTCGTTGGTCTAGGGGTATGATTCTCGCTTTGGGTGCGAGAGGTCCCGGGTTCAAATCCCAGACGAGCCCACCGCAAGCGTTAGCGTTTCACAGTCTTCAATAGAACTTTGCCTTTTTAATCAACTCCCATCCTAATTGCTTTCCTGACCCCACATCTAATCTAGTTTCTTAATTGCTTTGGGAGCCATTTTGGCTCGTTGGCCTAGTAGTATGGTTGTCGCTTTGGGTGCGAGAGGTTCAAATCCCAGACGAGTTCTTCGCAACTACTAGTTGTGCTTCTCTGTCTCTCTCTCTGTCCTCATCTACAGGTATCATCAGACTCAGAGCCATGTGTCTCCCGTGTTCAGCTGCTGGTTGCGCCATCCTGCCTGTGTCTGTTGTTGTAGTTGATTTCTTTTCTCTCATTTTTATCCCTTCACACCAACCGGTCAAGGCAGATGTTCGCCCACATTGAGCCAGGGTCTGCTGGAGGTTTCGTCCTCTATAGAGACAGAGTTTCTCCTCTTCACTGTTGCTATTAAAATGTACAATTTATTGATTGGCTACAATTAAAAGCTTGGTCTATTTGTAGTGTTTAGTTGTGCAAGGTCTTAACTCTTACTTGTAAAGTGCCTTGAGTTAAATGTTGTTGTGAATTGGCGCTATATAAATAAAATTGAATTGAAATTCTTGCTTTGTGCTAGTCCATCTGCAATAGAATATTAAGATTTTCATAAACTGCTAAGCTAATTGCTTTGGTGAGCATCTGCTTGGTTTTGAGACATTATCTCGGCTCGTTGGTCTAGGAGTATGATTCTCGCTTAGGGTGCGAGAGGTCCCGGGTTCAAATCCCGGACGAGCCCTGCTTAACTGTTTGACTTGTAAGCTTCACTGGAACCTTAGCCGGGAAAAATCCTTACGCTGTGGCCTTTGAGCGGTCAAAATGATAAATAGGGGGCGCTCAAAGCTCAGAAACCACACATGGGTTGGATAAAACAGGCGATAAATCACAACATGCTTTACGGTTGGATGAACTTGTTCGTCAGGAGATCCATACTCGTTGTTTGCCTGCATGGAACGCCCACGAAGGCTGTTTGATCCAACCCTGGTGTGTGGTTTTGGTGGCCCCTATTTTACAGTGGGGTCGTTCTGACCCCTCGAAGGCTGCACAAGGGTTAAACACACGCTACTCTATGTGCATGGAAGTACAGTTACGTGCACAAATGTCTCAACAGCACAAACTGAATGCCCACTGCCCACCATTACCAGGGCGGTGGGTTTTCTTACCGACGTCTCATCTACAGGTATCGTCAGACTCACAGCCGTGCGTTACACAGGTTGAAGGAGTATGATTCTCCACTTCTTGAATTGTAAGCTTCAGTGAAACTTTTTCCTGTTGAAAAACTGATATCTTAAGGCCCTTTAGATTTTACATGGAAGTACAGTCCAATCCAGCCAATCGAAATCTATTCTCCACAGTAGTACGTTGTCTTTTACCAATGAGCCAGGGTTGACCCAGGGTTGACCCACTGTGACTCTCTTCGTGTCTCGGCTCGTTGGTCTAGGGCTATGATTCTCGCCCAGGTTGCGAAGGCTCCCTGGTTTAAATCCCGGACAAGCCCTTGGCAACTATTTGTACTGTCAGCTAACGTGACACGTCACCTGTTGTGTACACCACTAGCTTAAGGCCACCTCAGCAGTAGTGCATCCTGCATTCTCAGTGCACCAGGATTGAACTTGTCTCGGCTCGTTGGTCTAGGAGTATGATTCTCGCTTCGGGTGCGAGAGGTCCCGGGTTCAAATCCCGGACGAGCCCTGCCTAACAGCTCTAGTTAATTGCTTCAGTGACATTTTCACCGGTGTATAAACTGCTATCGTAAGGCCATCTAGAATCACTCGTGCTCTAAGCTCATTCCTGCAGTAGTCCGTCTTCTTTCTTTAACCAACAAGTGACAGCCTTGTCTCGGCTCGTTGGTCTAGGAGTATGATTCTCGCTTAGGGTGCGAAGGCTCCCGGGTTCAAATCCCGGACGAGCCCTGTTTAACTGTTTGATTTATAAGCTTCAGTGGAACTTTAGCTGGGATTAAACTGCTGTCTTAAGGGCCTCCGTGACCTGCCATCAAAACCAGTTTGTTTATTAGTACGTCTTGTTGTTTTTTTTAAAGAGCCACTGCTGCACTAGTCTTAGCTCGTTAGTCTAGGAGTATGATTCTCAGTCAGTCTTCCCTGGTGGGAAATGAAGGAATATGGAACTGTCGCTTTAAAAAGAAATCCTATTTCGATCCAACCTATCCTATGAAGCGAAACAACTATCCCACGCTAGCAGAGTGCATTTAAACACACGCTACTCTATGTGCATGGAAGTACAGTTACATGCACAACTGTCTCAACAGCACAAACTGAATGCCAGGAATTCAACTCCTACCATTATAATTATTGAGACGGGACTTCCAGTATACGAATACATGCAATTTGTGTATGTTTATTTACTTTGGGATGAAATTTCAGAGCTGTAATGTCCGACACCATTTGCAGTGACAAATGGCTTTTATCTTATTCCCCACAGGTTGAAGCTGATTGAAGCCAACGTTGGGTTTAACTCCCGGGCGGAGCGGTGGGTTTTCTTACCGACGTCTGTGCTGCTGGACTCTTCTTTAGTAGTCAAAGGCTCGTCAACAACTTGTACTGTCAGCTTAAGTGCAACGTTAACTGGTTTATCAAATGCTATCTTAAGGCGCTCTGTCCCGTAGAGTCTAAACTTAAATCTGCAGTAGTGCACCTTCTGTATTTAATGAACTAGCCTTGACCTTGTCTTGGCTTGTTGGTCTAAGAGTATGATTCTCCACTGGTTGAATTGTAAGCTTCAGTGAAGCTTTTTCCTGTTGAAAACCTGATATCTTAGGGCCCTCTAGATATTACATGGAAGCACAATCCAATCCAGACAATCAAAATCTATTCTCCACAGTAGTACGTTGTCTTACACCCACGACCCAGGGTTGATCACTGTGACCCCGTTCGTGTCTCGGCTCGTTGGTCTAGGGGTATGATTCTCGCTTTGGGTGCGAGAGGTCCCGGGTTCAAATCCCGGACGAGCCCACCGCAAGCGTTAGCGATTTACAGTCTTCAATAGAACTTTGCCTTTTTAATCAACTCCCATCCTAATTGCTTTCCTGACCCCACATCTAATCTAGTTTCTTAATTGCTTTGGGAGCCATTTTGGCTCGTTGGCCTAGTAGTATGGTTGTCGCTTTGGGTGCGAGAGGTTCAAATCCCAGACGAGTTCTTCGCAACTACTAGTTGTGCTTCTCTGTCTCTCTCTCTGTCCTCATCTACAGGTATCGTCAGACTCAGAGCCATGTGTCTCCCGTGTTCAGCTGCTGGTTGCGCCATCCTGCCTGTGTCTGTTGTTGTAGTTGATTTCTTTTCTCTCATTTTTATCCCTTCACACCAACCGGTCAAGGCAGATGTTCGCCCACATTGAGCCAGGGTCTGCTGGAGGTTTCGTCCTCTATAGAGACAGAGTTTCTCCTCTTCACTGTTGCTATTAAAATGTACAATTTATTGATTGGCTACAATTAAAAGCTTGGTCTATTTGTAGTGTTTAGTTGTGCAAGGTCTTAACTCTTACTTGTAAAGTGCCTTGAGTTAAATGTTGTTGTGAATTGGCGCTATATAAATAAAATTGAATTGAAATTCTTGCTTTGTGCTAGTCCATCTGCAATAGAATATTAAGATTTTCATAAACTGCTAAGCTAATTGCTTTGGTGAGCATCTGCTTGGTTTTGAGACATTATCTCGGCTCGTTGGTCTAGGAGTATGATTCTCGCTTAGGGTGCGAGAGGTCCCGGGTTCAAATCCCGGACGAGCCCTGCTTAACTGTTTGACTTGTAAGCTTCACTGGAACCTTAGCCGGGAAAAATCCTTACGCTGTGGCCTTTGAGCGGTCAAAATGATAAATAGGGGGCGCTCAAAGCTCAGAAACCACACATGGGTTGGATAAAACAGGCGATAAATCACAACATGCTTTACGGTTGGATGAACTTGTTCGTCAGGAGATCCATACTCGTTGTTTGCCTGCATGGAACGCCCACGAAGGCTGTTTGATCCAACCCTGGTGTGTGGTTTTGGTGGCCCCTATTTTACAGTGGGGTCGTTCTGACCCCTCGAAGGCTGCACAAGGGTTAAACACACGCTACTCTATGTGCATGGAAGTACAGTTACGTGCACAAATGTCTCAACAGCACAAACTGAATGCCCACTGCCCACCATTACCAGGGCGGTGGGTTTTCTTACCGACGTCTCATCTACAGGTATCGTCAGACTCACAGCCGTGCGTTACACAGGTTGAAGGAGTATGATTCTCCACTTCTTGAATTGTAAGCTTCAGTGAAACTTTTTCCTGTTGAAAAACTGATATCTTAAGGCCCTTTAGATTTTACATGGAAGTACAGTCCAATCCAGCCAATCGAAATCTATTCTCCACAGTAGTACGTTGTCTTTTACCAATGAGCCAGGGTTGACCCAGGGTTGACCCACTGTGACTCTCTTCGTGTCTCGGCTCGTTGGTCTAGGGCTATGATTCTCGCCCAGGTTGCGAAGGCTCCCTGGTTTAAATCCCGGACAAGCCCTTGGCAACTATTTGTACTGTCAGCTAACGTGACACGTCACCTGTTGTGTACACCACTAGCTTAAGGCCACCTCAGCAGTAGTGCATCCTGCATTCTCAGTGCACCAGGATTGAACTTGTCTCGGCTCGTTGGTCTAGGAGTATGATTCTCGCTTCGGGTGCGAGAGGTCCCGGCTTCAAATCCCGGACGAGCCCTGCCTAACAGCTCTAGTTAATGGCTTCAGTGACATTTTCACCGGTGTATAAACTGCTATCGTAAGGCCATCTAGAATCACTCGTGCTCTAAGCTCATTCCTGCAGTAGTCCGTCTTCTTTCTTTAACCAACAAGTGACAGCCTTGTCTCGGCTCGTTGGTCTAGGAGTATGATTCTCGCTTAGGGTGCGAGAGGTCCCGGGTTCAAATCCCGGACGAGCCCTGCTTAACTGTTTGACTTGTAAGCTTCACTGGAACCTTAGCTGGGAAAAATCCTTACGCTGTGGCCTTTGAGCGGTCAAAATGATAAATAGGGGGCGCTCAAAGCTCAGAAACCACACATGGGTTGGATAAAACAGGCGATAAATCACAACATGCTTTACGGTTGGATGAACTTGTTCGTCAGGAGATCCATACTCGTTGTTTGCCTGCATGGAACACCCACGAAGGCTGTTTGATCCAACCTGGTGTGTGGTTTTGGTGGCCCCTATTTTACAGTGGGGTCGTTCTGACCCCTCGAAGGCTGCACAAGGGTTAAACACACGCTACTCTATGTGCATGGAAGTACAGTTACGTGCACAAATGTCTCAACAGCACAAACTGAATGCCCACTGCCCACCATTACCAGGGCGGTGGGTTTTCTTACCGACGTCTCATCTACAGGTATCGTCAGACTCACAGCCGTGCGTTACACAGGTTGAAGGAGTATGATTCTCCACTTCTTGAATTGTAAGCTTCAGTGAAACTTTTTCCTGTTGAAAAACTGATATCTTAAGGCCCTTTAGATTTTACATGGAAGTACAGTCCAATCCAGCCAATCGAAATCTATTCTCCACAGTAGTACGTTGTCTTTTACCAATGAGCCAGGGTTGACCCAGGGTTGACCCACTGTGACTCTCTTCGTGTCTCGGCTCGTTGGTCTAGGGCTATGATTCTCGCCCAGGTTGCGAAGGCTCCCTGGTTTAAATCCGGGACAAGCCCTTGGCAACTATTTGTACTGTCAGCTAACGTGACACGTCACCTGTTGTGTACACCACTAGCTTAAGGCCACCTCAGCAGTAGTGCATCCTGCATTCTCAGTGCACCAGGATTGAACTTGTCTCGGCTCGTTGGTCTAGGAGTATGATTCTCGCTTCGGGTGCGAGAGGTCCCGGGTTCAAATCCCGGACGAGCTCTGCCTAACAGCTCTAGTTAATGGCTTCAGTGACATTTTCACCGGTGTATAAACTGCTATCGTAAGGCCATCTAGAATCACTCGTGCTCTAAGCTCATTCCTGCAGTAGTCCGTCTTCTTTCTTTAACCAACAAGTGACAGCCTTGTCTCAGCTCGTTGGTCTAGGAGTATGATTCTCGCTTAGGGTGCGAGAGGTCCCGGGTTCAAATCCCGGACGAGCCCTGTTTAACTGTTTGATTTATAAGCTTCAGTGGAACTTTAGCTGGGATTAAACTGCTGTCTTAAGGGCCTCCGTGACCTGCCATCAAAACCAGTTTGTTTATTAGTACGTCTTGTTGTTTTTTTTAAAGAGCCACTGCTGCACTAGTCTTAGCTCGTTAGTCTAGGAGTATGATTCTCAGTCAGTCTTCCCTGGTGGGAAATGAAGGAATACGGAACTGTCGCTTTAAAAAGAAATCCTATTTCGATCCAACCTATCCTATGAAGCGAAACAACTATCCCACGCTAGCAGAGTGCATTTAAACACACGCTACTCTATGTGCATGGAAGTACAGTTACATGCACAACTGTCTCAACAGCACAAACTGAATGCCAGGAATTCAACTCCTACCATTATAATTATTGAGACGGGACTTCCAGTATACGAATACATGCAATTTGTGTATGTTTATTTACTTTGGGATGAAATTTCAGAGCTGTAATGTCCGACACCATTTGCAGTGACAAATGGCTTTTATCTTATTCCCCACAGGTTGAAGCTGATTGAAGCCAACTTTGGGTTTAACTCCCGGGCGGAGCGGTGGGTTTTCTTACCGACGTCTGTGCTGCTGGACTCTTCTTTAGTAGTCAAAGGCTCGTCAACAACTTGTACTGTCAGCTTAAGTGCAACGTTAACTGGTTTATCAAATGCTATCTTAAGGCGCTCTGTCCCGTAGAGTCTAAACTTAAATCTGCAGTAGTGCACCTTCTGTATTTAATGAACTAGCCTTGACCTTGTCTTGGCTTGTTGGTCTAAGAGTATGATTCTCCACTGGTTGAATTGTAAGCTTCAGTGAAGCTTTTTCCTGTTGAAAACCTGATATCTTAGGGCCCTCTAGATATTACATGGAAGCACAATCCAATCCAGACAATCAAAATCTATTCTCCACAGTAGTACGTTGTCTTACACCCACGACCCAGGGTTGATCACTGTGACCCCGTTCGTGTCTCGGCTCGTTGGTCTAGGGGTATGATTCTCGCTTTGGATGCGAGAGGTCCCGGGTTCAAATCCCGGACGAGCCCACCGCAAGCGTTAGCGTTTCACAGTCTTCAATAGAACTTTGCCTTTTTAATCAACTCCCATCCTAATTGCTTTCCTGACCCCACATCTAATCTAGTTTCTTAATTGCTTTGGGAGCCATTTTGGCTCGTTGGCCTAGTAGTATGGTTGTCGCTTTGGGTGCGAGAGGTTCAAATCCCAGACGAGTTCTTCGCAACTACTAGTTGTGCTTCTCTGTCTCTCTCTCTGTCCTCATCTACAGGTATCGTCAGACTCAGAGCCATGTGTCTCCCGTGTTCAGCTGCTGGTTGCGCCATCCTGCCTGTGTCTGTTGTTGTAGTTGATTTCTTTTCTCTCATTTTTATCCCTTCACACCAACCGGTCAAGGCAGATGTTCGCCCACATTGAGCCAGGGTCTGCTGGAGGTTTCGTCCTCTATAGAGACAGAGTTTCTCCTCTTCACTGTTGCTATTAAAATGTACAATTTATTGATTGGCTACAATTAAAAGCTTGGTCTATTTGTAGTGTTTAGTTGTGCAAGGTCTTAACTCTTACTTGTAAAGTGCCTTGAGTTAAATGTTGTTGTGAATTGGCGCTATATAAATAAAATTGAATTGAAATTCTTGCTTTGTGCTAGTCCATCTGCAATAGAATATTAAGATTTTCATAAACTGCTAAGCTAATTGCTTTGGTGAGCATCTGCTTGGTTTTGAGACATTATCTCGGCTCGTTGGTCTAGGAGTATGATTCTCGCTTAGGGTGCGAGAGGTCCCGGGTTCAAATCCCGGACGAGCCCTGCTTAACTGTTTGACTTGTAAGCTTCACTGGAACCTTAGCCGGGAAAAATCCTTACGCTGTGGCCTTTGAGCGGTCAAAATGATAAATAGGGGGCGCTCAAAGCTCAGAAACCACACATGGGTTGGATAAAACAGGCGATAAATCACAACATGCTTTACGGTTGGATGAACTTGTTCGTCAGGAGATCCATACTCGTTGTTTGCCTGCATGGAACACCCACGAAGGCTGTTTGATCCAACCCTGGTGTGTGGTTTTGGTGGCCCCTATTTTACAGTGGGGTCGTTCTGACCCCTCGAAGGCTGCACAAGGGTTAAACACACGCTACTCTATGTGCATGGAAGTACAGTTACGTGCACAAATGTCTCAACAGCACAAACTGAATGCCCACTGCCCACCATTACCAGGGCGGTGGGTTTTCTTACCGACGTCTCATCTACAGGTATCGTCAGACTCACAGCCGTGCGTTACACAGGTTGAAGGAGTATGATTCTCCACTTCTTGAATTGTAAGCTTCAGTGAAACTTTTTCCTGTTGAAAAACTGATATCTTAAGGCCCTTTAGATTTTACATGGAAGTACAGTCCAATCCAGCCAATCGAAATCTATTCTCCACAGTAGTACGTTGTCTTTTACCAATGAGCCAGGGTTGACCCAGGGTTGACCCACTGTGACTCTCTTCGTGTCTCGGCTCGTTGGTCTAGGGCTATGATTCTCGCCCAGGTTGCGAAGGCTCCCGGGTTCAAATCCCGGACGAGCCCTGTTTAACTGTTTGATTTATAAGCTTCAGTGGAACTTTAGCTGGGATTAAACTGCTGTCTTAAGGGCCTCCGTGACCTGCCATCAAAACCAGTTTGTTTATTAGTACGTCTTGTTGTTTTTTTTAAAGAGCCACTGCTGCACTAGTCTTAGCTCGTTAGTCTAGGAGTATGATTCTCAGTCAGTCTTCCCTGGTGGGAAATGAAGGAATATGGAACTGTCGCTTTAAAAAGAAATCCTATTTCGATCCAACCTATCCTATGAAGCAAAACAACTATCCCACGCTAGCAGAGTGCATTTAAACACACGCTACTCTATGTGCATGGAAGTACAGTTACATGCACAACTGTCTCAACAGCACAAACTGAATGCCAGGAATTCAACTCCTACCATTATAATTATTGAGACGGGACTTCCAGTATACGAATACATGCAATTTGTGTATGTTTATTTACTTTGGGATGAAATTTCAGAGCTGTAATGTCCGACACCATTTGCAGTGACAAATGGCTTTTATCTTATTCCCCACAGGTTGAAGCTGATTGAAGCCAACGTTGGGTTTAACTCCCGGGCGGAGCGGTGGGTTTTCTTACCGACGTCTGTGCTGCTGGACTCTTCTTTAGTAGTCAAAGGCTCGTCAACAACTTGTACTGTCAGCTTAAGTGCAACGTTAACTGGTTTATCAAATGCTATCTTAAGGCGCTCTGTCCCGTAGAGTCTAAACTTAAATCTGCAGTAGTGCACCTTCTGTATTTAATGAACTAGCCTTGACCTTGTCTTGGCTTGTTGGTCTAAGAGTATGATTCTCCACTGGTTGAATTGTAAGCTTCAGTGAAGCTTTTTCCTGTTGAAAACCTGATATCTTAGGGCCCTCTAGATATTACATGGAAGCACAATCCAATCCAGACAATCAAAATCTATTCTCCACAGTAGTACGTTGTCTTACACCCACGACCCAGGGTTGATCACTGTGACCCAGTTCGTGTCTCGGCTCGTTGGTCTAGGGGTATGATTCTCGCTTTGGGTGCGAGAGGTCCCGGGTTCAAATCCCGGACGAGCCCACCGCAAGCGTTAGCGTTTCACAGTCTTCAATAGAACTTTGCCTTTTTAATCAACTCCTATCCTAATTGCTTTCCTGACCCCACATCTAATCTAGTTTCTTAATTGCTTTGGGAGCCATTTTGGCTCGTTGGCCTAGTAGTATGGTTGTCGCTTTGGGTGCGAGAGGTTCAAATCCCAGACGAGTTCTTCGCAACTACTAGTTGTGCTTCTCTGTCTCTCTCTCTGTCCTCATCTACAGGTATCGTCAGACTCAGAGCCATGTGTCTCCCGTGTTCAGCTGCTGGTTGCGCCATCCTGCCTGTGTCTGTTGTTGTAGTTGATTTCTTTTCTCTCATTTTTATCCCTTCACACCAACCGGTCAAGGCAGATGTTCGCCCACATTGAGCCAGGGTCTGCTGGAGGTTTCGTCCTCTATAGAGACAGAGTTTCTCCTCTTCACTGTTGCTATTAAAATGTACAATTTATTGATTGGCTACAATTAAAAGCTTGGTCTATTTGTAGTGTTTAGTTGTGCAAGGTCTTAACTCTTACTTGTAAAGTGCCTTGAGTTAAATGTTGTTGTGAATTGGCGCTATATAAATAAAATTGAATTGAAATTCTTGCTTTGTGCTAGTCCATCTGCAATAGAATATTAAGATTTTCATAAACTGCTAAGCTAATTGCTTTGGTGAGCATCTGCTTGGTTTTGAGACATTATCTCGGCTCGTTGGTCTAGGAGTATGATTCTCGCTTAGGGTGCGAGAGGTCCCGGGTTCAAATCCCGGACGAGCCCTGCTTAACTGTTTGACTTGTAAGCTTCACTGGAACCTTAGCCGGGAAAAATCCTTACGCTGTGGCCTTTGAGCGGTCAAAATGAAATAAAAATAAAAAATAAAAATAAATAGGGGGCGCTCAAAGCTCAGAAACCACACATGGGTTGGATAAAACAGGCGATAAATCACAACATGCTTTACGGTTGGATGAACTTGTTCGTCAGGAGATCCATACTCGTTGTTTGCCTGCATGGAACGCCCACGAAGGCTGTTTGATCCAACCCTGGTGTGTGGTTTTGGTGGCCCCTATTTTACAGTGGGGTCGTTCTGACCCCTCGAAGGCTGCACAAGGGTTAAACACACGCTACTCTATGTGCATGGAAGTACAGTTACGTGCACAAATGTCTCAACAGCACAAACTGAATGCCCACTGCCCACCATTACCAGGGCGGTGGGTTTTCTTACCGACGTCTCATCTACAGGTATCGTCAGACTCACAGCCGTGCGTTACACAGGTTGAAGGAGTATGATTCTCCACTTCTTCAATTGTAAGCTTCAGTGAAACTTTTTCCTGTTGAAAAACTGATATCTTAAGGCCCTTTAGATTTTACATGGAAGTACAGTCCAATCCAGCCAATCGAAATCTATTCTCCACAGTAGTACGTTGTCTTTTACCAATGAGCCAGGGTTGACCCAGGGTTGACCCACTGTGACTCTCTTCGTGTCTCGGCTCGTTGGTCTAGGGCTATGATTCTCGCCCAGGTTGCGAAGGCTCCCTGGTTTAAATCCCGGACAAGCCCTTGGCAACTATTTGTACTGTCAGCTAACGTGACACGTCACCTGTTGTGTACACCACTAGCTTAAGGCCACCTCAGCAGTAGTGCATCCTGCATTCTCAGTGCACCAGGATTGAACTTGTCTCGGCTCGTTGGTCTAGGAGTATGATTCTCGCTTCGGGTGCGAGAGGTCCCGGGTTCAAATCCCGGACGAGCCCTGCCTAACAGCTCTAGTTAATGGCTTCAGTGACATTTTCACCGGTGTATAAACTGCTATCGTAAGGCCATCTAGAATCACTCGTGCTCTAAGCTCATTCCTGCAGTAGTCCGTCTTCTTTCTTTAACCAACAAGTGACAGCCTTGTCTCGGCTCGTTGGTCTAGGAGTATGATTCTCGCTTAGGGTGCGAGAGGTCCCGGGTTCAAATCCCGGACGAGCCCTGTTTAACTGTTTGATTTATAAGCTTCAGTGGAACTTTAGCTGGGATTAAACTGCTGTCTTAAGGGCCTCCGTGACCTGCCATCAAAACCAGTTTGTTTATTAGTACGTCTTGTTGTTTTTTTTAAAGAGCCACTGCTGCACTAGTCTTAGCTCGTTAGTCTAGGAGTATGATTCTCAGTCAGTCTTCCCTGGTGGGAAATGAAGGAATATGGAACTGTCGCTTTAAAAAGAAATCCTATTTCGATCCAACCTATCCTATGAAGCGAAACAACTATCCCACGCTAGCAGAGTGCATTTAAACACACGCTACTCTATGTGCATGGAAGTACAGTTACATGCACAACTGTCTCAACAGCACAAACTGAATGCCAGGAATTCAACTCCTACCATTATAATTATTGAGACGGGACTTCCAGTATACGAATACATGCAATTTGTGTATGTTTATTTACTTTGGGATGAAATTTCAGAGCTGTAATGTCCGACACCATTTGCAGTGACAAATGGCTTTTATCTTATTCCCCACAGGTTGAAGCTGATTGAAGCCAACTTTGGGTTTAACTCCCGGGCGGAGCGGTGGGTTTTCTTACCGACGTCTGTGCTGCTGGACTCTTCTTTAGTAGTCAAAGGCTCGTCAACAACTTGTACTGTCAGCTTAAGTGCAACGTTAACTGGTTTATCAAATGCTATCTTAAGGCGCTCTGTCCCGTAGAGTCTAAACTTAAATCTGCAGTAGTGCACCTTCTGTATTTAATGAACTAGCCTTGACCTTGTCTTGGCTTGTTGGTCTAAGAGTATGATTCTCCACTGGTTGAATTGTAAGCTTCAGTGAAGCTTTTTCCTGTTGAAAACCTGATATCTTAGGGCCCTCTAGATATTACATGGAAGCACAATCCAATCCAGACAATCAAAATCTATTCTCCACAGTAGTACGTTGTCTTACACCCACGACCCAGGGTTGATCACTGTGACCCCGTTCGTGTCTCGGCTCGTTGGTCTAGGGGTATGATTCTCGCTTTGGATGCGAGAGGTCCCGGGTTCAAATCCCGGACGAGCCCACCGCAAGCGTTAGCGTTTCACAGTCTTCAATAGAACTTTGCCTTTTTAATCAACTCCCATCCTAATTGCTTTCCTGACCCCACATCTAATCTAGTTTCTTAATTGCTTTGGGAGCCATTTTGGCTCGTTGGCCTAGTAGTATGGTTGTCGCTTTGGGTGCGAGAGGTTCAAATCCCAGACGAGTTCTTCGCAACTACTAGTTGTGCTTCTCTGTCTCTCTCTCTGTCCTCATCTACAGGTATCGTCAGACTCAGAGCCATGTGTCTCCCGTGTTCAGCTGCTGGTTGCGCCATCCTGCCTGTGTCTGTTGTTGTAGTTGATTTCTTTTCTCTCATTTTTATCCCTTCACACCAACCGGTCAAGGCAGATGTTCGCCCACATTGAGCCAGGGTCTGCTGGAGGTTTCGTCCTCTATAGAGACAGAGTTTCTCCTCTTCACTGTTGCTATTAAAATGTACAATTTATTGATTGGCTACAATTAAAAGCTTGGTCTATTTGTAGTGTTTAGTTGTGCAAGGTCTTAACTCTTACTTGTAAAGTGCCTTGAGTTAAATGTTGTTGTGAATTGGCGCTATATAAATAAAATTGAATTGAAATTCTTGCTTTGTGCTAGTCCATCTGCAATAGAATATTAAGATTTTCATAAACTGCTAAGCTAATTGCTTTGGTGAGCATCTGCTTGGTTTTGAGACATTATCTCGGCTCGTTGGTCTAGGAGTATGATTCTCGCTTAGGGTGCGAGAGGTCCCGGGTTCAAATCCCGGACGAGCCCTGCTTAACTGTTTGACTTGTAAGCTTCACTGGAACCTTAGCCGGGAAAAATCCTTACGCTGTGGCCTTTGAGCGGTCAAAATGATAAATAGGGGGCGCTCAAAGCTCAGAAACCACACATGGGTTGGATAAAACAGGCGATAAATCACAACATGCTTTACGGTTGGATGAACTTGTTCGTCAGGAGATCCATACTCGTTGTTTGCCTGCATGGAACACCCACGAAGGCTGTTTGATCCAACCCTGGTGTGTGGTTTTGGTGGCCCCTATTTTACAGTGGGGTCGTTCTGACCCCTCGAAGGCTGCACAAGGGTTAAACACACGCTACTCTATGTGCATGGAAGTACAGTTACGTGCACAAATGTCTCAACAGCACAAACTGAATGCCCACTGCCCACCATTACCAGGGCGGTGGGTTTTCTTACCGACGTCTCATCTACAGGTATCGTCAGACTCACAGCCGTGCGTTACACAGGTTGAAGGAGTATGATTCTCCACTTCTTGAATTGTAAGCTTCAGTGAAACTTTTTCCTGTTGAAAAACTGATATCTTAAGGCCCTTTAGATTTTACATGGAAGTACAGTCCAATCCAGCCAATCGAAATCTATTCTCCACAGTAGTACGTTGTCTTTTACCAATGAGCCAGGGTTGACCCAGGGTTGACCCACTGTGACTCTCTTCGTGTCTCGGCTCGTTGGTCTAGGGCTATGATTCTCGCCCAGGTTGCGAAGGCTCCCGGGTTCAAATCCCGGACGAGCCCTGTTTAACTGTTTGATTTATAAGCTTCAGTGGAACTTTAGCTGGGATTAAACTGCTGTCTTAAGGGCCTCCGTGACCTGCCATCAAAACCAGTTTGTTTATTAGTACGTCTTGTTGTTTTTTTTAAAGAGCCACTGCTGCACTAGTCTTAGCTCGTTAGTCTAGGAGTATGATTCTCAGTCAGGCTTCCCTGATGGGAAATGAAGGAATATGGAACTGTCGCTTTAAAAAGAAATCCTATTTCGATCCAACCTATCCTATGAAGCGAAACAACTATCCCACGCTAGCAGAGTGCATTTAAACACACGCTACTCTATGTGCATGGAAGTACAGTTACATGCACAACTGTCTCAACAGCACAAACTGAATGCCAGGAATTCAACTCCTACCATTATAATTATTGAGACGGGACTTCCAGTATACGAATACATGCAATTTGTGTATGTTTATTTACTTTGGGATGAAATTTCAGAGCTGTAATGTCCGACACCATTTGCAGTGACAAATGGCTTTTATCTTATTCCCCACAGGTTGAAGCTGATTGAAGCCAACGTTGGGTTTAACTCCCGGGCGGAGCGGTGGGTTTTCTTACCGACGTCTGTGCTGCTGGACTCTTCTTTAGTAGTCAAAGGCTCGTCAACAACTTGTACTGTCAGCTTAAGTGCAACGTTAACTGGTTTATCAAATGCTATCTTAAGGCGCTCTGTCCCGTAGAGTCTAAACTTAAATCTGCAGTAGTGCACCTTCTGTATTTAATGAACTAGCCTTGACCTTGTCTTGGCTTGTTGGTCTAAGAGTATGATTCTCCACTGGTTGAATTGTAAGCTTCAGTGAAGCTTTTTCCTGTTGAAAACCTGATATCTTAGGGCCCTCTAGATATTACATGGAAGCACAATCCAATCCAGACAATCAAAATCTATTCTCCACAGTAGTACGTTGTCTTACACCCACGACCCAGGGTTGATCACTGTGACCCCGTTCGTGTCTCGGCTCGTTGGTCTAGGGGTATGATTCTCGCTTTGGGTGCGAGAGGTCCCGGGTTCAAATCCCGGACGAGCCCACCGCAAGCGTTAGCGTTTCACAGTCTTCAATAGAACTTTGCCTTTTTAATCAACTCCCATCCTAATTGCTTTCCTGACCCCACATCTAATCTAGTTTCTTAATTGCTTTGGGAGCCATTTTGGCTCGTTGGCCTAGTAGTATGGTTGTCGCTTTGGGTGCGAGAGGTTCAAATCCCAGACGAGTTCTTCGCAACTACTAGTTGTGCTTCTCTGTCTCTCTCTCTGTCCTCATCTACAGGTATCGTCAGACTCAGAGCCATGTGTCTCCCGTGTTCAGCTGCTGGTTGCGCCATCCTGCCTGTGTCTGTTGTTGTAGTTGATTTCTTTTCTCTCATTTTTATCCCTTCACACCAACCGGTCAAGGCAGATGTTCGCCCACATTGAGCCAGGGTCTGCTGGAGGTTTCGTCCTCTATAGAGACAGAGTTTCTCCTCTTCACTGTTGCTATTAAAATGTACAATTTATTGATTGGCTACAATTAAAAGCTTGGTCTATTTGTAGTGTTTAGTTGTGCAAGGTCTTAACTCTTACTTGTAAAGTGCCTTGAGTTAAATGTTGTTGTGAATTGGCGCTATATAAATAAAATTGAATTGAAATTCTTGCTTTGTGCTAGTCCATCTGCAATAGAATATTAAGATTTTCATAAACTGCTAAGCTAATTGCTTTGGTGAGCATCTGCTTGGTTTTGAGACATTATCTCGGCTCGTTGGTCTAGGAGTATGATTCTCGCTTAGGGTGCGAGAGGTCCCGGGTTCAAATCCCGGACGAGCCCTGCTTAACTGTTTGACTTGTAAGCTTCACTGGAACCTTAGCCGGGAAAAATCCTTACGCTGTGGCCTTTGAGCGGTCAAAATGATAAATAGGGGGCGCTCAAAGCTCAGAAACCACACATGGGTTGGATAAAACAGGCGATAAATCACAACATGCTTTACGGTTGGATGAACTTGTTCGTCAGGAGATCCATACTCGTTGTTTGCCTGCATGGAACGCCCACGAAGGCTGTTTGATCCAACCCTGGTGTGTGGTTTTGGTGGCCCCTATTTTACAGTGGGGTCGTTCTGACCCCTCGAAGGCTGCACAAGGGTTAAACACACGCTACTCTATGTGCATGGAAGTACAGTTACGTGCACAAATGTCTCAACAGCACAAACTGAATGCCCACTGCCCACCATTACCAGGGCGGTGGGTTTTCTTACCGACGTCTCATCTACAGGTATCGTCAGACTCACAGCCGTGCGTTACACAGGTTGAAGGAGTATGATTCTCCACTTCTTGAATTGTAAGCTTCAGTGAAACTTTTTCCTGTTGAAAAACTGATATCTTAAGGCCCTTTAGATTTTACATGGAAGTACAGTCCAATCCAGCCAATCGAAATCTATTCTCCACAGTAGTACGTTGTCTTTTACCAATGAGCCAGGGTTGACCCAGGGTTGACCCACTGTGACTCTCTTCGTGTCTCGGCTCGTTGGTCTAGGGCTATGATTCTCGCCCAGGTTGCGAAGGCTCCCTGGTTTAAATCCCGGACAAGCCCTTGGCAACTATTTGTACTGTCAGCTAACGTGACACGTCACCTGTTGTGTACACCACTAGCTTAAGGCCACCTCAGCAGTAGTACATCCTGCATTCTCAGTGCACCAGGATTGAACTTGTCTCGGCTCGTTGGTCTAGGAGTATGATTCTCGCTTCGGGTGCGAGAGGTCCCGGGTTCAAATCCCGGACGAGCCCTGCCTAACAGCTCTAGTTAATTGCTTCAGTGACATTTTCACCGGTGTATAAACTGCTATCGTAAGGCCATCTAGAATCACTCGTGCTCTAAGCTCATTCCTGCAGTAGTCCGTCTTCTTTCTTTAACCAACAAGTGACAGCCTTGTCTCAGCTCGTTGGTCTAGGAGTATGATTCTCGCTTAGGGTGCGAGAGGTCCCGGGTTCAAATCCCGGACGAGCCCTGTTTAACTGTTTGATTTATAAGCTTCAGTGGAACTTTAGCTGGGATTAAACTGCTGTCTTAAGGGCCTCCGTGACCTGCCATCAAAACCAGTTTGTTTATTAGTACGTCTTGTTGTTTTTTTTAAAGAGCCACTGCTGCACTAGTCTTAGCTCGTTAGTCTAGGAGTATGATTCTCAGTCAGTCTTCCCTGGTGGGAAATGAAGGAATATGGAACTGTCGCTTTAAAAAGAAATCCTATTTCGATCCAACCTATCCTATGAAGCGAAACAACTATCCCACGCTAGCAGAGTGCATTTAAACACACGCTACTCTATGTGCATGGAAGTACAGTTACATGCACAACTGTCTCAACAGCACAAACTGAATGCCAGGAATTCAACTCCTACCATTATAATTATTGAGACGGGACTTCCAGTATACGAATACATGCAATTTGTGTATGTTTATTTACTTTGGGATGAAATTTCAGAGCTGTAATGTCCGACACCATTTGCAGTGACAAATGGCTTTTATCTTATTCCCCACAGGTTGAAGCTGATTGAAGCCAACGTTGGGTTTAACTCCCGGGCGGAGCGGTGGGTTTTCTTACCGACGTCTGTGCTGCTGGACTCTTCTTTAGTAGTCAAAGGCTCGTCAACAACTTGTACTGTCAGCTTAAGTGCAACGTTAACTGGTTTATCAAATGCTATCTTAAGGCGCTCTGTCCCGTAGAGTCTAAACTTAAATCTGCAGTAGTGCACCTTCTGTATTTAATGAACTAGCCTTGACCTTGTCTTGGCTTGTTGGTCTAAGAGTATGATTCTCCACTGGTTGAATTGTAAGCTTCAGTGAAGCTTTTTCCTGTTGAAAACCTGATATCTTAGGGCCCTCTAGATATTACATGGAAGCACAATCCAATCCAGACAATCAAAATCTATTCTCCACAGTAGTACGTTGTCTTACACCCACGACCCAGGGTTGATCACTGTGACCCCGTTCGTGTCTCGGCTCGTTGGTCTAGGGGTATGATTCTCGCTTTGGGTGCGAGAGGTCCCGGGTTCAAATCCCGGACGAGCCCACCGCAAGCGTTAGCGATTTACAGTCTTCAATAGAACTTTGCCTTTTTAATCAACTCCCATCCTAATTGCTTTCCTGACCCCACATCTAATCTAGTTTCTTAATTGCTTTGGGAGCCATTTTGGCTCGTTGGCCTAGTAGTATGGTTGTCGCTTTGGGTGCGAGAGGTTCAAATCCCAGACGAGTTCTTCGCAACTACTAGTTGTGCTTCTCTGTCTCTCTCTCTGTCCTCATCTACAGGTATCGTCAGACTCAGAGCCATGTGTCTCCCGTGTTCAGCTGCTGGTTGCGCCATCCTGCCTGTGTCTGTTGTTGTAGTTGATTTCTTTTCTCTCATTTTTATCCCTTCACACCAACCGGTCAAGGCAGATGTTCGCCCACATTGAGCCAGGGTCTGCTGGAGGTTTCGTCCTCTATAGAGACAGAGTTTCTCCTCTTCACTGTTGCTATTAAAATGTACAATTTATTGATTGGCTACAATTAAAAGCTTGGTCTATTTGTAGTGTTTAGTTGTGCAAGGTCTTAACTCTTACTTGTAAAGTGCCTTGAGTTAAATGTTGTTGTGAATTGGCGCTATATAAATAAAATTGAATTGAAATTCTTGCTTTGTGCTAGTCCATCTGCAATAGAATATTAAGATTTTCATAAACTGCTAAGCTAATTGCTTTGGTGAGCATCTGCTTGGTTTTGAGACATTATCTCGGCTCGTTGGTCTAGGAGTATGATTCTCGCTTAGGGTGCGAGAGGTCCCGGGTTCAAATCCCGGACGAGCCCTGCTTAACTGTTTGACTTGTAAGCTTCACTGGAACCTTAGCCGGGAAAAATCCTTACGCTGTGGCCTTTGAGCGGTCAAAATGATAAATAGGGGGCGCTCAAAGCTCAGAAACCACACATGGGTTGGATAAAACAGGCGATAAATCACAACATGCTTTACGGTTGGATGAACTTGTTCGTCAGGAGATCCATACTCGTTGTTTGCCTGCATGGAACGCCCACGAAGGCTGTTTGATCCAACCCTGGTGTGTGGTTTTGGTGGCCCCTATTTTACAGTGGGGTCGTTCTGACCCCTCGAAGGCTGCACAAGGGTTAAACACACGCTACTCTATGTGCATGGAAGTACAGTTACGTGCACAAATGTCTCAACAGCACAAACTGAATGCCCACTGCCCACCATTACCAGGGCGGTGGGTTTTCTTACCGACGTCTCATCTACAGGTATCGTCAGACTCACAGCCGTGCGTTACACAGGTTGAAGGAGTATGATTCTCCACTTCTTGAATTGTAAGCTTCAGTGAAACTTTTTCCTGTTGAAAAACTGATATCTTAAGGCCCTTTAGATTTTACATGGAAGTACAGTCCAATCCAGCCAATCGAAATCTATTCTCCACAGTAGTACGTTGTCTTTTACCAATGAGCCAGGGTTGACCCAGGGTTGACCCACTGTGACTCTCTTCGTGTCTCGGCTCGTTGGTCTAGGGCTATGATTCTCGCCCAGGTTGCGAAGGCTCCCTGGTTTAAATCCCGGACAAGCCCTTGGCAACTATTTGTACTGTCAGCTAACGTGACACGTCACCTGTTGTGTACACCACTAGCTTAAGGCCACCTCAGCAGTAGTGCATCCTGCATTCTCAGTGCACCAGGATTGAACTTGTCTCGGCTCGTTGGTCTAGGAGTATGATTCTCGCTTCGGGTGCGAGAGGTCCCGGCTTCAAATCCCGGACGAGCCCTGCCTAACAGCTCTAGTTAATGGCTTCAGTGACATTTTCACCGGTGTATAAACTGCTATCGTAAGGCCATCTAGAATCACTCGTGCTCTAAGCTCATTCCTGCAGTAGTCCGTCTTCTTTCTTTAACCAACAAGTGACAGCCTTGTCTCGGCTCGTTGGTCTAGGAGTATGATTCTCGCTTAGGGTGCGAGAGGTCCCGGGTTCAAATCCCGGACGAGCCCTGCTTAACTGTTTGACTTGTAAGCTTCACTGGAACCTTAGCTGGGAAAAATCCTTACGCTGTGGCCTTTGAGCGGTCAAAATGATAAATAGGGGGCGCTCAAAGCTCAGAAACCACACATGGGTTGGATAAAACAGGCGATAAATCACAACATGCTTTACGGTTGGATGAACTTGTTCGTCAGGAGATCCATACTCGTTGTTTGCCTGCATGGAACGCCCACGAAGGCTGTTTGATCCAACCCTGGTGTGTGGTTTTGGTGGCCCCTATTTTACAGTGGGGTCGTTCTGACCCCTCGAAGGCTGCACAAGGGTTAAACACACGCTACTCTATGTGCATGGAAGTACAGTTACGTGCACAAATGTCTCAACAGCACAAACTGAATGCCCACTGCCCACCATTACCAGGGCGGTGGGTTTTCTTACCGACGTCTCATCTACAGGTATCGTCAGACTCACAGCCGTGCGTTACACAGGTTGAAGGAGTATGATTCTCCACTTCTTGAATTGTAAGCTTCAGTGAAACTTTTTCCTGTTGAAAAACTGATATCTTAAGGCCCTTTAGATTTTACATGGAAGTACAGTCCAATCCAGCCAATCGAAATCTATTCTCCACAGTAGTACGTTGTCTTTTACCAATGAGCCAGGGTTGACCCAGGGTTGACCCACTGTGACTCTCTTCGTGTCTCGGCTCGTTGGTCTAGGGCTATGATTCTCGCCCAGGTTGCGAAGGCTCCCTGGTTTAAATCCCGGACAAGCCCTTGGCAACTATTTGTACTGTCAGCTAACGTGACACGTCACCTGTTGTGTACACCACTAGCTTAAGGCCACCTCAGCAGTAGTGCATCCTGCATTCTCAGTGCACCAGGATTGAACTTGTCTCGGCTCGTTGGTCTAGGAGTATGATTCTCGCTTCGGGTGCGAGAGGTCCCGGCTTCAAATCCCGGACGAGCCCTGCCTAACAGCTCTAGTTAATGGCTTCAGTGACATTTTCACCGGTGTATAAACTGCTATCGTAAGGCCATCTAGAATCACTCGTGCTCTAAGCTCATTCCTGCAGTAGTCCGTCTTCTTTCTTTAACCAACAAGTGACAGCCTTGTCTCGGCTCGTTGGTCTAGGAGTATGATTCTCGCTTAGGGTGCGAGAGGTCCCGGGTTCAAATCCCGGACGAGCCCTGCTTAACTGTTTGACTTGTAAGCTTCACTGGAACCTTAGCTGGGAAAAATCCGTACGCTGTGGCCTTTGAGCGGTCAAAATGATAAATAGGGGGCGCTCAAAGCTCAGAAACCACACATGGGTTGGATAAAACAGGCGATAAATCACAACATGCTTTACGGTTGGATGAACTTGTTCGTCAGGAGATCCATACTCGTTGTTTGCCTGCATGGAACACCCACGAAGGCTGTTTGATCCAACCTGGTGTGTGGTTTTGGTGGCCCCTATTTTACAGTGGGGTCGTTCTGACCCCTCGAAGGCTGCACAAGGGTTAAACACACGCTACTCTATGTGCATGGAAGTACAGTTACGTGCACAAATGTCTCAACAGCACAAACTGAATGCCCACTGCCCACCATTACCAGGGCGGTGGGTTTTCTTACCGACGTCTCATCTACAGGTATCGTCAGACTCACAGCCGTGCGTTACACAGGTTGAAGGAGTATGATTCTCCACTTCTTGAATTGTAAGCTTCAGTGAAACTTTTTCCTGTTGAAAAACTGATATCTTAAGGCCCTTTAGATTTTACATGGAAGTACAGTCCAATCCAGCCAATCGAAATCTATTCTCCACAGTAGTACGTTGTCTTTTACCAATGAGCCAGGGTTGACCCAGGGTTGACCCACTGTGACTCTCTTCGTGTCTCGGCTCGTTGGTCTAGGGCTATGATTCTCGCCCAGGTTGCGAAGGCTCCCTGGTTTAAATCCGGGACAAGCCCTTGGCAACTATTTGTACTGTCAGCTAACGTGACACGTCACCTGTTGTGTACACCACTAGCTTAAGGCCACCTCAGCAGTAGTGCATCCTGCATTCTCAGTGCACCAGGATTGAACTTGTCTCGGCTCGTTGGTCTAGGAGTATGATTCTCGCTTCGGGTGCGAGAGGTCCCGGGTTCAAATCCCGGACGAGCTCTGCCTAACAGCTCTAGTTAATGGCTTCAGTGACATTTTCACCGGTGTATAAACTGCTATCGTAAGGCCATCTAGAATCACTCGTGCTCTAAGCTCATTCCTGCAGTAGTCCGTCTTCTTTCTTTAACCAACAAGTGACAGCCTTGTCTCAGCTCGTTGGTCTAGGAGTATGATTCTCGCTTAGGGTGCGAGAGGTCCCGGGTTCAAATCCCGGACGAGCCCTGTTTAACTGTTTGATTTATAAGCTTCAGTGGAACTTTAGCTGGGATTAAACTGCTGTCTTAAGGGCCTCCGTGACCTGCCATCAAAACCAGTTTGTTTATTAGTACGTCTTGTTGTTTTTTTTAAAGAGCCACTGCTGCACTAGTCTTAGCTCGTTAGTCTAGGAGTATGATTCTCAGTCAGTCTTCCCTGGTGGGAAATGAAGGAATACGGAACTGTCGCTTTAAAAAGAAATCCTATTTCGATCCAACCTATCCTATGAAGCGAAACAACTATCCCACGCTAGCAGAGTGCATTTAAACACACGCTACTCTATGTGCATGGAAGTACAGTTACATGCACAACTGTCTCAACAGCACAAACTGAATGCCAGGAATTCAACTCCTACCATTATAATTATTGAGACGGGACTTCCAGTATACGAATACATGCAATTTGTGTATGTTTATTTACTTTGGGATGAAATTTCAGAGCTGTAATGTCCGACACCATTTGCAGTGACAAATGGCTTTTATCTTATTCCCCACAGGTTGAAGCTGATTGAAGCCAACTTTGGGTTTAACTCCCGGGCGGAGCGGTGGGTTTTCTTACCGACGTCTGTGCTGCTGGACTCTTCTTTAGTAGTCAAAGGCTCGTCAACAACTTGTACTGTCAGCTTAAGTGCAACGTTAACTGGTTTATCAAATGCTATCTTAAGGCGCTCTGTCCCGTAGAGTCTAAACTTAAATCTGCAGTAGTGCACCTTCTGTATTTAATGAACTAGCCTTGACCTTGTCTTGGCTTGTTGGTCTAAGAGTATGATTCTCCACTGGTTGAATTGTAAGCTTCAGTGAAGCTTTTTCCTGTTGAAAACCTGATATCTTAGGGCCCTCTAGATATTACATGGAAGCACAATCCAATCCAGACAATCAAAATCTATTCTCCACAGTAGTACGTTGTCTTACACCCACGACCCAGGGTTGATCACTGTGACCCCGTTCGTGTCTCGGCTCGTTGGTCTAGGGGTATGATTCTCGCTTTGGATGCGAGAGGTCCCGGGTTCAAATCCCGGACGAGCCCACCGCAAGCGTTAGCGTTTCACAGTCTTCAATAGAACTTTGCCTTTTTAATCAACTCCCATCCTAATTGCTTTCCTGACCCCACATCTAATCTAGTTTCTTAATTGCTTTGGGAGCCATTTTGGCTCGTTGGCCTAGTAGTATGGTTGTCGCTTTGGGTGCGAGAGGTTCAAATCCCAGACGAGTTCTTCGCAACTACTAGTTGTGCTTCTCTGTCTCTCTCTCTGTCCTCATCTACAGGTATCGTCAGACTCAGAGCCATGTGTCTCCCGTGTTCAGCTGCTGGTTGCGCCATCCTGCCTGTGTCTGTTGTTGTAGTTGATTTCTTTTCTCTCATTTTTATCCCTTCACACCAACCGGTCAAGGCAGATGTTCGCCCACATTGAGCCAGGGTCTGCTGGAGGTTTCGTCCTCTATAGAGACAGAGTTTCTCCTCTTCACTGTTGCTATTAAAATGTACAATTTATTGATTGGCTACAATTAAAAGCTTGGTCTATTTGTAGTGTTTAGTTGTGCAAGGTCTTAACTCTTACTTGTAAAGTGCCTTGAGTTAAATGTTGTTGTGAATTGGCGCTATATAAATAAAATTGAATTGAAATTCTTGCTTTGTGCTAGTCCATCTGCAATAGAATATTAAGATTTTCATAAACTGCTAAGCTAATTGCTTTGGTGAGCATCTGCTTGGTTTTGAGACATTATCTCGGCTCGTTGGTCTAGGAGTATGATTCTCGCTTAGGGTGCGAGAGGTCCCGGGTTCAAATCCCGGACGAGCCCTGCTTAACTGTTTGACTTGTAAGCTTCACTGGAACCTTAGCCGGGAAAAATCCTTACGCTGTGGCCTTTGAGCGGTCAAAATGATAAATAGGGGGCGCTCAAAGCTCAGAAACCACACATGGGTTGGATAAAACAGGCGATAAATCACAACATGCTTTACGGTTGGATGAACTTGTTCGTCAGGAGATCCATACTCGTTGTTTGCCTGCATGGAACGCCCACGAAGGCTGTTTGATCCAACCCTGGTGTGTGGTTTTGGTGGCCCCTATTTTACAGTGGGGTCGTTCTGACCCCTCGAAGGCTGCACAAGGGTTAAACACACGCTACTCTATGTGCATGGAAGTACAGTTACGTGCACAAATGTCTCAACAGCACAAACTGAATGCCCACTGCCCACCATTACCAGGGCGGTGGGTTTTCTTACCGACGTCTCATCTACAGGTATCGTCAGACTCACAGCCGTGCGTTACACAGGTTGAAGGAGTATGATTCTCCACTTCTTCAATTGTAAGCTTCAGTGAAACTTTTTCCTGTTGAAAAACTGATATCTTAAGGCCCTTTAGATTTTACATGGAAGTACAGTCCAATCCAGCCAATCGAAATCTATTCTCCACAGTAGTACGTTGTCTTTTACCAATGAGCCAGGGTTGACCCAGGGTTGACCCACTGTGACTCTCTTCGTGTCTCGGCTCGTTGGTCTAGGGCTATGATTCTCGCCCAGGTTGCGAAGGCTCCCTGGTTTAAATCCCGGACAAGCCCTTGGCAACTATTTGTACTGTCAGCTAACGTGACACGTCACCTGTTGTGTACACCACTAGCTTAAGGCCACCTCAGCAGTAGTGCATCCTGCATTCTCAGTGCACCAGGATTGAACTTGTCTCGGCTCGTTGGTCTAGGAGTATGATTCTCGCTTCGGGTGCGAGAGGTCCCGGGTTCAAATCCCGGACGAGCCCTGCCTAACAGCTCTAGTTAATGGCTTCAGTGACATTTTCACCGGTGTATAAACTGCTATCGTAAGGCCATCTAGAATCACTCGTGCTCTAAGCTCATTCCTGCAGTAGTCCGTCTTCTTTCTTTAACCAACAAGTGACAGCCTTGTCTCGGCTCGTTGGTCTAGGAGTATGATTCTCGCTTAGGGTGCGAGAGGTCCCGGGTTCAAATCCCGGACGAGCCCTGTTTAACTGTTTGATTTATAAGCTTCAGTGGAACTTTAGCTGATATTAAACTGCTGTCTTAAGGGCCTCCGTGACCTGCCATCAAAACCAGTTTGTTTATTAGTACGTCTTGTTGTTTTTTTTAAAGAGCCACTGCTGCACTAGTCTTAGCTCGTTAGTCTAGGAGTATGATTCTCAGTCAGTCTTCCCTGGTGGGAAATGAAGGAATATGGAACTGTCGCTTTAAAAAGAAATCCTATTTCGATCCAACCTATCCTATGAAGCAAAACAACTATCCCACGCTAGCAGAGTGCATTTAAACACACGCTACTCTATGTGCATGGAAGTACAGTTACATGCACAACTGTCTCAACAGCACAAACTGAATGCCAGGAATTCAACTCCTACCATTATAATTATTGAGACGGGACTTCCAGTATACGAATACATGCAATTTGTGTATGTTTATTTACTTTGGGATGAAATTTCAGAGCTGTAATGTCCGACACCATTTGCAGTGACAAATGGCTTTTATCTTATTCCCCACAGGTTGAAGCTGATTGAAGCCAACGTTGGGTTTAACTCCCGGGCGGAGCGGTGGGTTTTCTTACCGACGTCTGTGCTGCTGGACTCTTCTTTAGTAGTCAAAGGCTCGTCAACAACTTGTACTGTCAGCTTAAGTGCAACGTTAACTGGTTTATCAAATGCTATCTTAAGGCGCTCTGTCCCGTAGAGTCTAAACTTAAATCTGCAGTAGTGCACCTTCTGTATTTAATGAACTAGCCTTGACCTTGTCTTGGCTTGTTGGTCTAAGAGTATGATTCTCCACTGGTTGAATTGTAAGCTTCAGTGAAGCTTTTTCCTGTTGAAAACCTGATATCTTAGGGCCCTCTAGATATTACATGGAAGCACAATCCAATCCAGACAATCAAAATCTATTCTCCACAGTAGTACGTTGTCTTACACCCACGACCCAGGGTTGATCACTGTGACCCAGTTCGTGTCTCGGCTCGTTGGTCTAGGGGTATGATTCTCGCTTTGGGTGCGAGAGGTCCCGGGTTCAAATCCCGGACGAGCCCACCGCAAGCGTTAGCGTTTCACAGTCTTCAATAGAACTTTGCCTTTTTAATCAACTCCTATCCTAATTGCTTTCCTGACCCCACATCTAATCTAGTTTCTTAATTGCTTTGGGAGCCATTTTGGCTCGTTGGCCTAGTAGTATGGTTGTCGCTTTGGGTGCGAGAGGTTCAAATCCCAGACGAGTTCTTCGCAACTACTAGTTGTGCTTCTCTGTCTCTCTCTCTGTCCTCATCTACAGGTATCGTCAGACTCAGAGCCATGTGTCTCCCGTGTTCAGCTGCTGGTTGCGCCATCCTGCCTGTGTCTGTTGTTGTAGTTGATTTCTTTTCTCTCATTTTTATCCCTTCACACCAACCGGTCAAGGCAGATGTTCGCCCACATTGAGCCAGGGTCTGCTGGAGGTTTCGTCCTCTATAGAGACAGAGTTTCTCCTCTTCACTGTTGCTATTAAAATGTACAATTTATTGATTGGCTACAATTAAAAGCTTGGTCTATTTGTAGTGTTTAGTTGTGCAAGGTCTTAACTCTTACTTGTAAAGTGCCTTGAGTTAAATGTTGTTGTGAATTGGCGCTATATAAATAAAATTGAATTGAAATTCTTGCTTTGTGCTAGTCCATCTGCAATAGAATATTAAGATTTTCATAAACTGCTAAGCTAATTGCTTTGGTGAGCATCTGCTTGGTTTTGAGACATTATCTCGGCTCGTTGGTCTAGGAGTATGATTCTCGCTTAGGGTGCGAGAGGTCCCGGGTTCAAATCCCGGACGAGCCCTGCTTAACTGTTTGACTTGTAAGCTTCACTGGAACCTTAGCCGGGAAAAATCCTTACGCTGTGGCCTTTGAGCGGTCAAAATGATAAATAGGGGGCGCTCAAAGCTCAGAAACCACACATGGGTTGGATAAAACAGGCGATAAATCACAACATGCTTTACGGTTGGATGAACTTGTTCGTCAGGAGATCCATACTCGTTGTTTGCCTGCATGGAACGCCCACGAAGGCTGTTTGATCCAACCCTGGTGTGTGGTTTTGGTGGCCCCTATTTTACAGTGGGGTCGTTCTGACCCCTCGAAGGCTGCACAAGGGTTAAACACACGCTACTCTATGTGCATGGAAGTACAGTTACGTGCACAAATGTCTCAACAGCACAAACTGAATGCCCACTGCCCACCATTACCAGGGCGGTGGGTTTTCTTACCGACGTCTCATCTACAGGTATCGTCAGACTCACAGCCGTGCGTTACACAGGTTGAAGGAGTATGATTCTCCACTTCTTCAATTGTAAGCTTCAGTGAAACTTTTTCCTGTTGAAAAACTGATATCTTAAGGCCCTTTAGATTTTACATGGAAGTACAGTCCAATCCAGCCAATCGAAATCTATTCTCCACAGTAGTACGTTGTCTTTTACCAATGAGCCAGGGTTGACCCAGGGTTGACCCACTGTGACTCTCTTCGTGTCTCGGCTCGTTGGTCTAGGGCTATGATTCTCGCCCAGGTTGCGAAGGCTCCCTGGTTTAAATCCCGGACAAGCCCTTGGCAACTATTTGTACTGTCAGCTAACGTGACACGTCACCTGTTGTGTACACCACTAGCTTAAGGCCACCTCAGCAGTAGTGCATCCTGCATTCTCAGTGCACCAGGATTGAACTTGTCTCGGCTCGTTGGTCTAGGAGTATGATTCTCGCTTCGGGTGCGAGAGGTCCCGGGTTCAAATCCCGGACGAGCCCTGCCTAACAGCTCTAGTTAATGGCTTCAGTGACATTTTCACCGGTGTATAAACTGCTATCGTAAGGCCATCTAGAATCACTCGTGCTCTAAGCTCATTCCTGCAGTAGTCCGTCTTCTTTCTTTAACCAACAAGTGACAGCCTTGTCTCGGCTCGTTGGTCTAGGAGTATGATTCTCGCTTAGGGTGCGAGAGGTCCCGGGTTCAAATCCCGGACGAGCCCTGTTTAACTGTTTGATTTATAAGCTTCAGTGGAACTTTAGCTGGGATTAAACTGCTGTCTTAAGGGCCTCCGTGACCTGCCATCAAAACCAGTTTGTTTATTAGTACGTCTTGTTGTTTTTTTTAAAGAGCCACTGCTGCACTAGTCTTAGCTCGTTAGTCTAGGAGTATGATTCTCAGTCAGTCTTCCCTGGTGGGAAATGAAGGAATATGGAACTGTCGCTTTAAAAAGAAATCCTATTTCGATCCAACCTATCCTATGAAGCGAAACAACTATCCCACGCTAGCAGAGTGCATTTAAACACACGCTACTCTATGTGCATGGAAGTACAGTTACATGCACAACTGTCTCAACAGCACAAACTGAATGCCAGGAATTCAACTCCTACCATTATAATTATTGAGACGGGACTTCCAGTATACGAATACATGCAATTTGTGTATGTTTATTTACTTTGGGATGAAATTTCAGAGCTGTAATGTCCGACACCATTTGCAGTGACAAATGGCTTTTATCTTATTCCCCACAGGTTGAAGCTGATTGAAGCCAACTTTGGGTTTAACTCCCGGGCGGAGCGGTGGGTTTTCTTACCGACGTCTGTGCTGCTGGACTCTTCTTTAGTAGTCAAAGGCTCGTCAACAACTTGTACTGTCAGCTTAAGTGCAACGTTAACTGGTTTATCAAATGCTATCTTAAGGCGCTCTGTCCCGTAGAGTCTAAACTTAAATCTGCAGTAGTGCACCTTCTGTATTTAATGAACTAGCCTTGACCTTGTCTTGGCTTGTTGGTCTAAGAGTATGATTCTCCACTGGTTGAATTGTAAGCTTCAGTGAAGCTTTTTCCTGTTGAAAACCTGATATCTTAGGGCCCTCTAGATATTACATGGAAGCACAATCCAATCCAGACAATCAAAATCTATTCTCCACAGTAGTACGTTGTCTTACACCCACGACCCAGGGTTGATCACTGTGACCCCGTTCGTGTCTCGGCTCGTTGGTCTAGGGGTATGATTCTCGCTTTGGATGCGAGAGGTCCCGGGTTCAAATCCCGGACGAGCCCACCGCAAGCGTTAGCGTTTCACAGTCTTCAATAGAACTTTGCCTTTTTAATCAACTCCCATCCTAATTGCTTTCCTGACCCCACATCTAATCTAGTTTCTTAATTGCTTTGGGAGCCATTTTGGCTCGTTGGCCTAGTAGTATGGTTGTCGCTTTGGGTGCGAGAGGTTCAAATCCCAGACGAGTTCTTCGCAACTACTAGTTGTGCTTCTCTGTCTCTCTCTCTGTCCTCATCTACAGGTATCGTCAGACTCAGAGCCATGTGTCTCCCGTGTTCAGCTGCTGGTTGCGCCATCCTGCCTGTGTCTGTTGTTGTAGTTGATTTCTTTTCTCTCATTTTTATCCCTTCACACCAACCGGTCAAGGCAGATGTTCGCCCACATTGAGCCAGGGTCTGCTGGAGGTTTCGTCCTCTATAGAGACAGAGTTTCTCCTCTTCACTGTTGCTATTAAAATGTACAATTTATTGATTGGCTACAATTAAAAGCTTGGTCTATTTGTAGTGTTTAGTTGTGCAAGGTCTTAACTCTTACTTGTAAAGTGCCTTGAGTTAAATGTTGTTGTGAATTGGCGCTATATAAATAAAATTGAATTGAAATTCTTGCTTTGTGCTAGTCCATCTGCAATAGAATATTAAGATTTTCATAAACTGCTAAGCTAATTGCTTTGGTGAGCATCTGCTTGGTTTTGAGACATTATCTCGGCTCGTTGGTCTAGGAGTATGATTCTCGCTTAGGGTGCGAGAGGTCCCGGGTTCAAATCCCGGACGAGCCCTGCTTAACTGTTTGACTTGTAAGCTTCACTGGAACCTTAGCCGGGAAAAATCCTTACGCTGTGGCCTTTGAGCGGTCAAAATGATAAATAGGGGGCGCTCAAAGCTCAGAAACCACACATGGGTTGGATAAAACAGGCGATAAATCACAACATGCTTTACGGTTGGATGAACTTGTTCGTCAGGAGATCCATACTCGTTGTTTGCCTGCATGGAACACCCACGAAGGCTGTTTGATCCAACCCTGGTGTGTGGTTTTGGTGGCCCCTATTTTACAGTGGGGTCGTTCTGACCCCTCGAAGGCTGCACAAGGGTTAAACACACGCTACTCTATGTGCATGGAAGTACAGTTACGTGCACAAATGTCTCAACAGCACAAACTGAATGCCCACTGCCCACCATTACCAGGGCGGTGGGTTTTCTTACCGACGTCTCATCTACAGGTATCGTCAGACTCACAGCCGTGCGTTACACAGGTTGAAGGAGTATGATTCTCCACTTCTTGAATTGTAAGCTTCAGTGAAACTTTTTCCTGTTGAAAAACTGATATCTTAAGGCCCTTTAGATTTTACATGGAAGTACAGTCCAATCCAGCCAATCGAAATCTATTCTCCACAGTAGTACGTTGTCTTTTACCAATGAGCCAGGGTTGACCCAGGGTTGACCCACTGTGACTCTCTTCGTGTCTCGGCTCGTTGGTCTAGGGCTATGATTCTCGCCCAGGTTGCGAAGGCTCCCGGGTTCAAATCCCGGACGAGCCCTGTTTAACTGTTTGATTTATAAGCTTCAGTGGAACTTTAGCTGGGATTAAACTGCTGTCTTAAGGGCCTCCGTGACCTGCCATCAAAACCAGTTTGTTTATTAGTACGTCTTGTTGTTTTTTTTAAAGAGCCACTGCTGCACTAGTCTTAGCTCGTTAGTCTAGGAGTATGATTCTCAGTCAGGCTTCCCTGATGGGAAATGAAGGAATATGGAACTGTCGCTTTAAAAAGAAATCCTATTTCGATCCAACCTATCCTATGAAGCGAAACAACTATCCCACGCTAGCAGAGTGCATTTAAACACACGCTACTCTATGTGCATGGAAGTACAGTTACATGCACAACTGTCTCAACAGCACAAACTGAATGCCAGGAATTCAACTCCTACCATTATAATTATTGAGACGGGACTTCCAGTATACGAATACATGCAATTTGTGTATGTTTATTTACTTTGGGATGAAATTTCAGAGCTGTAATGTCCGACACCATTTGCAGTGACAAATGGCTTTTATCTTATTCCCCACAGGTTGAAGCTGATTGAAGCCAACGTTGGGTTTAACTCCCGGGCGGAGCGGTGGGTTTTCTTACCGACGTCTGTGCTGCTGGACTCTTCTTTAGTAGTCAAAGGCTCGTCAACAACTTGTACTGTCAGCTTAAGTGCAACGTTAACTGGTTTATCAAATGCTATCTTAAGGCGCTCTGTCCCGTAGAGTCTAAACTTAAATCTGCAGTAGTGCACCTTCTGTATTTAATGAACTAGCCTTGACCTTGTCTTGGCTTGTTGGTCTAAGAGTATGATTCTCCACTGGTTGAATTGTAAGCTTCAGTGAAGCTTTTTCCTGTTGAAAACCTGATATCTTAGGGCCCTCTAGATATTACATGGAAGCACAATCCAATCCAGACAATCAAAATCTATTCTCCACAGTAGTACGTTGTCTTACACCCACGACCCAGGGTTGATCACTGTGACCCCGTTCGTGTCTCGGCTCGTTGGTCTAGGGGTATGATTCTCGCTTTGGGTGCGAGAGGTCCCGGGTTCAAATCCCGGACGAGCCCACCGCAAGCGTTAGCGTTTCACAGTCTTCAATAGAACTTTGCCTTTTTAATCAACTCCCATCCTAATTGCTTTCCTGACCCCACATCTAATCTAGTTTCTTAATTGCTTTGGGAGCCATTTTGGCTCGTTGGCCTAGTAGTATGGTTGTCGCTTTGGGTGCGAGAGGTTCAAATCCCAGACGAGTTCTTCGCAACTACTAGTTGTGCTTCTCTGTCTCTCTCTCTGTCCTCATCTACAGGTATCGTCAGACTCAGAGCCATGTGTCTCCCGTGTTCAGCTGCTGGTTGCGCCATCCTGCCTGTGTCTGTTGTTGTAGTTGATTTCTTTTCTCTCATTTTTATCCCTTCACACCAACCGGTCAAGGCAGATGTTCGCCCACATTGAGCCAGGGTCTGCTGGAGGTTTCGTCCTCTATAGAGACAGAGTTTCTCCTCTTCACTGTTGCTATTAAAATGTACAATTTATTGATTGGCTACAATTAAAAGCTTGGTCTATTTGTAGTGTTTAGTTGTGCAAGGTCTTAACTCTTACTTGTAAAGTGCCTTGAGTTAAATGTTGTTGTGAATTGGCGCTATATAAATAAAATTGAATTGAAATTCTTGCTTTGTGCTAGTCCATCTGCAATAGAATATTAAGATTTTCATAAACTGCTAAGCTAATTGCTTTGGTGAGCATCTGCTTGGTTTTGAGACATTATCTCGGCTCGTTGGTCTAGGAGTATGATTCTCGCTTAGGGTGCGAGAGGTCCCGGGTTCAAATCCCGGACGAGCCCTGCTTAACTGTTTGACTTGTAAGCTTCACTGGAACCTTAGCCGGGAAAAATCCTTACGCTGTGGCCTTTGAGCGGTCAAAATGATAAATAGGGGGCGCTCAAAGCTCAGAAACCACACATGGGTTGGATAAAACAGGCGATAAATCACAACATGCTTTACGGTTGGATGAACTTGTTCGTCAGGAGATCCATACTCGTTGTTTGCCTGCATGGAACGCCCACGAAGGCTGTTTGATCCAACCCTGGTGTGTGGTTTTGGTGGCCCCTATTTTACAGTGGGGTCGTTCTGACCCCTCGAAGGCTGCACAAGGGTTAAACACACGCTACTCTATGTGCATGGAAGTACAGTTACGTGCACAAATGTCTCAACAGCACAAACTGAATGCCCACTGCCCACCATTACCAGGGCGGTGGGTTTTCTTACCGACGTCTCATCTACAGGTATCGTCAGACTCACAGCCGTGCGTTACACAGGTTGAAGGAGTATGATTCTCCACTTCTTGAATTGTAAGCTTCAGTGAAACTTTTTCCTGTTGAAAAACTGATATCTTAAGGCCCTTTAGATTTTACATGGAAGTACAGTCCAATCCAGCCAATCGAAATCTATTCTCCACAGTAGTACGTTGTCTTTTACCAATGAGCCAGGGTTGACCCAGGGTTGACCCACTGTGACTCTCTTCGTGTCTCGGCTCGTTGGTCTAGGGCTATGATTCTCGCCCAGGTTGCGAAGGCTCCCTGGTTTAAATCCCGGACAAGCCCTTGGCAACTATTTGTACTGTCAGCTAACGTGACACGTCACCTGTTGTGTACACCACTAGCTTAAGGCCACCTCAGCAGTAGTACATCCTGCATTCTCAGTGCACCAGGATTGAACTTGTCTCGGCTCGTTGGTCTAGGAGTATGATTCTCGCTTCGGGTGCGAGAGGTCCCGGGTTCAAATCCCGGACGAGCCCTGCCTAACAGCTCTAGTTAATTGCTTCAGTGACATTTTCACCGGTGTATAAACTGCTATCGTAAGGCCATCTAGAATCACTCGTGCTCTAAGCTCATTCCTGCAGTAGTCCGTCTTCTTTCTTTAACCAACAAGTGACAGCCTTGTCTCAGCTCGTTGGTCTAGGAGTATGATTCTCGCTTAGGGTGCGAGAGGTCCCGGGTTCAAATCCCGGACGAGCCCTGTTTAACTGTTTGATTTATAAGCTTCAGTGGAACTTTAGCTGGGATTAAACTGCTGTCTTAAGGGCCTCCGTGACCTGCCATCAAAACCAGTTTGTTTATTAGTACGTCTTGTTGTTTTTTTTAAAGAGCCACTGCTGCACTAGTCTTAGCTCGTTAGTCTAGGAGTATGATTCTCAGTCAGTCTTCCCTGGTGGGAAATGAAGGAATATGGAACTGTCGCTTTAAAAAGAAATCCTATTTCGATCCAACCTATCCTATGAAGCGAAACAACTATCCCACGCTAGCAGAGTGCATTTAAACACACGCTACTCTATGTGCATGGAAGTACAGTTACATGCACAACTGTCTCAACAGCACAAACTGAATGCCAGGAATTCAACTCCTACCATTATAATTATTGAGACGGGACTTCCAGTATACGAATACATGCAATTTGTGTATGTTTATTTACTTTGGGATGAAATTTCAGAGCTGTAATGTCCGACACCATTTGCAGTGACAAATGGCTTTTATCTTATTCCCCACAGGTTGAAGCTGATTGAAGCCAACGTTGGGTTTAACTCCCGGGCGGAGCGGTGGGTTTTCTTACCGACGTCTGTGCTGCTGGACTCTTCTTTAGTAGTCAAAGGCTCGTCAACAACTTGTACTGTCAGCTTAAGTGCAACGTTAACTGGTTTATCAAATGCTATCTTAAGGCGCTCTGTCCCGTAGAGTCTAAACTTAAATCTGCAGTAGTGCACCTTCTGTATTTAATGAACTAGCCTTGACCTTGTCTTGGCTTGTTGGTCTAAGAGTATGATTCTCCACTGGTTGAATTGTAAGCTTCAGTGAAGCTTTTTCCTGTTGAAAACCTGATATCTTAGGGCCCTCTAGATATTACATGGAAGCACAATCCAATCCAGACAATCAAAATCTATTCTCCACAGTAGTACGTTGTCTTACACCCACGACCCAGGGTTGATCACTGTGACCCAGTTCGTGTCTCGGCTCGTTGGTCTAGGGGTATGATTCTCGCTTTGGGTGCGAGAGGTCCCGGGTTCAAATCCCGGACGAGCCCACCGCAAGCGTTAGCGATTTACAGTCTTCAATAGAACTTTGCCTTTTTAATCAACTCCCATCCTAATTGCTTTCCTGACCCCACATCTAATCTAGTTTCTTAATTGCTTTGGGAGCCATTTTGGCTCGTTGGCCTAGTAGTATGGTTGTCGCTTTGGGTGCGAGAGGTTCAAATCCCAGACGAGTTCTTCGCAACTACTAGTTGTGCTTCTCTGTCTCTCTCTCTGTCCTCATCTACAGGTATCGTCAGACTCAGAGCCATGTGTCTCCCGTGTTCAGCTGCTGGTTGCGCCATCCTGCCTGTGTCTGTTGTTGTAGTTGATTTCTTTTCTCTCATTTTTATCCCTTCACACCAACCGGTCAAGGCAGATGTTCGCCCACATTGAGCCAGGGTCTGCTGGAGGTTTCGTCCTCTATAGAGACAGAGTTTCTCCTCTTCACTGTTGCTATTAAAATGTACAATTTATTGATTGGCTACAATTAAAAGCTTGGTCTATTTGTAGTGTTTAGTTGTGCAAGGTCTTAACTCTTACTTGTAAAGTGCCTTGAGTTAAATGTTGTTGTGAATTGGCGCTATATAAATAAAATTGAATTGAAATTCTTGCTTTGTGCTAGTCCATCTGCAATAGAATATTAAGATTTTCATAAACTGCTAAGCTAATTGCTTTGGTGAGCATCTGCTTGGTTTTGAGACATTATCTCGGCTCGTTGGTCTAGGAGTATGATTCTCGCTTAGGGTGCGAGAGGTCCCGGGTTCAAATCCCGGACGAGCCCTGCTTAACTGTTTGACTTGTAAGCTTCACTGGAACCTTAGCCGGGAAAAATCCTTACGCTGTGGCCTTTGAGCGGTCAAAATGATAAATAGGGGGCGCTCAAAGCTCAGAAACCACACATGGGTTGGATAAAACAGGCGATAAATCACAACATGCTTTACGGTTGGATGAACTTGTTCGTCAGGAGATCCATACTCGTTGTTTGCCTGCATGGAACGCCCACGAAGGCTGTTTGATCCAACCCTGGTGTGTGGTTTTGGTGGCCCCTATTTTACAGTGGGGTTGTTCTGACCCCTCGAAGGCTGCACAAGGGTTAAACACACGCTACTCTATGTGCATGGAAGTACAGTTACGTGCACAAATGTCTCAACAGCACAAACTGAATGCCCACTGCCCACCATTACCAGGGCGGTGGGTTTTCTTACCGACGTCTCATCTACAGGTATCGTCAGACTCACAGCCGTGCGTTACACAGGTTGAAGGAGTATGATTCTCCACTTCTTGAATTGTAAGCTTCAGTGAAACTTTTTCCTGTTGAAAAACTGATATCTTAAGGCCCTTTAGATTTTACATGGAAGTACAGTCCAATCCAGCCAATCGAAATCTATTCTCCACAGTAGTACGTTGTCTTTTACCAATGAGCCAGGGTTGACCCAGGGTTGACCCACTGTGACTCTCTTCGTGTCTCGGCTCGTTGGTCTAGGGCTATGATTCTCGCCCAGGTTGCGAAGGCTCCCTGGTTTAAATCCCGGACAAGCCCTTGGCAACTATTTGTACTGTCAGCTAACGTGACACGTCACCTGTTGTGTACACCACTAGCTTAAGGCCACCTCAGCAGTAGTGCATCCTGCATTCTCAGTGCACCAGGATTGAACTTGTCTCGGCTCGTTGGTCTAGGAGTATGATTCTCGCTTCGGGTGCGAGAGGTCCCGGCTTCAAATCCCGGACGAGCCCTGCCTAACAGCTCTAGTTAATGGCTTCAGTGACATTTTCACCGGTGTATAAACTGCTATCGTAAGGCCATCTAGAATCACTCGTGCTCTAAGCTCATTCCTGCAGTAGTCCGTCTTCTTTCTTTAACCAACAAGTGACAGCCTTGTCTCGGCTCGTTGGTCTAGGAGTATGATTCTCGCTTAGGGTGCGAGAGGTCCCGGGTTCAAATCCCGGACGAGCCCTGCTTAACTGTTTGACTTGTAAGCTTCACTGGAACCTTAGCTGGGAAAAATCCTTACGCTGTGGCCTTTGAGCGGTCAAAATGATAAATAGGGGGCGCTCAAAGCTCAGAAACCACACATGGGTTGGATAAAACAGGCGATAAATCACAACATGCTTTACGGTTGGATGAACTTGTTCGTCAGGAGATCCATACTCGTTGTTTGCCTGCATGGAACACCCACGAAGGCTGTTTGATCCAACCTGGTGTGTGGTTTTGGTGGCCCCTATTTTACAGTGGGGTCGTTCTGACCCCTCGAAGGCTGCACAAGGGTTAAACACACGCTACTCTATGTGCATGGAAGTACAGTTACGTGCACAAATGTCTCAACAGCACAAACTGAATGCCCACTGCCCACCATTACCAGGGCGGTGGGTTTTCTTACCGACGTCTCATCTACAGGTATCGTCAGACTCACAGCCGTGCGTTACACAGGTTGAAGGAGTATGATTCTCCACTTCTTGAATTGTAAGCTTCAGTGAAACTTTTTCCTGTTGAAAAACTGATATCTTAAGGCCCTTTAGATTTTACATGGAAGTACAGTCCAATCCAGCCAATCGAAATCTATTCTCCACAGTAGTACGTTGTCTTTTACCAATGAGCCAGGGTTGACCCAGGGTTGACCCACTGTGACTCTCTTCGTGTCTCGGCTCGTTGGTCTAGGGCTATGATTCTCGCCCAGGTTGCGAAGGCTCCCTGGTTTAAATCCGGGACAAGCCCTTGGCAACTATTTGTACTGTCAGCTAACGTGACACGTCACCTGTTGTGTACACCACTAGCTTAAGGCCACCTCAGCAGTAGTGCATCCTGCATTCTCAGTGCACCAGGATTGAACTTGTCTCGGCTCGTTGGTCTAGGAGTATGATTCTCGCTTCGGGTGCGAGAGGTCCCGGGTTCAAATCCCGGACGAGCTCTGCCTAACAGCTCTAGTTAATGGCTTCAGTGACATTTTCACCGGTGTATAAACTGCTATCGTAAGGCCATCTAGAATCACTCGTGCTCTAAGCTCATTCCTGCAGTAGTCCGTCTTCTTTCTTTAACCAACAAGTGACAGCCTTGTCTCAGCTCGTTGGTCTAGGAGTATGATTCTCGCTTAGGGTGCGAGAGGTCCCGGGTTCAAATCCCGGACGAGCCCTGTTTAACTGTTTGATTTATAAGCTTCAGTGGAACTTTAGCTGGGATTAAACTGCTGTCTTAAGGGCCTCCGTGACCTGCCATCAAAACCAGTTTGTTTATTAGTACGTCTTGTTGTTTTTTTTAAAGAGCCACTGCTGCACTAGTCTTAGCTCGTTAGTCTAGGAGTATGATTCTCAGTCAGTCTTCCCTGGTGGGAAATGAAGGAATACGGAACTGTCGCTTTAAAAAGAAATCCTATTTCGATCCAACCTATCCTATGAAGCGAAACAACTATCCCACGCTAGCAGAGTGCATTTAAACACACGCTACTCTATGTGCATGGAAGTACAGTTACATGCACAACTGTCTCAACAGCACAAACTGAATGCCAGGAATTCAACTCCTACCATTATAATTATTGAGACGGGACTTCCAGTATACGAATACATGCAATTTGTGTATGTTTATTTACTTTGGGATGAAATTTCAGAGCTGTAATGTCCGACACCATTTGCAGTGACAAATGGCTTTTATCTTATTCCCCACAGGTTGAAGCTGATTGAAGCCAACTTTGGGTTTAACTCCCGGGCGGAGCGGTGGGTTTTCTTACCGACGTCTGTGCTGCTGGACTCTTCTTTAGTAGTCAAAGGCTCGTCAACAACTTGTACTGTCAGCTTAAGTGCAACGTTAACTGGTTTATCAAATGCTATCTTAAGGCGCTCTGTCCCGTAGAGTCTAAACTTAAATCTGCAGTAGTGCACCTTCTGTATTTAATGAACTAGCCTTGACCTTGTCTTGGCTTGTTGGTCTAAGAGTATGATTCTCCACTGGTTGAATTGTAAGCTTCAGTGAAGCTTTTTCCTGTTGAAAACCTGATATCTTAGGGCCCTCTAGATATTACATGGAAGCACAATCCAATCCAGACAATCAAAATCTATTCTCCACAGTAGTACGTTGTCTTACACCCACGACCCAGGGTTGATCACTGTGACCCAGTTCGTGTCTCGGCTCGTTGGTCTAGGGGTATGATTCTCGCTTTGGGTGCGAGAGGTCCCGGGTTCAAATCCCGGACGAGCCCACCGCAAGCGTTAGCGTTTCACAGTCTTCAATAGAACTTTGCCTTTTTAATCAACTCCTATCCTAATTGCTTTCCTGACCCCACATCTAATCTAGTTTCTTAATTGCTTTGGGAGCCATTTTGGCTCGTTGGCCTAGTAGTATGGTTGTCGCTTTGGGTGCGAGAGGTTCAAATCCCAGACGAGTTCTTCGCAACTACTAGTTGTGCTTCTCTGTCTCTCTCTCTGTCCTCATCTACAGGTATCGTCAGACTCAGAGCCATGTGTCTCCCGTGTTCAGCTGCTGGTTGCGCCATCCTGCCTGTGTCTGTTGTTGTAGTTGATTTCTTTTCTCTCATTTTTATCCCTTCACACCAACCGGTCAAGGCAGATGTTCGCCCACATTGAGCCAGGGTCTGCTGGAGGTTTCGTCCTCTATAGAGACAGAGTTTCTCCTCTTCACTGTTGCTATTAAAATGTACAATTTATTGATTGGCTACAATTAAAAGCTTGGTCTATTTGTAGTGTTTAGTTGTGCAAGGTCTTAACTCTTACTTGTAAAGTGCCTTGAGTTAAATGTTGTTGTGAATTGGCGCTATATAAATAAAATTGAATTGAAATTCTTGCTTTGTGCTAGTCCATCTGCAATAGAATATTAAGATTTTCATAAACTGCTAAGCTAATTGCTTTGGTGAGCATCTGCTTGGTTTTGAGACATTATCTCGGCTCGTTGGTCTAGGAGTATGATTCTCGCTTAGGGTGCGAGAGGTCCCGGGTTCAAATCCCGGACGAGCCCTGCTTAACTGTTTGACTTGTAAGCTTCACTGGAACCTTAGCCGGGAAAAATCCTTACGCTGTGGCCTTTGAGCGGTCAAAATGATAAATAGGGGGCGCTCAAAGCTCAGAAACCACACATGGGTTGGATAAAACAGGCGATAAATCACAACATGCTTTACGGTTGGATGAACTTGTTCGTCAGGAGATCCATACTCGTTGTTTGCCTGCATGGAACGCCCACGAAGGCTGTTTGATCCAACCCTGGTGTGTGGTTTTGGTGGCCCCTATTTTACAGTGGGGTCGTTCTGACCCCTCGAAGGCTGCACAAGGGTTAAACACACGCTACTCTATGTGCATGGAAGTACAGTTACGTGCACAAATGTCTCAACAGCACAAACTGAATGCCCACTGCCCACCATTACCAGGGCGGTGGGTTTTCTTACCGACGTCTCATCTACAGGTATCGTCAGACTCACAGCCGTGCGTTACACAGGTTGAAGGAGTATGATTCTCCACTTCTTGAATTGTAAGCTTCAGTGAAACTTTTTCCTGTTGAAAAACTGATATCTTAAGGCCCTTTAGATTTTACATGGAAGTACAGTCCAATCCAGCCAATCGAAATCTATTCTCCACAGTAGTACGTTGTCTTTTACCAATGAGCCAGGGTTGACCCAGGGTTGACCCACTGTGACTCTCTTCGTGTCTCGGCTCGTTGGTCTAGGGCTATGATTCTCGCCCAGGTTGCGAAGGCTCCCTGGTTTAAATCCCGGACAAGCCCTTGGCAACTATTTGTACTGTCAGCTAACGTGACACGTCACCTGTTGTGTACACCACTAGCTTAAGGCCACCTCAGCAGTAGTGCATCCTGCATTCTCAGTGCACCAGGATTGAACTTGTCTCGGCTCGTTGGTCTAGGAGTATGATTCTCGCTTCGGGTGCGAGAGGTCCCGGCTTCAAATCCCGGACGAGCCCTGCCTAACAGCTCTAGTTAATGGCTTCAGTGACATTTTCACCGGTGTATAAACTGCTATCGTAAGGCCATCTAGAATCACTCGTGCTCTAAGCTCATTCCTGCAGTAGTCCGTCTTCTTTCTTTAACCAACAAGTGACAGCCTTGTCTCGGCTCGTTGGTCTAGGAGTATGATTCTCGCTTAGGGTGCGAGAGGTCCCGGGTTCAAATCCCGGACGAGCCCTGTTTAACTGTTTGATTTATAAGCTTCAGTGGAACTTTAGCTGGGATTAAACTGCTGTCTTAAGGGCCTCCGTGACCTGCCATCAAAACCAGTTTGTTTATTAGTACGTCTTGTTGTTTTTTTTAAAGAGCCACTGCTGCACTAGTCTTAGCTCGTTAGTCTAGGAGTATGATTCTCAGTCAGTCTTCCCTGGTGGGAAATGAAGGAATATGGAACTGTCGCTTTAAAAAGAAATCCTATTTCGATCCAACCTATCCTATGAAGCGAAACAACTATCCCACGCTAGCAGAGTGCATTTAAACACACGCTACTCTATGTGCATGGAAGTACAGTTACATGCACAACTGTCTCAACAGCACAAACTGAATGCCAGGAATTCAACTCCTACCATTATAATTATTGAGACTGGACTTCCAGTATACGAATACATGCAATTTGTGTATGTTTATTTACTTTGGGATGAAATTTCAGAGCTGTAATGTCCGACACCATTTGCAGTGACAAATGGCTTTTATCTTATTCCCCACAGGTTGAAGCTGATTGAAGCCAACGTTGGGTTTAACTCCCGGGCGGAGCGGTGGGTTTTCTTACCGACGTCTGTGCTGCTGGACTCTTCTTTAGTAGTCAAAGGCTCGTCAACAACTTGTACTGTCAGCTTAAGTGCAACGTTAACTGGTTTATCAAATGCTATCTTAAGGCGCTCTGTCCCGTAGAGTCTAAACTTAAATCTGCAGTAGTGCACCTTCTGTATTTAATGAACTAGCCTTGACCTTGTCTTGGCTTGTTGGTCTAAGAGTATGATTCTCCACTGGTTGAATTGTAAGCTTCAGTGAAGCTTTTTCCTGTTGAAAACCTGATATCTTAGGGCCCTCTAGATATTACATGGAAGCACAATCCAATCCAGACAATCAAAATCTATTCTCCACAGTAGTACGTTGTCTTACACCCACGACCCAGGGTTGATCACTGTGACCCCGTTCGTGTCTTGGCTCGTTGGTCTAGGGGTATGATTCTCGCTTTGGGTGCGAGAGGTCCCGGGTTCAAATCCCGGACGAGCCCACCGCAAGCGTTAGCGTTTCACAGTCTTCAATAGAACTTTGCCTTTTTAATCAACTCCTATCCTAATTGCTTTCCTGACCCCACATCTAATCTAGTTTCTTAATTGCTTTGGGAGCCATTTTGGCTCGTTGGCCTAGTAGTATGGTTGTCGCTTTGGGTGCGAGAGGTTCAAATCCCAGACGAGTTCTTCGCAACTACTAGTTGTGCTTCTCTGTCTCTCTCTCTGTCCTCATCTACAGGTATCGTCAGACTCAGAGCCATGTGTCTCCCGTGTTCAGCTGCTGGTTGCGCCATCCTGCCTGTGTCTGTTGTTGTAGTTGATTTCTTTTCTCTCATTTTTATCCCTTCACACCAACCGGTCAAGGCAGATGTTCGCCCACATTGAGCCAGGGTCTGCTGGAGGTTTCGTCCTCTATAGAGACAGAGTTTCTCCTCTTCACTGTTGCTATTAAAGTGTACAATTTATTGATTGGCTACAATTAAAAGCTTGGTCTATTTGTAGTGTTTAGTTGTGCAAGGTCTTAACTCTTACTTGTAAAGTGCCTTGAGTTAAATGTTGTTGTGAATTGGCGCTATATAAATAAAATTGAATTGAAATTCTTGCTTTGTGCTAGTCCATCTGCAATAGAATATTAAGATTTTCATAAACTGCTAAGCTAATTGCTTTGGTGAGCATCTGCTTGGTTTTGAGACATTATCTCGGCTCGTTGGTCTAGGAGTATGATTCTCGCTTAGGGTGCGAGAGGTCCCGGGTTCAAATCCCGGACGAGCCCTGCTTAACTGTTTGACTTGTAAGCTTCACTGGAACCTTAGCCGGGAAAAATCCTTACGCTGTGGCCTTTGAGCGGTCAAAATGATAAATAGGGGGCGCTCAAAGCTCAGAAACCACACATGGGTTGGATAAAACAGGCGATAAATCACAACATGCTTTACGGTTGGATGAACTTGTTCGTCAGGAGATCCATACTCGTTGTTTGCCTGCATGGAACGCCCACGAAGGCTGTTTGATCCAACCCTGGTGTGTGGTTTTGGTGGCCCCTATTTTACAGTGGGGTCGTTCTGACCCCTCGAAGGCTGCACAAGGGTTAAACACACGCTACTCTATGTGCATGGAAGTACAGTTACGTGCACAAATGTCTCAACAGCACAAACTGAATGCCCACTGCCCACCATTACCAGGGCGGTGGGTTTTCTTACCGACGTATCATCTACAGGTATCGTCAGACTCACAGCCGTGCGTTACACAGGTTGAAGGAGTATGATTCTCCACTTCTTCAATTGTAAGCTTCAGTGAAACCTTTTCCTGTTGAAAAACTGATATTTTAAGGCCCTTTAGATTTTACATGGAAGTACAGTCCAATCCAGCCAATCGAAATCTATTCTCCACAGTAGTACGTTGTCTTTTACCAATGAGCCAGGGTTGACCCAGGGTTGACCCACTGTGACTCTCTTCGTGTCTCGGCTCGTTGGTCTAGGGCTATGATTCTCGCCCAGGTTGCGAAGGCTCCCTGGTTTAAATCCCGGACAAGCCCTTGGCAACTATTTGTACTGTCAGCTAACGTGACACGTCACCTGTTGTGTACACCACTAGCTTAAGGCCACCTCAGCAGTAGTGCATCCTGCATTCTCAGTGCACCAGGATTGAACTTGTCTCGGCTCGTTGGTCTAGGAGTATGATTCTCGCTTCGGGTGCGAGAGGTCCCGGCTTCAAATCCCGGACGAGCCCTGCCTAACAGCTCTAGTTAATGGCTTCAGTGACATTTTCACCGGTGTATAAACTGCTATCGTAAGGCCATCTAGAATCACTCGTGCTCTAAGCTCATTCCTGCAGTAGTCCGTCTTCTTTCTTTAACCAACAAGTGACAGCCTTGTCTCGGCTCGTTGGTCTAGGAGTATGATTCTCGCTTAGGGTGCGAGAGGTCCCGGGTTCAAATCCCGGACGAGCCCTGTTTAACTGTTTGATTTATAAGCTTCAGTGGAACTTTAGCTGGGATTAAACTGCTGTCTTAAGGGCCTCCGTGACCTGCCATCAAAACCAGTTTGTTTATTAGTACGTCTTGTTGTTTTTTTTAAAGAGCCACTGCTGCACTAGTCTTAGCTCGTTAGTCTAGGAGTATGATTCTCAGTCAGTCTTCCCTGGTGGGAAATGAAGGAATATGGAACTGTCGCTTTAAAAAGAAATCCTATTTCGATCCAACCTATCCTATGAAGCGAAACAACTATCCCACGCTAGCAGAGTGCATTTAAACACACGCTACTCTATGTGCATGGAAGTACAGTTACATGCACAACTGTCTCAACAGCACAAACTGAATGCCAGGAATTCAACTCCTACCATTATAATTATTGAGACGGGACTTCCAGTATACGAATACATGCAATTTGTGTATGTTTATTTACTTTGGGATGAAATTTCAGAGCTGTAATGTCCGACACCATTTGCAGTGACAAATGGCTTTTATCTTATTCCCCACAGGTTGAAGCTGATTGAAGCCAACGTTGGGTTTAACTCCCGGGCGGAGCGGTGGGTTTTCTTACCGACGTCTGTGCTGCTGGACTCTTCTTTAGTAGTCAAAGGCTCGTCAACAACTTGTACTGTCAGCTTAAGTGCAACGTTAACTGGTTTATCAAATGCTATCTTAAGGCGCTCTGTCCCGTAGAGTCTAAACTTAAATCTGCAGTAGTGCACCTTCTGTATTTAATGAACTAGCCTTGACCTTGTCTTGGCTTGTTGGTCTAAGAGTATGATTCTCCACTGGTTGAATTGTAAGCTTCAGTGAAGCTTTTTCCTGTTGAAAACCTGATATCTTAGGGCCCTCTAGATATTACATGGAAGCACAATCCAATCCAGACAATCAAAATCTATTCTCCACAGTAGTACGTTGTCTTACACCCACGACCCAGGGTTGATCACTGTGACCCCGTTCGTGTCTCGGCTCGTTGGTCTAGGGGTATGATTCTCGCTTTGGGTGCGAGAGGTCCCAGGTTCAAATCCCGGACGAGCCCACCGCAAGCGTTAGCGTTTCACAGTCTTCAATAGAACTTTGCCTTTTTAATCAACTCCTATCCTAATTGCTTTCCTGACCCCACATCTAATCTAGTTTCTTAATTGCTTTGGGAGCCATTTTGGCTCGTTGGCCTAGTAGTATGGTTGTCGCTTTGGGTGCGAGAGGTTCAAATCCCAGACGAGTTCTTCGCAACTACTAGTTGTGCTTCTCTGTCTCTCTCTCTGTCCTCATCTACAGGTATCGTCAGACTCAGAGCCATGTGTCTCCCGTGTTCAGCTGCTGGTTGCGCCATCCTGCCTGTGTCTGTTGTTGTAGTTGATTTCTTTTCTCTCATTTTTATCCCTTCACACCAACCGGTCAAGGCAGATGTTCGCCCACATTGAGCCAGGGTCTGCTGGAGGTTTCGTCCTCTATAGAGACAGAGTTTCTCCTCTTCACTGTTGCTATTAAAATGTACAATTTATTGATTGGCTACAATTAAAAGCTTGGTCTATTTGTAGTGTTTAGTTGTGCAAGGTCTTAACTCTTACTTGTAAAGTGCCTTGAGTTAAATGTTGTTGTGAATTGGCGCTATATAAATAAAATTGAATTGAAATTCTTGCTTTGTGCTAGTCCATCTGCAATAGAATATTAAGATTTTCATAAACTGCTAAGCTAATTGCTTTGGTGAGCATCTGCTTGGTTTTGAGACATTATCTCGGCTCGTTGGTCTAGGAGTATGATTCTCGCTTAGGGTGCGAGAGGTCCCGGGTTCAAATCCCGGACGAGCCCTGCTTAACTGTTTGACTTGTAAGCTTCACTGGAACCTTAGCCGGGAAAAATCCTTACGCTGTGGCCTTTGAGCGGTCAAAATGATAAATAGGGGGCGCTCAAAGCTCAGAAACCACACATGGGTTGGATAAAACAGGCGATAAATCACAACATGCTTTACGGTTGGATGAACTTGTTCGTCAGGAGATCCATACTCGTTGTTTGCCTGCATGGAACGCCCACGAAGGCTGTTTGATCCAACCCTGGTGTGTGGTTTTGGTGGCCCCTATTTTACAGTGGGGTCGTTCTGACCCCTCGAAGGCTGCACAAGGGTTAAACACACGCTACTCTATGTGCATGGAAGTACAGTTACGTGCACAAATGTCTCAACAGCACAAACTGAATGCCCACTGCCCACCATTACCAGGGCGGTGGGTTTTCTTACCGACGTCTCATCTACAGGTATCGTCAGACTCACAGCCGTGCGTTACACAGGTTGAAGGAGTATGATTCTCCACTTCTTGAATTGTAAGCTTCAGTGAAACTTTTTCCTGTTGAAAAACTGATATCTTAAGGCCCTTTAGATTTTACATGGAAGTACAGTCCAATCCAGCCAATCGAAATCTATTCTCCACAGTAGTACGTTGTCTTTTACCAATGAGCCAGGGTTGACCCAGGGTTGACCCACTGTGACTCTCTTCGTGTCTCGGCTCGTTGGTCTAGGGCTATGATTCTCGCCCAGGTTGCGAAGGCTCCCTGGTTTAAATCCGGGACAAGCCCTTGGCAACTATTTGTACTGTCAGCTAACGTGACACGTCACCTGTTGTGTACACCACTAGCTTAAGGCCACCTCAGCAGTAGTGCATCCTGCATTCTCAGTGCACCAGGATTGAACTTGTCTCGGCTCGTTGGTCTAGGAGTATGATTCTCGCTTCGGGTGCGAGAGGTCCCGGGTTCAAATCCCGGACGAGCCCTGCCTAACAGCTCTAGTTAATGGCTTCAGTGACATTTTCACCGGTGTATAAACTGCTATCGTAAGGCCATCTCATTCCTGCAGTAGTCCGTCTTCTTTCTTTAACCAACAAGTGACAGCCTTGTCTCGGCTCGTTGGTCTAGGACTATGATTCTCGCTTAGGGTGCGAGAGGTCCCGGGTTCAAATCCCGGACGAGCCCTGTTTAACTGTTTGATTTATAAGCTTCAGTGGAACTTTAGCTGGGATTAAACTGCTGTCTTAAGGGCCTCCGTGACCTGCCATCAAAACCAGTTTGTTTATTAGTACGTCTTGTTGTTTTTTTTAAAGAGCCACTGCTGCACTAGTCTTAGCTCGTTAGTCTAGGAGTATGATTCTCAGTCAGTCTTCCCTGGTGGGAAATGAAGGAATATGGAACTGTCGCTTTAAAAAGAAATCCTATTTCGATCCAACCTATCCTATGAAGCGAAACAACTATCCCACGCTAGCAGAGTGCATTTAAACACACGCTACTCTATGTGCATGGAAGTACAGTTACATGCACAACTGTCTCAACAGCACAAACTGAATGCCAGGAATTCAACTCCTACCATTATAATTATTGAGACGGGACTTCCAGTATACGAATACATGCAATTTGTGTATGTTTATTTACTTTGGGATGAAATTTCAGAGCTGTAATGTCCGACACCATTTGCAGTGACAAATGGCTTTTATCTTATTCCCCACAGGTTGAAGCTGATTGAAGCCAACGTTGGGTTTAACTCCCGGGCGGAGCGGTGGGTTTTCTTACCGACGTCTGTGCTGCTGGACTCTTCTTTAGTAGTCAAAGGCTCGTCAACAACTTGTACTGTCAGCTTAAGTGCAACGTTAACTGGTTTATCAAATGCTATCTTAAGGCGCTCTGTCCCGTAGAGTCTAAACTTAAATCTGCAGTAGTGCACCTTCTGTATTTAATGAACTAGCCTTGACCTTGTCTTGGCTTGTTGGTCTAAGAGTATGATTCTCCACTGGTTGAATTGTAAGCTTCAGTGAAGCTTTTTCCTGTTGAAAACCTGATATCTTAGGGCCCTCTAGATATTACATGGAAGCACAATCCAATCCAGACAATCAAAATCTATTCTCCACAGTAGTACGTTGTCTTACACCCACGACCCAGGGTTGATCACTGTGACCCCGTTCGTGTCTTGGCTCGTTGGTCTAGGGGTATGATTCTCGCTTTGGGTGCGAGAGGTCCCGGGTTCAAATCCCGGACGAGCCCACCGCAAGCGTTAGCGTTTCACAGTCTTCAATAGAACTTTGCCTTTTTAATCAACTCCTATCCTAATTGCTTTCCTGACCCCACATCTAATCTAGTTTCTTAATTGCTTTGGGAGCCATTTTGGCTCGTTGGCCTAGTAGTATGGTTGTCGCTTTGGGTGCGAGAGGTTCAAATCCCAGACGAGTTCTTCGCAACTACTAGTTGTGCTTCTCTGTCTCTCTCTCTGTCCTCATCTACAGGTATCGTCAGACTCAGAGCCATGTGTCTCCCGTGTTCAGCTGCTGGTTGCGCCATCCTGCCTGTGTCTGTTGTTGTAGTTGATTTCTTTTCTCTCATTTTTATCCCTTCACACCAACCGGTCAAGGCAGATGTTCGCCCACATTGAGCCAGGGTCTGCTGGAGGTTTCGTCCTCTATAGAGACAGAGTTTCTCCTCTTCACTGTTGCTATTAAAGTGTACAATTTATTGATTGGCTACAATTAAAAGCTTGGTCTATTTGTAGTGTTTAGTTGTGCAAGGTCTTAACTCTTACTTGTAAAGTGCCTTGAGTTAAATGTTGTTGTGAATTGGCGCTATATAAATAAAATTGAATTGAAATTCTTGCTTTGTGCTAGTCCATCTGCAATAGAATATTAAGATTTTCATAAACTGCTAAGCTAATTGCTTTGGTGAGCATCTGCTTGGTTTTGAGACATTATCTCGGCTCGTTGGTCTAGGAGTATGATTCTCGCTTAGGGTGCGAGAGGTCCCGGGTTCAAATCCCGGACGAGCCCTGCTTAACTGTTTGACTTGTAAGCTTCACTGGAACCTTAGCCGGGAAAAATCCTTACGCTGTGGCCTTTGAGCGGTCAAAATGATAAATAGGGGGCGCTCAAAGCTCAGAAACCACACATGGGTTGGATAAAACAGGCGATAAATCACAACATGCTTTACGGTTGGATGAACTTGTTCGTCAGGAGATCCATACTCGTTGTTTGCCTGCATGGAACGCCCACGAAGGCTGTTTGATCCAACCCTGGTGTGTGGTTTTGGTGGCCCCTATTTTACAGTGGGGTCGTTCTGACCCCTCGAAGGCTGCACAAGGGTTAAACACACGCTACTCTATGTGCATGGAAGTACAGTTACGTGCACAAATGTCTCAACAGCACAAACTGAATGCCCACTGCCCACCATTACCAGGGCGGTGGGTTTTCTTACCGACGTATCATCTACAGGTATCGTCAGACTCACAGCCGTGCGTTACACAGGTTGAAGGAGTATGATTCTCCACTTCTTGAATTGTAAGCTTCAGTGAAACCTTTTCCTGTTGAAAAACTGATATTTTAAGGCCCTTTAGATTTTACATGGAAGTACAGTCCAATCCAGCCAATCGAAATCTATTCTCCACAGTAGTACGTTGTCTTTTACCAATGAGCCAGGGTTGACCCAGGGTTGACCCACTGTGACTCTCTTCGTGTCTCGGCTCGTTGGTCTAGGGCTCCGTGACCTGCCATCAAAACCAGTTTGTTTATTAGTACGTCTTGTTGTTTTTTTTAAAGAGCCACTGCTGCACTAGTCTTAGCTCGTTAGTCTAGGAGTATGATTCTCAGTCAGTCTTCCCTGGTGGGAAATGAAGGAATATGGAACTGTCGCTTTAAAAAGAAATCCTATTTCGATCCAACCTATCCTATGAAGCGAAACAACTATCCCACGCTAGCAGAGTGCATTTAAACACACGCTACTCTATGTGCATGGAAGTACAGTTACATGCACAACTGTCTCAACAGCACAAACTGAATGCCAGGAATTCAACTCCTACCATTATAATTATTGAGACGGGACTTCCAGTATACGAATACATGCAATTTGTGTATGTTTATTTACTTTGGGATGAAATTTCAGAGCTGTAATGTCCGACACCATTTGCAGTGACAAATGGCTTTTATCTTATTCCCCACAGGTTGAAGCTGATTGAAGCCAACGTTGGGTTTAACTCCCGGGCGGAGCGGTGGGTTTTCTTACCGACGTCTGTGCTGCTGGACTCTTCTTTAGTAGTCAAAGGCTCGTCAACAACTTGTACTGTCAGCTTAAGTGCAACGTTAACTGGTTTATCAAATGCTATCTTAAGGCGCTCTGTCCCGTAGAGTCTAAACTTAAATCTGCAGTAGTGCACCTTCTGTATTTAATGAACTAGCCTTGACCTTGTCTTGGCTTGTTGGTCTAAGAGTATGATTCTCCACTGGTTGAATTGTAAGCTTCAGTGAAGCTTTTTCCTGTTGAAAACCTGATATCTTAGGGCCCTCTAGATATTACATGGAAGCACAATCCAATCCAGACAATCAAAATCTATTCTCCACAGTAGTACGTTGTCTTACACCCACGACCCAGGGTTGATCACTGTGACCCCGTTCGTGTCTCGGCTCGTTGGTCTAGGGGTATGATTCTCGCTTTGGGTGCGAGAGGTCCCGGGTTCAAATCCCGGACGAGCCCACCGCAAGCGTTAGCGTTTCACAGTCTTCAATAGAACTTTGCCTTTTTAATCAACTCCTATCCTAATTGCTTTCCTGACCCCACATCTAATCTAGTTTCTTAATTGCTTTGGGAGCCATTTTGGCTCGTTGGCCTAGTAGTATGGTTGTCGCTTTGGGTGCGAGAGGTTCAAATCCCAGACGAGTTCTTCGCAACTACTAGTTGTGCTTCTCTGTCTCTCTCTCTGTCCTCATCTACAGGTATCGTCAGACTCAGAGCCATGTGTCTCCCGTGTTCAGCTGCTGGTTGCGCCATCCTGCCTGTGTCTGTTGTTGTAGTTGATTTCTTTTCTCTCATTTTTATCCCTTCACACCAACCGGTCAAGGCAGATGTTCGCCCACATTGAGCCAGGGTCTGCTGGAGGTTTCGTCCTCTATAGAGACAGAGTTTCTCCTCTTCACTGTTGCTATTAAAATGTACAATTTATTGATTGGCTACAATTAAAAGCTTGGTCTATTTGTAGTGTTTAGTTGTGCAAGGTCTTAACTCTTACTTGTAAAGTGCCTTGAGTTAAATGTTGTTGTGAATTGGCGCTATATAAATAAAATTGAATTGAAATTCTTGCTTTGTGCTAGTCCATCTGCAATAGAATATTAAGATTTTCATAAACTGCTAAGCTAATTGCTTTGGTGAGCATCTGCTTGGTTTTGAGACATTATCTCGGCTCGTTGGTCTAGGAGTATGATTCTCGCTTAGGGTGCGAGAGGTCCCGGGTTCAAATCCCGGACGAGCCCTGCTTAACTGTTTGACTTGTAAGCTTCACTGGAACCTTAGCCGGGAAAAATCCTTACGCTGTGGCCTTTGAGCGGTCAAAATGATAAATAGGGGGCGCTCAAAGCTCAGAAACCACACATGGGTTGGATAAAACAGGCGATAAATCACAACATGCTTTACGGTTGGATGAACTTGTTCGTCAGGAGATCCATACTCGTTGTTTGCCTGCATGGAACACCCACGAAGGCTGTTTGATCCAACCCTGGTGTGTGGTTTTGGTGGCCCCTATTTTACAGTGGGGTCGTTCTGACCCCTCGAAGGCTGCACAAGGGTTAAACACACGCTACTCTATGTGCATGGAAGTACAGTTACGTGCACAAATGTCTCAACAGCACAAACTGAATGCCCACTGCCCACCATTACCAGGGCGGTGGGTTTTCTTACCGACGTCTCATCTACAGGTATCGTCAGACTCACAGCCGTGCGTTACACAGGTTGAAGGAGTATGATTCTCCACTTCTTGAATTGTAAGCTTCAGTGAAACTTTTTCCTGTTGAAAAACTGATATCTTAAGGCCCTTTAGATTTTACATGGAAGTACAGTCCAATCCAGCCAATCGAAATCTATTCTCCACAGTAGTACGTTGTCTTTTACCAATGAGCCAGGGTTGACCCAGGGTTGACCCACTGTGACTCTCTTCGTGTCTCGGCTCGTTGGTCTAGGGCTATGATTCTCGCCCAGGTTGCGAAGGCTCCCTGGTTTAAATCCCGGACAAGCCCTTGGCAACTATTTGTACTGTCAGCTAACGTGACACGTCACCTGTTGTGTACACCACTAGCTTAAGGCCACCTCAGCAGTAGTGCATCCTGCATTCTCAGTGCACCAGGTTTGAACTTGTCTCGGCTCGTTGGTCTAGGAGTATGATTCTCGCTTCGGGTGCGAGAGGTCCCGGGTTCAAATCCCGGACGAGCCCTGCCTAACAGCTCTAGTTAATGGCTTCAGTGACATTTTCACCGGTGTATAAACTGCTATCGTAAGGCCATCTAGAATCACTCGTGCTCTAAGCTCATTCCTGCAGTAGTCCGTCTTCTTTCTTTAACCAACAAGTGACAGCCTTGTCTCGGCTCGTTGGTCTAGGAGTATGATTCTCGCTTAGGGTGCGAGAGGTCCCGGCTTCAAATCCCGGACGAGCCCTGTTTAACTGTTTGATTTATAAGCTTCAGTGGAACTTTAGCTGGGATTAAACTGCTGTCTTAAGGGCCTCCGTGACCTGCCATCAAAACCAGTTTGTTTATTAGTACGTCTTGTTGTTTTTTTTAAAGAGCCACTGCTGCACTAGTCTTAGCTCGTTAGTCTAGGAGTATGATTCTCAGTCAGTCTTCCCTGGTGGGAAATGAAGGAATATGGAACTGTCGCTTTAAAAAGAAATCCTATTTCGATCCAACCTATCCTATGAAGCGAAACAACTATCCCACGCTAGCAGAGTGCATTTAAACACACGCTACTCTATGTGCATGGAAGTACAGTTACATGCACAACTGTCTCAACAGCACAAACTGAATGCCAGGAATTCAACTCCTACCATTATAATTATTGAGACGGGACTTCCAGTATACGAATACATGCAATTTGTGTATGTTTATTTACTTTGGGATGAAATTTCAGAGCTGTAATGTCCGACACCATTTGCAGTGACAAATGGCTTTTATCTTATTCCCCACAGGTTGAAGCTGATTGAAGCCAACGTTGGGTTTAACTCCCGGGCGGAGCGGTGGGTTTTCTTACCGACGTCTGTGCTGCTGGACTCTTCTTTAGTAGTCAAAGGCTCGTCAACAACTTGTACTGTCAGCTTAAGTGCAACGTTAACTGGTTTATCAAATGCTATCTTAAGGCGCTCTGTCCCGTAGAGTCTAAACTTAAATCTGCAGTAGTGCACCTTCTGTATTTAATGAACTAGCCTTGACCTTGTCTTGGCTTGTTGGTCTAAGAGTATGATTCTCCACTGGTTGAATTGTAAGCTTCAGTGAAGCTTTTTCCTGTTGAAAACCTGATATCTTAGGGCCCTCTAGATATTACATGGAAGCACAATCCAATCCAGACAATCAAAATCTATTCTCCACAGTAGTACGTTGTCTTACACCCACGACCCAGGGTTGATCACTGTGACCCCGTTCGTGTCTCGGCTCGTTGGTTTAGGGGTATGATTCTCGCTTTGGGTGCGAGAGGTCCCGGGTTCAAATCCCGGACGAGCCCACCGCAAGCGTTAGCGTTTCACAGTCTTCAATAGAACTTTGCCTTTTTAATCAACTCCCATCCTAATTGCTTTCCTGACCCCACATCTAATCTAGTTTCTTAATTGCTTTGGGAGCCATTTTGGCTCGTTGGCCTAGTAGTATGGTTGTCGCTTTGGGTGCGAGAGGTTCAAATCCCAGACGAGTTCTTCGCAACTACTAGTTGTGCTTCTCTGTCTCTCTCTCTGTCCTCATCTACAGGTATCGTCAGACTCAGAGCCATGTGTCTCCCGTGTTCAGCTGCTGGTTGCGCCATCCTGCCTGTGTCTGTTGTTGTAGTTGATTTCTTTTCTCTCATTTTTATCCCTTCACACCAACCGGTCAAGGCAGATGTTCGCCCACATTGAGCCAGGGTCTGCTGGAGGTTTCGTCCTCTATAGAGACAGAGTTTCTCCTCTTCACTGTTGCTATTAAAATGTACAATTTATTGATTGGCTACAATTAAAAGCTTGGTCTATTTGTAGTGTTTAGTTGTGCAAGGTCTTAACTCTTACTTGTAAAGTGCCTTGAGTTAACTGTTGTTGTGAATTGGCGCTATATAAATAAAATTGAATTGAAATTCTTGCTTTGTGCTAGTCCATCTGCAATAGAATATTAAGATTTTCATAAACTGCTAAGCTAATTGCTTTGGTGAGCATCTGCTTGGTTTTGAGACATTATCTCGGCTCGTTGGTCTAGGAGTATGATTCTCGCTTAGGGTGCGAGAGGTCCCGGGTTCAAATCCCGGACGAGCCCTGCTTAACTGTTTGACTTGTAAGCTTCACTGGAACCTTAGCCGGGAAAAATCCTTACGCTGTGGCCTTTGAGCGGTCAAAATGATAAATAGGGGGCGCTCAGAAACCACACATGGGTTGGATAAAACAGGCGATAAATCACAACATGCTTTACGGTTGGATGAACTTGTTCGTCAGGAGATCCATACTCGTTGTTTGCCTGCATGGAACACCCACGAAGGCTGTTTGATCCAACCCTGGTGTGTGGTTTTGGTGGCCCCTATTTTACAGTGGGGTCGTTCTGACCCCTCGAAGGCTGCACAAGGGTTAAACACACGCTACTCTATGTGCATGGAAGTACAGTTACGTGCACAAATGTCTCAACAGCACAAACTGAATGCCCACTGCCCACCATTACCAGGGCGGTGGGTTTTCTTACCGACGTCTCATCTACAGGTATCGTCAGACTCACAGCCGTGCGTTACACAGGTTGAAGGAGTATGATTCTCCACTTCTTGAATTGTAAGCTTCAGTGAAACTTTTTCCTGTTGAAAAACTGATATCTTAAGGCCCTTTAGATTTTACATGGAAGTACAGTCCAATCCAGCCAATCGAAATCTATTCTCCACAGTAGTACGTTGTCTTTTACCAATGAGCCAGGGTTGACCCAGGGTTGACCCACTGTGACTCTCTTCGTGTCTCGGCTCGTTGGTCTAGGGCTATGATTCTCGCCCAGGTTGCGAAGGCTCCCTGGTTTAAATCCCGGACAAGCCCTTGGCAACTATTTGTACTGTCAGCTAACGTGACACGTCACCTGTTGTGTACACCACTAGCTTAAGGCCACCTCAGCAGTAGTGCATCCTGCATTCTCAGTGCACCAGGATTGAACTTGTCTCGGCTCGTTGGTCTAGGAGTATGATTCTCGCTTCGGGTGCGAGAGGTCCAGGGTTCAAATCCCGGACGAGCCCTGCCTAACAGCTCTAGTTAATGGCTTCAGTGACATTTTCACCGGTGTATAAACTGCTATCGTAAGGCCATCTAGAATCACTCGTGCTCTAAGCTCATTCCTGCAGTAGTCCGTCTTCTTTCTTTAACCAACAAGTGACAGCCTTGTCTCGGCTCGTTGGTCTAGGAGTATGATTCTCGCTTAGGGTGCGAGAGGTCCCGGGTTCAAATCCCGGACGAGCCCTGTTTGATTTATAAGCTTCAGTGGAACTTTAGCTGGGATTAAACTGCTGTCTTAAGGGCCTCCGTGACCTGCCATCAAAACCAGTTTGTTTATTAGTACGTCTTGTTGTTTTTTTTAAAGAGCCACTGCTGCACTAGTCTTAGCTCTTTAGTCTAGGAGTATGATTCTCAGTCAGTCTTCCCTGGTGGGAAATGAAGGAATATGGAACTGTCGCTTTAAAAAGAAATCCTATTTCGATCCAACCTATCCTATGAAGCGAAACAACTATCCCACGCTAGCAGAGTGCATTTAAACACACGCTACTCTATGTGCATGGAAGTACAGTTACATGCACAACTGTCTCAACAGCACAAACTGAATGCCAGGAATTCAACTCCTACCATTATAATTATTGAGACGGGACTTCCAGTATACGAATACATGCAATTTGTGTATGTTTATTTACTTTGGGATGAAATTTCAGAGCTGTAATGTCCGACACCATTTGCAGTGACAAATGGCTTTTATCTTATTCCCCACAGGTTGAAGCTGATTGAAGCCAACGTTGGGTTTAACTCCCGGGCGGAGCGGTGGGTTTTCTTACCGACGTCTGTGCTGCTGGACTCTTCTTTAGTAGTCAAAGGCTCGTCAACAACTTGTACTGTCAGCTTAAGTGCAACGTTAACTGGTTTATCAAATGCTATCTTAAGGCGCTCTGTCCCGTAGAGTCTAAACTTAAATCTGCAGTAGTGCACCTTCTGTATTTAATGAACTAGCCTTGACCTTGTCTTGGCTTGTTGGTCTAAGAGTATGATTCTCCACTGGTTGAATTGTAAGCTTCAGTGAAGCTTTTTCCTGTTGAAAACCTGATATCTTAGGGCCCTCTAGATATTACATGGAAGCACAATCCAATCCAGACAATCAAAATCTATTCTCCACAGTAGTACGTTGTCTTACACCCACGACCCAGGGTTGATCACTGTGACCCCGTTCGTGTCTCGGCTCGTTGGTCTAGGGGTATGATTCTCGCTTTGGGTGCGAGAGGTCCCGGGTTCAAATCCCGGACGAGCCCACCGCAAGCGTTAGCGTTTCACAGTCTTCAATAGAACTTTGCCTTTTTAATCAACTCCCATCCTAATTGCTTTCCTGACCCCACATCTAATCTAGTTTCTTAATTGCTTTGGGAGCCATTTTGGCTCGTTGGCCTAGTAGTATGGTTGTCGCTTTGGGTGCGAGAGGTTCAAATCCCAGACGAGTTCTTCGCAACTACTAGTTGTGCTTCTCTGTCTCTCTCTCTGTCCTCATCTACAGGTATCGTCAGACTCAGAGCCATGTGTCTCCCGTGTTCAGCTGCTGGTTGCGCCATCCTGCCTGTGTCTGTTGTTGTAGTTGATTTCTTTTCTCTCATTTTTATCCCTTCACACCAACCGGTCAAGGCAGATGTTCGCCCACATTGAGCCAGGGTCTGCTGGAGGTTTCGTCCTCTATAGAGACAGAGTTTCTCCTCTTCACTGTTGCTATTAAAATGTACAATTTATTGATTGGCTACAATTAAAAGCTTGGTCTATTTGTAGTGTTTAGTTGTGCAAGGTCTTAACTCTTACTTGTAAAGTGCCTTGAGTTAACTGTTGTTGTGAATTGGCGCTATATAAATAAAATTGAATTGAAATTCTTGCTTTGTGCTAGTCCATCTGCAATAGAATATTAAGATTTTCATAAACTGCTAAGCTAATTGCTTTGGTGAGCATCTGCTTGGTTTTGAGACATTATCTTGGCTCGTTGGTCTAGGAGTATGATTCTCGCTTAGGGTGCGAGAGGTCCCGGGTTCAAATCCCGGACGAGCCCTGCTTAACTGTTTGACTTGTAAGCTTCACTGGAACCTTAGCCGGGAAAAATCCTTACGCTGTGCCCTTTGAGCGGTCAAAATGATAAATAGGGGGCGCTCAGAAACCACACATGGGTTGGATAAAACAGGCGATAAATCACAACATGCTTTACGGTTGGATGAACTTGTTCGTCAGGAGATCCATACTCGTTGTTTGCCTGCATGGAACACCCACGAAGGCTGTTTGATCCAACCCTGGTGTGTGGTTTTGGTGGCCCCTATTTTACAGTGGGGTCGTTCTGACCCCTCGAAGGCTGCACAAGGGTTAAACACACGCTACTCTATGTGCATGGAAGTACAGTTACGTGCACAAATGTCTCAACAGCACAAACTGAATGCCCACTGCCCACCATTACCAGGGCGGTGGGTTTTCTTACCGACGTCTCATCTACAGGTATCGTCAGACTCACAGCCGTGCGTTACACAGGTTGAAGGAGTATGATTCTCCACTTCTTGAATTGTAAGCTTCAGTGAAACTTTTTCCTGTTGAAAAACTGATATCTTAAGGCCCTTTAGATTTTACATGGAAGTACAGTCCAATCCAGCCAATCGAAATCTATTCTCCACAGTAGTACGTTGTCTTTTACCAATGAGCCAGGGTTGACCCACTGTGACTCTCTTCGTGTCTCGGCTCGTTGGTCTAGGGCTATGATTCTCGCCCAGGTTGCGAAGGCTCCCTGGTTTAAATCCCGGACAAGCCCTTGGCAACTATTTGTACTGTCAGCTAACGTGACACGTCACCTGTTGTGTACACCACTAGCTTAAGGCCACCTCAGCAGTAGTGCATCCTGCATTCTCAGTGCACCAGGATTGAACTTGTCTCGGCTCCTTGGTCTAGGAGTATGATTCTCGCTTCGGGTGCGAGAGGTCCCGGGTTCAAATCCCGGACGAGCCCTGCCTAACAGCTCTAGTTAATGGCTTCAGTGACATTTTCACCGGTGTATAAACTGCTATCGTAAGGCCATCTAGAATCACTCGTGCTCTAAGCTCATTCCTGCAGTAGTCCGTCTTCTTTCTTTAACCAACAAGTGACAGCCTTGTCTCGGCTCGTTGGTCTAGGAGTATGATTCTCGCTTAGGGTGCGAGAGGTCCCGGGTTCAAATCCCGGACGAGCCCTGTTTAACTGTTTGATTTATAAGCTTCAGTGGAACTTTAGCTGGGATTAAACTGCTGTCTTAAGGGCCTCCGTGACCTGCCATCAAAACCAGTTTGTTTATTAGTACGTCTTGTTGTTTTTTTTAAAGAGCCACTGCTGCACTAGTCTTAGCTCGTTAGTCTAGGAGTATGATTCTCAGTCAGTCTTCCCTGGTGGGAAATGAAGGAATATGGAACTGTCGCTTTAAAAAGAAATCCTATTTCGATCCAACCTATCCTATGAAGCGAAACAACTATCCCACGCTAGCAGAGTGCATTTAAACACACGCTACTCTATGTGCATGGAAGTACAGTTACATGCACAACTGTCTCAACAGCACAAACTGAATGCCAGGAATTCAACTCCTACCATTATAATTATTGAGACGGGACTTCCAGTATACGAATACATGCAATTTGTGTATGTTTATTTACTTTGGGATGAAATTTCAGAGCTGTAATGTCCGACACCATTTGCAGTGACAAATGGCTTTTATCTTATTCCCCACAGGTTGAAGCTGATTGAAGCCAACGTTGGGTTTAACTCCCGGGCGGAGCGGTGGGTTTTCTTACCGACGTCTGTGCTGCTGGACTCTTCTTTAGTAGTCAAAGGCTCGTCAACAACTTGTACTGTCAGCTTAAGTGCAACGTTAACTGGTTTATCAAATGCTATCTTAAGGCGCTCTGTCCCGTAGAGTCTAAACTTAAATCTGCAGTAGTGCACCTTCTGTATTTAATGAACTAGCCTTGACCTTGTCTTGGCTTGTTGGTCTAAGAGTATGATTCTCCACTGGTTGAATTGTAAGCTTCAGTGAAGCTTTTTCCTGTTGAAAACCTGATATCTTAGGGCCCTCTAGATATTACATGGAAGCACAATCCAATCCAGACAATCAAAATCTATTCTCCACAGTAGTACGTTGTCTTACACCCACGACCCAGGGTTGATCACTGTGACCCCGTTCGTGTCTCGGCTCGTTGGTCTAGGGGTATGATTCTCGCTTTGGGTGCGAGAGGTCCCGGGTCCAAATCCCGGACGAGCCCACCGCAAGCGTTAGCGTTTCACAGTCTTCAATAGAACTTTGCCTTTTTAATCAACTCCCATCCTAATTGCTTTCCTGACCCCACATCTAATCTAGTTTCTTAATTGCTTTGGGAGCCATTTTGGCTCGTTGGCCTAGTAGTATGGTTGTCGCTTTGGGTGCGAGAGGTTCAAATCCCAGACGAGTTCTTCGCAACTACTAGTTGTGCTTCTCTGTCTCTCTCTCTGTCCTCATCTACAGGTATCGTCAGACTCAGAGCCATGTGTCTCCCGTGTTCAGCTGCTGGTTGCGCCATCCTGCCTGTGTCTGTTGTTGTAGTTGATTTCTTTTCTCTCATTTTTATCCCTTCACACCAACCGGTCAAGGCAGATGTTCGCCCACATTGAGCCAGGGTCTGCTGGAGGTTTCGTCCTCTATAGAGACAGAGTTTCTCCTCTTCACTGTTGCTATTAAAATGTACAATTTATTGATTGGCTACAATTAAAAGCTTGGTCTATTTGTAGTGTTTAGTTGTGCAAGGTCTTAACTCTTACTTGTAAAGTGCCTTGAGTTAACTGTTGTTGTGAATTGGCGCTATATAAATAAAATTGAATTGAAATTCTTGCTTTGTGCTAGTCCATCTGCAATAGAATATTAAGATTTTCATAAACTGCTAAGCTAATTGCTTTGGTGAGCATCTGCTTGGTTTTGAGACATTATCTCGGCTCGTTGGTCTAGGAGTATGATTCTCGCTTAGGGTGCGAGAGGTCCCGGGTTCAAATCCCGGACGAGCCCTGCTTAACTGTTTGACTTGTAAGCTTCACTGGAACCTTAGCCGGGAAAAATCCTTACGCTGTGGCCTTTGAGCGGTCAAAATGATAAATAGGGGGCGCTCAAAGCTCAGAAACCACACATGGGTTGGATAAAACAGGCGATAAATCACAACATGCTTTACGGTTGGATGAACTTGTTCGTCAGGAGATCCATACTCGTTGTTTGCCTGCATGGAACGCCCACGAAGGCTGTTTGATCCAACCCTGGTGTGTGGTTTTGGTGGCCCCTATTTTACAGTGGGGTCGTTCTGACCCCTCGAAGGCTGCACAAGGGTTAAACACACGCTACTCTATGTGCATGGAAGTACAGTTACGTGCACAAATGTCTCAACAGCACAAACTGAATGCCCACTGCCCACCATTACCAGGGCGGTGGGTTTTCTTACCGACGTCTCATCTACAGGTATCGTCAGACTCACAGCCGTGCGTTACACAGGTTGAAGGAGTATGATTCTCCACTTCTTGAATTGTAAGCTTCAGTGAAACTTTTTCCTGTTGAAAAACTGATATCTTAAGGCCCTTTAGATTTTACATGGAAGTACAGTCCAATCCAGCCAATCGAAATCTATTCTCCACAGTAGTACGTTGTCTTTTACCAATGAGCCAGGGTTGACCCAGGGTTGACCCACTGTGACTCTCTTCGTGTCTCGGCTCGTTGGTCTAGGGCTATGATTCTCGCCCAGGTTGCGAAGGCTCCCTGGTTTAAATCCCGGACAAGCCCTTGGCAACTATTTGTACTGTCAGCTAACGTGACACGTCACCTGTTGTGTACACCACTAGCTTAAGGCCACCTCAGCAGTAGTGCATCCTGCATTCTCAGTGCACCAGGATTGAACTTGTCTCGGCTCCTTGGTCTAGGAGTATGATTCTCGCTTCGGGTGCGAGAGGTCCCGGGTTCAAATCCCGGACGAGCCCTGCCTAACAGCTCTAGTTAATGGCTTCAGTGACATTTTCACCGGTGTATAAACTGCTATCGTAAGGCCATCTAGAATCACTCGTGCTCTAAGCTCATTCCTGCAGTAGTCCGTCTTCTTTCTTTAACCAACAAGTGACAGCCTTGTCTCGGCTCGTTGGTCTAGGAGTATGATTCTCGCTTAGGGTGCGAGAGGTCCCGGCTTCCAATCCCGGACGAGCCCTGTTTAACTGTTTGATTTATAAGCTTCAGTGGAACTTTAGCTGGGATTAAACTGCTGTCTTAAGGGCCTCCGTGACCTGCCATCAAAACCAGTTTGTTTATTAGTACGTCTTGTTGTTTTTTTTAAAGAGCCACTGCTGCACTAGTCTTAGCTCTTTAGTCTAGGAGTATGATTCTCAGTCAGTCTTCCCTGGTGGGAAATGAAGGAATATGGAACTGTCGCTTTAAAAAGAAATCCTATTTCGATCCAACCTATCCTATGAAGCGAAACAACTATCCCACGCTAGCAGAGTGCATTTAAACACACGCTACTCTATGTGCATGGAAGTACAGTTACATGCACAACTGTCTCAACAGCACAAACTGAATGCCAGGAATTCAACTCCTACCATTATAATTATTGAGACGGGACTTCCAGTATACGAATACATGCAATTTGTGTATGTTTATTTACTTTGGGATGAAATTTCAGAGCTGTAATGTCCGACACCATTTGCAGTGACAAATGGCTTTTATCTTATTCCCCACAGGTTGAAGCTGATTGAAGCCAACGTTGGGTTTAACTCCCGGGCGGAGCGGTGGGTTTTCTTACCGACGTCTGTGCTGCTGGACTCTTCTTTAGTAGTCAAAGGCTCGTCAACAACTTGTACTGTCAGCTTAAGTGCAACGTTAACTGGTTTATCAAATGCTATCTTAAGGCGCTCTGTCCCGTAGAGTCTAAACTTAAATCTGCAGTAGTGCACCTTCTGTATTTAATGAACTAGCCTTGACCTTGTCTTGGCTTGTTGGTCTAAGAGTATGATTCTCCACTGGTTGAATTGTAAGCTTCAGTGAAGCTTTTTCCTGTTGAAAACCTGATATCTTAGGGCCCTCTAGATATTACATGGAAGCACAATCCAATCCAGACAATCAAAATCTATTCTCCACAGTAGTACGTTGTCTTACACCCACGACCCAGGGTTGATCACTGTGACCCCGTTCGTGTCTCGGCTCGTTGGTCTAGGGGTATGATTCTCGCTTTGGGTGCGAGAGGTCCCGGGTTCAAATCCCGGACGAGCCCACCGCAAGCGTTAGCGTTTCACAGTCTTCAATAGAACTTTGCCTTTTTAATCAACTCCCATCCTAATTGCTTTCCTGACCCCACATCTAATCTAGTTTCTTAATTGCTTTGGGAGCCATTTTGGCTCGTTGGCCTAGTAGTATGGTTGTCGCTTTGGGTGCGAGAGGTTCAAATCCCAGACGAGTTCTTCGCAACTACTAGTTGTGCTTCTCTGTCTCTCTCTCTGTCCTCATCTACAGGTATCGTCAGACTCAGAGCCATGTGTCTCCCGTGTTCAGCTGCTGGTTGCGCCATCCTGCCTGTGTCTGTTGTTGTAGTTGATTTCTTTTCTCTCATTTTTATCCCTTCACACCAACCGGTCAAGGCAGATGTTCGCCCACATTGAGCCAGGGTCTGCTGGAGGTTTCGTCCTCTATAGAGACAGAGTTTCTCCTCTTCACTGTTGCTATTAAAATGTACAATTTATTGATTGGCTACAATTAAAAGCTTGGTCTATTTGTAGTGTTTAGTTGTGCAAGGTCTTAACTCTTACTTGTAAAGTGCCTTGAGTTAACTGTTGTTGTGAATTGGCGCTATATAAATAAAATTGAATTGAAATTCTTGCTTTGTGCTAGTCCATCTGCAATAGAATATTAAGATTTTCATAAACTGCTAAGCTAATTGCTTTGGTGAGCATCTGCTTGGTTTTGAGACATTATCTTGGCTCGTTGGTCTAGGAGTATGATTCTCGCTTAGGGTGCGAGAGGTCCCGGGTTCAAATCCCGGACGAGCCCTGCTTAACTGTTTGACTTGTAAGCTTCACTGGAACCTTAGCCGGGAAAAATCCTTACGCTGTGCCCTTTGAGCGGTCAAAATGATAAATAGGGGGCGCTCAGAAACCACACATGGGTTGGATAAAACAGGCGATAAATCACAACATGCTTTACGGTTGGATGAACTTGTTCGTCAGGAGATCCATACTCGTTGTTTGCCTGCATGGAACACCCACGAAGGCTGTTTGATCCAACCCTGGTGTGTGGTTTTGGTGGCCCCTATTTTACAGTGGGGTCGTTCTGACCCCTCGAAGGCTGCACAAGGGTTAAACACACGCTACTCTATGTGCATGGAAGTACAGTTACGTGCACAAATGTCTCAACAGCACAAACTGAATGCCCACTGCCCACCATTACCAGGGCGGTGGGTTTTCTTACCGACGTCTCATCTACAGGTATCGTCAGACTCACAGCCGTGCGTTACACAGGTTGAAGGAGTATGATTCTCCACTTCTTGAATTGTAAGCTTCAGTGAAACTTTTTCCTGTTGAAAAACTGATATCTTAAGGCCCTTTAGATTTTACATGGAAGTACAGTCCAATCCAGCCAATCGAAATCTATTCTCCACAGTAGTACGTTGTCTTTTACCAATGAGCCAGGGTTGACCCACTGTGACTCTCTTCGTGTCTCGGCTCGTTGGTCTAGGGCTATGATTCTCGCCCAGGTTGCGAAGGCTCCCTGGTTTAAATCCCGGACAAGCCCTTGGCAACTATTTGTACTGTCAGCTAACGTGACACGTCACCTGTTGTGTACACCACTAGCTTAAGGCCACCTCAGCAGTAGTGCATCCTGCATTCTCAGTGCACCAGGATTGAACTTGTCTCGGCTCCTTGGTCTAGGAGTATGATTCTCGCTTCGGGTGCGAGAGGTCCCGGGTTCAAATCCCGGACGAGCCCTGCCTAACAGCTCTAGTTAATGGCTTCAGTGACATTTTCACCGGTGTATAAACTGCTATCGTAAGGCCATCTAGAATCACTCGTGCTCTAAGCTCATTCCTGCAGTAGTCCGTCTTCTTTCTTTAACCAACAAGTGACAGCCTTGTCTCGGCTCGTTGGTCTAGGAGTATGATTCTCGCTTAGGGTGCGAGAGGTCCCGGGTTCAAATCCCGGACGAGCCCTGTTTAACTGTTTGATTTATAAGCTTCAGTGGAACTTTAGCTGGGATTAAACTGCTGTCTTAAGGGCCTCCGTGACCTGCCATCAAAACCAGTTTGTTTATTAGTACGTCTTGTTGTTTTTTTTAAAGAGCCACTGCTGCACTAGTCTTAGCTCGTTAGTCTAGGAGTATGATTCTCAGTCAGTCTTCCCTGGTGGGAAATGAAGGAATATGGAACTGTCGCTTTAAAAAGAAATCCTATTTCGATCCAACCTATCCTATGAAGCGAAACAACTATCCCACGCTAGCAGAGTGCATTTAAACACACGCTACTCTATGTGCATGGAAGTACAGTTACATGCACAACTGTCTCAACAGCACAAACTGAATGCCAGGAATTCAACTCCTACCATTATAATTATTGAGACGGGACTTCCAGTATACGAATACATGCAATTTGTGTATGTTTATTTACTTTGGGATGAAATTTCAGAGCTGTAATGTCCGACACCATTTGCAGTGACAAATGGCTTTTATCTTATTCCCCACAGGTTGAAGCTGATTGAAGCCAACGTTGGGTTTAACTCCCGGGCGGAGCGGTGGGTTTTCTTACCGACGTCTGTGCTGCTGGACTCTTCTTTAGTAGTCAAAGGCTCGTCAACAACTTGTACTGTCAGCTTAAGTGCAACGTTAACTGGTTTATCAAATGCTATCTTAAGGCGCTCTGTCCCGTAGAGTCTAAACTTAAATCTGCAGTAGTGCACCTTCTGTATTTAATGAACTAGCCTTGACCTTGTCTTGGCTTGTTGGTCTAAGAGTATGATTCTCCACTGGTTGAATTGTAAGCTTCAGTGAAGCTTTTTCCTGTTGAAAACCTGATATCTTAGGGCCCTCTAGATATTACATGGAAGCACAATCCAATCCAGACAATCAAAATCTATTCTCCACAGTAGTACGTTGTCTTACACCCACGACCCAGGGTTGATCACTGTGACCCCGTTCGTGTCTCGGCTCGTTGGTCTAGGGGTATGATTCTCGCTTTGGGTGCGAGAGGTCCCGGGTCCAAATCCCGGACGAGCCCACCGCAAGCGTTAGCGTTTCACAGTCTTCAATAGAACTTTGCCTTTTTAATCAACTCCCATCCTAATTGCTTTCCTGACCCCACATCTAATCTAGTTTCTTAATTGCTTTGGGAGCCATTTTGGCTCGTTGGCCTAGTAGTATGGTTGTCGCTTTGGGTGCGAGAGGTTCAAATCCCAGACGAGTTCTTCGCAACTACTAGTTGTGCTTCTCTGTCTCTCTCTCTGTCCTCATCTACAGGTATCGTCAGACTCAGAGCCATGTGTCTCCCGTGTTCAGCTGCTGGTTGCGCCATCCTGCCTGTGTCTGTTGTTGTAGTTGATTTCTTTTCTCTCATTTTTATCCCTTCACACCAACCGGTCAAGGCAGATGTTCGCCCACATTGAGCCAGGGTCTGCTGGAGGTTTCGTCCTCTATAGAGACAGAGTTTCTCCTCTTCACTGTTGCTATTAAAATGTACAATTTATTGATTGGCTACAATTAAAAGCTTGGTCTATTTGTAGTGTTTAGTTGTGCAAGGTCTTAACTCTTACTTGTAAAGTGCCTTGAGTTAACTGTTGTTGTGAATTGGCGCTATATAAATAAAATTGAATTGAAATTCTTGCTTTGTGCTAGTCCATCTGCAATAGAATATTAAGATTTTCATAAACTGCTAAGCTAATTGCTTTGGTGAGCATCTGCTTGGTTTTGAGACATTATCTCGGCTCGTTGGTCTAGGAGTATGATTCTCGCTTAGGGTGCGAGAGGTCCCGGGTTCAAATCCCGGACGAGCCCTGCTTAACTGTTTGACTTGTAAGCTTCACTGGAACCTTAGCCGGGAAAAATCCTTACGCTGTGGCCTTTGAGTGGTCAAAATGATAAATAGGGGGCGCTCAAAGCTCAGAAACCACACATGGGTTGGATAAAACAGGCGATAAATCACAACATGCTTTACGGTTGGATGAACTTGTTCGTCAGGAGATCCATACTCGTTGTTTGCCTGCATGGAACGCCCACGAAGGCTGTTTGATCCAACCTGGTGTGTGGTTTTGGTGGCCCCTATTTTACAGTGGGGTCGTTCTGACCCCTCGAAGGCTGCACAAGGGTTAAACACACGCTACTCTATGTGCATGGAAGTACAGTTACGTGCACAAATGTCTCAACAGCACAAACTGAATGCCCACTGCCCACCATTACCAGGGCGGTGGGTTTTCTTACCGACGTCTCATCTACAGGTATCGTCAGACTCACAGCCGTGCGTTACACAGGTTGAAGGAGTATGATTCTCCACTTCTTGAATTGTAAGCTTCAGTGAAACTTTTTCCTGTTGAAAAACTGATATCTTAAGGCCCTTTAGATTTTACATGGAAGTACAGTCCAATCCAGCCAATCGAAATCTATTCTCCACAGTAGTACGTTGTCTTTTACCAATGAGCCAGGGTTGACCCAGGGTTGACCCACTGTGACTCTCTTCGTGTCTCGGCTCGTTGGTCTAGGGCTATGATTCTCGCCCAGGTTGCGAAGGCTCCTTGGTTTAAATCCCGGACAAGCCCTTGGCAACTATTTGTACTGTCAGCTAACGTGACATGTCACCTGTTGTGTACACCACTAGCTTAAGGCCACCTCAGCAGTAGTGCATCCTGCATTCTCAGTGCACCAGGATTGAACTTGTCTCGGCTCCTTGGTCTAGGAGTATGATTCTCGCTTCGGGTGCGAGAGGTCCCGGCTTCAAATCCCGGACGAGCCCTGCCTAACAGCTCTAGTTAATGGCTTCAGTGACATTTTCACCGGTGTATAAACTGCTATCGTAAGGCCATCTAGAATCACTCGTGCTCTAAGCTCATTCCTGCAGTAGTCCGTCTTCTTTCTTTAACCAACAAGTGACAGCCTTGTCTCGGCTCGTTGGTCTAGGAGTATGATTCTCGCTTAGGGTGCGAGAGGTCCCGGGTTCAAATCCCGGACGAGCCCTGTTTAACTGTTTGATTTATAAGCTTCAGTGGAACTTTAGCTGGGATTAAACTGCTGTCTTAAGGGCCTCCGTGACCTGCCATCAAAACCAGTTTGTTTATTAGTTCGTCTTGTTGTTTTTTTTAAAGAGCCACTGCTGCACTAGTCTTAGCTCGTTAGTCTAGGAGTATGATTCTCAGTCAGTCTTCCCTGGTGGGAAATGAAGGAATATGGAACTGTCGCTTTAAAAAGAAATCCTATTTCGATCCAACCTATCCTATGAAGCGAAACAACTATCCCACGCTAGCAGAGTGCATTTAAACACACGCTACTCTATGTGCATGGAAGTACAGTTACATGCACAACTGTCTCAACAGCACAAACTGAATGCCAGGAATTCAACTCCTACCATTATAATTATTGAGACGGGACTTCCAGTATACGAATACATGCAATTTGTGTATGTTTATTTACTTTGGGATGAAATTTCAGAGCTGTAATGTCCGACACCATTTGCAGTGACAAATGGCTTTTATCTTATTCCCCACAGGTTGAAGCTGATTGAAGCCAACGTTGGGTTTAACTCCCGGGCGGAGCGGTGGGTTTTCTTACCGACGTCTGTGCTGCTGGACTCTTCTTTAGTAGTCAAAGGCTCGTCAACAACTTGTACTGTCAGCTTAAGTGCAACGTTAACTGGTTTATCAAATGCTATCTTAAGGCGCTCTGTCCCGTAGAGTCTAAACTTAAATCTGCAGTAGTGCACCTTCTGTATTTAATGAACTAGCCTTGACCTTGTCTTGGCTTGTTGGTCTAAGAGTATGATTCTCCACTGGTTGAATTGTAAGCTTCAGTGAAGCTTTTTCCTGTTGAAAACCTGATATTTTAGGGCCCTCTAGATATTACATGGAAGCACAATCCAATCCAGACAATCAAAATCTATTCTCCACAGTAGTACGTTGTCTTACACCCACGACCCAGGGTTGATCACTGTGACCCCGTTCGTGTCTCGGCTCGTTGGTCTAGGGGTATGATTCTCGCTTTGGGTGCGAGAGGTCCCGGGTTCAAATCCCGGACGAGCCCACCGCAAGCGTTAGCGTTTCACGGTCTTCAATAGAACTTTGCCTTTTTAATCAACTCCCATCCTAATTGCTTTCCTGACCCCACATCTAATCTAGTTTCTTAATTGCTTTGGGAGCCATTTTGGCTCGTTGGCCTAGTAGTATGGTTGTCGCTTTGGGTGCGAGAGGTTCAAATCCCAGACGAGTTCTTCGCAACTACTAGTTGTGCTTCTCTGTCTCTCTCTCTGTCCTCATCTACAGGTATCGTCAGACTCAGAGCCATGTGTCTCCCGTGTTCAGCTGCTGGTTGCGCCATCCTGCCTGTGTCTGTTGTTGTAGTTGATTTCTTTTCTCTCATTTTTATCCCTTCACACCAACCGGTCAAGGCAGATGTTCGCCCACATTGAGCCAGGGTCTGCTGGAGGTTTCGTCCTCTATAGAGACAGAGTTTCTCCTCTTCACTGTTGCTATTAAAATGTACAATTTATTGATTGGCTACAATTAAAAGCTTGGTCTATTTGTAGTGTTTAGTTGTGCAAGGTCTTAACTCTTACTTGTAAAGTGCCTTGAGTTAACTGTTGTTGTGAATTGGCGCTATATAAATAAAATTGAATTGAAATTCTTGCTTTGTGCTAGTCCATCTGCAATAGAATATTAAGATTTTCATAAACTGCTAAGCTAATTGCTTTGGTGAGCATCTGCTTGGTTTTGAGACATTATCTCGGCTCGTTGGTCTAGGAGTATGATTCTCGCTTAGGGTGCGAGAGGTCCCGGGTTCAAATCCCGGACGAGCCCTGCTTAACTGTTTGACTTGTAAGCTTCACTGGAACCTTAGCCGGGAAAAATCCTTACGCTGTGGCCTTTGAGCGGTCAAAATGATAAATAGGGGGCGCTCAAAGCTCAGAAACCACACATGGGTTGGATAAAACAGGCGATAAATCACAACATGCTTTACGGTTGGATGAACTTGTTCGTCAGGAGATCCATACTCGTTGTTTGCCTGCATGGAACGCCCACGAAGGCTGTTTGATCCAACCCTGGTGTGTGGTTTTGGTGGCCCCTATTTTACAGTGGGGTCGTTCTGACCCCTCGAAGGCTGCACAAGGGTTAAACACACGCTACTCTATGTGCATGGAAGTACAGTTACGTGCACAAATGTCTCAACAGCACAAACTGAATGCCCACTGCCCACCATTACCAGGGCGGTGGGTTTTCTTACCGACGTCTCATCTACAGGTATCGTCAGACTCACAGCCGTGCGTTACACAGGTTGAAGGAGTATGATTCTCCACTTCTTGAATTGTAAGCTTCAGTGAAACTTTTTCCTGTTGAAAAACTGATATCTTAAGGCCCTTTAGATTTTACATGGAAGTACAGTCCAATCCAGCCAATCGAAATCTATTCTCCACAGTAGTACGTTGTCTTTTACCAATGAGCCAGGGTTGACCCAGGGTTGACCCACTGTGACTCTCTTCGTGTCTCGGCTCGTTGGTCTAGGGCTATGATTCTCGCCCAGGTTGCGAAGGCTCCCTGGTTTAAATCCCGGACAAGCCCTTGGCAACTATTTGTACTGTCAGCTAACGTGACACGTCACCTGTTGTGTACACCACTAGCTTAAGGCCACCTCAGCAGTAGTGCATCCTGCATTCTCAGTGCACCAGGATTGAACTTGTCTCGGCTCCTTGGTCTAGGAGTATGATTCTCGCTTCGGGTGCGAGAGGTCCCGGCTTCAAATCCCGGACGAGCCCTGCCTAACAGCTCTAGTTAATGGCTTCAGTGACATTTTCACCGGTGTATAAACTGCTATCGTAAGGCCATCTAGAATCACTCGTGCTCTAAGCTCATTCCTGCAGTAGTCCGTCTTCTTTCTTTAACCAACAAGTGACAGCCTTGTCTCGGCTCGTTAGTCTAGGAGTATGATTCTCGCTTAGGGTGCGAGAGGTCCCGGGTTCAAATCCCGGACGAGCCCTGTTTAACTGTTTGATTTATAAGCTTCAGTGGAACTTTAGCTGGGATTAAACTGCTGTCTTAAGGGCCTCCGTGACCTGCCATCAAAACCAGTTTGTTTATTAGTACGTCTTGTTGTTTTTTTTAAAGAGCCACTGCTGCACTAGTCTTAGCTCGTTAGTCTAGGAGTATGATTCTCAGTCAGTCTTCCCTGGTGGGAAATGAAGGAATATGGAACTGTCGCTTTAAAAAGAAATCCTATTTCGATCCAACCTATCCTATGAAGCGAAACAACTATCCCACGCTAGCAGAGTGCATTTAAACACACGCTACTCTATGTGCATGGAAGTACAGTTACATGCACAACTGTCTCAACAGCACAAACTGAATGCCAGGAATTCAACTCCTACCATTATAATTATTGAGACGGGACTTCCAGTATACGAATACATGCAATTTGTGTATGTTTATTTACTTTGGGATGAAATTTCAGAGCTGTAATGTCCGACACCATTTGCAGTGACAAATGGCTTTTATCTTATTCCCCACAGGTTGAAGCTGATTGAAGCCAACGTTGGGTTTAACTCCCGGGCGGAGCGGTGGGTTTTCTTACCGACGTCTGTGCTGCTGGACTCTTCTTTAGTAGTCAAAGGCTCGTCAACAACTTGTACTGTCAGCTTAAGTGCAACGTTAACTGGTTTATCAAATGCTATCTTAAGGCGCTCTGTCCCGTAGAGTCTAAACTTAAATCTGCAGTAGTGCACCTTCTGTATTTAATGAACTAGCCTTGACCTTGTCTTGGCTTGTTGGTCTAAGAGTATGATTCTCCACTGGTTGAATTGTAAGCTTCAGTGAAGCTTTTTCCTGTTGAAAACCTGATATCTTAGGGCCCTCTAGATATTACATGGAAGCACAATCCAATCCAGACAATCAAAATCTATTCTCCACAGTAGTACGTTGTCTTACACCCACGACCCAGGGTTGATCACTGTGACCCCGTTTGTGTCTCGGCTCGTTGGTCTAGGGGTATGATTCTCGCTTTGGGTGCGAGAGGTCCCGGGTTCAAATCCCGGACGAGCCCACCGCAAGCGTTAGCGTTTCACAGTCTTCAATAGAACTTTGCCTTTTTAATCAACTCCCATCCTAATTGCTTTCCTGACCCCACATCTAATCTAGTTTCTTAATTGCTTTGGGAGCCATTTTGGCTCGTTGGCCTAGTAGTATGGTTGTCGCTTTGGGTGCGAGAGGTTCAAATCCCAGACGAGTTCTTCGCAACTACTAGTTGTGCTTCTCTGTCTCTCTCTCTGTCCTCATCTACAGGTATCGTCAGACTCAGAGCCATGTGTCTCCCGTGTTCAGCTGCTGGTTGCGCCATCCTGCCTGTGTCTGTTGTTGTAGTTGATTTCTTTTCTCTCATTTTTATCCCTTCACACCAACCGGTCAAGGCAGATGTTCGCCCACATTGAGCCAGGGTCTGCTGGAGGTTTCGTCCTCTATAGAGACAGAGTTTCTCCTCTTCACTGTTGCTATTAAAATGTACAATTTATTGATTGGCTACAATTAAAAGCTTGGTCTATTTGTAGTGTTTAGTTGTGCAAGGTCTTAACTCTTACTTGTAAAGTGCCTTGAGTTAACTGTTGTTGTGAATTGGCGCTATATAAATAAAATTGAATTGAAATTCTTGCTTTGTGCTAGTCCATCTGCAATAGAATTTTAAGATTTTCATAAACTGCTAAGCTAATTGCTTTGGTGAGCATCTGCTTGGTTTTGAGACATTATCTCGGCTCGTTGGTCTAGGAGTATGATTCTCGCTTAGGGTGCGAGAGGTCCCGGCTTCAAATCCCGGACGAGCCCTGCTTAACTGTTTGACTTGTAAGCTTCACTGGAACCTTAGCCGGGAAAAATCCTTACGCTGTGGCCTTTGAGTGGTCAAAATGATAAATAGGGGGCGCTCAAAGCTCAGAAACCACACATGGGTTGGATAAAACAGGCGATAAATCACAACATGCTTTACGGTTGGATGAACTTGTTCGTCAGGAGATCCATACTCGTTGTTTGCCTGCATGGAACACCCACGAAGGCTGTTTGATCCAACCTGGTGTGTGGTTTTGGTGGCCCCTATTTTACAGTGGGGTCGTTCTGACCCCTCGAAGGCTGCACAAGGGTTAAACACACGCTACTCTATGTGCATGGAAGTACAGTTACGTGCACAAATGTCTCAACAGCACAAACTGAATGCCCACTGCCCACCATTACCAGGGCGGTGGGTTTTCTTACCGACGTCTCATCTACAGGTATCGTCAGACTCACAGCCGTGCGTTACACAGGTTGAAGGAGTATGATTCTCCACTTCTTGAATTGTAAGCTTCAGTGAAACTTTTTCCTGTTGAAAAACTGATATCTTAAGGCCCTTTAGATTTTACATGGAAGTACAGTCCAATCCAGCCAATCGAAATCTATTCTCCACAGTAGTACGTTGTCTTTTACCAATGAGCCAGGGTTGACCCAGGGTTGACCCACTGTGACTCTCTTCGTGTCTCGGCTCGTTGGTCTAGGGCTATGATTCTCGCCCAGGTTGCGAAGGCTCCTTGGTTTAAATCCCGGACAAGCCCTTGGCAACTATTTGTACTGTCAGCTAACGTGACATGTCACCTGTTGTGTACACCACTAGCTTAAGGCCACCTCAGCAGTAGTGCATCCTGCATTCTCAGTGCACCAGGATTGAACTTGTCTCGGCTCGTTGGTCTAGGAGTATGATTCTCGCTTCGGGTGCGAGAGGTCCCGGCTTCAAATCGCGGACGAGCCCTGTTTAACTGTTTGATTTATAAGCTTCAGTGGAACTTTAGCTGGGATTAAACTGCTGTCTTAAGGGCCTCCGTGACCTGCCATCAAAACCAGTTTGTTTATTAGTACGTCTTGTTGTTTTTTTTAAAGAGCCACTGCTGCACTAGTCTTAGCTCGTTAGTCTAGGAGTATGATTCTCAGTCAGTCTTCCCTGGTGGGAAATGAAGGAATATGGAACTGTCGCTTTAAAAAGAAATCCTATTTCGATCCAACCTATCCTATGAAGCGAAACAACTATCCCACGCTAGCAGAGTGCATTTAAACACACGCTACTCTATGTGCATGGAAGTACAGTTACATGCACAACTGTCTCAACAGCACAAACTGAATGCCAGGAATTCAACTCCTACCATTATAATTATTGAGACGGGACTTCCAGTATACGAATACATGCAATTTGTGTATGTTTATTTACTTTGGGATGAAATTTCAGAGCTGTAATGTCCGACACCATTTGCAGTGACAAATGGCTTTTATCTTATTCCCCACAGGTTGAAGCTGATTGAAGCCAACGTTGGGTTTAACTCCCGGGCGGAGCGGTGGGTTTTCTTACCGACGTCTGTGCTGCTGGACTCTTCTTTAGTAGTCAAAGGCTCGTCAACAACTTGTACTGTCAGCTTAAGTGCAACGTTAACTGGTTTATCAAATGCTATCTTAAGGCGCTCTGTCCCGTAGAGTCTAAACTTAAATCTGCAGTAGTGCACCTTCTGTATTTAATGAACTAGCCTTGACCTTGTCTTGGCTTGTTGGTCTAAGAGTATGATTTTCCACTGGTTGAATTGTAAGCTTCAGTGAAGCTTTTTCCTGTTGAAAACCTGATATCTTAGGGCCCTCTAGATATTACATGGAAGCACAATCCAATCCAGACAATCAAAATCTATTCTCCACAGTAGTACGTTGTCTTACACCCACGACCCAGGGTTGATCACTGTGACCCCGTTCGTGTCTCGGCTCGTTGGTCTAGGGGTATGATTCTCGTTTTGGGTGCGAGAGGTCCCGGGTTCAAATCCCGGACGAGCCCACCGCAAGCTTTAGCGTTTCACAGTCTTCAATAGAACTTTGCCTTTTTAATCAACTCCCATCCTAATTGCTTTCCTGACCCCACATCTAATCTAGTTTCTTAATTGCTTTGGGAGCCATTTTGGCTCGTTGGCCTAGTAGTATGGTTGTCGCTTTGGGTGCGAGAGGTTCAAATCCCAGACGAGTTCTTCGCAACTACTAGTTGTGCTTCTCTGTCTCTCTCTCTGTCCTCATCTACAGGTATCGTCAGACTCAGAGCCATGTGTCTCCCGTGTTCAGCTGCTGGTTGCGCCATCCTGCCTGTGTCTGTTGTTGTAGTTGATTTCTTTTCTCTCATTTTTATCCCTTCACACCAACCGGTCAAGGCAGATGTTCGCCCACATTGAGCCAGGGTCTGCTGGAGGTTTCGTCCTCTATAGAGACAGAGTTTCTCCTCTTCACTGTTGCTATTAAAATGTACAATTTATTGATTGGCTACAATTAAAAGCTTGGTCTATTTGTAGTGTTTAGTTGTGCAAGGTCTTAACTCTTACTTGTAAAGTGCCTTGAGTTAACTGTTGTTGTGAATTGGCGCTATATAAATAAAATTGAATTGAAATTCTTGCTTTGTGCTAGTCCATCTGCAATAGAATATTAAGATTTTCATAAACTGCTAAGCTAATTGCTTTGGTGAGCATCTGCTTGGTTTTGAGACATTATCTCGGCTCGTTGGTCTAGGAGTATGATTCTCGCTTAGGGTGCGAGAGGTCCCGGGTTCAAATCCCGGACGAGCCCTGCTTAACTGTTTGACTTGTAAGCTTCACTGGAACCTTAGCCGGGAAAAATCCTTACGCTGTGGCCTTTGAGCGGTCAAAATGATAAATAGGGGGCGCTCAAAGCTCAGAAACCACACATGGGTTGAATAAAACAGGCGATAAATCACAACATGCTTTACGGTTGGATGAACTTGTTCGTCAGGAGATCCATACTCGTTGTTTGCCTGCATGGAACACCCACGAAGGCTGTTTGATCCAACTCTGGTGTGTGGTTTTGGTGGCCCCTATTTTACAGTGGGGTCGTTCTGACCCCTCGAAGGCTGCACAAGGGTTAAACACACGCTACTCTATGTGCATGGAAGTACAGTTACGTGCACAAATGTCTCAACAGCACAAACTGAATGCCCACTGCCCACCATTACCAGGGCGGTGGGTTTTCTTACCGACGTCTCATCTACAGGTATTGTCAGACTCACAGCCGTGCGTTACACAGGTTGAAGGAGTATGATTCTCCACTTCTTGAATTGTAAGCTTCAGTGAAACTTTTTCCTGTTGAAAAACTGATATCTTAAGGCCCTTTAGAATTTACATGGAAGTACAGTCCAATCCAGCCAATCGAAATCTATTCTCCACAGTAGTACGTTGTCTTTTACCAATGAGCCAGGGTTGACCCAGGGTTGACCCACTGTGACTCTCTTCGTGTCTCGGCTCGTTGGTCTAGGGCTATGATTCTCGCCCAGGTTGCGAAGGCTCCCTGGTTTAAATCCCGGACAAGCCCTTGGCAACTATTTGTACTGTCAGCTAACGTGACACGTCACCTGTTGTGTACACCACTAGCTTAAGGCCACCTCAGCAGTAGTGCATCCTGCATTCTCAGTGCACCAGGATTGAACTTGTCTCGGCTCCTTGGTCTAGGAGTATGATTCTCGCTTCGGGTGCGAGAGGTCCCGGCTTCAAATCCCGGACGAGCCCTGCCTAACAGCTCTAGTTAATGGCTTCAGTGACATTTTCACCGGTGTATAAACTGCTATCGTAAGGCCATCTAGAATCACTCGTGCTCTAAGCTCATTCCTGCAGTAGTCCGTCTTCTTTCTTTAACCAACAAGTGACAGCCTTGTCTCGGCTCGTTGGTCTAGGAGTATGATTCTCGCTTAGGGTGCGAGAGGTCCCGGGTTCAAATCCCGGACGAGCCCTGTTTAACTGTTTGATTTATAAACTTCAGTGGAACTTTAGCTGGGATTAAACTGCTGTCTTAAGGGCCTCCGTGACCTGCCATCAAAACCAGTTTGTTTATTAGTTCGTCTTGTTGTTTTTTTTAAAGAGCCACTGCTGCACTAGTCTTAGCTCGTTAGTCTAGGAGTATGATTCTCAGTCAGTCTTCCCTGGTGGGAAATGAAGGAATATGGAACTGTCGCTTTAAAAAGAAATCCTATTTCGATCCAACCTATCCTATGAAGCGAAACAACTATCCCACGCTAGCAGAGTGCATTTAAACACACGCTACTCTATGTGCATGGAAGTACAGTTACATGCACAACTGTCTCAACAGCACAAACTGAATGCCAGGAATTCAACTCCTACCATTATAATTATTGAGACGGGACTTCCAGTATACGAATACATGCAATTTGTGTATGTTTATTTACTTTGGGATGAAATTTCAGAGCTGTAATGTCCGACACCATTTGCAGTGACAAATGGCTTTTATCTTATTCCCCACAGGTTGAAGCTGATTGAAGCCAACGTTGGGTTTAACTCCCGGGCGGAGCGGTGGGTTTTCTTACCGACGTCTGTGCTGCTGGACTCTTCTTTAGTAGTCAAAGGCTCGTCAACAACTTGTACTGTCAGCTTAAGTGCAACGTTAACTGGTTTATCAAATGCTATCTTAAGGCGCTCTGTCCCGTAGAGTCTAAACTTAAATCTGCAGTAGTGCACCTTCTGTATTTAATGAACTAGCCTTGACCTTGTCTTGGCTTGTTGGTCTAAGAGTATGATTCTCCACTGGTTGAATTGTAAGCTTCAGTGAAGCTTTTTCCTGTTGAAAACCTGATATTTTAGGGCCCTCTAGATATTACATGGAAGCACAATCCAATCCAGACAATCAAAATCTATTCTCCACAGTAGTACGTTGTCTTACACCCACGACCCAGGGTTGATCACTGTGACCCCGTTCGTGTCTCGGCTCGTTGGTCTAGGGGTATGATTCTCGCTTTGGGTGCGAGAGGTCCCGGGTTCAAATCCCGGACGAGCCCACCGCAAGCGTTAGCGTTTCACAGTCTTCAATAGAACTTTGCCTTTTTAATCAACTCCCATCCTAATTGCTTTCCTGACCCCACATCTAATCTAGTTTCTTAATTGCTTTGGGAGCCATTTTGGCTCGTTGGCCTAGTAGTATGGTTGTCGCTTTGGGTGCGAGAGGTTCAAATCCCAGACGAGTTCTTCGCAACTACTAGTTGTGCTTCTCTGTCTCTCTCTCTGTCCTCATCTACAGGTATCGTCAGACTCAGAGCCATGTGTCTCCCGTGTTCAGCTGCTGGTTGCGCCATCCTGCCTGTGTCTGTTGTTGTAGTTGATTTCTTTTCTCTCATTTTTATCCCTTCACACCAACCGGTCAAGGCAGATGTTCGCCCACATTGAGCCAGGGTCTGCTGGAGGTTTCGTCCTCTATAGAGACAGAGTTTCTCCTCTTCACTGTTGCTATTAAAATGTACAATTTATTGATTGGCTACAATTAAAAGCTTGGTCTATTTGTAGTGTTTAGTTGTGCAAGGTCTTAACTCTTACTTGTAAAGTGCCTTGAGTTAACTGTTGTTGTGAATTGGCGCTATATAAATAAAATTGAATTGAAATTCTTGCTTTGTGCTAGTCCATCTGCAATAGAATATTAAGATTTTCATAAACTGCTAAGCTAATTGCTTTGGTGAGCATCTGCTTGGTTTTGAGACATTATCTCGGCTCGTTGGTCTAGGAGTATGATTCTCGCTTAGGGTGCGAGAGGTCCCGGGTTCAAATCCCGGACGAGCCCTGCTTAACTGTTTGACTTGTAAGCTTCACTGGAACCTTAGCCGGGAAAAATCCTTACGCTGTGGCCTTTGAGCGGTCAAAATGATAAATAGGGGGCGCTCAAAGCTCAGAAACCACACATGGGTTGGATAAAACAGGCGATAAATCACAACATGCTTTACGGTTGGATGAACTTGTTCGTCAGGAGATCCATACTCGTTGTTTGCCTGCATGGAACGCCCACGAAGGCTGTTTGATCCAACCCTGGTGTGTGGTTTTGGTGGCCCCTATTTTACAGTGGGGTCGTTCTGACCCCTCGAAGGCTGCACAAGGGTTAAACACACGCTACTCTATGTGCATGGAAGTACAGTTACGTGCACAAATGTCTCAACAGCACAAACTGAATGCCCACTGCCCACCATTACCAGGGCGGTGGGTTTTCTTACCGACGTCTCATCTACAGGTATCGTCAGACTCACAGCCGTGCGTTACACAGGTTGAAGGAGTATGATTCTCCACTTCTTGAATTGTAAGCTTCAGTGAAACTTTTTCCTGTTGAAAAACTGATATCTTAAGGCCCTTTAGATTTTACATGGAAGTACAGTCCAATCCAGCCAATCGAAATCTATTCTCCACAGTAGTACGTTGTCTTTTACCAATGAGCCAGGGTTGACCCAGGGTTGACCCACTGTGACTCTCTTCGTGTCTCGGCTCGTTGGTCTAGGGCTATGATTCTCGCCCAGGTTGCGAAGGCTCCCTGGTTTAAATCCCGGACAAGCCCTTGGCAACTATTTGTACTGTCAGCTAACGTGACACGTCACCTGTTGTGTACACCACTAGCTTAAGGCCACCTCAGCAGTAGTGCATCCTGCATTCTCAGTGCACCAGGATTGAACTTGTCTCGGCTCCTTGGTCTAGGAGTATGATTCTCGCTTCGGGTGCGAGAGGTCCCGGCTTCAAATCCCGGACGAGCCCTGCCTAACAGCTCTAGTTAATGGCTTCAGTGACATTTTCACCGGTGTATAAACTGCTATCGTAAGGCCATCTAGAATCACTCGTGCTCTAAGCTCATTCCTGCAGTAGTCCGTCTTCTTTCTTTAACCAACAAGTGACAGCCTTGTCTCGGCTCGTTAGTCTAGGAGTATGATTCTCGCTTAGGGTGCGAGAGGTCCCGGGTTCAAATCCCGGACGAGCCCTGTTTAACTGTTTGATTTATAAGCTTCAGTGGAACTTTAGCTGGGATTAAACTGCTGTCTTAAGGGCCTCCGTGACCTGCCATCAAAACCAGTTTGTTTATTAGTACGTCTTGTTGTTTTTTTTAAAGAGCCACTGCTGCACTAGTCTTAGCTCGTTAGTCTAGGAGTATGATTCTCAGTCAGTCTTCCCTGGTGGGAAATGAAGGAATATGGAACTGTCGCTTTAAAAAGAAATCCTATTTCGATCCAACCTATCCTATGAAGCGAAACAACTATCCCACGCTAGCAGAGTGCATTTAAACACACGCTACTCTATGTGCATGGAAGTACAGTTACATGCACAACTGTCTCAACAGCACAAACTGAATGCCAGGAATTCAACTCCTACCATTATAATTATTGAGACGGGACTTCCAGTATACGAATACATGCAATTTGTGTATGTTTATTTACTTTGGGATGAAATTTCAGAGCTGTAATGTCCGACACCATTTGCAGTGACAAATGGCTTTTATCTTATTCCCCACAGGTTGAAGCTGATTGAAGCCAACGTTGGGTTTAACTCCCGGGCGGAGCGGTGGGTTTTCTTACCGACGTCTGTGCTGCTGGACTCTTCTTTAGTAGTCAAAGGCTCGTCAACAACTTGTACTGTCAGCTTAAGTGCAACGTTAACTGGTTTATCAAATGCTATCTTAAGGCGCTCTGTCCCGTAGAGTCTAAACTTAAATCTGCAGTAGTGCACCTTCTGTATTTAATGAACTAGCCTTGACCTTGTCTTGGCTTGTTGGTCTAAGAGTATGATTCTCCACTGGTTGAATTGTAAGCTTCAGTGAAGCTTTTTCCTGTTGAAAACCTGATATCTTAGGGCCCTCTAGATATTACATGGAAGCACAATCCAATCCAGACAATCAAAATCTATTCTCCACAGTAGTACGTTGTCTTACACCCACGACCCAGGGTTGATCACTGTGACCCCGTTTGTGTCTCGGCTCGTTGGTCTAGGGGTATGATTCTCGCTTTGGGTGCGAGAGGTCCCGGGTTCAAATCCCGGACGAGCCCACCGCAAGCGTTAGCGTTTCACAGTCTTCAATAGAACTTTGCCTTTTTAATCAACTCCCATCCTAATTGCTTTCCTGACCCCACATCTAATCTAGTTTCTTAATTGCTTTGGGAGCCATTTTGGCTCGTTGGCCTAGTAGTATGGTTGTCGCTTTGGGTGCGAGAGGTTCAAATCCCAGACGAGTTCTTCGCAACTACTAGTTGTGCTTCTCTGTCTCTCTCTCTGTCCTCATCTACAGGTATCGTCAGACTCAGAGCCATGTGTCTCCCGTGTTCAGCTGCTGGTTGCGCCATCCTGCCTGTGTCTGTTGTTGTAGTTGATTTCTTTTCTCTCATTTTTATCCCTTCACACCAACCGGTCAAGGCAGATGTTCGCCCACATTGAGCCAGGGTCTGCTGGAGGTTTCGTCCTCTATAGAGACAGAGTTTCTCCTCTTCACTGTTGCTATTAAAATGTACAATTTATTGATTGGCTACAATTAAAAGCTTGGTCTATTTGTAGTGTTTAGTTGTGCAAGGTCTTAACTCTTACTTGTAAAGTGCCTTGAGTTAACTGTTGTTGTGAATTGGCGCTATATAAATAAAATTGAATTGAAATTCTTGCTTTGTGCTAGTCCATCTGCAATAGAATTTTAAGATTTTCATAAACTGCTAAGCTAATTGCTTTGGTGAGCATCTGCTTGGTTTTGAGACATTATCTCGGCTCGTTGGTCTAGGAGTATGATTCTCGCTTAGGGTGCGAGAGGTCCCGGGTTCAAATCCCGGACGAGCCCTGCTTAACTGTTTGACTTGTAAGCTTCACTGGAACCTTAGCCGGGAAAAATCCTTACGCTGTGGCCTTTGAGTGGTCAAAATGATAAATAGGGGGCGCTCAAAGCTCAGAAACCACACATGGGTTGGATAAAACAGGCGATAAATCACAACATGCTTTACGGTTGGATGAACTTGTTCGTCAGGAGATCCATACTCGTTGTTTGCCTGCATGGAACACCCACGAAGGCTGTTTGATCCAACCTGGTGTGTGGTTTTGGTGGCCCCTATTTTACAGTGGGGTCGTTCTGACCCCTCGAAGGCTGCACAAGGGTTAAACACACGCTACTCTATGTGCATGGAAGTACAGTTACGTGCACAAATGTCTCAACAGCACAAACTGAATGCCCACTGCCCACCATTACCAGGGCGGTGGGTTTTCTTACCGACGTCTCATCTACAGGTATCGTCAGACTCACAGCCGTGCGTTACACAGGTTGAAGGAGTATGATTCTCCACTTCTTGAATTGTAAGCTTCAGTGAAACTTTTTCCTGTTGAAAAACTGATATCTTAAGGCCCTTTAGATTTTACATGGAAGTACAGTCCAATCCAGCCAATCGAAATCTATTCTCCACAGTAGTACGTTGTCTTTTACCAATGAGCCAGGGTTGACCCAGGGTTGACCCACTGTGACTCTCTTCGTGTCTCGGCTCGTTGGTCTAGGGCTATGATTCTCGCCCAGGTTGCGAAGGCTCCTTGGTTTAAATCCCGGACAAGCCCTTGGCAACTATTTGTACTGTCAGCTAACGTGACATGTCACCTGTTGTGTACACCACTAGCTTAAGGCCACCTCAGCAGTAGTGCATCCTGCATTCTCAGTGCACCAGGATTGAACTTGTCTCGGCTCGTTGGTCTAGGAGTATGATTCTCGCTTCGGGTGCGAGAGGTCCCGGCTTCAAATCGCGGACGAGCCCTGTTTAACTGTTTGATTTATAAGCTTCAGTGGAACTTTAGCTGGGATTAAACTGCTGTCTTAAGGGCCTCCGTGACCTGCCATCAAAACCAGTTTGTTTATTAGTACGTCTTGTTGTTTTTTTTAAAGAGCCACTGCTGCACTAGTCTTAGCTCGTTAGTCTAGGAGTATGATTCTCAGTCAGTCTTCCCTGGTGGGAAATGAAGGAATATGGAACTGTCGCTTTAAAAAGAAATCCTATTTCGATCCAACCTATCCTATGAAGCGAAACAACTATCCCACGCTAGCAGAGTGCATTTAAACACACGCTACTCTATGTGCATGGAAGTACAGTTACATGCACAACTGTCTCAACAGCACAAACTGAATGCCAGGAATTCAACTCCTACCATTATAATTATTGAGACGGGACTTCCAGTATACGAATACATGTAATTTGTGTATGTTTATTTACTTTGGGATGAAATTTCAGAGCTGTAATGTCCGACACCATTTGCAGTGACAAATGGCTTTTATCTTATTCCCCACAGGTTGAAGCTGATTGAAGCCAACGTTGGGTTTAACTCCCGGGCGGAGCGGTGGGTTTTCTTACCGACGTCTGTGCTGCTGGACTCTTCTTTAGTAGTCAAAGGCTCGTCAACAACTTGTACTGTCAGCTTAAGTGCAACGTTAACTGGTTTATCAAATGCTATCTTAAGGCGCTCTGTCCCGTAGAGTCTAAACTTAAATCTGCAGTAGTGCACCTTCTGTATTTAATGAACTAGCCTTGACCTTGTCTTGGCTTGTTGGTCTAAGAGTATGATTCTCCACTGGTTGAATTGTAAGCTTCAGTGAAGCTTTTTCCTGTTGAAAACCTGATATCTTAGGGCCCTCTAGATATTACATGGAAGCACAATCCAATCCAGACAATCAAAATCTATTCTCCACAGTAGTACGTTGTCTTACACCCACGACCCAGGGTTGATCACTGTGACCCCGTTTGTGTCTCGGCTCGTTGGTCTAGGGGTATGATTCTCGCTTTGGGTGCGAGAGGTCCCGGGTTCAAATCCCGGACGAGCCCACCGCAAGCGTTAGCGTTTCACAGTCTTCAATAGAACTTTGCCTTTTTAATCAACTCCCATCCTAATTGCTTTCCTGACCCCACATCTAATCTAGTTTCTTAATTGCTTTGGGAGCCATTTTGGCTCGTTGGCCTAGTAGTATGGTTGTCGCTTTGGGTGCGAGAGGTTCAAATCCCAGACGAGTTCTTCGCAACTACTAGTTGTGCTTCTCTGTCTCTCTCTCTGTCCTCATCTACAGGTATCGTCAGACTCAGAGCCATGTGTCTCCCGTGTTCAGCTGCTGGTTGCGCCATCCTGCCTGTGTCTGTTGTTGTAGTTGATTTCTTTTCTCTCATTTTTATCCCTTCACACCAACCGGTCAAGGCAGATGTTCGCCCACATTGAGCCAGGGTCTGCTGGAGGTTTCGTCCTCTATAGAGACAGAGTTTCTCCTCTTCACTGTTGCTATTAAAATGTACAATTTATTGATTGGCTACAATTAAAAGCTTGGTCTATTTGTAGTGTTTAGTTGTGCAAGGTCTTAACTCTTACTTGTAAAGTGCCTTGAGTTAACTGTTGTTGTGAATTGGCGCTATATAAATAAAATTGAATTGAAATTCTTGCTTTGTGCTAGTCCATCTGCAATAGAATATTAAGATTTTCATAAACTGCTAAGCTAATTGCTTTGGTGAGCATCTGCTTGGTTTTGAGACATTATCTCGGCTCGTTGGTCTAGGAGTATGATTCTCGCTTAGGGTGCGAGAGGTCCCGGGTTCAAATCCCGGACGAGCCCTGCTTAACTGTTTGACTTGTAAGCTTCACTGGAACCTTAGCCGGGAAAAATCCTTACGCTGTGGCCTTTGAGCGGTCAAAATGATAAATAGGGGGCGCTCAAAGCTCAGAAACCACACATGGGTTGGATAAAACAGGCGATAAATCACAACATGCTTTACGGTTGGATGAACTTGTTCGTCAGGAGATCCATACTCGTTGTTTGCCTGCATGGAACGCCCACGAAGGCTGTTTGATCCAACCCTGGTGTGTGGTTTTGGTGGCCCCTATTTTACAGTGGGGTCGTTCTGACCCCTCGAAGGCTGCACAAGGGTTAAACACACGCTACTCTATGTGCATGGAAGTACAGTTACGTGCACAAATGTCTCAACAGCACAAACTGAATGCCCACTGCCCACCATTACCAGGGCGGTGGGTTTTCTTACCGACGTCTCATCTACAGGTATCGTCAGACTCACAGCCGTGCGTTACACAGGTTGAAGGAGTATGATTCTCCACTTCTTGAATTGTAAGCTTCAGTGAAACTTTTTCCTGTTGAAAAACTGATATCTTAAGGCCCTTTAGATTTTACATGGAAGTACAGTCCAATCCAGCCAATCGAAATCTATTCTCCACAGTAGTACGTTGTCTTTTACCAATGAGCCAGGGTTGACCCAGGGTTGACCCACTGTGACTCTCTTCGTGTCTCGGCTCGTTGGTCTAGGGCTATGATTCTCGCCCAGGTTGCGAAGGCTCCCTGGTTTAAATCCCGGACAAGCCCTTGGCAACTATTTGTACTGTCAGCTAACGTGACACGTCACCTGTTGTGTACACCACTAGCTTAAGGCCACCTCAGCAGTAGTGCATCCTGCATTCTCAGTGCACCAGGATTGAACTTGTCTCGGCTCGTTGGTCTAGGAGTATGATTCTCGCTTCGGGTGCGAGAGGTCCCGGCTTCAAATCCCGGACGAGCCCTGCCTAACAGCTCTAGTTAATGGCTTCAGTGACATTTTCACCGGTGTATAAACTGCTATCGTAAGGCCATCTAGAATCACTCGTGCTCTAAGCTCATTCCTGCAGTAGTCCGTCTTCTTTCTTTAACCAACAAGTGACAGCCTTGTCTCGGCTCGTTGGTCTAGGAGTATGATTCTCGCTTAGGGTGCGAGAGGTCCCGGGTTCAAATCCCGGACGAGCCCTGTTTAACTGTTTGATTTATAAGCTTCAGTGGAACTTTAGCTGGGATTAAACTGCTGTCTTAAGGGCCTCCGTGACCTGCCATCAAAACCAGTTTGTTTATTAGTACGTCTTGTTGTTTTTTTTAAAGAGCCACTGCTGCACTAGTCTTAGCTCGTTAGTCTAGGAGTATGATTCTCAGTCAGTCTTCCCTGGTGGGAAATGAAGGAATATGGAACTGTCGCTTTAAAAAGAAATCCTATTTCGATCCAACCTATCCTATGAAGCGAAACAACTATCCCACGCTAGCAGAGTGCATTTAAACACACGCTACTCTATGTGCATGGAAGTACAGTTACATGCACAACTGTCTCAACAGCACAAACTGAATGCCAGGAATTCAACTCCTACCATTATAATTATTGAGACGGGACTTCCAGTATACGAATACATGCAATTTGTGTATGTTTATTTACTTTGGGATGAAATTTCAGAGCTGTAATGTCCGACACCATTTGCAGTGACAAATGGCTTTTATCTTATTCCCCACAGGTTGAAGCTGATTGAAGCCAACGTTGGGTTTAACTCCCGGGCGGAGCGGTGGGTTTTCTTACCGACGTCTGTGCTGCTGGACTCTTCTTTAGTAGTCAAAGGCTCGTCAACAACTTGTACTGTCAGCTTAAGTGCAACGTTAACTGGTTTATCAAATGCTATCTTAAGGCGCTCTGTCCCGTAGAGTCTAAACTTAAATCTGCAGTAGTGCACCTTCTGTATTTAATGAACTAGCCTTGACCTTGTCTTGGCTTGTTGGTCTAAGAGTATGATTTTCCACTGGTTGAATTGTAAGCTTCAGTGAAGCTTTTTCCTGTTGAAAACCTGATATCTTAGGGCCCTCTAGATATTACATGGAAGCACAATCCAATCCAGACAATCAAAATCTATTCTCCACAGTAGTACGTTGTCTTACACCCACGACCCAGGGTTGATCACTGTGACCCCGTTCGTGTCTCGGCTCGTTGGTCTAGGGGTATGATTCTCGTTTTGGGTGCGAGAGGTCCCGGGTTCAAATCCCGGACGAGCCCACCGCAAGCTTTAGCGTTTCACAGTCTTCAATAGAACTTTGCCTTTTTAATCAACTCCCATCCTAATTGCTTTCCTGACCCCACATCTAATCTAGTTTCTTAATTGCTTTGGGAGCCATTTTGGCTCGTTGGCCTAGTAGTATGGTTGTCGCTTTGGGTGCGAGAGGTTCAAATCCCAGACGAGTTCTTCGCAACTACTAGTTGTGCTTCTCTGTCTCTCTCTCTGTCCTCATCTACAGGTATCGTCAGACTCAGAGCCATGTGTCTCCCGTGTTCAGCTGCTGGTTGCGCCATCCTGCCTGTGTCTGTTGTTGTAGTTGATTTCTTTTCTCTCATTTTTATCCCTTCACACCAACCGGTCAAGGCAGATGTTCGCCCACATTGAGCCAGGGTCTGCTGGAGGTTTCGTCCTCTATAGAGACAGAGTTTCTCCTCTTCACTGTTGCTATTAAAATGTACAATTTATTGATTGGCTACAATTAAAAGCTTGGTCTATTTGTAGTGTTTAGTTGTGCAAGGTCTTAACTCTTACTTGTAAAGTGCCTTGAGTTAACTGTTGTTGTGAATTGGCGCTATATAAATAAAATTGAATTGAAATTCTTGCTTTGTGCTAGTCCATCTGCAATAGAATATTAAGATTTTCATAAACTGCTAAGCTAATTGCTTTGGTGAGCATCTGCTTGGTTTTGAGACATTATCTCGGCTCGTTGGTCTAGGAGTATGATTCTCGCTTAGGGTGCGAGAGGTCCCGGGTTCAAATCCCGGACGAGCCCTGCTTAACTGTTTGACTTGTAAGCTTCACTGGAACCTTAGCCGGGAAAAATCCTTACGCTGTGGCCTTTGAGCGGTCGAAATGATAAATAGGGGGCGCTCAAAGCTCAGAAACCACACATGGGTTGAATAAAACAGGCGATAAATCACAACATGCTTTACGGTTGGATGAACTTGTTCGTCAGGAGATCCATACTCGTTGTTTGCCTGCATGGAACACCCACGAAGGCTGTTTGATCCAACTCTGGTGTGTGGTTTTGGTGACCCCTATTTTACAGTGGGGTCGTTCTGACCCCTCGAAGGCTGCACAAGGGTTAAACACACGCTACTCTATGTGCATGGAAGTACAGTTACGTGCACAAATGTCTCAACAGCACAAACTGAATGCCCACTGCCCACCATTACCAGGGCGGTGGGTTTTCTTACCGACGTCTCATCTACAGGTATTGTCAGACTCACAGCCGTGCGTTACACAGGTTGAAGGAGTATGATTCTCCACTTCTTGAATTGTAAGCTTCAGTGAAACTTTTTCCTGTTGAAAAACTGATATCTTAAGGCCCTTTAGAATTTACATGGAAGTACAGTCCAATCCAGCCAATCGAAATCTATTCTCCACAGTAGTACGTTGTCTTTTACCAATGAGCCAGGGTTGACCCAGGGTTGACCCACTGTGACTCTCTTCGTGTCTCGGCTCGTTGGTCTAGGGCTATGATTCTCGCCCAGGTTGCGAAGGCTCCCTGGTTTAAATCCCGGACAAGCCCTTGGCAACTATTTGTACTGTCAGCTAACGTGACACGTCACCTGTTGTGTACACCACTAGCTTAAGGCCACCTCAGCAGTAGTGCATCCTGCATTCTCAGTGCACCAGGATTGAACTTGTCTCGGCTCCTTGGTCTAGGAGTATGATTCTCGCTTCGGGTGCGAGAGGTCCCGGCTTCAAATCCCGGACGAGCCCTGCCTAACAGCTCTAGTTAATGGCTTCAGTGACATTTTCACCGGTGTATAAACTGCTATCGTAAGGCCATCTAGAATCACTCGTGCTCTAAGCTCATTCCTGCAGTAGTCCGTCTTCTTTCTTTAACCAACAAGTGACAGCCTTGTCTCGGCTCGTTGGTCTAGGAGTATGATTCTCGCTTAGGGTGCGAGAGGTCCCGGGTTCAAATCCCGGACGAGCCCTGTTTAACTGTTTGATTTATAAGCTTCAGTGGAACTTTAGCTGGGATTAAACTGCTGTCTTAAGGGCCTCCGTGACCTGCCATCAAAACCAGTTTGTTTATTAGTACGTCTTGTTGTTTTTTTTAAAGAGCCACTGCTGCACTAGTCTTAGCTCGTTAGTCTAGGAGTATGATTCTCAGTCAGTCTTCCCTGGTGGGAAATGAAGGAATATGGAACTGTCGCTTTAAAAAGAAATCCTATTTCGATCCAACCTATCCTATGAAGCGAAACAACTATCCCACGCTAGCAGAGTGCATTTAAACACACGCTACTCTATGTGCATGGAAGTACAGTTACATGCACAACTGTCTCAACAGCACAAACTGAATGCCAGGAATTCAACTCCTACCATTATAATTATTGAGACGGGACTTCCAGTATACGAATACATGCAATTTGTGTATGTTTATTTACTTTGGGATGAAATTTCAGAGCTGTAATGTCCGACACCATTTGCAGTGACAAATGGCTTTTATCTTATTCCCCACAGGTTGAAGCTGATTGAAGCCAACGTTGGGTTTAACTCCCGGGCGGAGCGGTGGGTTTTCTTACCGACGTCTGTGCTGCTGGACTCTTCTTTAGTAGTCAAAGGCTCGTCAACAACTTGTACTGTCAGCTTAAGTGCAACGTTAACTGGTTTATCAAATGCTATCTTAAGGCGCTCTGTCCCGTAGAGTCTAAACTTAAATCTGCAGTAGTGCACCTTCTGTATTTAATGAACTAGCCTTGACCTTGTCTTGGCTTGTTGGTCTAAGAGTATGATTCTCCACTGGTTGAATTGTAAGCTTCAGTGAAGCTTTTTCCTGTTGAAAACCTGATATCTTAGGGCCCTCTAGATATTACATGGAAGCACAATCCAATCCAGACAATCAAAATCTATTCTCCACAGTAGTACGTTGTCTTACACCCACGACCCAGGGTTGATCACTGTGACCCCGTTCGTGTCTCGGCTCGTTGGTCTAGGGGTATGATTCTCGCTTTGGGTGCGAGAGGTCCCGGGTTCAAATCCCGGACGAGCCCACCGCAAGCGTTAGCGTTTCACAGTCTTCAATAGAACTTTGCCTTTTTAATCAACTCCCATCCTAATTGCTTTCCTGACCCCACATCTAATCTAGTTTCTTAATTGCTTTGGGAGCCATTTTGGCTCGTTGGCCTAGTAGTATGGTTGTCGCTTTGGGTGCGAGAGGTTCAAATCCCAGACGAGTTCTTCGCAACTACTAGTTGTGCTTCTCTGTCTCTCTCTCTGTCCTCATCTACAGGTATCGTCAGACTCAGAGCCATGTGTCTCCCGTGTTCAGCTGCTGGTTGCGCCATCCTGCCTGTGTCTGTTGTTGTAGTTGATTTCTTTTCTCTCATTTTTATCCCTTCACACCAACCGGTCAAGGCAGATGTTCGCCCACATTGAGCCAGGGTCTGCTGGAGGTTTCGTCCTCTATAGAGACAGAGTTTCTCCTCTTCACTGTTGCTATTAAAATGTACAATTTATTGATTGGCTACAATTAAAAGCTTGGTCTATTTGTAGTGTTTAGTTGTGCAAGGTCTTAACTCTTACTTGTAAAGTGCCTTGAGTTAACTGTTGTTGTGAATTGGCGCTATATAAATAAAATTGAATTGAAATTCTTGCTTTGTGCTAGTCCATCTGCAATAGAATATTAAGATTTTCATAAACTGCTAAGCTAATTGCTTTGGTGAGCATCTGCTTGGTTTTGAGACATTATCTCGGCTCGTTGGTCTAGGAGTATGATTCTCGCTTAGGGTGCGAGAGGTCCCGGGTTCAAATCCCGGACGAGCCCTGCTTAACTGTTTGACTTGTAAGCTTCACTGGAACCTTAGCCGGGAAAAATCCTTACGCTGTGGCCTTTGAGCGGTCAAAATGATAAATAGGGGGCGCTCAGAAACCACACATGGGTTGGATAAAACAGGCGATAAATCACAACATGCTTTACGGTTGGATGAACTTGTTCGTCAGGAGATCCATACTCGTTGTTTGCCTGCATGGAACACCCACGAAGGCTGTTTGATCCAACCCTGGTGTGTGGTTTTGGTGGCCCCTATTTTACAGTGGGGTCGTTCTGACCCCTCGAAGGCTGCACAAGGGTTAAACACACGCTACTCTATGTGCATGGAAGTACAGTTACGTGCACAAATGTCTCAACAGCACAAACTGAATGCCCACTGCCCACCATTACCAGGGCGGTGGGTTTTCTTACCGACGTCTCATCTACAGGTATCGTCAGACTCACAGCCGTGCGTTACACAGGTTGAAGGAGTATGATTCTCCACTTCTTGAATTGTAAGCTTCAGTGAAACTTTTTCCTGTTGAAAAACTGATATCTTAAGGCCCTTTAGATTTTACATGGAAGTACAGTCCAATCCAGCCAATCGAAATCTATTCTCCACAGTAGTACGTTGTCTTTTACCAATGAGCCAGGGTTGACCCAGGGTTGACCCACTGTGACTCTCTTCGTGTCTCGGCTCGTTGGTCTAGGGCTATGATTCTCGCCCAGGTTGCGAAGGCTCCCTGGTTTAAATCCCGGACAAGCCCTTGGCAACTATTTGTACTGTCAGCTAACGTGACACGTCACCTGTTGTGTACACCACTAGCTTAAGGCCACCTCAGCAGTAGTGCATCCTGCATTCTCAGTGCACCAGGATTGAACTTGTCTCGGCTCGTTGGTCTAGGAGTATGATTCTCGCTTCGGGTGCGAGAGGTCCCGGGTTCAAATCCCGGACGAGCCCTGCCTAACAGCTCTAGTTAATGGCTTCAGTGACATTTTCACCGGTGTATAAACTGCTATCGTAAGGCCATCTAGAATCACTCGTGCTCTAAGCTCATTCCTGCAGTAGTCCGTCTTCTTTCTTTAACCAACAAGTGACAGCCTTGTCTCGGCTCGTTGGTCTAGGAGTATGATTCTCGCTTAGGGTGCGAGAGGTCCCGGGTTCAAATCCCGGACGAGCCCTGTTTAACTGTTTGATTTATAAGCTTCAGTGGAACTTTAGCTGGGATTAAACTGCTGTCTTAAGGGCCTCCGTGACCTGCCATCAAAACCAGTTTGTTTATTAGTACGTCTTGTTGTTTTTTTTAAAGAGCCACTGCTGCACTAGTCTTAGCTCTTTAGTCTAGGAGTATGATTCTCAGTCAGTCTTCCCTGGTGGGAAATGAAGGAATATGGAACTGTCGCTTTAAAAAGAAATCCTATTTCGATCCAACCTATCCTATGAAGCGAAACAACTATCCCACGCTAGCAGAGTGCATTTAAACACACGCTACTCTATGTGCATGGAAGTACAGTTACATGCACAACTGTCTCAACAGCACAAACTGAATGCCAGGAATTCAACTCCTACCATTATAATTATTGAGACGGGACTTCCAGTATACGAATACATGCAATTTGTGTATGTTTATTTACTTTGGGATGAAATTTCAGAGCTGTAATGTCCGACACCATTTGCAGTGACAAATGGCTTTTATCTTATTCCCCACAGGTTGAAGCTGATTGAAGCCAACGTTGGGTTTAACTCCCGGGCGGAGCGGTGGGTTTTCTTACCGACGTCTGTGCTGCTGGACTCTTCTTTAGTAGTCAAAGGCTCGTCAACAACTTGTACTGTCAGCTTAAGTGCAACGTTAACTGGTTTATCAAATGCTATCTTAAGGCGCTCTGTCCCGTAGAGTCTAAACTTAAATCTGCAGTAGTGCACCTTCTGTATTTAATGAACTAGCCTTGACCTTGTCTTGGCTTGTTGGTCTAAGAGTATGATTCTCCACTGGTTGAATTGTAAGCTTCAGTGAAGCTTTTTCCTGTTGAAAACCTGATATCTTAGGGCCCTCTAGATATTACATGGAAGCACAATCCAATCCAGACAATCAAAATCTATTCTCCACAGTAGTACGTTGTCTTACACCCACGACCCAGGGTTGATCACTGTGACCCCGTTCGTGTCTCGGCTCGTTGGTCTAGGGGTATGATTCTCGCTTTGGGTGCGAGAGGTCCCGGGTTCAAATCCCGGACGAGCCCACCGCAAGCGTTAGCGTTTCACAGTCTTCAATAGAACTTTGCCTTTTTAATCAACTCCCATCCTAATTGCTTTCCTGACCCCACATCTAATCTAGTTTCTTAATTGCTTTGGGAGCCATTTTGGCTCGTTGGCCTAGTAGTATGGTTGTCGCTTTGGGTGCGAGAGGTTCAAATCCCAGACGAGTTCTTCGCAACTACTAGTTGTGCTTCTCTGTCTCTCTCTCTGTCCTCATCTACAGGTATCGTCAGACTCAGAGCCATGTGTCTCCCGTGTTCAGCTGCTGGTTGCGCCATCCTGCCTGTGTCTGTTGTTGTAGTTGATTTCTTTTCTCTCATTTTTATCCCTTCACACCAACCGGTCAAGGCAGATGTTCGCCCACATTGAGCCAGGGTCTGCTGGAGGTTTCGTCCTCTATAGAGACAGAGTTTCTCCTCTTCACTGTTGCTATTAAAATGTACAATTTATTGATTGGCTACAATTAAAAGCTTGGTCTATTTGTAGTGTTTAGTTGTGCAAGGTCTTAACTCTTACTTGTAAAGTGCCTTGAGTTAACTGTTGTTGTGAATTGGCGCTATATAAATAAAATTGAATTGAAATTCTTGCTTTGTGCTAGTCCATCTGCAATAGAATATTAAGATTTTCATAAACTGCTAAGCTAATTGCTTTGGTGAGCATCTGCTTGGTTTTGAGACATTATCTCGGCTCGTTGGTCTAGGAGTATGATTCTCGCTTAGGGTGCGAGAGGTCCCGGGTTCAAATCCCGGACGAGCCCTGCTTAACTGTTTGACTTGTAAGCTTCACTGGAACCTTAGCCGGGAAAAATCCTTACACTGTGCCCTTTGAGCGGTCAAAATGATAAATAGGGGGCGCTCAGAAACCACACATGGGTTGGATAAAACAGGCGATAAATCACAACATGCTTTACGGTTGGATGAACTTGTTCGTCAGGAGATCCATACTCGTTGTTTGCCTGCATGGAACACCCACGAAGGCTGTTTGATCCAACCCTGGTGTGTGGTTTTGGTGGCCCCTATTTTACAGTGGGGTCGTTCTGACCCCTCGAAGGCTGCACAAGGGTTAAACACACGCTACTCTATGTGCATGGAAGTACAGTTACGTGCACAAATGTCTCAACAGCACAAACTGAATGCCCACTGCCCACCATTACCAGGGCGGTGGGTTTTCTTACCGACGTCTCATCTACAGGTATCGTCAGACTCACAGCCGTGCGTTACACAGGTTGAAGGAGTATGATTCTCCACTTCTTGAATTGTAAGCTTCAGTGAAACTTTTTCCTGTTGAAAAACTGATATCTTAAGGCCCTTTAGATTTTACATGGAAGTACAGTCCAATCCAGCCAATCGAAATCTATTCTCCACAGTAGTACGTTGTCTTTTACCAATGAGCCAGGGTTGACCCAGGGTTGACCCACTGTGACTCTCTTCGTGTCTCGGCTCGTTGGTCTAGGGCTATGATTCTCGCCCAGGTTGCGAAAGCTCCCTGGTTTAAATCCCGGACAAGCCCTTGGCAACTATTTGTACTGTCAGCTAACGTGACACGTCACCTGTTGTGTACACCACTAGCTTAAGGCCACCTCAGCAGTAGTGCATCCTGCATTCTCAGTGCACCAGGATTGAACTTGTCTCGGCTCGTTGGTCTAGGAGTATGATTCTCGCTTCGGGTGCGAGAGGTCCCGGCTTCAAATCCCGGACGAGCCCTGCCTAACAGCTCTAGTTAATGGCTTCAGTGACATTTTCACCGGTGTATAAACTGCTATCGTAAGGCCATCTAGAATCACTCGTGCTCTAAGCTCATTCCTGCAGTAGTCCGTCTTCTTTCTTTAACCAACAAGTGACAGCCTTGTCTCGGCTCGTTGGTCTAGGAGTATGATTCTCGCTTAGGGTGCGAGAGGTCCCGGGTTCAAATCCCGGACGAGCCCTGTTTAACTGTTTGATTTATAAGCTTCAGTGGAACTTTAGCTGGGATTAAACTGCTGTCTTAAGGGCCTCCGTGACCTGCCATCAAAACCAGTTTGTTTATTAGTACGTCTTGTTGTTTTTTTTAAAGAGCCACTGCTGCACTAGTCTTAGCTCTTTAGTCTAGGAGTATGATTCTCAGTCAGTCTTCCCTGGTGGGAAATGAAGGAATATGGAACTGTCGCTTTAAAAAGAAATCCTATTTCGATCCAACCTATCCTATGAAGCGAAACAACTATCCCACGCTAGCAGAGTGCATTTAAACACACGCTACTCTATGTGCATGGAAGTACAGTTACATGCACAACTGTCTCAACAGCACAAACTGAATGCCAGGAATTCAACTCCTACCATTATAATTATTGAGACGGGACTTCCAGTATACGAATACATGCAATTTGTGTATGTTTATTTACTTTGGGATGAAATTTCAGAGCTGTAATGTCCGACACCATTTGCAGTGACAAATGGCTTTTATCTTATTCCCCACAGGTTGAAGCTGATTGAAGCCAACGTTGGGTTTAACTCCCGGGCGGAGCGGTGGGTTTTCTTACCGACGTCTGTGCTGCTGGACTCTTCTTTAGTAGTCAAAGGCTCGTCAACAACTTGTACTGTCAGCTTAAGTGCAACGTTAACTGGTTTATCAAATGCTATCTTAAGGCGCTCTGTCCCGTAGAGTCTAAACTTAAATCTGCAGTAGTGCACCTTCTGTATTTAATGAACTAGCCTTGACCTTGTCTTGGCTTGTTGGTCTAAGAGTATGATTCTCCACTGGTTGAATTGTAAGCTTCAGTGAAGCTTTTTCCTGTTGAAAACCTGATATCTTAGGGCCCTCTAGATATTACATGGAAGCACAATCCAATCCAGACAATCAAAATCTATTCTCCACAGTAGTACGTTGTCTTACACCCACGACCCAGGGTTGATCACTGTGACCCCGTTCGTGTCTCGGCTCGTTGGTCTAGGGGTATGATTCTCGCTTTGGGTGCGAGAGGTCCCGGGTTCAAATCCCGGACGAGCCCACCGCAAGCGTTAGCGTTTCACAGTCTTCAATAGAACTTTGCCTTTTTAATCAACTCCCATCCTAATTGCTTTCCTGACCCCACATCTAATCTAGTTTCTTAATTGCTTTGGGAGCCATTTTGGCTCGTTGGCCTAGTAGTATGGTTGTCGCTTTGGGTGCGAGAGGTTCAAATCCCAGACGAGTTCTTCGCAACTACTAGTTGTGCTTCTCTGTCTCTCTCTCTGTCCTCATCTACAGGTATCGTCAGACTCAGAGCCATGTGTCTCCCGTGTTCAGCTGCTGGTTGCGCCATCCTGCCTGTGTCTGTTGTTGTAGTTGATTTCTTTTCTCTCATTTTTATCCCTTCACACCAACCGGTCAAGGCAGATGTTCGCCCACATTGAGCCAGGGTCTGCTGGAGGTTTCGTCCTCTATAGAGACAGAGTTTCTCCTCTTCACTGTTGCTATTAAAATGTACAATTTATTGATTGGCTACAATTAAAAGCTTGGTCTATTTGTAGTGTTTAGTTGTGCAAGGTCTTAACTCTTACTTGTAAAGTGCCTTGAGTTAACTGTTGTTGTGAATTGGCGCTATATAAATAAAATTGAATTGAAATTCTTGCTTTGTGCTAGTCCATCTGCAATAGAATATTAAGATTTTCATAAACTGCTAAGCTAATTGCTTTGGTGAGCATCTGCTTGGTTTTGAGACATTATCTCGGCTCGTTGGTCTAGGAGTATGATTCTCGCTTAGGGTGCGAGAGGTCCCGGGTTCAAATCCCGGACGAGCCCTGCTTAACTGTTTGACTTGTAAGCTTCACTGGAACCTTAGCCGGGAAAAATCCTTACGCTGTGCCCTTTGAGCGGTCAAAATGATAAATAGGGGGCGCTCAGAAACCACACATGGGTTGGATAAAACAGGCGATAAATCACAACATGCTTTACGGTTGGATGAACTTGTTCGTCAGGAGATCCATACTCGTTGTTTGCCTGCATGGAACACCCACGAAGGCTGTTTGATCCAACCCTGGTGTGTGGTTTTGGTGGCCCCTATTTTACAGTGGGGTCGTTCTGACCCCTCGAAGGCTGCACAAGGGTTAAACACACGCTACTCTATGTGCATGGAAGTACAGTTACGTGCACAAATGTCTCAACAGCACAAACTGAATGCCCACTGCCCACCATTACCAGGGCGGTGGGTTTTCTTACCGACGTCTCATCTACAGGTATCGTCAGACTCACAGCCGTGCGTTACACAGGTTGAAGGAGTATGATTCTCCACTTCTTGAATTGTAAGCTTCAGTGAAACTTTTTCCTGTTGAAAAACTGATATCTTAAGGCCCTTTAGATTTTACATGGAAGTACAGTCCAATCCAGCCAATCGAAATCTATTCTCCACAGTAGTACGTTGTCTTTTACCAATGAGCCAGGGTTGACCCAGGGTTGACCCACTGTGACTCTCTTCGTGTCTCGGCTCGTTGGTCTAGGGCTATGATTCTCGCCCAGGTTGCGAAGGCTCCCTGGTTTAAATCCCGGACAAGCCCTTGGCAACTATTTGTACTGTCAGCTAACGTGACACGTCACCTGTTGTGTACACCACTAGCTTAAGGCCACCTCAGCAGTAGTGCATCCTGCATTCTCAGTGCACCAGGATTGAACTTGTCTCGGCTCGTTGGTCTAGGAGTATGATTCTCGCTTCGGGTGCGAGAGGTCCCGGGTTCAAATCCCGGACGAGCCCTGCCTAACAGCTCTAGTTAATGGCTTCAGTGACATTTTCACCGGTGTATAAACTGCTATCGTAAGGCCATCTAGAATCACTCGTGCTCTAAGCTCATTCCTGCAGTCGTCCGTCTTCTTTCTTTAACCAACAAGTGACAGCCTTGTCTCGGCTCGTTGCTCTAGGAGTATGATTCTCGCTTAGGGTGCGAGAGGTCCCGGGTTCAAATCCCGGACGAGCCCTGTTTAACTGTTTGATTTATAAGCTTCAGTGGAACTTTAGCTGGGATTAAACTGCTGTCTTAAGGGCCTCCGTGACCTGCCATCAAAACCAGTTTGTTTATTAGTACGTCTTGTTGTTTTTTTTAAAGAGCCACTGCTGCACTAGTCTTAGCTCGTTAGTCTAGGAGTATGATTCTCAGTCAGTCTTCCCTGGTGGGAAATGAAGGAATATGGAACTGTCGCTTTAAAAAGAAATCCTATTTCGATCCAACCTATCCTATGAAGCGAAACAACTATCCCACGCTAGCAGAGTGCATTTAAACACACGCTACTCTATGTGCATGGAAGTACAGTTACATGCACAACTGTCTCAACAGCACAAACTGAATGCCAGGAATTCAACTCCTACCATTATAATTATTGAGACGGGACTTCCAGTATACGAATACATGCAATTTGTGTATGTTTATTTACTTTGGGATGAAATTTCAGAGCTGTAATGTCCGACACCATTTGCAGTGACAAATGGCTTTTATCTTATTCCCCACAGGTTGAAGCTGATTGAAGCCAACGTTGGGTTTAACTCCCGGGCGGAGCGGTGGGTTTTCTTACCGACGTCTGTGCTGCTGGACTCTTCTTTAGTAGTCAAAGGCTCGTCAACAACTTGTACTGTCAGCTTAAGTGCAACGTTAACTGGTTTATCAAATGCTATCTTAAGGCGCTCTGTCCCGTAGAGTCTAAACTTAAATCTGCAGTAGTGCACCTTCTGTATTTAATGAACTAGCCTTGACCTTGTCTTGGCTTGTTGGTCTAAGAGTATGATTCTCCACTGGTTGAATTGTAAGCTTCAGTGAAGCTTTTTCCTGTTGAAAACCTGATATCTTAGGGCCCTCTAGATATTACATGGAAGCACAATCCAATCCAGACAATCAAAATCTATTCTCCACAGTAGTACGTTGTCTTACACCCACGACCCAGGGTTGATCACTGTGACCCCGTTCGTGTCTCGGCTCGTTGGTCTAGGGGTATGATTCTCGCTTTGGGTGCGAGATGTCCCGGGTTCAAATCCCGGACGAGCCCACCGCAAGCGTTAGCGTTTCACAGTCTTCAATAGAACTTTGCCTTTTTAATCAACTCCCATCCTAATTGCTTTCCTGACCCCACATCTAATCTAGTTTCTTAATTGCTTTGGGAGCCATTTTGGCTCGTTGGCCTAGTAGTATGGTTGTCGCTTTGGGTGCGAGAGGTTCAAATCCCAGACGAGTTCTTCGCAACTACTAGTTGTGCTTCTCTGTCTCTCTCTCTGTCCTCATCTACAGGTATCGTCAGACTCAGAGCCATGTGTCTCCCGTGTTCAGCTGCTGGTTGCGCCATCCTGCCTGTGTCTGTTGTTGTAGTTGATTTCTTTTCTCTCATTTTTATCCCTTCACACCAACCGGTCAAGGCAGATGTTCGCCCACATTGAGCCAGGGTCTGCTGGAGGTTTCGTCCTCTATAGAGACAGAGTTTCTCCTCTTCACTGTTGCTATTAAAATGTACAATTTATTGATTGGCTACAATTAAAAGCTTGGTCTATTTGTAGTGTTTAGTTGTGCAAGGTCTTAACTCTTACTTGTAAAGTGCCTTGAGTTAACTGTTGTTGTGAATTGGCGCTATATAAATAAAATTGAATTGAAATTCTTGCTTTGTGCTAGTCCATCTGCAATAGAATATTAAGATTTTCATAAACTGCTAAGCTAATTGCTTTGGTGAGCATCTGCTTGGTTTTGAGACATTATCTCGGCTCGTTGGTCTAGGAGTATGATTCTCGCTTAGGGTGCGAGAGGTCCCGGGTTCAAATCCCGGACGAGCCCTGCTTAACTGTTTGACTTGTAAGCTTCACTGGAACCTTAGCCGGGAAAAATCCTTACGCTGTGGCCTTTGAGCGGTCAAAATGATAAATAGGGGGCGCTCAGAAACCACACATGGGTTGGATAAAACAGGCGATAAATCACAACATGCTTTACGGTTGGATGAACTTGTTCGTCAGGAGATCCATACTCGTTGTTTGCCTGCATGGAACACCCACGAAGGCTGTTTGATCCAACCCTGGTGTGTGGTTTTGGTGGCCCCTATTTTACAGTGGGGTCGTTCTGACCCCTCGAAGGCTGCACAAGGGTTAAACACACGCTACTCTATGTGCATGGAAGTACAGTTACGTGCACAAATGTCTCAACAGCACAAACTGAATGCCCACTGCCCACCATTACCAGGGCGGTGGGTTTTCTTACCGACGTCTCATCTACAGGTATCGTCAGACTCACAGCCGTGCGTTACACAGGTTGAAGGAGTATGATTCTCCACTTCTTGAATTGTAAGCTTCAGTGAAACTTTTTCCTGTTGAAAAACTGATATCTTAAGGCCCTTTAGATTTTACATGGAAGTACAGTCCAATCCAGCCAATCGAAATCTATTCTCCACAGTAGTACGTTGTCTTTTACCAATGAGCCAGGGTTGACCCAGGGTTGACCCACTGTGACTCTCTTCGTGTCTCGGCTCGTTGGTCTAGGGCTATGATTCTCGCCCAGGTTGCGAAGGCTCCCTGGTTTAAATCCCGGACAAGCCCTTGGCAACTATTTGTACTGTCAGCTAACGTGACACGTCACCTGTTGTGTACACCACTAGCTTAAGGCCACCTCAGCAGTAGTGCATCCTGCATTCTCAGTGCACCAGGATTGAACTTGTCTCGGCTCGTTGGTCTAGGAGTATGATTCTCGCTTCGGGTGCGAGAGGTCCCGGGTTCAAATCCCGGACGAGCCCTGCCTAACAGCTCTAGTTAATGGCTTCAGTGACATTTTCACCGGTGTATAAACTGCTATCGTAAGGCCATCTAGAATCACTCGTGCTCTAAGCTCATTCCTGCAGTAGTCCGTCTTCTTTCTTTAACCAACAAGTGACAGCCTTGTCTCGGCTCGTTGGTCTAGGAGTATGATTCTCGCTTAGGGTGCGAGAGGTCCCGGCTTCAAATCCCGGACGAGCCCTGTTTAACTGTTTGATTTATAAGCTTCAGTGGAACTTTAGCTGGGATTAAACTGCTGTCTTAAGGGCCTCCGTGACCTGCCATCAAAACCAGTTTGTTTATTAGTACGTCTTGTTGTTTTTTTTAAAGAGCCACTGCTGCACTAGTCTTAGCTCTTTAGTCTAGGAGTATGATTCTCAGTCAGTCTTCCCTGGTGGGAAATGAAGGAATATGGAACTGTCGCTTTAAAAAGAAATCCTATTTCGATCCAACCTATCCTATGAAGCGAAACAACTATCCCACGCTAGCAGAGTGCATTTAAACACACGCTACTCTATGTGCATGGAAGTACAGTTACATGCGCAACTGTCTCAACAGCACAAACTGAATGCCAGGAATTCAACTCCTACCATTATAATTATTGAGACGGGACTTCCAGTATACGAATACATGCAATTTGTGTATGTTTATTTACTTTGGGATGAAATTTCAGAGCTGTAATGTCCGACACCATTTGCAGTGACAAATGGCTTTTATCTTATTCCCCACAGGTTGAAGCTGATTGAAGCCAACGTTGGGTTTAACTCCCGGGCGGAGCGGTGGGTTTTCTTACCGACGTCTGTGCTGCTGGACTCTTCTTTAGTAGTCAAAGGCTCGTCAACAACTTGTACTGTCAGCTTAAGTGCAACGTTAACTGGTTTATCAAATGCTATCTTAAGGCGCTCTGTCCCGTAGAGTCTAAACTTAAATCTGCAGTAGTGCACCTTCTGTATTTAATGAACTAGCCTTGACCTTGTCTTGGCTTGTTGGTCTAAGAGTATGATTCTCCACTGGTTGAATTGTAAGCTTCAGTGAAGCTTTTTCCTGTTGAAAACCTGATATCTTAGGGCCCTCTAGATATTACATGGAAGCACAATCCAATCCAGACAATCAAAATCTATTCTCCACAGTAGTACGTTGTCTTACACCCACGACCCAGGGTTGATCACTGTGACCCCGTTCGTGTCTCGGCTCGTTGGTCTAGGGGTATGATTCTCGCTTTGGGTGCGAGAGGTCCCGGGTTCAAATCCCGGACGAGCCCACCGCAAGCGTTAGCGTTTCACAGTCTTCAATAGAACTTTGCCTTTTTAATCAACTCCCATCCTAATTGCTTTCCTGACCCCACATCTAATCTAGTTTCTTAATTGCTTTGGGAGCCATTTTGGCTCGTTGGCCTAGTAGTATGGTTGTCGCTTTGGGTGCGAGAGGTTCAAATCCCAGACGAGTTCTTCGCAACTACTAGTTGTGCTTCTCTGTCTCTCTCTCTGTCCTCATCTACAGGTATCGTCAGACTCAGAGCCATGTGTCTCCCGTGTTCAGCTGCTGGTTGCGCCATCCTGCCTGTGTCTGTTGTTGTAGTTGATTTCTTTTCTCTCATTTTTATCCCTTCACACCAACCGGTCAAGGCAGATGTTCGCCCACATTGAGCCAGGGTCTGCTGGAGGTTTCGTCCTCTATAGAGACAGAGTTTCTCCTCTTCACTGTTGCTATTAAAATGTACAATTTATTGATTGGCTACAATTAAAAGCTTGGTCTATTTGTAGTGTTTAGTTGTGCAAGGTCTTAACTCTTACTTGTAAAGTGCCTTGAGTTAACTGTTGTTGTGAATTGGCGCTATATAAATAAAATTGAATTGAAATTCTTGCTTTGTGCTAGTCCATCTGCAATAGAATATTAAGATTTTCATAAACTGCTAAGCTAATTGCTTTGGTGAGCATCTGCTTGGTTTTGAGACATTATCTCGGCTCGTTGGTCTAGGAGTATGATTCTCGCTTAGGGTGCGAGAGGTCCCGGGTTCAAATCCCGGACGAGCCCTGCTTAACTGTTTGACTTGTAAGCATCACTGGAACCTTAGCCGGGAAAAATCCTTACGCTGTGCCCTTTGAGCGGTCAAAATGATAAATAGGGGGCGCTCAGAAACCACACATGGGTTGGATAAAACAGGCGATAAATCACAACATGCTTTACGGTTGGATGAACTTGTTCGTCAGGAGATCCATACTCGTTGTTTGCCTGCATGGAACACCCACGAAGGCTGTTTGATCCAACCCTGGTGTGTGGTTTTGGTGGCCCCTATTTTACAGTGGGGTCGTTCTGACCCCTCGAAGGCTGCACAAGGGTTAAACACACGCTACTCTATGTGCATGGAAGTACAGTTACGTGCACAAATGTCTCAACAGCACAAACTGAATGCCCACTGCCCACCATTACCAGGGCGGTGGGTTTTCTTACCGACGTCTCATCTACAGGTATCGTCAGACTCACAGCCGTGCGTTACACAGGTTGAAGGAGTATGATTCTCCACTTCTTCAATTGTAAGCTTCAGTGAAACTTTTTCCTGTTGAAAAACTGATATCTTAAGGCCCTTTAGATTTTACATGGAAGTACAGTCCAATCCAGCCAATCGAAATCTATTCTCCACAGTAGTACGTTGTCTTTTACCAATGAGCCAGGGTTGACCCAGGGTTGACCCACTGTGACTCTCTTCGTGTCTCGGCTCGTTGGTCTAGGGCTATGATTCTCGCCCAGGTTGCGAAGGCTCCCTGGTTTAAATCCCGGACAAGCCCTTGGCAACTATTTGTACTGTCAGCTAACGTGACACGTCACCTGTTGTGTACACCACTAGCTTAAGGCCACCTCAGCAGTAGTGCATCCTGCATTCTCAGTGCACCAGGATTGAACTTGTCTCGGCTCGTTGGTCTAGGAGTATGATTCTCGCTTCGGGTGCGAGAGGTCCCGGGTTCAAATCCCGGACGAGCCCTGCCTAACAGCTCTAGTTAATGGCTTCAGTGACATTTTCACCGGTGTATAAACTGCTATCGTAAGGCCATCTAGAATCACTCGTGCTCTAAGCTCATTCCTGCAGTAGTCCGTCTTCTTTCTTTAACCAACAAGTGACAGCCTTGTCTCGGCTCGTTGCTCTAGGAGTATGATTCTCGCTTAGGGTGCGAGAGGTCCCGGGTTCAAATCCCGGACGAGCCCTGTTTAACTGTTTGATTTATAAGCTTCAGTGGAACTTTAGCTGGGATTAAACTGCTGTCTTAAGGGCCTCCGTGACCTGCCATCAAAACCAGTTTGTTTATTAGTACGTCTTGTTGTTTTTTTTAAAGAGCCACTGCTGCACTAGTCTTAGCTCGTTAGTCTAGGAGTATGATTCTCAGTCAGTCTTCCCTGGTGGGAAATGAAGGAATATGGAACTGTCGCTTTAAAAAGAAATCCTATTTCGATCCAACCTATCCTATGAAGCGAAACAACTATCCCACGCTAGCAGAGTGCATTTAAACACACGCTACTCTATGTGCATGGAAGTACAGTTACATGCACAACTGTCTCAACAGCACAAACTGAATGCCAGGAATTCAACTCCTACCATTATAATTATTGAGACGGGACTTCCAGTATACGAATACATGCAATTTGTGTATGTTTATTTACTTTGGGATGAAATTTCAGAGCTGTAATGTCCGACACCATTTGCAGTGACAAATGGCTTTTATCTTATTCCCCACAGGTTGAAGCTGATTGAAGCCAACGTTGGGTTTAACTCCCGGGCGGAGCGGTGGGTTTTCTTACCGACGTCTGTGCTGCTGGACTCTTCTTTAGTAGTCAAAGGCTCGTCAACAACTTGTACTGTCAGCTTAAGTGCAACGTTAACTGGTTTATCAAATGCTATCTTAAGGCGCTCTGTCCCGTAGAGTCTAAACTTAAATCTGCAGTAGTGCACCTTCTGTATTTAATGAACTAGCCTTGACCTTGTCTTGGCTTGTTGGTCTAAGAGTATGATTCTCCACTGGTTGAATTGTAAGCTTCAGTGAAGCTTTTTCCTGTTGAAAACCTGATATCTTAGGGCCCTCTAGATATTACATGGAAGCACAATCCAATCCAGACAATCAAAATCTATTCTCCACAGTAGTACGTTGTCTTACACCCACGACCCAGGGTTGATCACTGTGACCCCGTTCGTGTCTCGGCTCGTTGGTCTAGGGGTATGATTCTCGCTTTGGGTGCGAGAGGTCCCGGGTCCAAATCCCGGACGAGCCCACCGCAAGCGTTAGCGTTTCACAGTCTTCAATAGAACTTTGCCTTTTTAATCAACTCCCATCCTAATTGCTTTCCTGACCCCACATCTAATCTAGTTTCTTAATTGCTTTGGGAGCCATTTTGGCTCGTTGGCCTAGTAGTATGGTTGTCGCTTTGGGTGCGAGAGGTTCAAATCCCAGACGAGTTCTTCGCAACTACTAGTTGTGCTTCTCTGTCTCTCTCTCTGTCCTCATCTACAGGTATCGTCAGACTCAGAGCCATGTGTCTCCCGTGTTCAGCTGCTGGTTGCGCCATCCTGCCTGTGTCTGTTGTTGTAGTTGATTTCTTTTCTCTCATTTTTATCCCTTCACACCAACCGGTCAAGGCAGATGTTCGCCCACATTGAGCCAGGGTCTGCTGGAGGTTTCGTCCTCTATAGAGACAGAGTTTCTCCTCTTCACTGTTGCTATTAAAATGTACAATTTATTGATTGGCTACAATTAAAAGCTTGGTCTATTTGTAGTGTTTAGTTGTGCAAGGTCTTAACTCTTACTTGTAAAGTGCCTTGAGTTAACTGTTGTTGTGAATTGGCGCTATATAAATAAAATTGAATTGAAATTCTTGCTTTGTGCTAGTCCATCTGCAATAGAATATTAAGATTTTCATAAACTGCTAAGCTAATTGCTTTGGTGAGCATCTGCTTGGTTTTGAGACATTATCTCGGCTCGTTGGTCTAGGAGTATGATTCTCGCTTAGGGTGCGAGAGGTCCCGGGTTCAAATCCCGGACGAGCCCTGCTTAACTGTTTGACTTGTAAGCTTCACTGGAACCTTAGCCGGGAAAAATCCTTACGCTGTGGCCTTTGAGCGGTCAAAATGATAAATAGGGGGCGCTCAAAGCTCAGAAACCACACATGGGTTGGATAAAACAGGCGATAAATCACAACATGCTTTACGGTTGGATGAACTTGTTCGTCAGGAGATCCATACTCGTTGTTTGCCTGCATGGAACGCCCACGAAGGCTGTTTGATCCAACCCTGGTGTGTGGTTTTGGTGGCCCCTATTTTACAGTGGGGTCGTTCTGACCCCTCGAAGGCTGCACAAGGGTTAAACACACGCTACTCTATGTGCATGGAAGTACAGTTACGTGCACAAATGTCTCAACAGCACAAACTGAATGCCCACTGCCCACCATTACCAGGGCGGTGGGTTTTCTTACCGACGTCTCATCTACAGGTATCGTCAGACTCACAGCCGTGCGTTACACAGGTTGAAGGAGTATGATTCTCCACTTCTTGAATTGTAAGCTTCAGTGAAACTTTTTCCTGTTGAAAAACTGATATCTTAAGGCCCTTTAGATTTTACATGGAAGTACAGTCCAATCCAGCCAATCGAAATCTATTCTCCACAGTAGTACGTTGTCTTTTACCAATGAGCCAGGGTTGACCCAGGGTTGACCCACTGTGACTCTCTTCGTGTCTCGGCTCGTTGGTCTAGGGCTATGATTCTCGCCCAGGTTGCGAAGGCTCCCTGGTTTAAATCCCGGACAAGCCCTTGGCAACTATTTGTACTGTCAGCTAACGTGACACGTCACCTGTTGTGTACACCACTAGCTTAAGGCCACCTCAGCAGTAGTGCATCCTGCATTCTCAGTGCACCAGGATTGAACTTGTCTCGGCTCGTTGGTCTAGGAGTATGATTCTCGCTTCGGGTGCGAGAGGTCCCGGGTTCAAATCCCGGACGAGCCCTGCCTAACAGCTCTAGTTAATGGCTTCAGTGACATTTTCACCGGTGTATAAACTGCTATCGTAAGGCCATCTAGAATCACTCGTGCTCTAAGCTCATTCCTGCAGTAGTCCGTCTTCTTTCTTTAACCAACAAGTGACAGCCTTGTCTCGGCTCGTTGGTCTAGGAGTATGATTCTCGCTTAGGGTGCGAGAGGTCCCGGGTTCAAATCCCGGACGAGCCCTGCTTAACTGTTTAACTTGTAAGCTTCACTGGAACCTTAGCCGGGAAAAATCCTTACGCTGTGGCCTTTGAGCGGTCAAAATGATAAATAGGGGGCGCTCAAAGCTCAGAAACCACACATGGGTTGGATAAAACAGGCGATAAATCACAACATGCTTTACGGTTGGATGAACTTGTTCGTCAGGAGATCCATACTCGTTGTTTGCCTGCATGGAACGCCCACGAAGGCTGTTTGATCCAACCCTGGTGTGTGGTTTTGGTGGCCCCTATTTTACAGTGGGGTCGTTCTGACCCCTCGAAGGCTGCACAAGGGTTAAACACACGCTACTCTATGTGCATGGAAGTACAGTTACGTGCACAAATGTCTCAACAGCACAAACTGAATGCCCACTGCCCACCATTACCAGGGCGGTGGGTTTTCTTACCGACGTCTCATCTACAGGTATCGTCAGACTCACAGCCGTGCGTTACACAGGTTGAAGGAGTATGATTCTCCACTTCTTGAATTGTAAGCTTCAGTGAAACTTTTTCCTGTTGAAAAACTGATATCTTAAGGCCCTTTAGATTTTACATGGAAGTACAGTCCAATCCAGCCAATCGAAATCTATTCTCCACAGTAGTACGTTGTCTTTTACCAATGAGCCAGGGTTGACCCAGGGTTGACCCACTGTGACTCTCTTCGTGTCTCGGCTCGTTGGTCTAGGGCTATGATTCTCGCCCAGGTTGCGAAGGCTCCCTGGTTTAAATCCCGGACAAGCCCTTGGCAACTATTTGTACTGTCAGCTAACGTGACACGTCACCTGTTGTGTACACCACTAGCTTAAGGCCACCTCAGCAGTAGTGCATCCTGCATTCTCAGTGCACCAGGATTGAACTTGTCTCGGCTCGTTGGTCTAGGAGTATGATTCTCGCTTCGGGTGCGAGAGGTCCCGGCTTCAAATCCCGGACGAGCCCTGCCTAACAGCTCTAGTTAATGGCTTCAGTGACATTTTCACCGGTGTATAAACTGCTATCGTAAGGCCATCTAGAATCACTCGTGCTCTAAGCTCATTCCTGCAGTAGTCCGTCTTCTTTCTTTAACCAACAAGTGACAGCCTTGTCTCGGCTCGTTGGTCTAGGAGTATGATTCTCGCTTAGGGTGCGAGAGGTCCCGGCTTCCAATCCCGGACGAGCCCTGTTTAACTGTTTGATTTATAAGCTTCAGTGGAACTTTAGCTGGGATTAAACTGCTGTCTTAAGGGCCTCCGTGACCTGCCATCAAAACCAGTTTGTTTATTAGTACGTCTTGTTGTTTTTTTTAAAGAGCCACTGCTGCACTAGTCTTAGCTCGTTAGTCTAGGAGTATGATTCTCAGTCAGTCTTCCCTGGTGGGAAATGAAGGAATATGGAACTGTCGCTTTAAAAAGAAATCCTATTTCGATCCAACCTATCCTATGAAGCGAAACAACTATCCCACGCTAGCAGAGTGCATTTAAACACACGCTACTCTATGTGCATGGAAGTACAGTTACATGCACAACTGTCTCAACAGCACAAACTGAATGCCAGGAATTCAACTCCTACCATTATAATTATTGAGACGGGACTTCCAGTATACGAATACATGCAATTTGTGTATGTTTATTTACTTTGGGATGAAATTTCAGAGCTGTAATGTCCGACACCATTTGCAGTGACAAATGGCTTTTATCTTATTCCCCACAGGTTGAAGCTGATTGAAGCCAACGCTGGGTTTAACTCCCGGGCGGAGCGGTGGGTTTTCTTACCGACGTCTGTGCTGCTGGACTCTTCTTTAGTAGTCAAAGGCTCGTCAACAACTTGTACTGTCAGCTTAAGTGCAACGTTAACTGGTTTATCAAATGCTATCTTAAGGCGCTCTGTCCCGTAGAGTCTAAACTTAAATCTGCAGTAGTGCACCTTCTGTATTTAATGAACTAGCCTTGACCTTGTCTTGGCTTGTTGGTCTAAGAGTATGATTCTCCACTGGTTGAATTGTAAGCTTCAGTGAAGCTTTTTCCTGTTGAAAACCTGATATCTTAGGGCCCTCTAGATATTACATGGAAGCACAATCCAATCCAGACAATCAAAATCTATTCTCCACAGTAGTACGTTGTCTTACACCCACGACCCAGGGTTGATCACTGTGACCCCGTTCGTGTCTCGGCTCGTTGGTCTAGGGGTATGATTCTCGCTTTGGGTGCGAGATGTCCCGGGTTCAAATCCCGGACGAGCCCACCGCAAGCGTTAGCGTTTCACAGTCTTCAATAGAACTTTGCCTTTTTAATCATCTCCCATCCTAATTGCTTTCCTGACCCCACATCTAATCTAGTTTCTTAATTGCTTTGGGAGCCATTTTGGCTCGTTGGCCTAGTAGTATGGTTGTCGCTTTGGGTGCGAGAGGTTCAAATCCCAGACGAGTTCTTCGCAACTACTAGTTGTGCTTCTCTGTCTCTCTCTCTGTCCTCATCTACAGGTATCGTCAGACTCAGAGCCATGTGTCTCCCGTGTTCAGCTGCTGGTTGCGCCATCCTGCCTGTGTCTGTTGTTGTAGTTGATTTCTTTTCTCTCATTTTTATCCCTTCACACCAACCGGTCAAGGCAGATGTTCGCCCACATTGAGCCAGGGTCTGCTGGAGGTTTCGTCCTCTATAGAGACAGAGTTTCTCCTCTTCACTGTTGCTATTAAAATGTACAATTTATTGATTGGCTACAATTAAAAGCTTGGTCTATTTGTAGTGTTTAGTTGTGCAAGGTCTTAACTCTTACTTGTAAAGTGCCTTGAGTTAACTGTTGTTGTGAATTGGCGCTATATAAATAAAATTGAATTGAAATTCTTGCTTTGTGCTAGTCCATCTGCAATAGAATATTAAGATTTTCATAAACTGCTAAGCTAATTGCTTTGGTGAGCATCTGCTTGGTTTTGAGACATTATCTCGGCTCGTTGGTCTAGGAGTATGATTCTCGCTTAGGGTGCGAGAGGTCCCGGGTTCAAATCCCGGACGAGCCCTGCTTAACTGTTTGACTTGTAAGCTTCACTGGAACCTTAGCCGGGAAAAATCCTTACGCTGTGGCCTTTGAGCGGTCAAAATGATAAATAGGGGGCGCTCAGAAACCACACATGGGTTGGATAAAACAGGCGATAAATCACAACATGCTTTACGGTTGGATGAACTTGTTCGTCAGGAGATCCATACTCGTTGTTTGCCTGCATGGAACACCCACGAAGGCTTTTTGATCCAACCCTGGTGTGTGGTTTTGGTGGCCCCTATTTTACAGTGGGGTCGTTCTGACCCCTCGAAGGCTGCACAAGGGTTAAACACACGCTACTCTATGTGCATGGAAGTACAGTTACGTGCACAAATGTCTCAACAGCACAAACTGAATGCCCACTGCCCACCATTACCAGGGCGGTGGGTTTTCTTACCGACGTCTCATCTACAGGTATCGTCAGACTCACAGCCGTGCGTTACACAGGTTGAAGGAGTATGATTCTCCACTTCTTGAATTGTAAGCTTCAGTGAAACTTTTTCCTGTTGAAAAACTGATATCTTAAGGCCCTTTAGATTTTACATGGAAGTACAGTCCAATCCAGCCAATCGAAATCTATTCTCCACAGTAGTACGTTGTCTTTTACCAATGAGCCAGGGTTGACCCAGGGTTGACCCACTGTGACTCTCTTCGTGTCTCGGCTCGTTGGTCTAGGGCTATGATTCTCGCCCAGGTTGCGAAGGCTCCCTGGTTTAAATCCCGGACAAGCCCTTGGCAACTATTTGTACTGTCAGCTAACGTGACACGTCACCTGTTGTGTACACCACTAGCTTAAGGCCACCTCAGCAGTAGTGCATCCTGCATTCTCAGTGCACCAGGATTGAACTTGTCTCGGCTCGTTGGTCTAGGAGTATGATTCTCGCTTCGGGTGCGAGAGGTCCCGGCTTCAAATCCCGGACGAGCCCTGCCTAACAGCTCTAGTTAATGGCTTCAGTGACATTTTCACCGGTGTATAAACTGCTATCGTAAGGCCATCTAGAATCACTCGTGCTCTAAGCTCATTCCTGCAGTAGTCCGTCTTCTTTCTTTAACCAACAAGTGACAGCCTTGTCTCGGCTCGTTGGTCTAGGAGTATGATTCTCGCTTAGGGTGCGAGAGGTCCCGGCTTCCAATCCCGGACGAGCCCTGTTTAACTGTTTGATTTATAAGCTTCAGTGGAACTTTAGCTGGGATTAAACTGCTGTCTTAAGGGCCTCCGTGACCTGCCATCAAAACCAGTTTGTTTATTAGTACGTCTTGTTGTTTTTTTTAAAGAGCCACTGCTGCACTAGTCTTAGCTCGTTAGTCTAGGAGTATGATTCTCAGTCAGTCTTCCCTGGTGGGAAATGAAGGAATATGGAACTGTCGCTTTAAAAAGAAATCCTATTTCGATCCAACCTATCCTATGAAGCGAAACAACTATCCCACGCTAGCAGAGTGCATTTAAACACACGCTACTCTATGTGCATGGAAGTACAGTTACATGCACAACTGTCTCAACAGCACAAACTGAATGCCAGGAATTCAACTCCTACCATTATAATTATTGAGACGGGACTTCCAGTATACGAATACATGCAATTTGTGTATGTTTATTTACTTTGGGATGAAATTTCAGAGCTGTAATGTCCGACACCATTTGCAGTGACAAATGGCTTTTATCTTATTCCCCACAGGTTGAAGCTGATTGAAGCCAACGCTGGGTTTAACTCCCGGGCGGAGCGGTGGGTTTTCTTACCGACGTCTGTGCTGCTGGACTCTTCTTTAGTAGTCAAAGGCTCGTCAACAACTTGTACTGTCAGCTTAAGTGCAACGTTAACTGGTTTATCAAATGCTATCTTAAGGCGCTCTGTCCCGTAGAGTCTAAACTTAAATCTGCAGTAGTGCACCTTCTGTATTTAATGAACTAGCCTTGACCTTGTCTTGGCTTGTTGGTCTAAGAGTATGATTCTCCACTGGTTGAATTGTAAGCTTCAGTGAAGCTTTTTCCTGTTGAAAACCTGATATCTTAGGGCCCTCTAGATATTACATGGAAGCACAATCCAATCCAGACAATCAAAATCTATTCTCCACAGTAGTACGTTGTCTTACACCCACGACCCAGGGTTGATCACTGTGACCCCGTTCGTGTCTCGGCTCGTTGGTCTAGGGGTATGATTCTCGCTTTGGGTGCGAGATGTCCCGGGTTCAAATCCCGGACGAGCCCACCGCAAGCGTTAGCGTTTCACAGTCTTCAATAGAACTTTGCCTTTTTAATCAACTCCCATCCTAATTGCTTTCCTGACCCCACATCTAATCTAGTTTCTTAATTGCTTTGGGAGCCATTTTGGCTCGTTGGCCTAGTAGTATGGTTGTCGCTTTGGGTGCGAGAGGTTCAAATCCCAGACGAGTTCTTCGCAACTACTAGTTGTGCTTCTCTGTCTCTCTCTCTGTCCTCATCTACAGGTATCGTCAGACTCAGAGCCATGTGTCTCCCGTGTTCAGCTGCTGGTTGCGCCATCCTGCCTGTGTCTGTTGTTGTAGTTGATTTCTTTTCTCTCATTTTTATCCCTTCACACCAACCGGTCAAGGCAGATGTTCGCCCACATTGAGCCAGGGTCTGCTGGAGGTTTCGTCCTCTATAGAGACAGAGTTTCTCCTCTTCACTGTTGCTATTAAAATGTACAATTTATTGATTGGCTACAATTAAAAGCTTGGTCTATTTGTAGTGTTTAGTTGTGCAAGGTCTTAACTCTTACTTGTAAAGTGCCTTGAGTTAACTGTTGTTGTGAATTGGCGCTATATAAATAAAATTGAATTGAAATTCTTGCTTTGTGCTAGTCCATCTGCAATAGAATATTAAGATTTTCATAAACTGCTAAGCTAATTGCTTTGGTGAGCATCTGCTTGGTTTTGAGACATTATCTCGGCTCGTTGGTCTAGGAGTATGATTCTCGCTTAGGGTGCGAGAGGTCCCGGGTTCAAATCCCGGACGAGCCCTGCTTAACTGTTTGACTTGTAAGCTTCACTGGAACCTTAGCCGGGAAAAATCCTTACGCTGTGGCCTTTGAGCGGTCAAAATGATAAATAGGGGGCGCTCAGAAACCACACATGGGTTGGATAAAACAGGCGATAAATCACAACATGCTTTACGGTTGGATGAACTTGTTCGTCAGGAGATCCATACTCGTTGTTTGCCTGCATGGAACACCCACGAAGGCTGTTTGATCCAACCCTGGTGTGTGGTTTTGGTGGCCCCTATTTTACAGTGGGGTCGTTCTGACCCCTCGAAGGCTGCACAAGGGTTAAACACACGCTACTCTATGTGCATGGAAGTACAGTTACGTGCACAAATGTCTCAACAGCACAAACTGAATGCCCACTGCCCACCATTACCAGGGCGGTGGGTTTTCTTACCGACGTCTCATCTACAGGTATCGTCAGACTCACAGCCGTGCGTTACACAGGTTGAAGGAGTATGATTCTCCACTTCTTGAATTGTAAGCTTCAGTGAAACTTTTTCCTGTTGAAAAACTGATATCTTAAGGCCCTTTAGATTTTACATGGAAGTACAGTCCAATCCAGCCAATCGAAATCTATTCTCCACAATAGTACGTTGTCTTTTACCAATGAGCCAGGGTTGACCCAGGGTTGACCCACTGTGACTCTCTTCGTGTCTCGGCTCGTTGGTCTAGGGCTATGATTCTCGCCCAGGTTGCGAAGGCTCCCTGGTTTAAATCCCGGACAAGCCCTTGGCAACTATTTGTACTGTCAGCTAACGTGACACGTCACCTGTTGTGTACACCACTAGCTTAAGGCCACCTCAGCAGTAGTGCATCCTGCATTCTCAGTGCACCAGGATTGAACTTGTCTCGGCTCGTTGGTCTAGGAGTATGATTCTCGCTTCGGGTGCGAGAGGTCCCGGGTTCAAATCCCGGACGAGCCCTGCCTAACAGCTCTAGTTAATGGCTTCAGTGACATTTTCACCGGTGTATAAACTGCTATCGTAAGGCCATCTAGAATCACTCGTGCTCTAAGCTCATTCCTGCAGTAGTCCGTCTTCTTTCTTTAACCAACAAGTGACAGCCTTGTCTCGGCTCGTTGCTCTAGGAGTATGATTCTCGCTTAGGGTGCGAGAGGTCCCGGGTTCAAATCCCGGACGAGCCCTGTTTAACTGTTTGATTTATAAGCTTCAGTGGAACTTTAGCTGGGATTAAACTGCTGTCTTAAGGGCCTCCGTGACCTGCCATCAAAACCAGTTTGTTTATTAGTACGTCTTGTTGTTTTTTTTAAAGAGCCACTGCTGCACTAGTCTTAGCTCGTTAGTCTAGGAGTATGATTCTCAGTCAGTCTTCCCTGGTGGGAAATGAAGGAATATGGAACTGTCGCTTTAAAAAGAAATCCTATTTCGATCCAACCTATCCTATGAAGCGAAACAACTATCCCACGCTAGCAGAGTGCATTTAAACACACGCTACTCTATGTGCATGGAAGTACAGTTACATGCACAACTGTCTCAACAGCACAAACTGAATGCCAGGAATTCAACTCCTACCATTATAATTATTGAGACGGGACTTCCAGTATACGAATACATGCAATTTGTGTATGTTTATTTACTTTGGGATGAAATTTCAGAGCTGTAATGTCCGACACCATTTGCAGTGACAAATGGCTTTTATCTTATTCCCCACAGGTTGAAGCTGATTGAAGCCAACGTTGGGTTTAACTCCCGGGCGGAGCGGTGGGTTTTCTTACCGACGTCTGTGCTGCTGGACTCTTCTTTAGTAGTCAAAGGCTCGTCAACAACTTGTACTGTCAGCTTAAGTGCAACGTTAACTGGTTTATCAAATGCTATCTTAAGGCGCTCTGTCCCGTAGAGTCTAAACTTAAATCTGCAGTAGTGCACCTTCTGTATTTAATGAACTAGCCTTGACCTTGTCTTGGCTTGTTGGTCTAAGAGTATGATTCTCCACTGGTTGAATTGTAAGCTTCAGTGAAGCTTTTTCCTGTTGAAAACCTGATATCTTAGGGCCCTCTAGATATTACATGGAAGCACAATCCAATCCAGACAATCAAAATCTATTCTCCACAGTAGTACGTTGTCTTACACCCACGACCCAGGGTTGATCACTGTGACCCCGTTCGTGTCTCGGCTCGTTGGTCTAGGGGTATGATTCTCGCTTTGGGTGCGAGAGGTCCCGGGTCCAAATCCCGGACGAGCCCACCGCAAGCGTTAGCGTTTCACAGTCTTCAATAGAACTTTGCCTTTTTAATCAACTCCCATCCTAATTGCTTTCCTGACCCCACATCTAATCTAGTTTCTTAATTGCTTTGGGAGCCATTTTGGCTCGTTGGCCTAGTAGTATGGTTGTCGCTTTGGGTGCGAGAGGTTCAAATCCCAGACGAGTTCTTCGCAACTACTAGTTGTGCTTCTCTGTCTCTCTCTCTGTCCTCATCTACAGGTATCGTCAGACTCAGAGCCATGTGTCTCCCGTGTTCAGCTGCTGGTTGCGCCATCCTGCCTGTGTCTGTTGTTGTAGTTGATTTCTTTTCTCTCATTTTTATCCCTTCACACCAACCGGTCAAGGCAGATGTTCGCCCACATTGAGCCAGGGTCTGCTGGAGGTTTCGTCCTCTATAGAGACAGAGTTTCTCCTCTTCACTGTTGCTATTAAAATGTACAATTTATTGATTGGCTACAATTAAAAGCTTGGTCTATTTGTAGTGTTTAGTTGTGCAAGGTCTTAACTCTTACTTGTAAAGTGCCTTGAGTTAACTGTTGTTGTGAATTGGCGCTATATAAATAAAATTGAATTGAAATTCTTGCTTTGTGCTAGTCCATCTGCAATAGAATATTAAGATTTTCATAAACTGCTAAGCTAATTGCTTTGGTGAGCATCTGCTTGGTTTTGAGACATTATCTCGGCTCGTTGGTCTAGGAGTATGATTCTCGCTTAGGGTGCGAGAGGTCCCGGGTTCAAATCCCGGACGAGCCCTGCTTAACTGTTTGACTTGTAAGCTTCACTGGAACCTTAGCCGGGAAAAATCCTTACGCTGTGGCCTTTGAGCGGTCAAAATGATAAATAGGGGGCGCTCAAAGCTCAGAAACCACACATGGGTTGGATAAAACAGGCGATAAATCACAACATGCTTTACGGTTGGATGAACTTGTTCGTCAGGAGATCCATACTCGTTGTTTGCCTGCATGGAACGCCCACGAAGGCTGTTTGATCCAACCCTGGTGTGTGGTTTTGGTGGCCCCTATTTTACAGTGGGGTCGTTCTGACCCCTCGAAGGCTGCACAAGGGTTAAACACACGCTACTCTATGTGCATGGAAGTACAGTTACGTGCACAAATGTCTCAACAGCACAAACTGAATGCCCACTGCCCACCATTACCAGGGCGGTGGGTTTTCTTACCGACGTCTCATCTACAGGTATCGTCAGACTCACAGCCGTGCGTTACACAGGTTGAAGGAGTATGATTCTCCACTTCTTGAATTGTAAGCTTCAGTGAAACTTTTTCCTGTTGAAAAACTGATATCTTAAGGCCCTTTAGATTTTACATGGAAGTACAGTCCAATCCAGCCAATCGAAATCTATTCTCCACAGTAGTACGTTGTCTTTTACCAATGAGCCAGGGTTGACCCAGGGTTGACCCACTGTGACTCTCTTCGTGTCTCGGCTCGTTGGTCTAGGGCTATGATTCTCGCCCAGGTTGCGAAGGCTCCCTGGTTTAAATCCCGGACAAGCCCTTGGCAACTATTTGTACTGTCAGCTAACGTGACACGTCACCTGTTGTGTACACCACTAGCTTAAGGCCACCTCAGCAGTAGTGCATCCTGCATTCTCAGTGCACCAGGATTGAACTTGTCTCGGCTCCTTGGTCTAGGAGTATGATTCTCGCTTCGGGTGCGAGAGGTCCCGGGTTCAAATCCCGGACGAGCCCTGCCTAACAGCTCTAGTTAATGGCTTCAGTGACATTTTCACCGGTGTATAAACTGCTATCGTAAGGCCATCTAGAATCACTCGTGCTCTAAGCTCATTCCTGCAGTAGTCCGTCTTCTTTCTTTAACCAACAAGTGACAGCCTTGTCTCGGCTCGTTGGTCTAGGAGTATGATTCTCGCTTAGGGTGCGAGAGGTCCCGGGTTCAAATCCCGGACGAGCCCTGTTTAACTGTTTGATTTATAAGCTTCAGTGGAACTTTAGCTGGGATTAAACTGCTGTCTTAAGGGCCTCCGTGACCTGCCATCAAAACCAGTTTGTTTATTAGTACGTCTTGTTGTTTTTTTTAAAGAGCCACTGCTGCACTAGTCTTAGCTCGTTAGTCTAGGAGTATGATTCTCAGTCAGTCTTCCCTGGTGGGAAATGAAGGAATAAGGAACTGTCGCTTTAAAAAGAAATCCTATTTCGATCCAACCTATCCTATGAAGCGAAACAACTATCCCACGCTAGCAGAGTGCATTTAAACACACGCTACTCTATGTGCATGGAAGTACAGTTACATGCACAACTGTCTCAACAGCACAAACTGAATGCCAGGAATTCAACTCCTACCATTATAATTATTGAGACGGGACTTCCAGTATACGAATACATGCAATTTGTGTATGTTTATTTACTTTGGGATGAAATTTCAGAGCTGTAATGTCCGACACCATTTGCAGTGACAAATGGCTTTTATCTTATTCCCCACAGGTTGAAGCTGATTGAAGCCAACGTTGGGTTTAACTCCCGGGCGGAGCGGTGGGTTTTCTTACCGACGTCTGTGCTGCTGGACTCTTCTTTAGTAGTCAAAGGCTCGTCAACAACTTGTACTGTCAGCTTAAGTGCAACGTTAACTGGTTTATCAAATGCTATCTTAAGGCGCTCTGTCCCGTAGAGTCTAAACTTAAATCTGCAGTAGTGCACCTTCTGTATTTAATGAACTAGCCTTGACCTTGTCTTGGCTTGTTGGTCTAAGAGTATGATTCTCCACTGGTTGAATTGTAAGCTTCAGTGAAGCTTTTTCCTGTTGAAAACCTGATATCTTAGGGCCCTCTAGATATTACATGGAAGCACAATCCAATCCAGACAATCAAAATCTATTCTCCACAGTAGTACGTTGTCTTACACCCACGACCTAGGGTTGATCACTGTGACCCCGTTTGTGTCTCGGCTCGTTGGTCTAGGGGTATGATTCTCGCTTTGGGTGCGAGAGGTCCCGGGTTCAAATCCCGGACGAGCCCACCGCAAGCGTTAGCGTTTCACAGTCTTCAATAGAACTTTGCCTTTTTAATCAACTCCCATCCTAATTGCTTTCCTGACCCCACATCTAATCTAGTTTCTTAATTGCTTTGGGAGCCATTTTGGCTCGTTGGCCTAGTAGTATGGTTGTCGCTTTGGGTGCGAGAGGTTCAAATCCCAGACGAGTTCTTCGCAACTACTAGTTGTGCTTCTCTGTCTCTCTCTCTGTCCTCATCTACAGGTATCGTCAGACTCAGAGCCATGTGTCTCCCGTGTTCAGCTGCTGGTTGCGCCATCCTGCCTGTGTCTGTTGTTGTAGTTGATTTCTTTTCTCTCATTTTTATCCCTTCACACCAACCGGTCAAGGCAGATGTTCGCCCACATTGAGCCAGGGTCTGCTGGAGGTTTCGTCCTCTATAGAGACAGAGTTTCTCCTCTTCACTGTTGCTATTAAAATGTACAATTTATTGATTGGCTACAATTAAAAGCTTGGTCTATTTGTAGTGTTTAGTTGTGCAAGGTCTTAACTCTTACTTGTAAAGTGCCTTGAGTTAACTGTTGTTGTGAATTGGCGCTATATAAATAAAATTGAATTGAAATTCTTGCTTTGTGCTAGTCCATCTGCAATAGAATATTAAGATTTTCATAAACTGCTAAGCTAATTGCTTTGGTGAGCATCTGCTTGGTTTTGAGACATTATCTCGGCTCGTTGGTCTAGGAGTATGATTCTCGCTTAGGGTGCGAGAGGTCCCGGGTTCAAATCCCGGACGAGCCCTGCTTAACTGTTTGACTTGTAAGCTTCACTGGAACCTTAGCCGGGAAAAATCCTTACGCTGTGGCCTTTGAGTGGTCAAAATGATAAATAGGGGGCGCTCAAAGCTCAGAAACCACACATGGGTTGGATAAAACAGGCGATAAATCACAACATGCTTTACGGTTGGATGAACTTGTTCGTCAGGAGATCCATACTCGTTGTTTGCCTGCATGGAACGCCCACGAAGGCTGTTTGATCCAACCTGGTGTGTGGTTTTGGTGGCCCCTATTTTACAGTGGGGTCGTTCTGACCCCTCGAAGGCTGCACAAGGGTTAAACACACGCTACTCTATGTGCATGGAAGTACAGTTACGTGCACAAATGTCTCAACAGCACAAACTGAATGCCCACTGCCCACCATTACCAGGGCGGTGGGTTTTCTTACCGACGTCTCATCTACAGGTATCGTCAGACTCACAGCCGTGCGTTACACAGGTTGAAGGAGTATGATTCTCCACTTCTTGAATTGTAAGCTTCAGTGAAACTTTTTCCTGTTGAAAAACTGATATCTTAAGGCCCTTTAGATTTTACATGGAAGTACAGTCCAATCCAGCCAATCGAAATCTATTCTCCACAGTAGTACGTTGTCTTTTACCAATGAGCCAGGGTTGACCCAGGGTTGACCCACTGTGACTCTCTTCGTGTCTCGGCTCGTTGGTCTAGGGCTATGATTCTCGCCCAGGTTGCGAAGGCTCCTTGGTTTAAATCCCGGACAAGCCCTTGGCAACTATTTGTACTGTCAGCTAACGTGACATGTCACCTGTTGTGTACACCACTAGCTTAAGGCCACCTCAGCAGTAGTGCATCCTGCATTCTCAGTGCACCAGGATTGAACTTGTCTCGGCTCGTTGGTCTAGGAGTATGATTCTCGCTTCGGGTGCGAGAGGTCCCGGCTTCAAATCGCGGACGAGCCCTGTTTAACTGTTTGATTTATAAGCTTCAGTGGAACTTTAGCTGGGATTAAACTGCTGTCTTAAGGGCCTCCGTGACCTGCCATCAAAACCAGTTTGTTTATTAGTACGTCTTGTTGTTTTTTTTAAAGAGCCACTGCTGCACTAGTCTTAGCTCGTTAGTCTAGGAGTATGATTCTCAGTCAGTCTTCCCTGGTGGGAAATGAAGGAATATGGAACTGTCGCTTTAAAAAGAAATCCTATTTCGATCCAACCTATCCTATGAAGCGAAACAACTATCCCACGCTAGCAGAGTGCATTTAAACACACGCTACTCTATGTGCATGGAAGTACAGTTACATGCACAACTGTCTCAACAGCACAAACTGAATGCCAGGAATTCAACTCCTACCATTATAATTATTGAGACGGGACTTCCAGTATACGAATACATGTAATTTGTGTATGTTTATTTACTTTGGGATGAAATTTCAGAGCTGTAATGTCCGACACCATTTGCAGTGACAAATGGCTTTTATCTTATTCCCCACAGGTTGAAGCTGATTGAAGCCAACGTTGGGTTTAACTCCCGGGCGGAGCGGTGGGTTTTCTTACCGACGTCTGTGCTGCTGGACTCTTCTTTAGTAGTCAAAGGCTCGTCAACAACTTGTACTGTCAGCTTAAGTGCAACGTTAACTGGTTTATCAAATGCTATCTTAAGGCGCTCTGTCCCGTAGAGTCTAAACTTAAATCTGCAGTAGTGCACCTTCTGTATTTAATGAACTAGCCTTGACCTTGTCTTGGCTTGTTGGTCTAAGAGTATGATTCTCCACTGGTTGAATTGTAAGCTTCAGTGAAGCTTTTTCCTGTTGAAAACCTGATATCTTAGGGCCCTCTAGATATTACATGGAAGTACAATCCAATCCAGACAATCAAAATCTATTCTCCACAGTAGTACGTTGTCTTACACCCACGACCCAGGGTTGATCACTGTGACCCCGTTCGTGTCTCGGCTCGTTGGTCTAGGGGTATGATTCTCGCTTTGGGTGCGAGAGGTCCCGGGTTCAAATTCCGGACGAGCCCACCGCAAGCGTTAGCGTTTCACAGTCTTCAATAGAACTTTGCCTTTTTAATCAACTCCCATCCTAATTGCTTTCCTGACCCCACATCTAATCTAGTTTCTTAATTGCTTTGGGAGCCATTTTGGCTCGTTGGCCTAGTAGTATGGTTGTCGCTTTGGGTGCGAGAGGTTCAAATCCCAGACGAGTTCTTCGCAACTACTAGTTGTGCTTCTCTGTCTCTCTCTCTGTCCTCATCTACAGGTATCGTCAGACTCAGAGCCATGTGTCTCCCGTGTTCAGCTGCTGGTTGCGCCATCCTGCCTGTGTCTGTTGTTGTAGTTGATTTCTTTTCTCTCATTTTTATCCCTTCACACCAACCGGTCAAGGCAGATGTTCGCCCACATTGAGCCAGGGTCTGCTGGAGGTTTCGTCCTCTATAGAGACAGAGTTTCTCCTCTTCACTGTTGCTATTAAAATGTACAATTTATTGATTGGCTACAATTAAAAGCTTGGTCTATTTGTAGTGTTTAGTTGTGCAAGGTCTTAACTCTTACTTGTAAAGTGCCTTGAGTTAACTGTTGTTGTGAATTGGCGCTATATAAATAAAATTGAATTGAAATTCTTGCTTTGTGCTAGTCCATCTGCAATAGAATATTAAGATTTTCATAAACTGCTAAGCTAATTGCTTTGGTGAGCATCTGCTTGGTTTTGAGACATTATCTCGGCTCGTTGGTCTAGGAGTATGATTCTCGCTTAGGGTGCGAGAGGTCCCGGGTTCAAATCCCGGACGAGCCCTGCTTAACTGTTTGACTTGTAAGCTTCACTGGAACCTTAGCCGGGAAAAATCCTTACGCTGTGGCCTTTGAGCGGTCAAAATGATAAATAGGGGGCGCTCAAAGCTCAGAAACCACACATGGGTTGGATAAAACAGGCGATAAATCACAACATGCTTTACGGTTGGATGAACTTGTTCGTCAGGAGATCCATACTCGTTGTTTGCCTGCATGGAACGCCCACGAAGGCTGTTTGATCCAACCCTGGTGTGTGGTTTTGGTGGCCCCTATTTTACAGTGGGGTCGTTCTGACCCCTCGAAGGCTGCACAAGGGTTAAACACACGCTACTCTATGTGCATGGAAGTACAGTTACGTGCACAAATGTCTCAACAGCACAAACTGAATGCCCACTGCCCACCATTACCAGGGCGGTGGGTTTTCTTACCGACGTCTCATCTACAGGTATCGTCAGACTCACAGCCGTGCGTTACACAGGTTGAAGGAGTATGATTCTCCACTTCTTGAATTGTAAGCTTCAGTGAAACTTTTTCCTGTTGAAAAACTGATATCTTAAGGCCCTTTAGATTTTACATGGAAGTACAGTCCAATCCAGCCAATCGAAATCTATTCTCCACAGTAGTACGTTGTCTTTTACCAATGAGCCAGGGTTGACCCAGGGTTGACCCACTGTGACTCTCTTCGTGTCTCGGCTCGTTGGTCTAGGGCTATGATTCTCGCCCAGGTTGCGAAGGCTCCCTGGTTTAAATCCCGGACAAGCCCTTGGCAACTATTTGTACTGTCAGCTAACGTGACACGTCACCTGTTGTGTACACCACTAGCTTAAGGCCACCTCAGCAGTAGTGCATCCTGCATTCTCAGTGCACCAGGATTGAACTTGTCTCGGCTCGTTGGTCTAGGAGTATGATTCTCGCTTCGGGTGCGAGAGGTCCCGGCTTCAAATCCCGGACGAGCCCTGCCTAACAGCTCTAGTTAATGGCTTCAGTGACATTTTCACCGGTGTATAAACTGCTATCGTAAGGCCATCTAGAATCACTCGTGCTCTAAGCTCATTCCTGCAGTAGTCCGTCTTCTTTCTTTAACCAACAAGTGACAGCCTTGTCTCGGCTCGTTGGTCTAGGAGTATGATTCTCGCTTAGGGTGCGAGAGGTCCCGGGTTCAAATCCCGGAGGAGCCCTGTTTAACTGTTTGATTTATAAGCTTCAGTGGAACTTTAGCTGGGATTAAACTGCTGTCTTAAGGGCCTCCGTGACCTGCCATCAAAACCAGTTTGTTTATTAGTACGTCTTGTTGTTTTTTTTAAAGAGCCACTGCTGCACTAGTCTTAGCTCGTTAGTCTAGGAGTATGATTCTCAGTCAGTCTTCCCTGGTGGGAAATGAAGGAATATGGAACTGTCGCTTTAAAAAGAAATCCTATTTCGATCCAACCTATCCTATGAAGCGAAACAACTATCCCACGCTAGCAGAGTGCATTTAAACACACGCTACTCTATGTGCATGGAAGTACAGTTACATGCACAACTGTCTCAACAGCACAAACTGAATGCCAGGAATTCAACTCCTACCATTATAATTATTGAGACGGGACTTCCAGTATACGAATACATGCAATTTGTGTATGTTTATTTACTTTGGGATGAAATTTCAGAGCTGTAATGTCCGACACCATTTGCAGTGACAAATGGCTTTTATCTTATTCCCCACAGGTTGAAGCTGATTGAAGCCAACGTTGGGTTTAACTCCCGGGCGGAGCGGTGGGTTTTCTTACCGACGTCTGTGCTGCTGGACTCTTCTTTAGTAGTCAAAGGCTCGTCAACAACTTGTACTGTCAGCTTAAGTGCAACGTTAACTGGTTTATCAAATGCTATCTTAAGGCGCTCTGTCCCGTAGAGTCTAAACTTAAATCTGCAGTAGTGCACCTTCTGTATTTAATGAACTAGCCTTGACCTTGTCTTGGCTTGTTGGTCTAAGAGTATGATTTTCCACTGGTTGAATTGTAAGCTTCAGTGAAGCTTTTTCCTGTTGAAAACCTGATATCTTAGGGCCCTCTAGATATTACATGGAAGCACAATCCAATCCAGACAATCAAAATCTATTCTCCACAGTAGTACGTTGTCTTACACCCACGACCCAGGGTTGATCACTGTGACCCCGTTCGTGTCTCGGCTCGTTGGTCTAGGGGTATGATTCTCGTTTTGGGTGCGAGAGGTCCCGGGTTCAAATCCCGGACGAGCCCACCGCAAGCTTTAGCGTTTCACAGTCTTCAATAGAACTTTGCCTTTTTAATCAACTCCCATCCTAATTGCTTTCCTGACCCCACATCTAATCTAGTTTCTTAATTGCTTTGGGAGCCATTTTGGCTCGTTGGCCTAGTAGTATGGTTGTCGCTTTGGGTGCGAGAGGTTCAAATCCCAGACGAGTTCTTCGCAACTACTAGTTGTGCTTCTCTGTCTCTCTCTCTGTCCTCATCTACAGGTATCGTCAGACTCAGAGCCATGTGTCTCCCGTGTTCAGCTGCTGGTTGCGCCATCCTGCCTGTGTCTGTTGTTGTAGTTGATTTCTTTTCTCTCATTTTTATCCCTTCACACCAACCGGTCAAGGCAGATGTTCGCCCACATTGAGCCAGGGTCTGCTGGAGGTTTCGTCCTCTATAGAGACAGAGTTTCTCCTCTTCACTGTTGCTATTAAAATGTACAATTTATTGATTGGCTACAATTAAAAGCTTGGTCTATTTGTAGTGTTTAGTTGTGCAAGGTCTTAACTCTTACTTGTAAAGTGCCTTGAGTTAACTGTTGTTGTGAATTGGCGCTATATAAATAAAATTGAATTGAAATTCTTGCTTTGTGCTAGTCCATCTGCAATAGAATATTAAGATTTTCATAAACTGCTAAGCTAATTGCTTTGGTGAGCATCTGCTTGGTTTTGAGACATTATCTCGGCTCGTTGGTCTAGGAGTATGATTCTCGCTTAGGGTGCGAGAGGTCCCGGGTTCAAATCCCGGACGAGCCCTGCTTAACTGTTTGACTTGTAAGCTTCACTGGAACCTTAGCCGGGAAAAATCCTTACGCTGTGGCCTTTGAGCGGTCAAAATGATAAATAGGGGGCGCTCAGAAACCACACATGGGTTGGATAAAACAGGCGATAAATCACAACATGCTTTACGGTTGGATGAACTTGTTCGTCAGGAGATCCATACTCGTTGTTTGCCTGCATGGAACACCCACGAAGGCTGTTTGATCCAACCCTGGTGTGTGGTTTTGGTGGCCCCTATTTTACAGTGGGGTCGTTCTGACCCCTCGAAGGCTGCACAAGGGTTAAACACACGCTACTCTATGTGCATGGAAGTACAGTTACGTGCACAAATGTCTCAACAGCACAAACTGAATGCCCACTGCCCACCATTACCAGGGCGGTGGGTTTTCTTACCGACGTCTCATCTACAGGTATCGTCAGACTCACAGCCGTGCGTTACACAGGTTGAAGGAGTATGATTCTCCACTTCTTGAATTGTAAGCTTCAGTGAAACTTTTTCCTGTTGAAAAACTGATATCTTAAGGCCCTTTAGATTTTACATGGAAGTACAGTCCAATCCAGCCAATCGAAATCTATTCTCCACAGTAGTACGTTGTCTTTTACCAATGAGCCAGGGTTGACCCAGGGTTGACCCACTGTGACTCTCTTCGTGTCTCGGCTCGTTGGTCTAGGGCTATGATTCTCGCCCAGGTTGCGAAGGCTCCCTGGTTTAAATCCCGGACAAGCCCTTGGCAACTATTTGTACTGTCAGCTAACGTGACACGTCACCTGTTGTGTACACCACTAGCTTAAGGCCACCTCAGCAGTAGTGCATCCTGCATTCTCAGTGCACCAGGATTGAACTTGTCTCGGCTCGTTGGTCTAGGAGTATGATTCTCGCTTCGGGTGCGAGAGGTCCCGGCTTCAAATCCCGGACGAGCCCTGCCTAACAGCTCTAGTTAATGGCTTCAGTGACATTTTCACCGGTGTATAAACTGCTATCGTAAGGCCATCTAGAATCACTCGTGCTCTAAGCTCATTCCTGCAGTAGTCCGTCTTCTTTCTTTAACCAACAAGTGACAGCCTTGTCTCGGCTCGTTGGTCTAGGAGTATGATTCTCGCTTAGGGTGCGAGAGGTCCCGGGTTCAAATCCCGGACGAGCCCTGTTTAACTGTTTGATTTATAAGCTTCAGTGGAACTTTAGCTGGGATTAAACTGCTGTCTTAAGGGCCTCCGTGACCTGCCATCAAAACCAGTTTGTTTATTAGTACGTCTTGTTGTTTTTTTTAAAGAGCCACTGCTGCACTAGTCTTAGCTCGTTAGTCTAGGAGTATGATTCTCAGTCAGTCTTCCCTGGTGGGAAATGAAGGAATATGGAACTGTCGCTTTAAAAAGAAATCCTATTTCGATCCAACCTATCCTATGAAGCGAAACAACTATCCCACGCTAGCAGAGTGCATTTAAACACACGCTACTCTATGTGCATGGAAGTACAGTTACATGCACAACTGTCTCAACAGCACAAACTGAATGCCAGGAATTCAACTCCTACCATTATAATTATTGAGACGGGACTTCCAGTATACGAATACATGCAATTTGTGTATGTTTATTTACTTTGGGATGAAATTTCAGAGCTGTAATGTCCGACACCATTTGCAGTGACAAATGGCTTTTATCTTATTCCCCACAGGTTGAAGCTGATTGAAGCCAACGTTGGGTTTAACTCCCGGGCGGAGCGGTGGGTTTTCTTACCGACGTCTGTGCTGCTGGACTCTTCTTTAGTAGTCAAAGGCTCGTCAACAACTTGTACTGTCAGCTTAAGTGCAACGTTAACTGGTTTATCAAATGCTATCTTAAGGCGCTCTGTCCCGTAGAGTCTAAACTTAAATCTGCAGTAGTGCACCTTCTGTATTTAATGAACTAGCCTTGACCTTGTCTTGGCTTGTTGGTCTAAGAGTATGATTCTCCACTGGTTGAATTGTAAGCTTCAGTGAAGCTTTTTCCTGTTGAAAACCTGATATCTTAGGGCCCTCTAGATATTACATGGAAGCACAATCCAATCCAGACAATCAAAATCTATTCTCCACAGTAGTACGTTGTCTTACACCCACGACCCAGGGTTGATCACTGTGACCCCGTTCGTGTCTCGGCTCGTTGGTCTAGGGGTATGATTCTCGCTTTGGGTGCGAGAGGTCCCGGGTCCAAATCCCGGACGAGCCCACCGCAAGCGTTAGCGTTTCACAGTCTTCAATAGAACTTTGCCTTTTTAATCAACTCCCATCCTAATTGCTTTCCTGACCCCACATCTAATCTAGTTTCTTAATTGCTTTGGGAGCCATTTTGGCTCGTTGGCCTAGTAGTATGGTTGTCGCTTTGGGTGCGAGAGGTTCAAATCCCAGACGAGTTCTTCGCAACTACTAGTTGTGCTTCTCTGTCTCTCTCTCTGTCCTCATCTACAGGTATCGTCAGACTCAGAGCCATGTGTCTCCCGTGTTCAGCTGCTGGTTGCGCCATCCTGCCTGTGTCTGTTGTTGTAGTTGATTTCTTTTCTCTCATTTTTATCCCTTCACACCAACCGGTCAAGGCAGATGTTCGCCCACATTGAGCCAGGGTCTGCTGGAGGTTTCGTCCTCTATAGAGACAGAGTTTCTCCTCTTCACTGTTGCTATTAAAATGTACAATTTATTGATTGGCTACAATTAAAAGCTTGGTCTATTTGTAGTGTTTAGTTGTGCAAGGTCTTAACTCTTACTTGTAAAGTGCCTTGAGTTAACTGTTGTTGTGAATTGGCGCTATATAAATAAAATTGAATTGAAATTCTTGCTTTGTGCTAGTCCATCTGCAATAGAATATTAAGATTTTCATAAACTGCTAAGCTAATTGCTTTGGTGAGCATCTGCTTGGTTTTGAGACATTATCTCGGCTCGTTGGTCTAGGAGTATGATTCTCGCTTAGGGTGCGAGAGGTCCCGGGTTCAAATCCCGGACGAGCCCTGCTTAACTGTTTGACTTGTAAGCTTCACTGGAACCTTAGCCGGGAAAAATCCTTACGCTGTGGCCTTTGAGCGGTCAAAATGATAAATAGGGGGCGCTCAAAGCTCAGAAACCACACATGGGTTGGATAAAACAGGCGATAAATCACAACATGCTTTACGGTTGGATGAACTTGTTCGTCAGGAGATCCATACTCGTTGTTTGCCTGCATGGAACGCCCACGAAGGCTGTTTGATCCAACCCTGGTGTGTGGTTTTGGTGGCCCCTATTTTACAGTGGGGTCGTTCTGACCCCTCGAAGGCTGCACAAGGGTTAAACACACGCTACTCTATGTGCATGGAAGTACAGTTACGTGCACAAATGTCTCAACAGCACAAACTGAATGCCCACTGCCCACCATTACCAGGGCGGTGGGTTTTCTTACCGACGTCTCATCTACAGGTATCGTCAGACTCACAGCCGTGCGTTACACAGGTTGAAGGAGTATGATTCTCCACTTCTTGAATTGTAAGCTTCAGTGAAACTTTTTCCTGTTGAAAAACTGATATCTTAAGGCCCTTTAGATTTTACATGGAAGTACAGTCCAATCCAGCCAATCGAAATCTATTCTCCACAGTAGTACGTTGTCTTTTACCAATGAGCCAGGGTTGACCCACTGTGACTCTCTTCGTGTCTCGGCTCGTTGGTCTAGGGCTATGATTCTCGCCCAGGTTGCGAAGGCTCCCTGGTTTAAATCCCGGACAAGCCCTTGGCAACTATTTGTACTGTCAGCTAACGTGACACGTCACCTGTTGTGTACACCACTAGCTTAAGGCCACCTCAGCAGTAGTGCATCCTGCATTCTCAGTGCACCAGGATTGAACTTGTCTCGGCTCCTTGGTCTAGGAGTATGATTCTCGCTTCGGGTGCGAGAGGTCCCGGGTTCAAATCCCGGACGAGCCCTGCCTAACAGCTCTAGTTAATGGCTTCAGTGACATTTTCACCGGTGTATAAACTGCTATCGTAAGGCCATCTAGAATCACTCGTGCTCTAAGCTCATTCCTGCAGTAGTCCGTCTTCTTTCTTTAACCAACAAGTGACAGCCTTGTCTCGGCTCGTTGGTCTAGGAGTATGATTCTCGCTTAGGGTGCGAGAGGTCCCGGCTTCCAATCCCGGACGAGCCCTGTTTAACTGTTTGATTTATAAGCTTCAGTGGAACTTTAGCTGGGATTAAACTGCTGTCTTAAGGGCCTCCGTGACCTGCCATCAAAACCAGTTTGTTTATTAGTACGTCTTGTTGTTTTTTTTAAAGAGCCACTGCTGCACTAGTCTTAGCTCGTTAGTCTAGGAGTATGATTCTCAGTCAGTCTTCCCTGGTGGGAAATGAAGGAATATGGAACTGTCGCTTTAAAAAGAAATCCTATTTCGATCCAACCTATCCTATGAAGCGAAACAACTATCCCACGCTAGCAGAGTGCATTTAAACACACGCTACTCTATGTGCATGGAAGTACAGTTACATGCACAACTGTCTCAACAGCACAAACTGAATGCCAGGAATTCAACTCCTACCATTATAATTATTGAGACGGGACTTCCAGTATACGAATACATGCAATTTGTGTATGTTTATTTACTTTGGGATGAAATTTCAGAGCTGTAATGTCCGACACCATTTGCAGTGACAAATGGCTTTTATCTTATTCCCCACAGGTTGAAGCTGATTGAAGCCAACGTTGGGTTTAACTCCCGGGCGGAGCGGTGGGTTTTCTTACCGACGTCTGTGCTGCTGGACTCTTCTTTAGTAGTCAAAGGCTCGTCAACAACTTGTACTGTCAGCTTAAGTGCAACGTTAACTGGTTTATCAAATGCTATCTTAAGGCGCTCTGTCCCGTAGAGTCTAAACTTAAATCTGCAGTAGTGCACCTTCTGTATTTAATGAACTAGCCTTGACCTTGTCTTGGCTTGTTGGTCTAAGAGTATGATTCTCCACTGGTTGAATTGTAAGCTTCAGTGAAGCTTTTTCCTGTTGAAAACCTGATATTTTAGGGCCCTCTAGATATTACATGGAAGCACAATCCAATCCAGACAATCAAAATCTATTCTCCACAGTAGTACGTTGTCTTACACCCACGACCCAGGGTTGATCACTGTGACCCCGTTCGTGTCTCGGCTTGTTGGTCTAGGGGTATGATTCTCGCTTTGGGTGCGAGAGGTCCCGGGTTCAAATCCCGGACGAGCCCACCGCAAGCGTTAGCGTTTCACGGTCTTCAATAGAACTTTGCCTTTTTAATCAACTCCCATCCTAATTGCTTTCCTGACCCCACATCTAATCTAGTTTCTTAATTGCTTTGGGAGCCATTTTGGCTCGTTGGGCTAGTAGTATGGTTGTCGCTTTGGGTGCGAGAGGTTCAAATCCCAGACGAGTTCTTCGCAACTACTAGTTGTGCTTCTCTGTCTCTCTCTCTGTCCTCATCTACAGGTATCGTCAGACTCAGAGCCATGTGTCTCCCGTGTTCAGCTGCTGGTTGCGCCATCCTGCCTGTGTCTGTTGTTGTAGTTGATTTCTTTTCTCTCATTTTTATCCCTTCACACCAACCGGTCAAGGCAGATGTTCGCCCACATTGAGCCAGGGTCTGCTGGAGGTTTCGTCCTCTATAGAGACAGAGTTTCTCCTCTTCACTGTTGCTATTAAAATGTACAATTTATTGATTGGCTACAATTAAAAGCTTGGTCTATTTGTAGTGTTTAGTTGTGCAAGGTCTTAACTCTTACTTGTAAAGTGCCTTGAGTTAACTGTTGTTGTGAATTGGCGCTATATAAATAAAATTGAATTGAAATTCTTGCTTTGTGCTAGTCCATCTGCAATAGAATATTAAGATTTTCATAAACTGCTAAGCTAATTGCTTTGGTGAGCATCTGCTTGGTTTTGAGACATTATCTCGGCTCGTTGGTCTAGGAGTATGATTCTCGCTTAGGGTGCGAGAGGTCCCGGGTTCAAATCCCGGACGAGCCCTGCTTAACTGTTTGACTTGTAAGCTTCACTGGAACCTTAGCCGGGAAAAATCCTTACGCTGTGGCCTTTGAGCGGTCAAAATGATAAATAGGGGGCGCTCAAAGCTCAGAAACCACACATGGGTTGGATAAAACAGGCGATAAATCACAACATGCTTTACGGTTGGATGAACTTGTTCGTCAGGAGATCCATACTCGTTGTTTGCCTGCATGGAACGCCCACGAAGGCTGTTTGATCCAACCCTGGTGTGTGGTTTTGGTGGCCCCTATTTTACAGTGGGGTCGTTCTGACCCCTCGAAGGCTGCACAAGGGTTAAACACACGCTACTCTATGTGCATGGAAGTACAGTTACGTGCACAAATGTCTCAACAGCACAAACTGAATGCCCACTGCCCACCATTACCAGGGCGGTGGGTTTTCTTACCGACGTCTCATCTACAGGTATCGTCAGACTCACAGCCGTGCGTTACACAGGTTGAAGGAGTATGATTCTCCACTTCTTGAATTGTAAGCTTCAGTGAAACTTTTTCCTGTTGAAAAACTGATATCTTAAGGCCCTTTAGATTTTACATGGAAGTACAGTCCAATCCAGCCAATCGAAATCTATTCTCCACAGTAGTACGTTGTCTTTTACCAATGAGCCAGGGTTGACCCAGGGTTGACCCACTGTGACTCTCTTCGTGTCTCGGCTCGTTGGTCTAGGGCTATGATTCTCGCCCAGGTTGCGAAGGCTCCCTGGTTTAAATCCCGGACAAGCCCTTGGCAACTATTTGTACTGTCAGCTAACGTGACACGTCACCTGTTGTGTACACCACTAGCTTAAGGCCACCTTTCACCGGTGTATAAACTGCTATCGTAAGGCCATCTAGAATCACTCGTGCTCTAAGCTCATTCCTGCAGTAGTCCGTCTTCTTTCTTTAACCAACAAGTGACAGCCTTGTCTCGGCTCGTTGGTCTAGGAGTATGATTCTCGCTTAGGGTGCGAGAGGTCCCGGGTTCAAATCCCGGACGAGCCCTGTTTAACTGTTTGATTTATAAGCTTCAGTGGAACTTTAGCTGGGATTAAACTGCTGTCTTAAGGGCCTCCGTGACCTGCCATCAAAACCAGTTTGTTTATTAGTACGTCTTGTTGTTTTTTTTAAAGAGCCACTGCTGCACTAGTCTTAGCTCGTTAGTCTAGGAGTATGATTCTCAGTCAGTCTTCCCTGGTGGGAAATGAAGGAATATGGAACTGTCGCTTTAAAAAGAAATCCTATTTCGATCCAACCTATCCTATGAAGCGAAACAACTATCCCACGCTAGCAGAGTGCATTTAAACACACGCTACTCTATGTGCATGGAAGTACAGTTACATGCACAACTGTCTCAACAGCACAAACTGAATGCCAGGAATTCAACTCCTACCATTATAATTATTGAGACGGGACTTCCAGTATACGAATACATGCAATTTGTGTATGTTTATTTACTTTGGGATGAAATTTCAGAGCTGTAATGTCCGACACCATTTGCAGTGACAAATGGCTTTTATCTTATTCCCCACAGGTTGAAGCTGATTGAAGCCAACGTTGGGTTTAACTCCCGGGCGGAGCGGTGGGTTTTCTTACCGACGTCTGTGCTGCTGGACTCTTCTTTAGTAGTCAAAGGCTCGTCAACAACTTGTACTGTCAGCTTAAGTGCAACGTTAACTGGTTTATCAAATGCTATCTTAAGGCGCTCTGTCCCGTAGAGTCTAAACTTAAATCTGCAGTAGTGCACCTTCTGTATTTAATGAACTAGCCTTGACCTTGTCTTGGCTTGTTGGTCTAAGAGTATGATTCTCCACTGGTTGAATTGTAAGCTTCAGTGAAGCTTTTTCCTGTTGAAAACCTGATATCTTAGGGCCCTCTAGATATTACATGGAAGCACAATCCAATCCAGACAATCAAAATCTATTCTCCACAGTAGTACGTTGTCTTACACCCACGACCCAGGGTTGATCACTGTGACCCCGTTCGTGTCTCGGCTCGTTGGTCTAGGGGTATGATTCTCGCTTTGGGTGCGAGAGGTCCCGGGTCCAAATCCCGGACGAGCCCACCGCAAGCGTTAGCGTTTCACAGTCTTCAATAGAACTTTGCCTTTTTAATCAACTCCCATCCTAATTGCTTTCCTGACCCCACATCTAATCTAGTTTCTTAATTGCTTTGGGAGCCATTTTGGCTCGTTGGCCTAGTAGTATGGTTGTCGCTTTGGGTGCGAGAGGTTCAAATCCCAGACGAGTTCTTCGCAACTACTAGTTGTGCTTCTCTGTCTCTCTCTCTGTCCTCATCTACAGGTATCGTCAGACTCAGAGCCATGTGTCTCCCGTGTTCAGCTGCTGGTTGCGCCATCCTGCCTGTGTCTGTTGTTGTAGTTGATTTCTTTTCTCTCATTTTTATCCCTTCACACCAACCGGTCAAGGCAGATGTTCGCCCACATTGAGCCAGGGTCTGCTGGAGGTTTCGTCCTCTATAGAGACAGAGTTTCTCCTCTTCACTGTTGCTATTAAAATGTACAATTTATTGATTGGCTACAATTAAAAGCTTGGTCTATTTGTAGTGTTTAGTTGTGCAAGGTCTTAACTCTTACTTGTAAAGTGCCTTGAGTTAACTGTTGTTGTGAATTGGCGCTATATAAATAAAATTGAATTGAAATTCTTGCTTTGTGCTAGTCCATCTGCAATAGAATATTAAGATTTTCATAAACTGCTAAGCTAATTGCTTTGGTGAGCATCTGCTTGGTTTTGAGACATTATCTCGGCTCGTTGGTCTAGGAGTATGATTCTCGCTTAGGGTGCGAGAGGTCCCGGGTTCAAATCCCGGACGAGCCCTGCTTAACTGTTTGACTTGTAAGCTTCACTGGAACCTTAGCCGGGAAAAATCCTTACGCTGTGGCCTTTGAGCGGTCAAAATGATAAATAGGGGGCGCTCAAAGCTCAGAAACCACACATGGGTTGGATAAAACAGGCGATAAATCACAACATGCTTTACGGTTGGATGAACTTGTTCGTCAGGAGATCCATACTCGTTGTTTGCCTGCATGGAACGCCCACGAAGGCTGTTTGATCCAACCCTGGTGTGTGGTTTTGGTGGCCCCTATTTTACAGTGGGGTCGTTCTGACCCCTCGAAGGCTGCACAAGGGTTAAACACACGCTACTCTATGTGCATGGAAGTACAGTTACGTGCACAAATGTCTCAACAGCACAAACTGAATGCCCACTGCCCACCATTACCAGGGCGGTGGGTTTTCTTACCGACGTCTCATCTACAGGTATCGTCAGACTCACAGCCGTGCGTTACACAGGTTGAAGGAGTATGATTCTCCACTTCTTGAATTGTAAGCTTCAGTGAAACTTTTTCCTGTTGAAAAACTGATATCTTAAGGCCCTTTAGATTTTACATGGAAGTACAGTCCAATCCAGCCAATCGAAATCTATTCTCCACAGTAGTACGTTGTCTTTTACCAATGAGCCAGGGTTGACCCAGGGTTGACCCACTGTGACTCTCTTCGTGTCTCGGCTCGTTGGTCTAGGGCTATGATTCTCGCCCAGGTTGCGAAGGCTCCCTGGTTTAAATCCCGGACAAGCCCTTGGCAACTATTTGTACTGTCAGCTAACGTGACACGTCACCTGTTGTGTACACCACTAGCTTAAGGCCACCTCAGCAGTAGTGCATCCTGCATTCTCAGTGCACCAGGATTGAACTTGTCTCGGCTCCTTGGTCTAGGAGTATGATTCTCGCTTCGGGTGCGAGAGGTCCCGGGTTCAAATCCCGGACGAGCCCTGCCTAACAGCTCTAGTTAATGGCTTCAGTGACATTTTCACCGGTGTATAAACTGCTATCGTAAGGCCATCTAGAATCACTCGTGCTCTAAGCTCATTCCTGCAGTAGTCCGTCTTCTTTCTTTAACCAACAAGTGACAGCCTTGTCTCGGCTCGTTGGTCTAGGAGTATGATTCTCGCTTAGGGTGCGAGAGGTCCCGGCTTCCAATCCCGGACGAGCCCTGTTTAACTGTTTGATTTATAAGCTTCAGTGGAACTTTAGCTGGGATTAAACTGCTGTCTTAAGGGCCTCCGTGACCTGCCATCAAAACCAGTTTGTTTATTAGTACGTCTTGTTGTTTTTTTTAAAGAGCCACTGCTGCACTAGTCTTAGCTCGTTAGTCTAGGAGTATGATTCTCAGTCAGTCTTCCCTGGTGGGAAATGAAGGAATATGGAACTGTCGCTTTAAAAAGAAATCCTATTTCGATCCAACCTATCCTATGAAGCGAAACAACTATCCCACGCTAGCAGAGTGCATTTAAACACACGCTACTCTATGTGCATGGAAGTACAGTTACATGCACAACTGTCTCAACAGCACAAACTGAATGCCAGGAATTCAACTCCTACCATTATAATTATTGAGACGGGACTTCCAGTATACGAATACATGCAATTTGTGTATATTTATTTACTTTGGGATGAAATTTCAGAGCTGTAATGTCCGACACCATTTGCAGTGACAAATGGCTTTTATCTTATTCCCCACAGGTTGAAGCTGATTGAAGCCAACGTTGGGTTTAACTCCCGGGTGGAGCGGTGGGTTTTCTTACCGACGTCTGTGCTGCTGGACTCTTCTTTAGTAGTCAAAGGCTCGTCAACAACTTGTACTGTCAGCTTAAGTGCAACGTTAACTGGTTTATCAAATGCTATCTTAAGGCGCTCTGTCCCGTAGAGTCTAAACTTAAATCTGCAGTAGTGCACCTTCTGTATTTAATGAACTAGCCTTGACCTTGTCTTGGCTTGTTGGTCTAAGAGTATGATTCTCCACTGGTTGAATTGTAAGCTTCAGTGAAGCTTTTTCCTGTTGAAAACCTGATATCTTAGGGCCCTCTAGATATTACATGGAAGCACAATCCAATCCAGACAATCAAAATCTATTCTCCACAGTAGTACGTTGTCTTACACCCACGACCTAGGGTTGATCACTGTGACCCCGTTTGTGTCTCGGCTCGTTGGTCTAGGGGTATGATTCTCGCTTTGGGTGCGAGAGGTCCCGGGTTCAAATCCCGGACGAGCCCACCGCAAGCGTTAGCGTTTCACAGTCTTCAATAGAACTTTGCCTTTTTAATCAACTCCCATCCTAATTGCTTTCCTGACCCCACATCTAATCTAGTTTCTTAATTGCTTTGGGAGCCATTTTGGCTCGTTGGCCTAGTAGTATGGTTGTCGCTTTGGGTGCGAGAGGTTCAAATCCCAGACGAGTTCTTCGCAACTACTAGTTGTGCTTCTCTGTCTCTCTCTCTGTCCTCATCTACAGGTATCGTCAGACTCAGAGCCATGTGTCTCCCGTGTTCAGCTGCTGGTTGCGCCATCCTGCCTGTGTCTGTTGTTGTAGTTGATTTCTTTTCTCTCATTTTTATCCCTTCACACCAACCGGTCAAGGCAGATGTTCGCCCACATTGAGCCAGGGTCTGCTGGAGGTTTCGTCCTCTATAGAGACAGAGTTTCTCCTCTTCACTGTTGCTATTAAAATGTACAATTTATTGATTGGCTACAATTAAAAGCTTGGTCTATTTGTAGTGTTTAGTTGTGCAAGGTCTTAACTCTTACTTGTAAAGTGCCTTGAGTTAACTGTTGTTGTGAATTGGCGCTATATAAATAAAATTGAATTGAAATTCTTGCTTTGTGCTAGTCCATCTGCAATAGAATATTAAGATTTTCATAAACTGCTAAGCTAATTGCTTTGGTGAGCATCTGCTTGGTTTTGAGACATTATCTCGGCTCGTTGGTCTAGGAGTATGATTCTCGCTTAGGGTGCGAGAGGTCCCGGGTTCAAATCCCGGACGAGCCCTGCTTAACTGTTTGACTTGTAAGCTTCACTGGAACCTTAGCCGGGAAAAATCCTTACGCTGTGGCCTTTGAGTGGTCAAAATGATAAATAGGGGGCGCTCAAAGCTCAGAAACCACACATGGGTTGGATAAAACAGGCGATAAATCACAACATGCTTTACGGTTGGATGAACTTGTTCGTCAGGAGATCCATACTCGTTGTTTGCCTGCATGGAACGCCCACGAAGGCTGTTTGATCCAACCTGGTGTGTGGTTTTGGTGGCCCCTATTTTACAGTGGGGTCGTTCTGACCCCTCGAAGGCTGCACAAGGGTTAAACACACGCTACTCTATGTGCATGGAAGTACAGTTACGTGCACAAATGTCTCAACAGCACAAACTGAATGCCCACTGCCCACCATTACCAGGGCGGTGGGTTTTCTTACCGACGTCTCATCTACAGGTATCGTCAGACTCACAGCCGTGCGTTACACAGGTTGAAGGAGTATGATTCTCCACTTCTTGAATTGTAAGCTTCAGTGAAACTTTTTCCTGTTGAAAAACTGATATCTTAAGGCCCTTTAGATTTTACATGGAAGTACAGTCCAATCCAGCCAATCGAAATCTATTCTCCACAGTAGTACGTTGTCTTTTACCAATGAGCCAGGGTTGACCCAGGGTTGACCCACTGTGACTCTCTTCGTGTCTCGGCTCGTTGGTCTAGGGCTATGATTCTCGCCCAGGTTGCGAAGGCTCCTTGGTTTAAATCCCGGACAAGCCCTTGGCAACTATTTGTACTGTCAGCTAACGTGACATGTCACCTGTTGTGTACACCACTAGCTTAAGGCCACCTCAGCAGTAGTGCATCCTGCATTCTCAGTGCACCAGGATTGAACTTGTCTCGGCTCCTTGGTCTAGGAGTATGATTCTCGCTTCGGGTGCGAGAGGTCCCGGCTTCAAATCCCGGACGAGCCCTGCCTAACAGCTCTAGTTAATGGCTTCAGTGACATTTTCACCGGTGTATAAACTGCTATCGTAAGGCCATCTAGAATCACTCGTGCTCTAAGCTCATTCCTGCAGTAGTCCGTCTTCTTTCTTTAACCAACAAGTGACAGCCTTGTCTCGGCTCGTTGGTCTAGGAGTATGATTCTCGCTTAGGGTGCGAGAGGTCCCGGGTTCAAATCCCGGACGAGCCCTGTTTAACTGTTTGATTTATAAGCTTCAGTGGAACTTTAGCTGGGATTAAACTGCTGTCTTAAGGGCCTCCGTGACCTGCCATCAAAACCAGTTTGTTTATTAGTTCGTCTTGTTGTTTTTTTTAAAGAGCCACTGCTGCACTAGTCTTAGCTCGTTAGTCTAGGAGTATGATTCTCAGTCAGTCTTCCCTGGTGGGAAATGAAGGAATATGGAACTGTCGCTTTAAAAAGAAATCCTATTTCGATCCAACCTATCCTATGAAGCGAAACAACTATCCCACGCTAGCAGAGTGCATTTAAACACACGCTACTCTATGTGCATGGAAGTACAGTTACATGCACAACTGTCTCAACAGCACAAACTGAATGCCAGGAATTCAACTCCTACCATTATAATTATTGAGACGGGACTTCCAGTATACGAATACATGCAATTTGTGTATGTTTATTTACTTTGGGATGAAATTTCAGAGCTGTAATGTCCGACACCATTTGCAGTGACAAATGGCTTTTATCTTATTCCCCACAGGTTGAAGCTGATTGAAGCCAACGTTGGGTTTAACTCCCGGGCGGAGCGGTGGGTTTTCTTACCGACGTCTGTGCTGCTGGACTCTTCTTTAGTAGTCAAAGGCTCGTCAACAACTTGTACTGTCAGCTTAAGTGCAACGTTAACTGGTTTATCAAATGCTATCTTAAGGCGCTCTGTCCCGTAGAGTCTAAACTTAAATCTGCAGTAGTGCACCTTCTGTATTTAATGAACTAGCCTTGACCTTGTCTTGGCTTGTTGGTCTAAGAGTATGATTCTCCACTGGTTGAATTGTAAGCTTCAGTGAAGCTTTTTCCTGTTGAAAACCTGATATTTTAGGGCCCTCTAGATATTACATGGAAGCACAATCCAATCCAGACAATCAAAATCTATTCTCCACAGTAGTACGTTGTCTTACACCCACGACCCAGGGTTGATCACTGTGACCCCGTTCGTGTCTCGGCTCGTTGGTCTAGGGGTATGATTCTCGCTTTGGGTGCGAGAGGTCCCGGGTTCAAATCCCGGACGAGCCCACCGCAAGCGTTAGCGTTTCACGGTCTTCAATAGAACTTTGCCTTTTTAATCAACTCCCATCCTAATTGCTTTCCTGACCCCACATCTAATCTAGTTTCTTAATTGCTTTGGGAGCCATTTTGGCTCGTTGGGCTAGTAGTATGGTTGTCGCTTTGGGTGCGAGAGGTTCAAATCCCAGACGAGTTCTTCGCAACTACTAGTTGTGCTTCTCTGTCTCTCTCTCTGTCCTCATCTACAGGTATCGTCAGACTCAGAGCCATGTGTCTCCCGTGTTCAGCTGCTGGTTGCGCCATCCTGCCTGTGTCTGTTGTTGTAGTTGATTTCTTTTCTCTCATTTTTATCCCTTCACACCAACCGGTCAAGGCAGATGTTCGCCCACATTGAGCCAGGGTCTGCTGGAGGTTTCGTCCTCTATAGAGACAGAGTTTCTCCTCTTCACTGTTGCTATTAAAATGTACAATTTATTGATTGGCTACAATTAAAAGCTTGGTCTATTTGTAGTGTTTAGTTGTGCAAGGTCTTAACTCTTACTTGTAAAGTGCCTTGAGTTAACTGTTGTTGTGAATTGGCGCTATATAAATAAAATTGAATTGAAATTCTTGCTTTGTGCTAGTCCATCTGCAATAGAATATTAAGATTTTCATAAACTGCTAAGCTAATTGCTTTGGTGAGCATCTGCTTGGTTTTGAGACATTATCTCGGCTCGTTGGTCTAGGAGTATGATTCTCGCTTAGGGTGCGAGAGGTCCCGGGTTCAAATCCCGGACGAGCCCTGCTTAACTGTTTGACTTGTAAGCTTCACTGGAACCTTAGCCGGGAAAAATCCTTACGCTGTGGCCTTTGAGCGGTCAAAATGATAAATAGGGGGCGCTCAAAGCTCAGAAACCACACATGGGTTGGATAAAACAGGCGATAAATCACAACATGCTTTACGGTTGGATGAACTTGTTCGTCAGGAGATCCATACTCGTTGTTTGCCTGCATGGAACGCCCACGAAGGCTGTTTGATCCAACCCTGGTGTGTGGTTTTGGTGGCCCCTATTTTACAGTGGGGTCGTTCTGACCCCTCGAAGGCTGCACAAGGGTTAAACACACGCTACTCTATGTGCATGGAAGTACAGTTACGTGCACAAATGTCTCAACAGCACAAACTGAATGCCCACTGCCCACCATTACCAGGGCGGTGGGTTTTCTTACCGACGTCTCATCTACAGGTATCGTCAGACTCACAGCCGTGCGTTACACAGGTTGAAGGAGTATGATTCTCCACTTCTTGAATTGTAAGCTTCAGTGAAACTTTTTCCTGTTGAAAAACTGATATCTTAAGGCCCTTTAGATTTTACATGGAAGTACAGTCCAATCCAGCCAATCGAAATCTATTCTCCACAGTAGTACGTTGTCTTTTACCAATGAGCCAGGGTTGACCCAGGGTTGACCCACTGTGACTCTCTTCGTGTCTCGGCTCGTTGGTCTAGGGCTATGATTCTCGCCCAGGTTGCGAAGGCTCCCTGGTTTAAATCCCGGACAAGCCCTTGGCAACTATTTGTACTGTCAGCTAACGTGACACGTCACCTGTTGTGTACACCACTAGCTTAAGGCCACCTCAGCAGTAGTGCATCCTGCATTCTCAGTGCACCAGGATTGAACTTGTCTCGGCTCCTTGGTCTAGGAGTATGATTCTCGCTTCGGGTGCGAGAGGTCCCGGCTTCAAATCCCGGACGAGCCCTGCCTAACAGCTCTAGTTAATGGCTTCAGTGACATTTTCACCGGTGTATAAACTGCTATCGTAAGGCCATCTAGAATCACTCGTGCTCTAAGCTCATTCCTGCAGTAGTCCGTCTTCTTTCTTTAACCAACAAGTGACAGCCTTGTCTCGGCTCGTTAGTCTAGGAGTATGATTCTCGCTTAGGGTGCGAGAGGTCCCGGGTTCAAATCCCGGACGAGCCCTGTTTAACTGTTTGATTTATAAGCTTCAGTGGAACTTTAGCTGGGATTAAACTGCTGTCTTAAGGGCCTCCGTGACCTGCCATCAAAACCAGTTTGTTTATTAGTACGTCTTGTTGTTTTTTTTAAAGAGCCACTGCTGCACTAGTCTTAGCTCGTTAGTCTAGGAGTATGATTCTCAGTCAGTCTTCCCTGGTGGGAAATGAAGGAATATGGAACTGTCGCTTTAAAAAGAAATCCTATTTCGATCCAACCTATCCTATGAAGCGAAACAACTATCCCACGCTAGCAGAGTGCATTTAAACACACGCTACTCTATGTGCATGGAAGTACAGTTACATGCACAACTGTCTCAACAGCACAAACTGAATGCCAGGAATTCAACTCCTACCATTATAATTATTGAGACGGGACTTCCAGTATACGAATACATGCAATTTGTGTATGTTTATTTACTTTGGGATGAAATTTCAGAGCTGTAATGTCCGACACCATTTGCAGTGACAAATGGCTTTTATCTTATTCCCCACAGGTTGAAGCTGATTGAAGCCAACGTTGGGTTTAACTCCCGGGCGGAGCGGTGGGTTTTCTTACCGACGTCTGTGCTGCTGGACTCTTCTTTAGTAGTCAAAGGCTCGTCAACAACTTGTACTGTCAGCTTAAGTGCAACGTTAACTGGTTTATCAAATGCTATCTTAAGGCGCTCTGTCCCGTAGAGTCTAAACTTAAATCTGCAGTAGTGCACCTTCTGTATTTAATGAACTAGCCTTGACCTTGTCTTGGCTTGTTGGTCTAAGAGTATGATTCTCCACTGGTTGAATTGTAAGCTTCAGTGAAGCTTTTTCCTGTTGAAAACCTGATATCTTAGGGCCCTCTAGATATTACATGGAAGCACAATCCAATCCAGACAATCAAAATCTATTCTCCACAGTAGTACGTTGTCTTACACCCACGACCCAGGGTTGATCACTGTGACCCCGTTTGTGTCTCGGCTCGTTGGTCTAGGGGTATGATTCTCGCTTTGGGTGCGAGAGGTCCCGGGTTCAAATCCCGGACGAGCCCACCGCAAGCGTTAGCGTTTCACAGTCTTCAATAGAACTTTGCCTTTTTAATCAACTCCCATCCTAATTGCTTTCCTGACCCCACATCTAATCTAGTTTCTTAATTGCTTTGGGAGCCATTTTGGCTCGTTGGCCTAGTAGTATGGTTGTCGCTTTGGGTGCGAGAGGTTCAAATCCCAGACGAGTTCTTCGCAACTACTAGTTGTGCTTCTCTGTCTCTCTCTCTGTCCTCATCTACAGGTATCGTCAGACTCAGAGCCATGTGTCTCCCGTGTTCAGCTGCTGGTTGCGCCATCCTGCCTGTGTCTGTTGTTGTAGTTGATTTCTTTTCTCTCATTTTTATCCCTTCACACCAACCGGTCAAGGCAGATGTTCGCCCACATTGAGCCAGGGTCTGCTGGAGGTTTCGTCCTCTATAGAGACAGAGTTTCTCCTCTTCACTGTTGCTATTAAAATGTACAATTTATTGATTGGCTACAATTAAAAGCTTGGTCTATTTGTAGTGTTTAGTTGTGCAAGGTCTTAACTCTTACTTGTAAAGTGCCTTGAGTTAACTGTTGTTGTGAATTGGCGCTATATAAATAAAATTGAATTGAAATTCTTGCTTTGTGCTAGTCCATCTGCAATAGAATTTTAAGATTTTCATAAACTGCTAAGCTAATTGCTTTGGTGAGCATCTGCTTGGTTTTGAGACATTATCTCGGCTCGTTGGTCTAGGAGTATGATTCTCGCTTAGGGTGCGAGAGGTCCCGGCTTCAAATCCCGGACGAGCCCTGCTTAACTGTTTGACTTGTAAGCTTCACTGGAACCTTAGCCGGGAAAAATCCTTACGCTGTGGCCTTTGAGTGGTCAAAATGATAAATAGGGGGCGCTCAAAGCTCAGAAACCACACATGGGTTGGATAAAACAGGCGATAAATCACAACATGCTTTACGGTTGGATGAACTTGTTCGTCAGGAGATCCATACTCGTTGTTTGCCTGCATGGAACACCCACGAAGGCTGTTTGATCCAACCTGGTGTGTGGTTTTGGTGGCCCCTATTTTACAGTGGGGTCGTTCTGACCCCTCGAAGGCTGCACAAGGGTTAAACACACGCTACTCTATGTGCATGGAAGTACAGTTACGTGCACAAATGTCTCAACAGCACAAACTGAATGCCCACTGCCCACCATTACCAGGGCGGTGGGTTTTCTTACCGACGTCTCATCTACAGGTATCGTCAGACTCACAGCCGTGCGTTACACAGGTTGAAGGAGTATGATTCTCCACTTCTTGAATTGTAAGCTTCAGTGAAACTTTTTCCTGTTGAAAAACTGATATCTTAAGGCCCTTTAGATTTTACATGGAAGTACAGTCCAATCCAGCCAATCGAAATCTATTCTCCACAGTAGTACGTTGTCTTTTACCAATGAGCCAGGGTTGACCCAGGGTTGACCCACTGTGACTCTCTTCGTGTCTCGGCTCGTTGGTCTAGGGCTATGATTCTCGCCCAGGTTGCGAAGGCTCCTTGGTTTAAATCCCGGACAAGCCCTTGGCAACTATTTGTACTGTCAGCTAACGTGACATGTCACCTGTTGTGTACACCACTAGCTTAAGGCCACCTCAGCAGTAGTGCATCCTGCATTCTCAGTGCACCAGGATTGAACTTGTCTCGGCTCGTTGGTCTAGGAGTATGATTCTCGCTTCGGGTGCGAGAGGTCCCGGCTTCAAATCGCGGACGAGCCCTGTTTAACTGTTTGATTTATAAGCTTCAGTGGAACTTTAGCTGGGATTAAACTGCTGTCTTAAGGGCCTCCGTGACCTGCCATCAAAACCAGTTTGTTTATTAGTACGTCTTGTTGTTTTTTTTAAAGAGCCACTGCTGCACTAGTCTTAGCTCGTTAGTCTAGGAGTATGATTCTCAGTCAGTCTTCCCTGGTGGGAAATGAAGGAATATGGAACTGTCGCTTTAAAAAGAAATCCTATTTCGATCCAACCTATCCTATGAAGCGAAACAACTATCCCACGCTAGCAGAGTGCATTTAAACACACGCTACTCTATGTGCATGGAAGTACAGTTACATGCACAACTGTCTCAACAGCACAAACTGAATGCCAGGAATTCAACTCCTACCATTATAATTATTGAGACGGGACTTCCAGTATACGAATACATGCAATTTGTGTATGTTTATTTACTTTGGGATGAAATTTCAGAGCTGTAATGTCCGACACCATTTGCAGTGACAAATGGCTTTTATCTTATTCCCCACAGGTTGAAGCTGATTGAAGCCAACGTTGGGTTTAACTCCCGGGCGGAGCGGTGGGTTTTCTTACCGACGTCTGTGCTGCTGGACTCTTCTTTAGTAGTCAAAGGCTCGTCAACAACTTGTACTGTCAGCTTAAGTGCAACGTTAACTGGTTTATCAAATGCTATCTTAAGGCGCTCTGTCCCGTAGAGTCTAAACTTAAATCTGCAGTAGTGCACCTTCTGTATTTAATGAACTAGCCTTGACCTTGTCTTGGCTTGTTGGTCTAAGAGTATGATTTTCCACTGGTTGAATTGTAAGCTTCAGTGAAGCTTTTTCCTGTTGAAAACCTGATATCTTAGGGCCCTCTAGATATTACATGGAAGCACAATCCAATCCAGACAATCAAAATCTATTCTCCACAGTAGTACGTTGTCTTACACCCACGACCCAGGGTTGATCACTGTGACCCCGTTCGTGTCTCGGCTCGTTGGTCTAGGGGTATGATTCTCGTTTTGGGTGCGAGAGGTCCCGGGTTCAAATCCCGGACGAGCCCACCGCAAGCTTTAGCGTTTCACAGTCTTCAATAGAACTTTGCCTTTTTAATCAACTCCCATCCTAATTGCTTTCCTGACCCCACATCTAATCTAGTTTCTTAATTGCTTTGGGAGCCATTTTGGCTCGTTGGCCTAGTAGTATGGTTGTCGCTTTGGGTGCGAGAGGTTCAAATCCCAGACGAGTTCTTCGCAACTACTAGTTGTGCTTCTCTGTCTCTCTCTCTGTCCTCATCTACAGGTATCGTCAGACTCAGAGCCATGTGTCTCCCGTGTTCAGCTGCTGGTTGCGCCATCCTGCCTGTGTCTGTTGTTGTAGTTGATTTCTTTTCTCTCATTTTTATCCCTTCACACCAACCGGTCAAGGCAGATGTTCGCCCACATTGAGCCAGGGTCTGCTGGAGGTTTCGTCCTCTATAGAGACAGAGTTTCTCCTCTTCACTGTTGCTATTAAAATGTACAATTTATTGATTGGCTACAATTAAAAGCTTGGTCTATTTGTAGTGTTTAGTTGTGCAAGGTCTTAACTCTTACTTGTAAAGTGCCTTGAGTTAACTGTTGTTGTGAATTGGCGCTATATAAATAAAATTGAATTGAAATTCTTGCTTTGTGCTAGTCCATCTGCAATAGAATATTAAGATTTTCATAAACTGCTAAGCTAATTGCTTTGGTGAGCATCTGCTTGGTTTTGAGACATTATCTCGGCTCGTTGGTCTAGGAGTATGATTCTCGCTTAGGGTGCGAGAGGTCCCGGGTTCAAATCCCGGACGAGCCCTGCTTAACTGTTTGACTTGTAAGCTTCACTGGAACCTTAGCCGGGAAAAATCCTTACGCTGTGGCCTTTGAGCGGTCAAAATGATAAATAGGGGGCGCTCAAAGCTCAGAAACCACACATGGGTTGAATAAAACAGGCGATAAATCACAACATGCTTTACGGTTGGATGAACTTGTTCGTCAGGAGATCCATACTCGTTGTTTGCCTGCATGGAACACCCACGAAGGCTGTTTGATCCAACTCTGGTGTGTGGTTTTGGTGGCCCCTATTTTACAGTGGGGTCGTTCTGACCCCTCGAAGGCTGCACAAGGGTTAAACACACGCTACTCTATGTGCATGGAAGTACAGTTACGTGCACAAATGTCTCAACAGCACAAACTGAATGCCCACTGCCCACCATTACCAGGGCGGTGGGTTTTCTTACCGACGTCTCATCTACAGGTATTGTCAGACTCACAGCCGTGCGTTACACAGGTTGAAGGAGTATGATTCTCCACTTCTTGAATTGTAAGCTTCAGTGAAACTTTTTCCTGTTGAAAAACTGATATCTTAAGGCCCTTTAGAATTTACATGGAAGTACAGTCCAATCCAGCCAATCGAAATCTATTCTCCACAGTAGTACGTTGTCTTTTACCAATGAGCCAGGGTTGACCCAGGGTTGACCCACTGTGACTCTCTTCGTGTCTCGGCTCGTTGGTCTAGGGCTATGATTCTCGCCCAGGTTGCGAAGGCTCCCTGGTTTAAATCCCGGACAAGCCCTTGGCAACTATTTGTACTGTCAGCTAACGTGACACGTCACCTGTTGTGTACACCACTAGCTTAAGGCCACCTCAGCAGTAGTGCATCCTGCATTCTCAGTGCACCAGGATTGAACTTGTCTCGGCTCCTTGGTCTAGGAGTATGATTCTCGCTTCGGGTGCGAGAGGTCCCGGCTTCAAATCCCGGACGAGCCCTGCCTAACAGCTCTAGTTAATGGCTTCAGTGACATTTTCACCGGTGTATAAACTGCTATCGTAAGGCCATCTAGAATCACTCGTGCTCTAAGCTCATTCCTGCAGTAGTCCGTCTTCTTTCTTTAACCAACAAGTGACAGCCTTGTCTCGGCTCGTTGGTCTAGGAGTATGATTCTCGCTTAGGGTGCGAGAGGTCCCGGGTTCAAATCCCGGACGAGCCCTGTTTAACTGTTTGATTTATAAGCTTCAGTGGAACTTTAGCTGGGATTAAACTGCTGTCTTAAGGGCCTCCGTGACCTGCCATCAAAACCAGTTTGTTTATTAGTTCGTCTTGTTGTTTTTTTTAAAGAGCCACTGCTGCACTAGTCTTAGCTCGTTAGTCTAGGAGTATGATTCTCAGTCAGTCTTCCCTGGTGGGAAATGAAGGAATATGGAACTGTCGCTTTAAAAAGAAATCCTATTTCGATCCAACCTATCCTATGAAGCGAAACAACTATCCCACGCTAGCAGAGTGCATTTAAACACACGCTACTCTATGTGCATGGAAGTACAGTTACATGCACAACTGTCTCAACAGCACAAACTGAATGCCAGGAATTCAACTCCTACCATTATAATTATTGAGACGGGACTTCCAGTATACGAATACATGCAATTTGTGTATGTTTATTTACTTTGGGATGAAATTTCAGAGCTGTAATGTCCGACACCATTTGCAGTGACAAATGGCTTTTATCTTATTCCCCACAGGTTGAAGCTGATTGAAGCCAACGTTGGGTTTAACTCCCGGGCGGAGCGGTGGGTTTTCTTACCGACGTCTGTGCTGCTGGACTCTTCTTTAGTAGTCAAAGGCTCGTCAACAACTTGTACTGTCAGCTTAAGTGCAACGTTAACTGGTTTATCAAATGCTATCTTAAGGCGCTCTGTCCCGTAGAGTCTAAACTTAAATCTGCAGTAGTGCACCTTCTGTATTTAATGAACTAGCCTTGACCTTGTCTTGGCTTGTTGGTCTAAGAGTATGATTCTCCACTGGTTGAATTGTAAGCTTCAGTGAAGCTTTTTCCTGTTGAAAACCTGATATTTTAGGGCCCTCTAGATATTACATGGAAGCACAATCCAATCCAGACAATCAAAATCTATTCTCCACAGTAGTACGTTGTCTTACACCCACGACCCAGGGTTGATCACTGTGACCCCGTTCGTGTCTCGGCTTGTTGGTCTAGGGGTATGATTCTCGCTTTGGGTGCGAGAGGTCCCGGGTTCAAATCCCGGACGAGCCCACCGCAAGCGTTAGCGTTTCACGGTCTTCAATAGAACTTTGCCTTTTTAATCAACTCCCATCCTAATTGCTTTCCTGACCCCACATCTAATCTAGTTTCTTAATTGCTTTGGGAGCCATTTTGGCTCGTTGGGCTAGTAGTATGGTTGTCGCTTTGGGTGCGAGAGGTTCAAATCCCAGACGAGTTCTTCGCAACTACTAGTTGTGCTTCTCTGTCTCTCTCTCTGTCCTCATCTACAGGTATCGTCAGACTCAGAGCCATGTGTCTCCCGTGTTCAGCTGCTGGTTGCGCCATCCTGCCTGTGTCTGTTGTTGTAGTTGATTTCTTTTCTCTCATTTTTATCCCTTCACACCAACCGGTCAAGGCAGATGTTCGCCCACATTGAGCCAGGGTCTGCTGGAGGTTTCGTCCTCTATAGAGACAGAGTTTCTCCTCTTCACTGTTGCTATTAAAATGTACAATTTATTGATTGGCTACAATTAAAAGCTTGGTCTATTTGTAGTGTTTAGTTGTGCAAGGTCTTAACTCTTACTTGTAAAGTGCCTTGAGTTAACTGTTGTTGTGAATTGGCGCTATATAAATAAAATTGAATTGAAATTCTTGCTTTGTGCTAGTCCATCTGCAATAGAATATTAAGATTTTCATAAACTGCTAAGCTAATTGCTTTGGTGAGCATCTGCTTGGTTTTGAGACATTATCTCGGCTCGTTGGTCTAGGAGTATGATTCTCGCTTAGGGTGCGAGAGGTCCCGGGTTCAAATCCCGGACGAGCCCTGCTTAACTGTTTGACTTGTAAGCTTCACTGGAACCTTAGCCGGGAAAAATCCTTACGCTGTGGCCTTTGAGCGGTCAAAATGATAAATAGGGGGCGCTCAAAGCTCAGAAACCACACATGGGTTGGATAAAACAGGCGATAAATCACAACATGCTTTACGGTTGGATGAACTTGTTCGTCAGGAGATCCATACTCGTTGTTTGCCTGCATGGAACGCCCACGAAGGCTGTTTGATCCAACCCTGGTGTGTGGTTTTGGTGGCCCCTATTTTACAGTGGGGTCGTTCTGACCCCTCGAAGGCTGCACAAGGGTTAAACACACGCTACTCTATGTGCATGGAAGTACAGTTACGTGCACAAATGTCTCAACAGCACAAACTGAATGCCCACTGCCCACCATTACCAGGGCGGTGGGTTTTCTTACCGACGTCTCATCTACAGGTATCGTCAGACTCACAGCCGTGCGTTACACAGGTTGAAGGAGTATGATTCTCCACTTCTTGAATTGTAAGCTTCAGTGAAACTTTTTCCTGTTGAAAAACTGATATCTTAAGGCCCTTTAGATTTTACATGGAAGTACAGTCCAATCCAGCCAATCGAAATCTATTCTCCACAGTAGTACGTTGTCTTTTACCAATGAGCCAGGGTTGACCCACTGTGACTCTCTTCGTGTCTCGGCTCGTTGGTCTAGGGCTATGATTCTCGCCCAGGTTGCGAAGGCTCCCTGGTTTAAATCCCGGACAAGCCCTTGGCAACTATTTGTACTGTCAGCTAACGTGACACGTCACCTGTTGTGTACACCACTAGCTTAAGGCCACCTCAGCAGTAGTGCATCCTGCATTCTCAGTGCACCAGGATTGAACTTGTCTCGGCTCCTTGGTCTAGGAGTATGATTCTCGCTTCGGGTGCGAGAGGTCCCGGGTTCAAATCCCGGACGAGCCCTGCCTAACAGCTCTAGTTAATGGCTTCAGTGACATTTTCACTGGTGTATAAACTGCTATCGTAAGGCCATCTAGAATCACTCGTGCTCTAAGCTCATTCCTGCAGTAGTCCGTCTTCTTTCTTTAACCAACAAGTGACAGCCTTGTCTCGGCTCGTTGGTCTAGGAGTATGATTCTCGCTTAGGGTGCGAGAGGTCCCGGGTTCAAATCCCGGACGAGCCCTGTTTAACTGTTTGATTTATAAGCTTCAGTGGAACTTTAGCTGGGATTAAACTGCTGTCTTAAGGGCCTCCGTGACCTGCCATCAAAACCAGTTTGTTTATTAGTACGTCTTGTTGTTTTTTTTAAAGAGCCACTGCTGCACTAGTCTTAGCTCGTTAGTCTAGGAGTATGATTCTCAGTCAGTCTTCCCTGGTGGGAAATGAAGGAATATGGAACTGTCGCTTTAAAAAGAAATCCTATTTCGATCCAACCTATCCTATGAAGCGAAACAACTATCCCACGCTAGCAGAGTGCATTTAAACACACGCTACTCTATGTGCATGGAAGTACAGTTACATGCACAACTGTCTCAACAGCACAAACTGAATGCCAGGAATTCAACTCCTACCATTATAATTATTGAGACGGGACTTCCAGTATACGAATACATGCAATTTGTGTATGTTTATTTACTTTGGGATGAAATTTCAGAGCTGTAATGTCCGACACCATTTGCAGTGACAAATGGCTTTTATCTTATTCCCCACAGGTTGAAGCTGATTGAAGCCAACGTTGGGTTTAACTCCCGGGCGGAGCGGTGGGTTTTCTTACCGACGTCTGTGCTGCTGGACTCTTCTTTAGTAGTCAAAGGCTCGTCAACAACTTGTACTGTCAGCTTAAGTGCAACGTTAACTGGTTTATCAAATGCTATCTTAAGGCGCTCTGTCCCGTAGAGTCTAAACTTAAATCTGCAGTAGTGCACCTTCTGTATTTAATGAACTAGCCTTGACCTTGTCTTGGCTTGTTGGTCTAAGAGTATGATTCTCCACTGGTTGAATTGTAAGCTTCAGTGAAGCTTTTTCCTGTTGAAAACCTGATATCTTAGGGCCCTCTAGATATTACATGGAAGCACAATCCAATCCAGACAATCAAAATCTATTCTCCACAGTAGTACGTTGTCTTACACCCACGACCCAGGGTTGATCACTGTGACCCCGTTTGTGTCTCGGCTCGTTGGTCTAGGGGTATGATTCTCGCTTTGGGTGCGAGAGGTCCCGGGTTCAAATCCCGGACGAGCCCACCGCAAGCGTTAGCGTTTCACAGTCTTCAATAGAACTTTGCCTTTTTAATCAACTCCCATCCTAATTGCTTTCCTGACCCCACATCTAATCTAGTTTCTTAATTGCTTTGGGAGCCATTTTGGCTCGTTGGCCTAGTAGTATGGTTGTCGCTTTGGGTGCGAGAGGTTCAAATCCCAGACGAGTTCTTCGCAACTACTAGTTGTGCTTCTCTGTCTCTCTCTCTGTCCTCATCTACAGGTATCGTCAGACTCAGAGCCATGTGTCTCCCGTGTTCAGCTGCTGGTTGCGCCATCCTGCCTGTGTCTGTTGTTGTAGTTGATTTCTTTTCTCTCATTTTTATCCCTTCACACCAACCGGTCAAGGCAGATGTTCGCCCACATTGAGCCAGGGTCTGCTGGAGGTTTCGTCCTCTATAGAGACAGAGTTTCTCCTCTTCACTGTTGCTATTAAAATGTACAATTTATTGATTGGCTACAATTAAAAGCTTGGTCTATTTGTAGTGTTTAGTTGTGCAAGGTCTTAACTCTTACTTGTAAAGTGCCTTGAGTTAACTGTTGTTGTGAATTGGCGCTATATAAATAAAATTGAATTGAAATTCTTGCTTTGTGCTAGTCCATCTGCAATAGAATTTTAAGATTTTCATAAACTGCTAAGCTAATTGCTTTGGTGAGCATCTGCTTGGTTTTGAGACATTATCTCGGCTCGTTGGTCTAGGAGTATGATTCTCGCTTAGGGTGCGAGAGGTCCCGGGTTCAAATCCCGGACGAGCCCTGCTTAACTGTTTGACTTGTAAGCTTCACTGGAACCTTAGCCGGGAAAAATCCTTACGCTGTGGCCTTTGAGTGGTCAAAATGATAAATAGGGGGCGCTCAAAGCTCAGAAACCACACATGGGTTGGATAAAACAGGCGATAAATCACAACATGCTTTACGGTTGGATGAACTTGTTCGTCAGGAGATCCATACTCGTTGTTTGCCTGCATGGAACACCCACGAAGGCTGTTTGATCCAACCTGGTGTGTGGTTTTGGTGGCCCCTATTTTACAGTGGGGTCGTTCTGACCCCTCGAAGGCTGCACAAGGGTTAAACACACGCTACTCTATGTGCATGGAAGTACAGTTACGTGCACAAATGTCTCAACAGCACAAACTGAATGCCCACTGCCCACCATTACCAGGGCGGTGGGTTTTCTTACCGACGTCTCATCTACAGGTATCGTCAGACTCACAGCCGTGCGTTACACAGGTTGAAGGAGTATGATTCTCCACTTCTTGAATTGTAAGCTTCAGTGAAACTTTTTCCTGTTGAAAAACTGATATCTTAAGGCCCTTTAGATTTTACATGGAAGTACAGTCCAATCCAGCCAATCGAAATCTATTCTCCACAGTAGTACGTTGTCTTTTACCAATGAGCCAGGGTTGACCCAGGGTTGACCCACTGTGACTCTCTTCGTGTCTCGGCTCGTTGGTCTAGGGCTATGATTCTCGCCCAGGTTGCGAAGGCTCCTTGGTTTAAATCCCGGACAAGCCCTTGGCAACTATTTGTACTGTCAGCTAACGTGACATGTCACCTGTTGTGTACACCACTAGCTTAAGGCCACCTCAGCAGTAGTGCATCCTGCATTCTCAGTGCACCAGGATTGAACTTGTCTCGGCTCGTTGGTCTAGGAGTATGATTCTCGCTTCGGGTGCGAGAGGTCCCGGCTTCAAATCGCGGACGAGCCCTGTTTAACTGTTTGATTTATAAGCTTCAGTGGAACTTTAGCTGGGATTAAACTGCTGTCTTAAGGGCCTCCGTGACCTGCCATCAAAACCAGTTTGTTTATTAGTACGTCTTGTTGTTTTTTTTAAAGAGCCACTGCTGCACTAGTCTTAGCTCGTTAGTCTAGGAGTATGATTCTCAGTCAGTCTTCCCTGGTGGGAAATGAAGGAATATGGAACTGTCGCTTTAAAAAGAAATCCTATTTCGATCCAACCTATCCTATGAAGCGAAACAACTATCCCACGCTAGCAGAGTGCATTTAAACACACGCTACTCTATGTGCATGGAAGTACAGTTACATGCACAACTGTCTCAACAGCACAAACTGAATGCCAGGAATTCAACTCCTACCATTATAATTATTGAGACGGGACTTCCAGTATACGAATACATGTAATTTGTGTATGTTTATTTACTTTGGGATGAAATTTCAGAGCTGTAATGTCCGACACCATTTGCAGTGACAAATGGCTTTTATCTTATTCCCCACAGGTTGAAGCTGATTGAAGCCAACGTTGGGTTTAACTCCCGGGCGGAGCGGTGGGTTTTCTTACCGACGTCTGTGCTGCTGGACTCTTCTTTAGTAGTCAAAGGCTCGTCAACAACTTGTACTGTCAGCTTAAGTGCAACGTTAACTGGTTTATCAAATGCTATCTTAAGGCGCTCTGTCCCGTAGAGTCTAAACTTAAATCTGCAGTAGTGCACCTTCTGTATTTAATGAACTAGCCTTGACCTTGTCTTGGCTTGTTGGTCTAAGAGTATGATTCTCCACTGGTTGAATTGTAAGCTTCAGTGAAGCTTTTTCCTGTTGAAAACCTGATATCTTAGGGCCCTCTAGATATTACATGGAAGCACAATCCAATCCAGACAATCAAAATCTATTCTCCACAGTAGTACGTTGTCTTACACCCACGACCCAGGGTTGATCACTGTGACCCCGTTTGTGTCTCGGCTCGTTGGTCTAGGGGTATGATTCTCGCTTTGGGTGCGAGAGGTCCCGGGTTCAAATCCCGGACGAGCCCACCGCAAGCGTTAGCGTTTCACAGTCTTCAATAGAACTTTGCCTTTTTAATCAACTCCCATCCTAATTGCTTTCCTGACCCCACATCTAATCTAGTTTCTTAATTGCTTTGGGAGCCATTTTGGCTCGTTGGCCTAGTAGTATGGTTGTCGCTTTGGGTGCGAGAGGTTCAAATCCCAGACGAGTTCTTCGCAACTACTAGTTGTGCTTCTCTGTCTCTCTCTCTGTCCTCATCTACAGGTATCGTCAGACTCAGAGCCATGTGTCTCCCGTGTTCAGCTGCTGGTTGCGCCATCCTGCCTGTGTCTGTTGTTGTAGTTGATTTCTTTTCTCTCATTTTTATCCCTTCACACCAACCGGTCAAGGCAGATGTTCGCCCACATTGAGCCAGGGTCTGCTGGAGGTTTCGTCCTCTATAGAGACAGAGTTTCTCCTCTTCACTGTTGCTATTAAAATGTACAATTTATTGATTGGCTACAATTAAAAGCTTGGTCTATTTGTAGTGTTTAGTTGTGCAAGGTCTTAACTCTTACTTGTAAAGTGCCTTGAGTTAACTGTTGTTGTGAATTGGCGCTATATAAATAAAATTGAATTGAAATTCTTGCTTTGTGCTAGTCCATCTGCAATAGAATATTAAGATTTTCATAAACTGCTAAGCTAATTGCTTTGGTGAGCATCTGCTTGGTTTTGAGACATTATCTCGGCTCGTTGGTCTAGGAGTATGATTCTCGCTTAGGGTGCGAGAGGTCCCGGGTTCAAATCCCGGACGAGCCCTGCTTAACTGTTTGACTTGTAAGCTTCACTGGAACCTTAGCCGGGAAAAATCCTTACGCTGTGGCCTTTGAGCGGTCAAAATGATAAATAGGGGGCGCTCAAAGCTCAGAAACCACACATGGGTTGGATAAAACAGGCGATAAATCACAACATGCTTTACGGTTGGATGAACTTGTTCGTCAGGAGATCCATACTCGTTGTTTGCCTGCATGGAACGCCCACGAAGGCTGTTTGATCCAACCCTGGTGTGTGGTTTTGGTGGCCCCTATTTTACAGTGGGGTCGTTCTGACCCCTCGAAGGCTGCACAAGGGTTAAACACACGCTACTCTATGTGCATGGAAGTACAGTTACGTGCACAAATGTCTCAACAGCACAAACTGAATGCCCACTGCCCACCATTACCAGGGCGGTGGGTTTTCTTACCGACGTCTCATCTACAGGTATCGTCAGACTCACAGCCGTGCGTTACACAGGTTGAAGGAGTATGATTCTCCACTTCTTGAATTGTAAGCTTCAGTGAAACTTTTTCCTGTTGAAAAACTGATATCTTAAGGCCCTTTAGATTTTACATGGAAGTACAGTCCAATCCAGCCAATCGAAATCTATTCTCCACAGTAGTACGTTGTCTTTTACCAATGAGCCAGGGTTGACCCAGGGTTGACCCACTGTGACTCTCTTCGTGTCTCGGCTCGTTGGTCTAGGGCTATGATTCTCGCCCAGGTTGCGAAGGCTCCCTGGTTTAAATCCCGGACAAGCCCTTGGCAACTATTTGTACTGTCAGCTAACGTGACACGTCACCTGTTGTGTACACCACTAGCTTAAGGCCACCTCAGCAGTAGTGCATCCTGCATTCTCAGTGCACCAGGATTGAACTTGTCTCGGCTCGTTGGTCTAGGAGTATGATTCTCGCTTCGGGTGCGAGAGGTCCCGGCTTCAAATCCCGGACGAGCCCTGCCTAACAGCTCTAGTTAATGGCTTCAGTGACATTTTCACCGGTGTATAAACTGCTATCGTAAGGCCATCTAGAATCACTCGTGCTCTAAGCTCATTCCTGCAGTAGTCCGTCTTCTTTCTTTAACCAACAAGTGACAGCCTTGTCTCGGCTCGTTGGTCTAGGAGTATGATTCTCGCTTAGGGTGCGAGAGGTCCCGGGTTCAAATCCCGGACGAGCCCTGTTTAACTGTTTGATTTATAAGCTTCAGTGGAACTTTAGCTGGGATTAAACTGCTGTCTTAAGGGCCTCCGTGACCTGCCATCAAAACCAGTTTGTTTATTAGTACGTCTTGTTGTTTTTTTTAAAGAGCCACTGCTGCACTAGTCTTAGCTCGTTAGTCTAGGAGTATGATTCTCAGTCAGTCTTCCCTGGTGGGAAATGAAGGAATATGGAACTGTCGCTTTAAAAAGAAATCCTATTTCGATCCAACCTATCCTATGAAGCGAAACAACTATCCCACGCTAGCAGAGTGCATTTAAACACACGCTACTCTATGTGCATGGAAGTACAGTTACATGCACAACTGTCTCAACAGCACAAACTGAATGCCAGGAATTCAACTCCTACCATTATAATTATTGAGACGGGACTTCCAGTATACGAATACATGCAATTTGTGTATGTTTATTTACTTTGGGATGAAATTTCAGAGCTGTAATGTCCGACACCATTTGCAGTGACAAATGGCTTTTATCTTATTCCCCACAGGTTGAAGCTGATTGAAGCCAACGTTGGGTTTAACTCCCGGGCGGAGCGGTGGGTTTTCTTACCGACGTCTGTGCTGCTGGACTCTTCTTTAGTAGTCAAAGGCTCGTCAACAACTTGTACTGTCAGCTTAAGTGCAACGTTAACTGGTTTATCAAATGCTATCTTAAGGCGCTCTGTCCCGTAGAGTCTAAACTTAAATCTGCAGTAGTGCACCTTCTGTATTTAATGAACTAGCCTTGACCTTGTCTTGGCTTGTTGGTCTAAGAGTATGATTTTCCACTGGTTGAATTGTAAGCTTCAGTGAAGCTTTTTCCTGTTGAAAACCTGATATCTTAGGGCCCTCTAGATATTACATGGAAGCACAATCCAATCCAGACAATCAAAATCTATTCTCCACAGTAGTACGTTGTCTTACACCCACGACCCAGGGTTGATCACTGTGACCCCGTTCGTGTCTCGGCTCGTTGGTCTAGGGGTATGATTCTCGTTTTGGGTGCGAGAGGTCCCGGGTTCAAATCCCGGACGAGCCCACCGCAAGCTTTAGCGTTTCACAGTCTTCAATAGAACTTTGCCTTTTTAATCAACTCCCATCCTAATTGCTTTCCTGACCCCACATCTAATCTAGTTTCTTAATTGCTTTGGGAGCCATTTTGGCTCGTTGGCCTAGTAGTATGGTTGTCGCTTTGGGTGCGAGAGGTTCAAATCCCAGACGAGTTCTTCGCAACTACTAGTTGTGCTTCTCTGTCTCTCTCTCTGTCCTCATCTACAGGTATCGTCAGACTCAGAGCCATGTGTCTCCCGTGTTCAGCTGCTGGTTGCGCCATCCTGCCTGTGTCTGTTGTTGTAGTTGATTTCTTTTCTCTCATTTTTATCCCTTCACACCAACCGGTCAAGGCAGATGTTCGCCCACATTGAGCCAGGGTCTGCTGGAGGTTTCGTCCTCTATAGAGACAGAGTTTCTCCTCTTCACTGTTGCTATTAAAATGTACAATTTATTGATTGGCTACAATTAAAAGCTTGGTCTATTTGTAGTGTTTAGTTGTGCAAGGTCTTAACTCTTACTTGTAAAGTGCCTTGAGTTAACTGTTGTTGTGAATTGGCGCTATATAAATAAAATTGAATTGAAATTCTTGCTTTGTGCTAGTCCATCTGCAATAGAATATTAAGATTTTCATAAACTGCTAAGCTAATTGCTTTGGTGAGCATCTGCTTGGTTTTGAGACATTATCTCGGCTCGTTGGTCTAGGAGTATGATTCTCGCTTAGGGTGCGAGAGGTCCCGGGTTCAAATCCCGGACGAGCCCTGCTTAACTGTTTGACTTGTAAGCTTCACTGGAACCTTAGCCGGGAAAAATCCTTACGCTGTGGCCTTTGAGCGGTCGAAATGATAAATAGGGGGCGCTCAAAGCTCAGAAACCACACATGGGTTGAATAAAACAGGCGATAAATCACAACATGCTTTACGGTTGGATGAACTTGTTCGTCAGGAGATCCATACTCGTTGTTTGCCTGCATGGAACACCCACGAAGGCTGTTTGATCCAACTCTGGTGTGTGGTTTTGGTGACCCCTATTTTACAGTGGGGTCGTTCTGACCCCTCGAAGGCTGCACAAGGGTTAAACACACGCTACTCTATGTGCATGGAAGTACAGTTACGTGCACAAATGTCTCAACAGCACAAACTGAATGCCCACTGCCCACCATTACCAGGGCGGTGGGTTTTCTTACCGACGTCTCATCTACAGGTATTGTCAGACTCACAGCCGTGCGTTACACAGGTTGAAGGAGTATGATTCTCCACTTCTTGAATTGTAAGCTTCAGTGAAACTTTTTCCTGTTGAAAAACTGATATCTTAAGGCCCTTTAGAATTTACATGGAAGTACAGTCCAATCCAGCCAATCGAAATCTATTCTCCACAGTAGTACGTTGTCTTTTACCAATGAGCCAGGGTTGACCCAGGGTTGACCCACTGTGACTCTCTTCGTGTCTCGGCTCGTTGGTCTAGGGCTATGATTCTCGCCCAGGTTGCGAAGGCTCCCTGGTTTAAATCCCGGACAAGCCCTTGGCAACTATTTGTACTGTCAGCTAACGTGACACGTCACCTGTTGTGTACACCACTAGCTTAAGGCCACCTCAGCAGTAGTGCATCCTGCATTCTCAGTGCACCAGGATTGAACTTGTCTCGGCTCCTTGGTCTAGGAGTATGATTCTCGCTTCGGGTGCGAGAGGTCCCGGCTTCAAATCCCGGACGAGCCCTGCCTAACAGCTCTAGTTAATGGCTTCAGTGACATTTTCACCGGTGTATAAACTGCTATCGTAAGGCCATCTAGAATCACTCGTGCTCTAAGCTCATTCCTGCAGTAGTCCGTCTTCTTTCTTTAACCAACAAGTGACAGCCTTGTCTCGGCTCGTTGGTCTAGGAGTATGATTCTCGCTTAGGGTGCGAGAGGTCCCGGGTTCAAATCCCGGACGAGCCCTGTTTAACTGTTTGATTTATAAGCTTCAGTGGAACTTTAGCTGGGATTAAACTGCTGTCTTAAGGGCCTCCGTGACCTGCCATCAAAACCAGTTTGTTTATTAGTACGTCTTGTTGTTTTTTTTAAAGAGCCACTGCTGCACTAGTCTTAGCTCGTTAGTCTAGGAGTATGATTCTCAGTCAGTCTTCCCTGGTGGGAAATGAAGGAATATGGAACTGTCGCTTTAAAAAGAAATCCTATTTCGATCCAACCTATCCTATGAAGCGAAACAACTATCCCACGCTAGCAGAGTGCATTTAAACACACGCTACTCTATGTGCATGGAAGTACAGTTACATGCACAACTGTCTCAACAGCACAAACTGAATGCCAGGAATTCAACTCCTACCATTATAATTATTGAGACGGGACTTCCAGTATACGAATACATGCAATTTGTGTATGTTTATTTACTTTGGGATGAAATTTCAGAGCTGTAATGTCCGACACCATTTGCAGTGACAAATGGCTTTTATCTTATTCCCCACAGGTTGAAGCTGATTGAAGCCAACGTTGGGTTTAACTCCCGGGCGGAGCGGTGGGTTTTCTTACCGACGTCTGTGCTGCTGGACTCTTCTTTAGTAGTCAAAGGCTCGTCAACAACTTGTACTGTCAGCTTAAGTGCAACGTTAACTGGTTTATCAAATGCTATCTTAAGGCGCTCTGTCCCGTAGAGTCTAAACTTAAATCTGCAGTAGTGCACCTTCTGTATTTAATGAACTAGCCTTGACCTTGTCTTGGCTTGTTGGTCTAAGAGTATGATTCTCCACTGGTTGAATTGTAAGCTTCAGTGAAGCTTTTTCCTGTTGAAAACCTGATATCTTAGGGCCCTCTAGATATTACATGGAAGCACAATCCAATCCAGACAATCAAAATCTATTCTCCACAGTAGTACGTTGTCTTACACCCACGACCCAGGGTTGATCACTGTGACCCCGTTTGTGTCTCGGCTCGTTGGTCTAGGGGTATGATTCTCGCTTTGGGTGCGAGAGATCCCGGGTTCAAATCCCGGACGAGCCCACCGCAAGCGTTAGCGTTTCACAGTCTTCAATAGAACTTTGCCTTTTTAATCAACTCCCATCCTAATTGCTTTCCTGACCCCACATCTAATCTAGTTTCTTAATTGCTTTGGGAGCCATTTTGGCTCGTTGGCCTAGTAGTATGGTTGTCGCTTTGGGTGCGAGAGGTTCAAATCCCAGACGAGTTCTTCGCAACTACTAGTTGTGCTTCTCTGTCTCTCTCTCTGTCCTCATCTACAGGTATCGTCAGACTCAGAGCCATGTGTCTCCCGTGTTCAGCTGCTGGTTGCGCCATCCTGCCTGTGTCTGTTGTTGTAGTTGATTTCTTTTCTCTCATTTTTATCCCTTCACACCAACCGGTCAAGGCAGATGTTCGCCCACATTGAGCCAGGGTCTGCTGGAGGTTTCGTCCTCTATAGAGACAGAGTTTCTCCTCTTCACTGTTGCTATTAAAATGTACAATTTATTGATTGGCTACAATTAAAAGCTTGGTCTATTTGTAGTGTTTAGTTGTGCAAGGTCTTAACTCTTACTTGTAAAGTGCCTTGAGTTAACTGTTGTTGTGAATTGGCGCTATATAAATAAAATTGAATTGAAATTCTTGCTTTGTGCTAGTCCATCTGCAATAGAATATTAAGATTTTCATAAACTGCTAAGCTAATTGCTTTGGTGAGCATCTGCTTGGTTTTGAGACATTATCTCGGCTCGTTGGTCTAGGAGTATGATTCTCGCTTAGGGTGCGAGAGGTCCCGGGTTCAAATCCCGGACGAGCCCTGCTTAACTGTTTGACTTGTAAGCTTCACTGGAACCTTAGCCGGGAAAAATCCTTACGCTGTGGCCTTTGAGTGGTCAAAATGATAAATAGGGGGCGCTCAAAGCTCAGAAACCACACATGGGTTGGATAAAACAGGCGATAAATCACAACATGCTTTACGGTTGGATGAACTTGTTCGTCAGGAGATCCATACTCGTTGTTTGCCTGCATGGAACACCCACGAAGGCTGTTTGATCCAACCTGGTGTGTGGTTTTGGTGGCCCCTATTTTACAGTGGGGTCGTTCTGACCCCTCGAAGGCTGCACAAGGGTTAAACACACGCTACTCTATGTGCATGGAAGTACAGTTACGTGCACAAATGTCTCAACAGCACAAACTGAATGCCCACTGCCCACCATTACCAGGGCGGTGGGTTTTCTTACCGACGTCTCATCTACAGGTATCGTCAGACTCACAGCCGTGCGTTACACAGGTTGAAGGAGTATGATTCTCCACTTCTTGAATTGTAAGCTTCAGTGAAACTTTTTCCTGTTGAAAAACTGATATCTTAAGGCCCTTTAGATTTTACATGGAAGTACAGTCCAATCCAGCCAATCGAAATCTATTCTCCACAGTAGTACGTTGTCTTTTACCAATGAGCCAGGGTTGACCCAGGGTTGACCCACTGTGACTCTCTTCGTGTCTCGGCTCGTTGGTCTAGGGCTATGATTCTCGCCCAGGTTGCGAAGGCTCCTTGGTTTAAATCCCGGACAAGCCCTTGGCAACTATTTGTACTGTCAGCTAACGTGACATGTCACCTGTTGTGTACACCACTAGCTTAAGGCCACCTCAGCAGTAGTGCATCCTGCATTCTCAGTGCACCAGGATTGAACTTGTCTCGGCTCGTTGGTCTAGGAGTATGATTCTCGCTTCGGGTGCGAGAGGTCCCGGCTTCAAATCGCGGACGAGCCCTGTTTAACTGTTTGATTTATAAGCTTCAGTGGAACTTTAGCTGGGATTAAACTGCTGTCTTAAGGGCCTCCGTGACCTGCCATCAAAACCAGTTTGTTTATTAGTACGTCTTGTTGTTTTTTTTAAAGAGCCACTGCTGCACTAGTCTTAGCTCGTTAGTCTAGGAGTATGATTCTCAGTCAGTCTTCCCTGGTGGGAAATGAAGGAATATGGAACTGTCGCTTTAAAAAGAAATCCTATTTCGATCCAACCTATCCTATGAAGCGAAACAACTATCCCACGCTAGCAGAGTGCATTTAAACACACGCTACTCTATGTGCATGGAAGTACAGTTACATGCACAACTGTCTCAACAGCACAAACTGAATGCCAGGAATTCAACTCCTACCATTATAATTATTGAGACGGGACTTCCAGTATACGAATACATGTAATTTGTGTATGTTTCTTTACTTTGGGATGAAATTTCAGAGCTGTAATGTCCGACACCATTTGCAGTGACAAATGGCTTTTATCTTATTCCCCACAGGTTGAAGCTGATTGAAGCCAACGTTGGGTTTAACTCCCGGGCGGAGCGGTGGGTTTTCTTACCGACGTCTGTGCTGCTGGACTCTTCTTTAGTAGTCAAAGGCTCGTCAACAACTTGTACTGTCAGCTTAAGTGCAACGTTAACTGGTTTATCAAATGCTATCTTAAGGCGCTCTGTCCCGTAGAGTCTAAACTTAAATCTGCAGTAGTGCACCTTCTGTATTTAATGAACTAGCCTTGACCTTGTCTTGGCTTGTTGGTCTAAGAGTATGATTCTCCACTGGTTGAATTGTAAGCTTCAGTGAAGCTTTTTCCTGTTGAAAACCTGATATCTTAGGGCCCTCTAGATATTACATGGAAGCACAATCCAATCCAGACAATCAAAATCTATTCTCCACAGTAGTACGTTGTCTTACACCCACGACCCAGGGTTGATCACTGTGACCCCGTTTGTGTCTCGGCTCGTTGGTCTAGGGGTATGATTCTCGCTTTGGGTGCGAGAGGTCCCGGGTTCAAATCCCGGACGAGCCCACCGCAAGCGTTAGCGTTTCACAGTCTTCAATAGAACTTTGCCTTTTTAATCAACTCCCATCCTAATTGCTTTCCTGACCCCACATCTAATCTAGTTTCTTAATTGCTTTGGGAGCCATTTTGGCTCGTTGGCCTAGTAGTATGGTTGTCGCTTTGGGTGCGAGAGGTTCAAATCCCAGACGAGTTCTTCGCAACTACTAGTTGTGCTTCTCTGTCTCTCTCTCTGTCCTCATCTACAGGTATCGTCAGACTCAGAGCCATGTGTCTCCCGTGTTCAGCTGCTGGTTGCGCCATCCTGCCTGTGTCTGTTGTTGTAGTTGATTTCTTTTCTCTCATTTTTATCCCTTCACACCAACCGGTCAAGGCATATGTTCGCCCACATTGAGCCAGGGTCTGCTGGAGGTTTCGTCCTCTATAGAGACAGAGTTTCTCCTCTTCACTGTTGCTATTAAAATGTACAATTTATTGATTGGCTACAATTAAAAGCTTGGTCTATTTGTAGTGTTTAGTTGTGCAAGGTCTTAACTCTTACTTGTAAAGTGCCTTGAGTTAACTGTTGTTGTGAATTGGCGCTATATAAATAAAATTGAATTGAAATTCTTGCTTTGTGCTAGTCCATCTGCAATAGAATATTAAGATTTTCATAAACTGCTAAGCTAATTGCTTTGGTGAGCATCTGCTTGGTTTTGAGACATTATCTCGGCTCGTTGGTCTAGGAGTATGATTCTCGCTTAGGGTGCGAGAGGTCCCGGGTTCAAATCCCGGACGAGCCCTGCTTAACTGTTTGACTTGTAAGCTTCACTGGAACCTTAGCCGGGAAAAATCCTTACGCTGTGGCCTTTGAGCGGTCAAAATGATAAATAGGGGGCGCTCAAAGCTCAGAAACCACACATGGGTTGAATAAAACAGGCGATAAATCACAACATGCTTTACGGTTGGATGAACTTGTTCGTCAGGAGATCCATACTCGTTGTTTGCCTGCATGGAACACCCACGAAGGCTGTTTGATCCAACTCTGGTGTGTGGTTTTGGTGACCCCTATTTTACAGTGGGGTCGTTCTGACCCCTCGAAGGCTGCACAAGGGTTAAACACACGCTACTCTATGTGCATGGAAGTACAGTTACGTGCACAAATGTCTCAACAGCACAAACTGAATGCCCACTGCCCACCATTACCAGGGCGGTGGGTTTTCTTACCGACGTCTCATCTACAGGTATTGTCAGACTCACAGCCGTGCGTTACACAGGTTGAAGGAGTATGATTCTCCACTTCTTGAATTGTAAGCTTCAGTGAAACTTTTTCCTGTTGAAAAACTGATATCTTAAGGCCCTTTAGAATTTACATGGAAGTACAGTCCAATCCAGCCAATCGAAATCTATTCTCCACAGTAGTACGTTGTCTTTTACCAATGAGCCAGGGTTGACCCAGGGTTGACCCACTGTGACTCTCTTCGTGTCTCGGCTCGTTGGTCTAGGGCTATGATTCTCGCCCAGGTTGCGAAGGCTCCCTGGTTTAAATCCCGGACAAGCCCTTGGCAACTATTTGTACTGTCAGCTAACGTGACACGTCACCTGTTGTGTACACCACTAGCTTAAGGCCACCTCAGCAGTAGTGCATCCTGCATTCTCAGTGCACCAGGATTGAACTTGTCTCGGCTCCTTGGTCTAGGAGTATGATTCTCGCTTCGGGTGCGAGAGGTCCCGGCTTCAAATCCCGGACGAGCCCTGCCTAACAGCTCTAGTTAATGGCTTCAGTGACATTTTCACCGGTGTATAAACTGCTATCGTAAGGCCATCTAGAATCACTCGTGCTCTAAGCTCATTCCTGCAGTAGTCCGTCTTCTTTCTTTAACCAACAAGTGACAGCCTTGTCTCGGCTCGTTGGTCTAGGAGTATGATTCTCGCTTAGGGTGCGAGAGGTCCCGGGTTCAAATCCCGGACGAGCCCTGTTTAACTGTTTGATTTATAAGCTTCAGTGGAACTTTAGCTGGGATTAAACTGCTGTCTTAAGGGCCTCCGTGACCTGCCATCAAAACCAGTTTGTTTATTAGTACGTCTTGTTGTTTTTTTTAAAGAGCCACTGCTGCACTAGTCTTAGCTCGTTAGTCTAGGAGTATGATTCTCAGTCAGTCTTCCCTGGTGGGAAATGAAGGAATATGGAACTGTCGCTTTAAAAAGAAATCCTATTTCGATCCAACCTATCCTATGAAGCGAAACAACTATCCCACGCTAGCAGAGTGCATTTAAACACACGCTACTCTATGTGCATGGAAGTACAGTTACATGCACAACTGTCTCAACAGCACAAACTGAATGCCAGGAATTCAACTCCTACCATTATAATTATTGAGACGGGACTTCCAGTATACGAATACATGTAATTTGTGTATGTTTATTTACTTTGGGATGAAATTTCAGAGCTGTAATGTCCGACACCATTTGCAGTGACAAATGGCTTTTATCTTATTCCCCACAGGTTGAAGCTGATTGAAGCCAACGTTGGGTTTAACTCCCGGGCGGAGCGGTGGGTTTTCTTACCGACGTCTGTGCTGCTGGACTCTTCTTTAGTAGTCAAAGGCTCGTCAACAACTTGTACTGTCAGCTTAAGTGCAACGTTAACTGGTTTATCAAATGCTATCTTAAGGCGCTCTGTCCCGTAGAGTCTAAACTTAAATCTGCAGTAGTGCACCTTCTGTATTTAATGAACTAGCCTTGACCTTGTCTTGGCTTGTTGGTCTAAGAGTATGATTCTCCACTGGTTGAATTGTAAGCTTCAGTGAAGCTTTTTCCTGTTGAAAACCTGATATCTTAGGGCCCTCTAGATATTACATGGAAGCACAATCCAATCCAGACAATCAAAATCTATTCTCCACAGTAGTACGTTGTCTTACACCCACGACCCAGGGTTGATCACTGTGACCCCGTTCGTGTCTCGGCTCGTTGGTCTAGGGGTATGATTCTCGCTTTGGGTGCGAGAGGTCCCGGGTTCAAATCCCGGACGAGCCCACCGCAAGCGTTAGCGTTTCACAGTCTTCAATAGAACTTTGCCTTTTTAATCAACTCCCATCCTAATTGCTTTCCTGACCCCACATCTAATCTAGTTTCTTAATTGCTTTGGGAGCCATTTTGGCTCGTTGGCCTAGTAGTATGGTTGTCGCTTTGGGTGCGAGAGGTTCAAATCCCAGACGAGTTCTTCGCAACTACTAGTTGTGCTTCTCTGTCTCTCTCTCTGTCCTCATCTACAGGTATCGTCAGACTCAGAGCCATGTGTCTCCCGTGTTCAGCTGCTGGTTGCGCCATCCTGCCTGTGTCTGTTGTTGTAGTTGATTTCTTTTCTCTCATTTTTATCCCTTCACACCAACCGGTCAAGGCAGATGTTCGCCCACATTGAGCCAGGGTCTGCTGGAGGTTTCGTCCTCTATAGAGACAGAGTTTCTCCTCTTCACTGTTGCTATTAAAATGTACAATTTATTGATTGGCTACAATTAAAAGCTTGGTCTATTTGTAGTGTTTAGTTGTGCAAGGTCTTAACTCTTACTTGTAAAGTGCCTTGAGTTAACTGTTGTTGTGAATTGGCGCTATATAAATAAAATTGAATTGAAATTCTTGCTTTGTGCTAGTCCATCTGCAATAGAATATTAAGATTTTCATAAACTGCTAAGCTAATTGCTTTGGTGAGCATCTGCTTGGTTTTGAGACATTATCTCGGCTCGTTGGTCTAGGAGTATGATTCTCGCTTAGGGTGCGAGAGGTCCCGGGTTCAAATCCCGGACGAGCCCTGCTTAACTGTTTGACTTGTAAGCTTCACTGGAACCTTAGCCGGGCAAAATCCTTACGCTGTGGCCTTTGAGCGGTCAAAATGATAAATAGGGGGCGCTCAAAGCTCAGAATCCACACATGGGTTGGATAAAACAGGCGATAAATCACAACATGCTTTACGGTTGGATGAACTTGTTCGTCAGGAGATCCATACTCGTTGTTTGCCTGCATGGAACACCCACGAAGGCTGTTTGATCCAACCCTGGTGTGTGGTTTTGGTGGCCCCTATTTTACAGTGGGGTCGTTCTGACCCCTCGAATGCTGCACAAGGGTTAAACACACGCTACTCTATGTGCATGGAAGTACAGTTACGTGCACAAATGTCTCAACAGCACAAACTGAATGCCCACTGCCCACCATTACCAGGGCGGTGGGTTTTCTTACCGACGTCTCATCTACAGGTATCGTCAGACTCACAGCCGTGCGTTACACAGGTTGAAGGAGTATGATTCTCCACTTCTTGAATTGTAAGCTTCAGTGAAACTTTTTCCTGTTGAAAAACTGATATCTTAAGGCCCTTTAGATTTTACATGGAAGTACAGTCCAATCCAGCCAATCGAAATCTATTCTCCACAGTAGTACGTTGTCTTTTACCAATGAGCCAGGGTTGACCCAGGGTTGACCCACTGTGACTCTCTTCGTGTCTCGGCTCGTTGGTCTAGGGCTATGATTCTCGCCCAGGTTGCGAAGGCTCCCTGGTTTAAATCCCGGACAAGCCCTTGGCAACTATTTGTACTGTCAGCTAACGTGACACGTCACCTGTTGTGTACACCACTAGCTTAAGGCCACCTCAGCAGTAGTGCATCCTGCATTCTCAGTGCACCAGGATTGAACTTGTCTCGGCTCGTTGGTCTAGGAGTATGATTCTCGCTTCGGGTGCGAGAGGTCCCGGCTTCAAATCCCGGACGAGCCCTGCCTAACAGCTCTAGTTAATGGCTTCAGTGACATTTTCACCGGTGTATAAACTGCTATCGTAAGGCCATCTAGAATCACTCGTGCTCTAAGCTCATTCCTGCAGTAGTCCGTCTTCTTTCTTTAACCAACAAGTGACAGCCTTGTCTCGGCTCGTTGGTCTAGGAGTATGATTCTCGCTTAGGGTGCGAGAGGTCCCGGGTTCAAATCCCGGACGAGCCCTGTTTAACTGTTTGATTTATAAGCTTCAGTGGAACTTTAGCTGGGATTAAACTGCTGTCTTAAGGGCCTCCGTGACCTGCCATCAAAACCAGTTTGTTTATTAGTACGTCTTGTTGTTTTTTTTAAAGAGCCACTGCTGCACTAGTCTTAGCTCGTTAGTCTAGGAGTATGATTCTCAGTCAGTCTTCCCTGGTGGGAAATGAAGGAATATGGAACTGTCGCTTTAAAAAGAAATCCTATTTCGATCCAACCTATCCTATGAAGCGAAACAACTATCCCACGCTAGCAGAGTGCATTTAAACACACGCTACTCTATGTGCATGGAAGTACAGTTACATGCACAACTGTCTCAACAGCACAAACTGAATGCCAGGAATTCAACTCCTACCATTATAATTATTGAGACGGGACTTCCAGTATACGAATACATGCAATTTGTGTATGTTTATTTACTTTGGGATGAAATTTCAGAGCTGTAATGTCCGACACCATTTGCAGTGACAAATGGCTTTTATCTTATTCCCCACAGGTTGAAGCTGATTGAAGCCAACGTTGGGTTTAACTCCCGGGCGGAGCGGTGGGTTTTCTTACCGACGTCTGTGCTGCTGGACTCTTCTTTAGTAGTCAAAGGCTCGTCAACAACTTGTACTGTCAGCTTAAGTGCAACGTTAACTGGTTTATCAAATGCTATCTTAAGGCGCTCTGTCCCGTAGAGTCTAAACTTAAATCTGCAGTAGTGCACCTTCTGTATTTAATGAACTAGCCTTGACCTTGTCTTGGCTTGTTGGTCTAAGAGTATGATTCTCCACTGGTTGAATTGTAAGCTTCAGTGAAGCTTTTTCCTGTTGAAAACCTGATATTTTAGGGCCCTCTAGATATTACATGGAAGCACAATCCAATCCAGACAATCAAAATCTATTCTCCACAGTAGTACGTTGTCTTACACCCACGACCCAGGGTTGATCACTGTGACCCCGTTCGTGTCTCGGCTCGTTGGTCTAGGGGTATGATTCTCGCTTTGGGTGCGAGAGGTCCCGGGTTCAAATCCCGGACGAGCCCACCGCAAGCGTTAGCGTTTCACAGTCTTCAATAGAACTTTGCCTTTTTAATCAACTCCCATCCTAATTGCTTTCCTGACCCCACATCTAATCTAGTTTCTTAATTGCTTTGGGAGCCATTTTGGCTCGTTGGCCTAGTAGTATGGTTGTCGCTTTGGGTGCGAGAGGTTCAAATCCCAGACGAGTTCTTCGCAACTACTAGTTGTGCTTCTCTGTCTCTCTCTCTGTCCTCATCTACAGGTATCGTCAGACTCAGAGCCATGTGTCTCCCGTGTTCAGCTGCTGGTTGCGCCATCCTGCCTGTGTCTGTTGTTGTAGTTGATTTCTTTTCTCTCATTTTTATCCCTTCACACCAACCGGTCAAGGCAGATGTTCGCCCACATTGAGCCAGGGTCTGCTGGAGGTTTCGTCCTCTATAGAGACAGAGTTTCTCCTCTTCACTGTTGCTATTAAAATGTACAATTTATTGATTGGCTACAATTAAAAGCTTGGTCTATTTGTAGTGTTTAGTTGTGCAAGGTCTTAACTCTTACTTGTAAAGTGCCTTGAGTTAACTGTTGTTGTGAATTGGCGCTATATAAATAAAATTGAATTGAAATTCTTGCTTTGTGCTAGTCCATCTGCAATAGAATTTTAAGATTTTCATAAACTGCTAAGCTAATTGCTTTGGTGAGCATCTGCTTGGTTTTGAGACATTATCTCGGCTCGTTGGTCTAGGAGTATGATTCTCGCTTAGGGTGCGAGAGGTCCCGGGTTCAAATCCCGGACGAGCCCTGCTTAACTGTTTGACTTGTAAGCTTCACTGGAACCTTAGCCGGGCAAAATCCTTACGCTGTGGCCTTTGAGCGGTCAAAATGATAAATAGGGGGCGCTCAAAGCTCAGAATCCACACATGGTTGGATAAAACAGGCGATAAATCACAACATGCTTTACGGTTGGATGAACTTGTTCGTCAGGAGATCCATACTCGTTGTTTGCCTGCATGGAACACCCACGAAGGCTGTTTGATCCAACCCTGGTGTGTGGTTTTGGTGGCCCCTATTTTACAGTGGGGTCGTTCTGACCCCTCGAAGGCTGCACAAGGGTTAAACACACGCTACTCTATGTGCATGGAAGTACAGTTACGTGCACAAATGTCTCAACAGCACAAACTGAATGCCCACTGCCCACCATTACCAGGGCGGTGGGTTTTCTTACCGACGTCTCATCTACAGGTATCGTCAGACTCACAGCCGTGCGTTACACAGGTTGAAGGAGTATGATTCTCCACTTCTTGAATTGTAAGCTTCAGTGAAACTTTTTCCTGTTGAAAAACTGATATCTTAAGGCCCTTTAGATTTTACATGGAAGTACAGTCCAATCCAGCCAATCGAAATCTATTCTCCACAGTAGTACGTTGTCTTTTACCAATGAGCCAGGGTTGACCCAGGGTTGACCCACTGTGACTCTCTTCGTGTCTCGGCTCGTTGGTCTAGGGCTATGATTCTCGCCCAGGTTGCGAAGGCTCCCTGGTTTAACACGGTGACACGTCACCTGGTGTGTACACCACTAGCTTAAGGCCACCTCAGCAGTAGTGCATCCTGCATTCTCAGTGCACCAGGATTGAACTTGTCTCGGCTCGTTGGTCTAGGAGTATGATTCTCGCTTCGGGTGCGAGAGGTCCCGGCTTCAAATCCCGGACGAGCCCTGCCTAACAGCTCTAGTTAATGGCTTCAGTGACATTTTCACCGGTGTATAAACTGCTATCGTAAGGCCATCTAGAATCACTCGTGCTCTAAGCTCATTCCTGCAGTAGTCCGTCTTCTTTCTTTAACCAACAAGTGACAGCCTTGTCTCGGCTCGTTGGTCTAGGAGTATGATTCTCGCTTAGGGTGCGAGAGGTCCCGGGTTCAAATCCCGGACGAGCCCTGTTTAACTGTTTGATTTATAAGCTTCAGTGGAACTTTAGCTGGGATTAAACTGCTGTCTTAAGGGCCTCCGTGACCTGCCATCAAAACCAGTTTGTTTATTAGTACGTCTTGTTGTTTTTTTTAAAGAGCCACTGCTGCACTAGTCTTAGCTCGTTAGTCTAGGAGTATGATTCTCAGTCAGTCTTCCCTGGTGGGAAATGAAGGAATATGGAACTGTCGCTTTAAAAAGAAATCCTATTTCGATCCAACCTATCCTATGAAGCGAAACAACTATCCCACGCTAGCAGAGTGCATTTAAACACACGCTACTCTATGTGCATGGAAGTACAGTTACATGCACAACTGTCTCAACAGCACAAACTGAATGCCAGGAATTCAACTCCTACCATTATAATTATTGAGACGGGACTTCCAGTATACGAATACATGCAATTTGTGTATGTTTATTTACTTTGGGATGAAATTTCAGAGCTGTAATGTCCGACACCATTTGCAGTGACAAATGGCTTTTATCTTATTCCCCACAGGTTGAAGCTGATTGAAGCCAACGTTGGGTTTAACTCCCGGGCGGAGCGGTGGGTTTTCTTACCGACGTCTGTGCTGCTGGACTCTTCTTTAGTAGTCAAAGGCTCGTCAACAACTTGTACTGTCAGCTTAAGTGCAACGTTAACTGGTTTATCAAATGCTATCTTAAGGCGCTCTGTCCCGTAGAGTCTAAACTTAAATCTGCAGTAGTGCACCTTCTGTATTTAATGAACTAGCCTTGACCTTGTCTTGGCTTGTTGGTCTAAGAGTATGATTCTCCACTGGTTGAATTGTAAGCTTCAGTGAAGCTTTTTCCTGTTGAAAACCTGATATCTTAGGGCCCTCTAGATATTACATGGAAGCACAATCCAATCCAGACAATCAAAATCTATTCTCCACAGTAGTACGTTGTCTTATACCCACGACCCAGGGTTGATAACTGTGACCCAGTTCGTGTCTCGGCTCGTTGGTCTAGGGGTATGATTCTCGCTTTGGGTGCGAGAGGTCCCGGGTCCAAATCCCGGACGAGCCCACCGCAAGCGTTAGCGTTTCACAGTCTTCAATAGAACTTTGCCTTTTTAATCAACTCCCATCCTAATTGCTTTCCTGACCCCACATCTAATCTAGTTTCTTAATTGCTTTGGGAGCCATTTTGGCTCGTTGGCCTAGTAGTATGGTTGTCGCTTTGGGTGCGAGAGGTTCAAATCCCAGACGAGTTCTTCGCAACTACTAGTTGTGCTTCTCTGTCTCTCTCTCTGTCCTCATCTACAGGTATCGTCAGACTCAGAGCCATGTGTCTCCCGTGTTCAGCTGCTGGTTGCGCCATCCTGCCTGTGTCTGTTGTTGTAGTTGATTTCTTTTCTCTCATTTTTATCCCTTCACACCAACCGGTCAAGGCAGATGTTCGCCCACATTGAGCCAGGGTCTGCTGGAGGTTTCGTCCTCTATAGAGACAGAGTTTCTCCTCTTCACTGTTGCTATTAAAATGTACAATTTATTGATTGGCTACAATTAAAAGCTTGGTCTATTTGTAGTGTTTAGTTGTGCAAGGTCTTAACTCTTACTTGTAAAGTGCCTTGAGTTAACTGTTGTTGTGAATTGGCGCTATATAAATAAAATTGAATTGAAATTCTTGCTTTGTGCTAGTCCATCTGCAATAGAATTTTAAGATTTTCATAAACTGCTAAGCTAATTGCTTTGGTGAGCATCTGCTTGGTTTTGAGACATTATCTCGGCTCGTTGGTCTAGGAGTATGATTCTCGCTTAGGGTGCGAGAGGTCCCGGGTTCAAATCCCGGACGAGCCCTGCTTAACTGTTTGACTTGTAAGCTTCACTGGAACCTTAGCCGGGCAAAATCCTTACGCTGTGGCCTTTGAGCGGTCAAAATGATAAATAGGGGGCGCTCAAAGCTCAGAAACCACACATGGGTTGGATAAAACAGGCGATAAATCACAACATGCTTTACGGTTGGATGAACTTGTTCGTCAGGAGATCCATACTCGTTGTTTGCCTGCATGGAACACCCACGAAGGCTGTTTGATCCAACCCTGGTGTGTGGTTTTGGTGGCCCCTATTTTACAGTGGGGTCGTTCTGACCCCTCGAAGGCTGCACAAGGGTTAAACACACGCTACTCTATGTGCATGGAAGTACAGTTACGTGCACAAATGTCTCAACAGCACAAACTGAATGCCCACTGCCCACCATTACCAGGGCGGTGGGTTTTCTTACCGACGTCTCATCTACAGGTATCGTCAGACTCACAGCCGTGCGTTACACAGGTTGAAGGAGTATGATTCTCCACTTCTTGAATTGTAAGCTTCAGTGAAACTTTTTCCTGATATCTTAAGGCCCTTTAGATTTTACATGGAAGTACAGTCCAATCCAGCCAATCGAAATCTATTCTCCACAGTAGTACGTTGTCTTTTACCAATGAGCCAGGGTTGACCCACTGTGACTCTCTTCGTGTCTCGGCTCGTTGGTCTAGGGCTATGATTCTCGCCCAGGTTGCGAAGGCTCCCTGGTTTAAATCCCGGACAAGCCCTTGGCAACTATTTGTACTGTCAGCTAACGTGACACGTCACCTGTTGTGTACACCACTAGCTTAAGGCCACCTCAGCAGTAGTGCATCCTGCATTCTCAGTGCACCAGGATTGAACTTGTCTCGGCTCGTTGGTCTAGGAGTATGATTCTCGCTTCGGGTGCGAGAGGTCCCGGGTTCAAATCCCGGACGAGCCCTGCCTAACAGCTCTAGTTAATGGCTTCAGTGACATTTTCACCGGTGTATAAACTGCTATCGTAAGGCCATCTAGAATCACTCGTGCTCTAAGCTCATTCCTGCAGTAGTCCGTCTTCTTTCTTTAACCAACAAGTGACAGCCTTGTCTCGGCTCGTTGGTCTAGGAGTATGATTCTCGCTTAGGGTGCGAGAGGTCCCGGGTTCAAATCCCGGACGAGCCCTGTTTAACTGTTTGATTTATAAGCTTCAGTGGAACTTTAGCTGGGATTAAACTGCTGTCTTAAGGGCCTCCGTGACCTGCCATCAAAACCAGTTTGTTTATTAGTACGTCTTGTTGTTTTTTTTAAAGAGCCACTGCTGCACTAGTCTTAGCTCGTTAGTCTAGGAGTATGATTCTCAGTCAGTCTTCCCTGGTGGGAAATGAAGGAATATGGAACTGTCGCTTTAAAAAGAAATCCTATTTCGATCCAACCTATCCTATGAAGCGAAACAACTATCCCACGCTAGCAGAGTGCATTTAAACACACGCTACTCTATGTGCATGGAAGTACAGTTACATGCACAACTGTCTCAACAGCACAAACTGAATGCCAGGAATTCAACTCCTACCATTATAATTATTGAGACGGGACTTCCAGTATACGAATACATGCAATTTGTGTATGTTTATTTACTTTGGGATGAAATTTCAGAGCTGTAATGTCCGACACCATTTGCAGTGACAAATGGCTTTTATCTTATTCCCCACAGGTTGAAGCTGATTGAAGCCAACGTTGGGTTTAACTCCCGGGCGGAGCGGTGGGTTTTCTTACCGACGTCTGTGCTGCTGGACTCTTCTTTAGTAGTCAAAGGCTCGTCAACAACTTGTACTGTCAGCTTAAGTGCAACGTTAACTGGTTTATCAAATGCTATCTTAAGGCGCTCTGTCCCGTAGAGTCTAAACTTAAATCTGCAGTAGTGCACCTTCTGTATTTAATGAACTAGCCTTGACCTTGTCTTGGCTTGTTGGTCTAAGAGTATGATTCTCCACTGGTTGAATTGTAAGCTTCAGTGAAGCTTTTTCCTGTTGAAAACCTGATATCTTAGGGCCCTCTAGATATTACATGGAAGCACAATCCAATCCAGACAATCAAAATCTATTCTCCACAGTAGTACGTTGTCTTACACCCACGACCCAGGGTTGATCACTGTGACCCCGTTCGTGTCTCGGCTCGTTGGTCTAGGGGTATGATTCTCGCTTTGGGTGCGAGAGGTCCCGGGTTCAAATCCCGGACGAGCCCACCGCAAGCGTTAGCGTTTCACAGTCTTCAATAGAACTTTGCCTTTTTAATCAACTCCCATCCTAATTGCTTTCCTGACCCCACATCTAATCTAGTTTCTTAATTGCTTTGGGAGCCATTTTGGCTCGTTGGCCTAGTAGTATGGTTGTCGCTTTGGGTGCGAGAGGTTCAAATCCCAGACGAGTTCTTCGCAACTACTAGTTGTGCTTCTCTGTCTCTCTCTCTGTCCTCATCTACAGGTATCGTCAGACTCAGAGCCATGTGTCTCCCGTGTTCAGCTGCTGGTTGCGCCATCCTGCCTGTGTCTGTTGTTGTAGTTGATTTCTTTTCTCTCATTTTTATCCCTTCACACCAACCGGTCAAGGCAGATGTTCGCCCACATTGAGCCAGGGTCTGCTGGAGGTTTCGTCCTCTATAGAGACAGAGTTTCTCCTCTTCACTGTTGCTATTAAAATGTACAATTTATTGATTGGCTACAATTAAAAGCTTGGTCTATTTGTAGTGTTTAGTTTTGCAAGGTCTTAACTCTTACTTGTAAAGTGCCTTGAGTTAACTGTTGTTGTGAATTGGCGCTATATAAATAAAATTGAATTGAAATTCTTGCTTTGTGCTAGTCCATCTGCAATAGAATATTAAGATTTTCATAAACTGCTAAGCTAATTGCTTTGGTGAGCATCTGCTTGGTTTTGAGACATTATCTCGGCTCGTTGGTCTAGGAGTATGATTCTCGCTTAGGGTGCGAGAGGTCCCGGGTTCAAATCCCGGACGAGCCCTGCTTAACTGTTTGACTTGTAAGCTTCACTGGAACCTTAGCCGGGAAAAATCCTTACGCTATGGCCTTTGAGCGGTCAAAATGATAAATAGGGGGCGCTCAAAGCTCAGAAACCACACATGGGTTGGATAAAACAGGCGATAAATCACAACATGCTTTACGGTTGGATGAACTTGTTCGTCAGGAGATCCATACTCGTTGTTTGCCTGCATGGAACACCCACGAAGGCTGTTTGATCCAACCTGGTGTGTGGTTTTGGTGGCCCCTATTTTACAGTGGGGTCGTTCTGACCCCTCGAAGGCTGCACAAGGGTTAAACACACGCTACTCTATGTGCATGGAAGTACAGTTACGTGCACAAATGTCTCAACAGCACAAACTGAATGCCCACTGCCCACCATTACCAGGGCGGTGGGTTTTCTTACCGACGTCTCATCTACAGGTATCGTCAGACTCACAGCCGTGCGTTACACAGGTTGAAGGAGTATGATTCTCCACTTCTTGAATTGTAAGCTTCAGTGAAACTTTTTCCTGTTGAAAAACTGATATCTTAAGGCCCTTTAGATTTTACATGGAAGTACAGTCCAATCCAGCCAATCGAAATCTATTCTCCACAGTAGTACGTTGTCTTTTACCAATGAGCCAGGGTTGACCCAGGGTTGACCCACTGTGACTCTCTTCGTGTCTCGGCTCGTTGGTCTAGGGCTATGATTCTCGCCCAGGTTGCGAAGGCTCCCTGGTTTAAATCCCGGACAAGCCCTTGGCAACTATTTGTACTGTCAGTGAAACTTTTTCCTGTTGAAAAACTGATATCTTAAGGCCCTTTAGATTTTACATGGAAGTACAGTCCAATCCAGCCAATCGAAATCTATTCTCCACAGTAGTACGTTGTCTTTTACCAATGAGCCAGGGTTGACCCAGGGTTGACCCACTGTGACTCTCTTCGTGTCTCGGCTCGTTGGTCTAGGGCTATGATTCTCGCCCAGGTTGCGAAGGCTCCCTGGTTTAAATCCCGGACAAGCCCTTGGCAACTATTTGTACTGTCAGCTAACGTGACACGTCACCTGTTGTGTACACCACTAGCTTAAGGCCACCTCAGCAGTAGTGCATCCTGCATTCTCAGTGCACCAGGATTGAACTTGTCTCGGCTCGTTGGTCTAGGAGTATGATTCTCGCTTCGGGTGCGAGAGGTCCCGGGTTCAAATCCCGGACTAGCCCTGCCTAACAGCTCTAGTTAATGGCTTCAGTGACGTTTTCACCGGTGTATAAACTGCTATCGTAAGGCCATCTAGAATCACTCGTGCTCTAAGCTCATTCCTGCAGTAGTCCGTCTTCTTTCTTTAACCAACAAGTGACAGCCTTGTCTCGGCTCGTTGGTCTAGGAGTATGATTCTCGCTTAGGGTGCGAGAGGTCCCGGGTTCAAATCCCGGACGAGCCCTGTTTAACTGTTTGATTTATAAGCTTCAGTGGAACTTTAGCTGGGATTAAACTGCTGTCTTAAGGGCCTCCGTGACCTGCCATCAAAACCAGTTTGTTTATTAGTACGTCTTGTTGTTTTTTTTAAAGAGCCACTGCTGCACTAGTCTTAGCTCGTTAGTCTAGGAGTATGATTCTCAGTCAGTCTTCCCTGGTGGGAAATGAAGGAATATGGAACTGTCGCTTTAAAAAGAAATCCTATTTCGATCCAACCTATCCTATGAAGCGAAACAACTATCCCACGCTAGCAGAGTGCATTTAAACACACGCTACTCTATGTGCATGGAAGTACAGTTACATGCACAACTGTCTCAACAGCACAAACTGAATGCCAGGAATTCAACTCCTACCATTATAATTATTGAGACGGGACTTCCAGTATACGAATACATGCAATTTGTGTATGTTTATTTACTTTGGGATGAAATTTCAGAGCTGTAATGTCCGACACCATTTGCAGTGACAAATGGCTTTTATCTTATTCCCCACAGGTTGAAGCTGATTGAAGCCAACGTTGGGTTTAACTCCCGGGCGGAGCGGTGGGTTTTCTTACCGACGTCTGTGCTGCTGGACTCTTCTTTAGTAGTCAAAGGCTCGTCAACAACTTGTACTGTCAGCTTAAGTGCAACGTTAACTGGTTTATCAAATGCTATCTTAAGGCGCTCTGTCCCGTAGAGTCTAAACTTAAATCTGCAGTAGTGCACCTTCTGTATTTAATGAACTAGCCTTGACCTTGTCTTGGCTTGTTGGTCTAAGAGTATGATTCTCCACTGGTTGAATTGTAAGCTTCAGTGAAGCTTTTTCCTGTTGAAAACCTGATATCTTAGGGCCCTCTAGATATTACATGGAAGCACAATCCAATCCAGACAATCAAAATCTATTCTCCACAGTAGTACGTTGTCTTACACCCACGACCCAGGGTTGATCACTGTGACCCCGTTCGTGTCTCGGCTCGTTGGTCTAGGGGTATGATTCTCGCTTTGGGTGCGAGAGGTCCCGGGTTCAAATCCCGGACGAGCCCACCGCAAGCGTTAGCGTTTCACAGTCTTCAATAGAACTTTGCCTTTTTAATCAACTCCCATCCTAATTGCTTTCCTGACCCCACATCTAATCTAGTTTCTTAATTGCTTTGGGAGCCATTTTGGCTCGTTGGCCTAGTAGTATGGTTGTCGCTTTGGGTGCGAGAGGTTCAAATCCCAGACGAGTTCTTCGCAACTACTAGTTGTGCTTCTCTGTCTCTCTCTCTGTCCTCATCTACAGGTATCGTCAGACTCAGAGCCATGTGTCTCCCGTGTTCAGCTGCTGGTTGCGCCATCCTGCCTGTGTCTGTTGTTGTAGTTGATTTCTTTTCTCTCATTTTTATCCCTTCACACCAACCGGTCAAGGCAGATGTTCGCCCACATTGAGCCAGGGTCTGCTGGAGGTTTCGTCCTCTATAGAGACAGAGTTTCTCCTCTTCACTGTTGCTATTAAAATGTACAATTTATTGATTGGCTACAATTAAAAGCTTGGTCTATTTGTAGTGTTTAGTTTTGCAAGGTCTTAACTCTTACTTGTAAAGTGCCTTGAGTTAACTGTTGTTGTGAATTGGCGCTATATAAATAAAATTGAATTGAAATTCTTGCTTTGTGCTAGTCCATCTGCAATAGAATATTAAGATTTTCATAAACTGCTAAGCTAATTGCTTTGGTGAGCATCTGCTTGGTTTTGAGACATTATCTCGGCTCGTTGGTCTAGGAGTATGATTCTCGCTTAGGGTGCGAGAGGTCCCGGGTTCAAATCCCGGACGAGCCCTGCTTAACTGTTTGACTTGTAAGCTTCACTGGAACCTTAGCCGGGAAAAATCCTTACGCTATGGCCTTTGAGCGGTCAAAATGATAAATAGGGGGCGCTCAAAGCTCAGAAACCACACATGGGTTGGATAAAACAGGCGATAAATCACAACATGCTTTACGGTTGGATGAACTTGTTCGTCAGGAGATCCATACTCGTTGTTTGCCTGCATGGAACACCCACGAAGGCTGTTTGATCCAACCTGGTGTGTGGTTTTGGTGGCCCCTATTTTACAGTGGGGTCGTTCTGACCCCTCGAAGGCTGCACAAGGGTTAAACACACGCTACTCTATGTGCATGGAAGTACAGTTACGTGCACAAATGTCTCAACAGCACAAACTGAATGCCCACTGCCCACCATTACCAGGGCGGTGGGTTTTCTTACCGACGTCTCATCTACAGGTATCGTCAGACTCACAGCCGTGCGTTACACAGGTTGAAGGAGTATGATTCTCCACTTCTTGAATTGTAAGCTTCAGTGAAACTTTTTCCTGTTGAAAAACTGATATCTTAAGGCCCTTTAGATTTTACATGGAAGTACAGTCCAATCCAGCCAATCGAAATCTATTCTCCACAGTAGTACGTTGTCTTTTACCAATGAGCCAGGGTTGACCCACTGTGACTCTCTTCGTGTCTCGGCTCGTTGGTCTAGGGCTATGATTCTCGCCCAGGTTGCGAAGGCTCCCTGGTTTAAATCCCGGACAAGCCCTTGGCAACTATTTGTACTGTCAGCTAACGTGACACGTCACCTGTTGTGTACACCACTAGCTTAAGGCCACCTCAGCAGTAGTGCATCCTGCATTCTCAGTGCACCAGGATTGAACTTGTCTCGGCTCGTTGGTCTAGGAGTATGATTCTCGCTTCGGGTGCGAGAGGTCCCGGGTTCAAATCCCGGACGAGCCCTGCCTAACAGCTCTAGTTAATGGCTTCAGTGACATTTTCACCGGTGTATAAACTGCTATCGTAAGGCCATCTAGAATCACTCGTGCTCTAAGCTCATTCCTGCAGTAGTCCGTCTTCTTTCTTTAACCAACAAGTGACAGCCTTGTCTCGGCTCGTTGCTCTAGGAGTATGATTCTCGCTTAGGGTGCGAGAGGTCCCGGGTTCAAATCCCGGACGAGCCCTGTTTAACTGTTTGATTTATAAGCTTCAGTGGAACTTTAGCTGGGATTAAACTGCTGTCTTAAGGGCCTCCGTGACCTGCCATCAAAACCAGTTTGTTTATTAGTACGTCTTGTTGTTTTTTTTAAAGAGCCACTGCTGCACTAGTCTTAGCTCGTTAGTCTAGGAGTATGATTCTCAGTCAGTCTTCCCTGGTGGGAAATGAAGGAATATGGAACTGTCGCTTTAAAAAGAAATCCTATTTCGATCCAACCTATCCTATGAAGCGAAACAACTATCCCACGCTAGCAGAGTGCATTTAAACACACGCTACTCTATGTGCATGGAAGTACAGTTACATGCACAACTGTCTCAACAGCACAAACTGAATGCCAGGAATTCAACTCCTACCATTATAATTATTGAGACGGGACTTCCAGTATACGAATACATGCAATTTGTGTATGTTTATTTACTTTGGGATGAAATTTCAGAGCTGTAATGTCCGACACCATTTGCAGTGACAAATGGCTTTTATCTTATTCCCCACAGGTTGAAGCTGATTGAAGCCAACGTTGGGTTTAACTCCCGGGCGGAGCGGTGGGTTTTCTTACCGACGTCTGTGCTGCTGGACTCTTCTTTAGTAGTCAAAGGCTCGTCAACAACTTGTACTGTCAGCTTAAGTGCAACGTTAACTGGTTTATCAAATGCTATCTTAAGGCGCTCTGTCCCGTAGAGTCTAAACTTAAATCTGCAGTAGTGCACCTTCTGTATTTAATGAACTAGCCTTGACCTTGTCTTGGCTTGTTGGTCTAAGAGTATGATTCTCCACTGGTTGAATTGTAAGCTTCAGTGAAGCTTTTTCCTGTTGAAAACCTGATATCTTAGGGCCCTCTAGATATTACATGGAAGCACAATCCAATCCAGACAATCAAAATCTATTCTCCACAGTAGTACGTTGTCTTACACCCACGACCCAGGGTTGATCACTGTGACCCCGTTTGTGTCTCGGCTCGTTGGTCTAGGGGTATGATTCTCGCTTTGGGTGCGAGAGGTCCCGGGTTCAAATCCCGGACGAGCCCACCGCAAGCGTTAGCGTTTCACAGTCTTCAATAGAACTTTGCCTTTTTAATCAACTCCCATCCTAATTGCTTTCCTGACCCCACATCTAATCTAGTTTCTTAATTGCTTTGGGAGCCATTTTGGCTCGTTGGCCTAGTAGTATGGTTGTCGCTTTGGGTGCGAGAGGTTCAAATCCCAGACGAGTTCTTCGCAACTACTAGTTGTGCTTCTCTGTCTCTCTCTCTGTCCTCATCTACAGGTATCGTCAGACTCAGAGCCATGTGTCTCCCGTGTTCAGCTGCTGGTTGCGCCATCCTGCCTGTGTCTGTTGTTGTAGTTGATTTCTTTTCTCTCATTTTTATCCCTTCACACCAACCGGTCAAGGCAGATGTTCGCCCACATTGAGCCAGGGTCTGCTGGAGGTTTCGTCCTCTATAGAGACAGAGTTTCTCCTCTTCACTGTTGCTATTAAAATGTACAATTTATTGATTGGCTACAATTAAAAGCTTGGTCTATTTGTAGTGTTTAGTTGTGCAAGGTCTTAACTCTTACTTGTAAAGTGCCTTGAGTTAACTGTTGTTGTGAATTGGCGCTATATAAATAAAATTGAATTGAAATTCTTGCTTTGTGCTAGTCCATCTGCAATAGAATTTTAAGATTTTCATAAACTGCTAAGCTAATTGCTTTGGTGAGCATCTGCTTGGTTTTGAGACATTATCTCGGCTCGTTGGTCTAGGAGTATGATTCTCGCTTAGGGTGCGAGAGGTCCCGGGTTCAAATCCCGGACGAGCCCTGCTTAACTGTTTGACTTGTAAGCTTCACTGGAACCTTAGCCGGGAAAAATCCTTACGCTGTGGCCTTTGAGCGGTCAAAATGATAAATAGGGGGCGCTCAAAGCTCAGAAACCACACATGGGTTGGATAAAACAGGCGATAAATCACAACATGCTTTACGGTTGGATAAACTTGTTCGTCAGGAGATCCATACTCGTTGTTTGCCTGCATGGAACACCCACGAAGGCTGTTTGATCCAACCCTGGTGTGTGGTTTTGGTGGCCCCTATTTTACAGTGGGGTCGTTCTGACCCCTCGAAGGCTGCACAAGGGTTAAACACACGCTACTCTATGTGCATGGAAGTACAGTTACGTGCACAAATGTCTCAACAGCACAAACTGAATGCCCACTGCCCACCATTACCAGGGCGGTGGGTTTTCTTACCGACGTCTCATCTACAGGTATCGTCAGACTCACAGCCGTGCGTTACACAGGTTGAAGGAGTATGATTCTCCACTTCTTGAATTGTAAGCTTCAGTGAAACTTTTTCCTGATATCTTAAGGCCCTTTAGATTTTACATGGAAGTACAGTCCAATCCAGCCAATCGAAATCTATTCTCCACAGTAGTACGTTGTCTTTTACCAATGAGCCAGGGTTGACCCACTGTGACTCTCTTCGTGTCTCGGCTCGTTGGTCTAGGGCTATGATTCTCGCCCAGGTTGCGAAGGCTCCCTGGTTTAAATCCCGGACAAGCCCTTGGCAACTATTTGTACTGTCAGCTAACGTGACACGTCACCTGTTGTGTACACCACTAGCTTAAGGCCACCTCAGCAGTAGTGCATCCTGCATTCTCAGTGCACCAGGATTGAACTTGTCTCGGCTCGTTGGTCTAGGAGTATGATTCTCGCTTCGGGTGCGAGAGGTCCCGGGTTCAAATCCCGGACGAGCCCTGCCTAACAGCTCTAGTTAATGGCTTCAGTGACATTTTCACCGGTGTATAAACTGCTATCGTAAGGCCATCTAGAATCACTCGTGCTCTAAGCTCATTCCTGCAGTAGTCCGTCTTCTTTCTTTAACCAACAAGTGACAGCCTTGTCTCGGCTCGTTGGTCTAGGAGTATGATTCTCGCTTAGGGTGCGAGAGGTCCCGGGTTCAAATCCCGGACGAGCCCTGTTTAACTGTTTGATTTATAAGCTTCAGTGGAACTTTAGCTGGGATTAAACTGCTGTCTTAAGGGCCTCCGTGACCTGCCATCAAAACCAGTTTGTTTATTAGTACGTCTTGTTGTTTTTTTTAAAGAGCCACTGCTGCACTAGTCTTAGCTCGTTAGTCTAGGAGTATGATTCTCAGTCAGTCTTCCCTGGTGGGAAATGAAGGAATATGGAACTGTCGCTTTAAAAAGAAATCCTATTTCGATCCAACCTATCCTATGAAGCGAAACAACTATCCCACGCTAGCAGAGTGCATTTAAACACACGCTACTCTATGTGCATGGAAGTACAGTTACATGCACAACTGTCTCAACAGCACAAACTGAATGCCAGGAATTCAACTCCTACCATTATAATTATTGAGACGGGACTTCCAGTATACGAATACATGCAATTTGTGTATGTTTATTTACTTTGGGATGAAATTTCAGAGCTGTAATGTCCGACACCATTTGCAGTGACAAATGGCTTTTATCTTATTCCCCACAGGTTGAAGCTGATTGAAGCCAACGTTGGGTTTAACTCCCGGGCGGAGCGGTGGGTTTTCTTACCGACGTCTGTGCTGCTGGACTCTTCTTTAGTAGTCAAAGGCTCGTCAACAACTTGTACTGTCAGCTTAAGTGCAACGTTAACTGGTTTATCAAATGCTATCTTAAGGCGCTCTGTCCCGTAGAGTCTAAACTTAAATCTGCAGTAGTGCACCTTCTGTATTTAATGAACTAGCCTTGACCTTGTCTTGGCTTGTTGGTCTAAGAGTATGATTCTCCACTGGTTGAATTGTAAGCTTCAGTGAAGCTTTTTCCTGTTGAAAACCTGATATCTTAGGGCCCTCTAGATATTACATGGAAGCACAATCCAATCCAGACAATCAAAATCTATTCTCCACAGTAGTACGTTGTCTTACACCCACGACCCAGGGTTGATCACTGTGACCCCGTTTGTGTCTCGGCTCGTTGGTCTAGGGGTATGATTCTCGCTTTGGGTGCGAGAGGTCCCGGGTTCAAATCCCGGACGAGCCCACCGCAAGCGTTAGCGTTTCACAGTCTTCAATAGAACTTTGCCTTTTTAATCAACTCCCATCCTAATTGCTTTCCTGACCCCACATCTAATCTAGTTTCTTAATTGCTTTGGGAGCCATTTTGGCTCGTTGGCCTAGTAGTATGGTTGTCGCTTTGGGTGCGAGAGGTTCAAATCCCAGACGAGTTCTTCGCAACTACTAGTTGTGCTTCTCTGTCTCTCTCTCTGTCCTCATCTACAGGTATCGTCAGACTCAGAGCCATGTGTCTCCCGTGTTCAGCTGCTGGTTGCGCCATCCTGCCTGTGTCTGTTGTTGTAGTTGATTTCTTTTCTCTCATTTTTATCCCTTCACACCAACCGGTCAAGGCAGATGTTCGCCCACATTGAGCCAGGGTCTGCTGGAGGTTTCGTCCTCTATAGAGACAGAGTTTCTCCTCTTCACTGTTGCTATTAAAATGTACAATTTATTGATTGGCTACAATTAAAAGCTTGGTCTATTTGTAGTGTTTAGTTGTGCAAGGTCTTAACTCTTACTTGTAAAGTGCCTTGAGTTAACTGTTGTTGTGAATTGGCGCTATATAAATAAAATTGAATTGAAATTCTTGCTTTGTGCTAGTCCATCTGCAATAGAATTTTAAGATTTTCATAAACTGCTAAGCTAATTGCTTTGGTGAGCATCTGCTTGGTTTTGAGACATTATCTCGGCTCGTTGGTCTAGGAGTATGATTCTCGCTTAGGGTGCGAGAGGTCCCGGGTTCAAATCCCGGACGAGCCCTGCTTAACTGTTTGACTTGTAAGCTTCACTGGAACCTTAGCCGGGAAAAATCCTTACGCTGTGGCCTTTGAGCGGTCAAAATGATAAATAGGGGGCGCTCAAAGCTCAGAAACCACACATGGGTTGGATAAAACAGGCGATAAATCACAACATGCTTTACGGTTGGATAAACTTGTTCGTCAGGAGATCCATACTCGTTGTTTGCCTGCATGGAACACCCACGAAGGCTGTTTGATCCAACCCTGGTGTGTGGTTTTGGTGGCCCCTATTTTACAGTGGGGTCGTTCTGACCCCTCGAAGGCTGCACAAGGGTTAAACACACGCTACTCTATGTGCATGGAAGTACAGTTACGTGCACAAATGTCTCAACAGCACAAACTGAATGCCCACTGCCCACCATTACCAGGGCGGTGGGTTTTCTTACCGACGTCTCATCTACAGGTATCGTCAGACTCACAGCCGTGCGTTACACAGGTTGAAGGAGTATGATTCTCCACTTCTTGAATTGTAAGCTTCAGTGAAACTTTTTCCTGATATCTTAAGGCCCTTTAGATTTTACATGGAAGTACAGTCCAATCCAGCCAATCGAAATCTATTCTCCACAGTAGTACGTTGTCTTTTACCAATGAGCCAGGGTTGACCCACTGTGACTCTCTTCGTGTCTCGGCTCGTTGGTCTAGGGCTATGATTCTCGCCCAGGTTGCGAAGGCTCCCTGGTTTAAATCCCGGACAAGCCCTTGGCAACTATTTGTACTGTCAGCTAACGTGACACGTCACCTGTTGTGTACACCACTAGCTTAAGGCCACCTCAGCAGTAGTGCATCCTGCATTCTCAGTGCACCAGGATTGAACTTGTCTCGGCTCGTTGGTCTAGGAGTATGATTCTCGCTTCGGGTGCGAGAGGTCCCGGGTTCAAATCCCGGACGAGCCCTGCCTAACAGCTCTAGTTAATGGCTTCAGTGACATTTTCACCGGTGTATAAACTGCTATCGTAAGGCCATCTAGAATCACTCGTGCTCTAAGCTCATTCCTGCAGTAGTCCGTCTTCTTTCTTTAACCAACAAGTGACAGCCTTGTCTCGGCTCGTTGGTCTAGGAGTATGATTCTCGCTTAGGGTGCGAGAGGTCCCGGGTTCAAATCCCGGACGAGCCCTGTTTAACTGTTTGATTTATAAGCTTCAGTGGAACTTTAGCTGGGATTAAACTGCTGTCTTAAGGGCCTCCGTGACCTGCCATCAAAACCAGTTTGTTTATTAGTACGTCTTGTTGTTTTTTTTAAAGAGCCACTGCTGCACTAGTCTTAGCTCGTTAGTCTAGGAGTATGATTCTCAGTCAGTCTTCCCTGGTGGGAAATGAAGGAATATGGAACTGTCGCTTTAAAAAGAAATCCTATTTCGATCCAACCTATCCTATGAAGCGAAACAACTATCCCACGCTAGCAGAGTGCATTTAAACACACGCTACTCTATGTGCATGGAAGTACAGTTACATGCACAACTGTCTCAACAGCACAAACTGAATGCCAGGAATTCAACTCCTACCATTATAATTATTGAGACGGGACTTCCAGTATACGAATACATGCAATTTGTGTATGTTTATTTACTTTGGGATAAAATTTCAGAGCTGTAATGTCCGACACCATTTGCAGTGACAAATGGCTTTTATCTTATTCCCCACAGGTTGAAGCTGATTGAAGCCAACGTTGGGTTTAACTCCCGGGCGGAGCGGTGGGTTTTCTTACCGACGTCTGTGCTGCTGGACTCTTCTTTAGTAGTCAAAGGCTTGTCAACAACTTGTACTGTCAGCTTAAGTGCAACGTTAACTGGTTTATCAAATGCTATCTTAAGGCGCTCTGTCCCGTAGAGTCTAAACTTAAATCTGCAGTAGTGCACCTTCTGTATTTAATGAACTAGCCTTGACCTTTTCTTGGCTTGTTGGTCTAAGAGTATGATTCTCCACTGGTTGAATTGTAAGCTTCAGTGAAGCTTTTTCCTGTTGAAAACCTGATATCTTAGGGCCCTCTAGATATTACATGGAAGCACAATCCAATCCAGACAATCAAAATCTATTCTCCACAGTAGTACGTTGTCTTACACCCACGACCCAGGGTTGATCACTGTGACCCCGTTTGTGTCTCGGCTCGTTGGTCTAGGGGTATGATTCTCGCTTTGGGTGCGAGAGGTCCCGGGTTCAAATCCCGGACGAGCCCACCGCAAGCGTTAGCGTTTCACAGTCTTCAATAGAACTTTGCCTTTTTAATCAACTCCCATCCTAATTGCTTTCCTGACCCCACATCTAATCTAGTTTCTTAATTGCTTTGGGAGCCATTTTGGCTCGTTGGCCTAGTAGTATGGTTGTCGCTTTGGGTGCGAGAGGTTCAAATCCCAGACGAGTTCTTCGCAACTACTAGTTGTGCTTCTCTGTCTCTCTCTCTGTCCTCATCTACAGGTATCGTCAGACTCAGAGCCATGTGTCTCCCGTGTTCAGCTGCTGGTTGCGCCATCCTGCCTGTGTCTGTTGTTGTAGTTGATTTCTTTTCTCTCATTTTTATCCCTTCACACCAACCGGTCAAGGCAGATGTTCGCCCACATTGAGCCAGGGTCTGCTGGAGGTTTCGTCCTCTATAGAGACAGAGTTTCTCCTCTTCACTGTTGCTATTAAAATGTACAATTTATTGATTGGCTACAATTAAAAGCTTGGTCTATTTGTAGTGTTTAGTTGTGCAAGGTCTTAACTCTTACTTGTAAAGTGCCTTGAGTTAACTGTTGTTGTGAATTGGCGCTATATAAATAAAATTGAATTGAAATTCTTGCTTTGTGCTAGTCCATCTGCAATAGAATTTTAAGATTTTCATAAACTGCTAAGCTAATTGCTTTGGTGAGCATCTGCTTGGTTTTGAGACATTATCTCGGCTCGTTGGTCTAGGAGTATGATTCTCGCTTAGGGTGCGAGAGGTCCCGGGTTCAAATCCCGGACGAGCCCTGCTTAACTGTTTGACTTGTAAGCTTCACTGGAACCTTAGCCGGGAAAAATCCTTACGCTGTGGCCTTTGAGTGGTCAAAATGATAAATAGGGGGCGCTCAAAGCTCAGAAACCACACATGGGTTGGATAAAACAGGCGATAAATCACAACATGCTTTACGGTTGGATGAACTTGTTCGTCAGGAGATCCATACTCGTTGTTTGCCTGCATGGAACACCCACGAAGGCTGTTTGATCCAACCCTGGTGTGTGGTTTTGGTGGCCCCTATTTTACAGTGGGGTCGTTCTGACCCCTCGAAGGCTGCACAAGGGTTAAACACACGCTACTCTATGTGCATGGAAGTACAGTTACGTGCACAAATGTCTCAACAGCACAAACTGAATGCCCACTGCCCACCATTACCAGGGCGGTGGGTTTTCTTACCGACGTCTCATCTACAGGTATCGTCAGACTCACAGCCGTGCGTTACACAGGTTGAAGGAGTATGATTCTCCACTTCTTGAATTGTAAGCTTCAGTGAAACTTTTTCCTGTTGAAAAACTGATATCTTAAGGCCCTTTAGATTTTACATGGAAGTACAGTCCAATCCAGCCAATCGAAATCTATTCTCCACAGTAGTACGTTGTCTTTTACCAATGAGCCAGGGTTGACCCACTGTGACTCTCTTCGTGTCTCGGCTCGTTGGTCTAGGGCTATGATTCTCGCCCAGGTTGCGAAGGCTCCCTGGTTTAAATCCCGGACAAGCCCTTGGCAACTATTTGTACTGTCAGCTAACGTGACACGTCACCTGTTGTGTACACCACTAGCTTAAGGCCACCTCAGCAGTAGTGCATCCTGCATTCTCAGTGCACCAGGATTGAACTTGTCTCGGCTCGTTGGTCTAGGAGTATGATTCTCGCTTCGGGTGCGAGAGGTCCCGGGTTCAAATCCCGGACGAGCCCTGCCTAACAGCTCTAGTTAATGGCTTCAGTGACATTTTCACCGGTGTATAAACTGCTATCGTAAGGCCATCTAGAATCACTCGTGCTCTAAGCTCATTCCTGCAGTAGTCCGTCTTCTTTCTTTAACCAACAAGTGACAGCCTTGTCTCGGCTCGTTGGTCTAGGAGTATGATTCTCGCTTAGGGTGCGAGAGGTCCCGGGTTCAAATCCCGGACGAGCCCTGTTTAACTGTTTGATTTATAAGCTTCAGTGGAACTTTAGCTGGGATTAAACTGCTGTCTTAAGGGCCTCCGTGACCTGCCATCAAAACCAGTTTGTTTATTAGTACGTCTTGTTGTTTTTTTTAAAGAGCCACTGCTGCACTAGTCTTAGCTCGTTAGTCTAGGAGTATGATTCTCAGTCAGTCTTCCCTGGTGGGAAATGAAGGAATATGGAACTGTCGCTTTAAAAAGAAATCCTATTTCGATCCAACCTATCCTATGAAGCGAAACAACTATCCCACGCTAGCAGAGTGCATTTAAACACACGCTACTCTATGTGCATGGAAGTACAGTTACATGCACAACTGTCTCAACAGCACAAACTGAATGCCAGGAATTCAACTCCTACCATTATAATTATTGAGACGGGACTTCCAGTATACGAATACATGCAATTTGTGTATGTTTATTTACTTTGGGATAAAATTTCAGAGCTGTAATGTCCGACACCATTTGCAGTGACAAATGGCTTTTATCTTATTCCCCACAGGTTGAAGCTGATTGAAGCCAACGTTGGGTTTAACTCCCGGGCGGAGCGGTGGGTTTTCTTACCGACGTCTGTGCTGCTGGACTCTTCTTTAGTAGTCAAAGGCTTGTCAACAACTTGTACTGTCAGCTTAAGTGCAACGTTAACTGGTTTATCAAATGCTATCTTAAGGCGCTCTGTCCCGTAGAGTCTAAACTTAAATCTGCAGTAGTGCACCTTCTGTATTTAATGAACTAGCCTTGACCTTTTCTTGGCTTGTTGGTCTAAGAGTATGATTCTCCACTGGTTGAATTGTAAGCTTCAGTGAAGCTTTTTCCTGTTGAAAACCTGATATCTTAGGGCCCTCTAGATATTACATGGAAGCACAATCCAATCCAGACAATCAAAATCTATTCTCCACAGTAGTACGTTGTCTTACACCCACGACCCAGGGTTGATCACTGTGACCCCGTTCGTGTCTCGGCTCGTTGGTCTAGGGGTATGATTCTCGCTTTGGGTGCGAGAGGTCCCGGGTTCAAATCCCGGACGAGCCCACCGCAAGCGTTAGCGTTTCACAGTCTTCAATAGAACTTTGCCTTTTTAATCAACTCCCATCCTAATTGCTTTCCTGACCCCACATCTAATCTAGTTTCTTAATTGCTTTGGGAGCCATTTTGGCTCGTTGGCCTAGTAGTATGGTTGTCGCTTTGGGTGCGAGAGGTTCAAATCCCAGACGAGTTCTTCGCAACTACTAGTTGTGCTTCTCTGTCTCTCTCTCTGTCCTCATCTACAGGTATCGTCAGACTCAGAGCCATGTGTCTCCCGTGTTCAGCTGCTGGTTGCGCCATCCTGCCTGTGTCTGTTGTTGTAGTTGATTTCTTTTCTCTCATTTTTATCCCTTCACACCAACCGGTCAAGGCAGATGTTCGCCCACATTGAGCCAGGGTCTGCTGGAGGTTTCGTCCTCTATAGAGACAGAGTTTCTCCTCTTCACTGTTGCTATTAAAATGTACAATTTATTGATTGGCTACAATTAAAAGCTTGGTCTATTTGTAGTGTTTAGTTGTGCAAGGTCTTAACTCTTACTTGTAAAGTGCCTTGAGTTAACTGTTGTTGTGAATTGGCGCTATATAAATAAAATTGAATTGAAATTCTTGCTTTGTGCTAGTCCATCTGCAATAGAATTTTAAGATTTTCATAAACTGCTAAGCTAATTGCTTTGGTGAGCATCTGCTTGGTTTTGAGACATTATCTCGGCTCGTTGGTCTAGGAGTATGATTCTCGCTTAGGGTGCGAGAGGTCCCGGGTTCAAATCCCGGACGAGCCCTGCTTAACTGTTTGACTTGTAAGCTTCACTGGAACCTTAGCCGGGAAAAATCCTTACGCTGTGGCCTTTGAGTGGTCAAAATGATAAATAGGGGGCGCTCAAAGCTCAGAAACCACACATGGGTTGGATAAAACAGGCGATAAATCACAACATGCTTTACGGTTGGATGAACTTGTTCGTCAGGAGATCCATACTCGTTGTTTGCCTGCATGGAACACCCACGAAGGCTGTTTGATCCAACCCTGGTGTGTGGTTTTGGTGGCCCCTATTTTACAGTGGGGTCGTTCTGACCCCTCGAAGGCTGCACAAGGGTTAAACACACGCTACTCTATGTGCATGGAAGTACAGTTACGTGCACAAATGTCTCAACAGCACAAACTGAATGCCCACTGCCCACCATTACCAGGGCGGTGGGTTTTCTTACCGACGTCTCATCTACAGGTATCGTCAGACTCACAGCCGTGCGTTACACAGGTTGAAGGAGTATGATTCTCCACTTCTTGAATTGTAAGCTTCAGTGAAACTTTTTCCTGTTGAAAAACTGATATCTTAAGGCCCTTTAGATTTTACATGGAAGTACAGTCCAATCCAGCCAATCGAAATCTATTCTCCACAGTAGTACGTTGTCTTTTACCAATGAGCCAGGGTTGACCCACTGTGACTCTCTTCGTGTCTCGGCTCGTTGGTCTAGGGCTATGATTCTCGCCCAGGTTGCGAAGGCTCCCTGGTTTAAATCCCGGACAAGCCCTTGGCAACTATTTGTACTGTCAGCTAACGTGACACGTCACCTGTTGTGTACACCACTAGCTTAAGGCCACCTCAGCAGTAGTGCATCCTGCATTCTCAGTGCACCAGGATTGAACTTGTCTCGGCTCGTTGGTCTAGGAGTATGATTCTCGCTTCGGGTGCGAGAGGTCCCGGGTTCAAATCCCGGACGAGCCCTGCCTAACAGCTCTAGTTAATGGCTTCAGTGACATTTTCACCGGTGTATAAACTGCTATCGTAAGGCCATCTAGAATAACTCGTGCTCTAAGCTCATTCCTGCAGTAGTCCGTCTTCTTTCTTTAACCAACAAGTGACAGCCTTGTCTCGGCTCGTTGCTCTAGGAGTATGATTCTCGCTTAGGGTGCGAGAGGTCCCGGGTTCAAATCCCGGACGAGCCCTGTTTAACTGTTTGATTTATAAGCTTCAGTGGAACTTTAGCTGGGATTAAACTGCTGTCTTAAGGGCCTCCGTGACCTGCCATCAAAACCAGTTTGTTTATTAGTACGTCTTGTTGTTTTTTTTAAAGAGCCACTGCTGCACTAGTCTTAGCTCGTTAGTCTAGGAGTATGATTGTCAGTCAGTCTTCCCTGGTGGGAAATGAAGGAATATGGAACTGTCGCTTTAAAAAGAAATCCTATTTCGATCCAACCTATCCTATGAAGCGAAACAACTATCCCACGCTAGCAGAGTGCATTTAAACACACGCTACTCTATGTGCATGGAAGTACAGTTACATGCACAACTGTCTCAACAGCACAAACTGAATGCCAGGAATTCAACTCCTACCATTATAATTATTGAGACGGGACTTCCAGTATACGAATACATGCAATTTGTGTATGTTTATTTACTTTGGGATGAAATTTCAGAGCTGTAATGTCCGACACCATTTGCAGTGACAAATGGCTTTTATCTTATTCCCCACAGGTTGAAGCTGATTGAAGCCAACGTTGGGTTTAACTCCCGGGCGGAGCGGTGGGTTTTCTTACCGACGTCTGTGCTGCTGGACTCTTCTTTAGTAGTCAAAGGCTTGTCAACAACTTGTACTGTCAGCTTAAGTGCAACGTTAACTGGTTTATCAAATGCTATCTTAAGGCGCTCTGTCCCGTAGAGTCTAAACTTAAATCTGCAGTAGTGCACCTTCTGTATTTAATGAACTAGCCTTGACCTTTTCTTGGCTTGTTGGTCTAAGAGTATGATTCTCCACTGGTTGAATTGTAAGCTTCAGTGAAGCTTTTTCCTGTTGAAAACCTGATATCTTAGGGCCCTCTAGATATTACATGGAAGCACAATCCAATCCAGACAATCAAAATCTATTCTCCACAGTAGTACGTTGTCTTACACCCACGACCCAGGGTTGATCACTGTGACCCCGTTTGTGTCTCGGCTCGTTGGTCTAGGGGTATGATTCTCGCTTTGGGTGTGAGAGGTCCCGGGTTCAAATCCCGGACGAGCCCACGGCAAGCGTTAGCGTTTCACAGTCTTCAATAGAACTTTGCCTTTTTAATCAACTCCCATCCTAATTGCTTTCCTGACCCCACATCTAATCTAGTTTCTTAATTGCTTTGGGAGCCATTTTGGCTCGTTGGCCTAGTAGTATGGTTGTCGCTTTGGGTGCGAGAGGTTCAAATCCCAGACGAGTTCTTCGCAACTACTAGTTGTGCTTCTCTGTCTCTCTCTCTGTCCTCATCTACAGGTATCGTCAGACTCAGAGCCATGTGTCTCCCGTGTTCAGCTGCTGGTTGCGCCATCCTGCCTGTGTCTGTTGTTGTAGTTGATTTCTTTTCTCTCATTTTTATCCCTTCACACCAACCGGTCAAGGCAGATGTTCGCCCACATTGAGCCAGGGTCTGCTGGAGGTTTCGTCCTCTATAGAGACAGAGTTTCTCCTCTTCACTGTTGCTATTAAAATGTACAATTTATTGATTGGCTACAATTAAAAGCTTGGTCTATTTGTAGTGTTTAGTTGTGCAAGGTCTTAACTCTTACTTGTAAAGTGCCTTGAGTTAACTGTTGTTGTGAATTGGCGCTATATAAATAAAATTGAATTGAAATTCTTGCTTTGTGCTAGTCCATCTGCAATAGAATTTTAAGATTTTCATAAACTGCTAAGCTAATTGCTTTGGTGAGCATCTGCTTGGTTTTGAGACATTATCTCGGCTCGTTGGTCTAGGAGTATGATTCTCGCTTAGGGTGCGAGAGGTCCCGGGTTCAAATCCCGGACGAGCCCTGCTTAACTGTTTGACTTGTAAGCTTCACTGGAACCTTAGCCGGGAAAAATCCTTACGCTGTGGCCTTTGAGTGGTCAAAATGATAAATAGGGGGCGCTCAAAGCTCAGAAACCACACATGGGTTGGATAAAACAGGCGATAAATCACAACATGCTTTACGGTTGGATGAACTTGTTCGTCAGGAGATCCATACTCGTTGTTTGCCTGCATGGAACACCCACGAAGGCTGTTTGATCCAACCCTGGTGTGTGGTTTTGGTGGCCCCTATTTTACAGTGGGGTCGTTCTGACCCCTCGAAGGCTGCACAAGGGTTAAACACACGCTACTCTATGTGCATGGAAGTACAGTTACGTGCACAAATGTCTCAACAGCACAAACTGAATGCCCACTGCCCACCATTACCAGGGCGGTGGGTTTTCTTACCGACGTCTCATCTACAGGTATCGTCAGACTCACAGCCGTGCGTTACACAGGTTGAAGGAGTATGATTCTCCACTTCTTGAATTGTAAGCTTCAGTGAAACTTTTTCCTGTTGAAAAACTGATATCTTAAGGCCCTTTAGATTTTACATGGAAGTACAGTCCAATCCAGCCAATCGAAATCTATTCTCCACAGTAGTACGTTGTCTTTTACCAATGAGCCAGGGTTGACCCACTGTGACTCTCTTCGTGTCTCGGCTCGTTGGTCTAGGGCTATGATTCTCGCCCAGGTTGCGAAGGCTCCCTGGTTTAAATCCCGGACAAGCCCTTGGCAACTATTTGTACTGTCAGCTAACGTGACACGTCACCTGTTGTGTACACCACTAGCTTAAGGCCACCTCAGCAGTAGTGCATCCTGCATTCTCAGTGCACCAGGATTGAACTTGTCTCGGCTCGTTGGTCTAGGAGTATGATTCTCGCTTCGGGTGCGAGAGGTCCCGGGTTCAAATCCCGGACGAGCCCTGCCTAACAGCTCTAGTTAATGGCTTCAGTGACATTTTCACCGGTGTATAAACTGCTATCGTAAGGCCATCTAGAATCACTCGTGCTCTAAGCTCATTCCTGCAGTAGTCCGTCTTCTTTCTTTAACCAACAAGTGACAGCCTTGTCTCGGCTCGTTGCTCTAGGAGTATGATTCTCGCTTAGGGTGCGAGAGGTCCCGGGTTCAAATCCCGGACGAGCCCTGTTTAACTGTTTGATTTATAAGCTTCAGTGGAACTTTAGCTGGGATTAAACTGCTGTCTTAAGGGCCTCCGTGACCTGCCATCAAAACCAGTTTGTTTATTAGTACGTCTTGTTGTTTTTTTTAAAGAGCCACTGCTGCACTAGTCTTAGCTCGTTAGTCTAGGAGTATGATTCTCAGTCAGTCTTCCCTGGTGGGAAATGAAGGAATATGGAACTGTCGCTTTAAAAAGAAATCCTATTTCGATCCAACCTATCCTATGAAGCGAAACAACTATCCCACGCTAGCAGAGTGCATTTAAACACACGCTACTCTATGTGCATGGAAGTACAGTTACATGCACAACTGTCTCAACAGCACAAACTGAATGCCAGGAATTCAACTCCTACCATTATAATTATTGAGACGGGACTTCCAGTATACGAATACATGCAATTTGTGTATGTTTATTTACTTTGGGATGAAATTTCAGAGCTGTAATGTCCGACACCATTTGCAGTGACAAATGGCTTTTATCTTATTCCCCACAGGTTGAAGCTGATTGAAGCCAACGTTGGGTTTAACTCCCGGGCGGAGCGGTGGGTTTTCTTACCGACGTCTGTGCTGCTGGACTCTTCTTTAGTAGTCAAAGGCTCGTCAACAACTTGTACTGTCAGCTTAAGTGCAACGTTAACTGGTTTATCAAATGCTATCTTAAGGCGCTCTGTCCCGTAGAGTCTAAACTTAAATCTGCAGTAGTGCACCTTCTGTATTTAATGAACTAGCCTTGACCTTGTCTTGGCTTGTTGGTCTAAGAGTATGATTCTCCACTGGTTGAATTGTAAGCTTCAGTGAAGCTTTTTCCTGTTGAAAACCTGATATCTTAGGGCCCTCTAGATATTACATGGAAGCACAATCCAATCCAGACAATCAAAATCTATTCTCCACAGTAGTACGTTGTCTTACACCCACGACCCAGGGTTGATCACTGTGACCCCGTTTGTGTCTCGGCTCGTTGGTCTAGGGGTATGATTCTCGCTTTGGGTGCGAGAGGTCCCGGGTTCAAATCCCGGACGAGCCCACCGCAAGCGTTAGCGTTTCACAGTCTTCAATAGAACTTTGCCTTTTTAATCAACTCCCATCCTAATTGCTTTCCTGACCCCACATCTAATCTAGTTTCTTAATTGCTTTGGGAGCCATTTTGGCTCGTTGGCCTAGTAGTATGGTTGTCGCTTTGGGTGCGAGAGGTTCAAATCCCAGACGAGTTCTTCGCAACTACTAGTTGTGCTTCTCTGTCTCTCTCTCTGTCCTCATCTACAGGTATCGTCAGACTCAGAGCCATGTGTCTCCCGTGTTCAGCTGCTGGTTGCGCCATCCTGCCTGTGTCTGTTGTTGTAGTTGATTTCTTTTCTCTCATTTTTATCCCTTCACACCAACCGGTCAAGGCAGATGTTCGCCCACATTGAGCCAGGGTCTGCTGGAGGTTTCGTCCTCTATAGAGACAGAGTTTCTCCTCTTCACTGTTGCTATTAAAATGTACAATTTATTGATTGGCTACAATTAAAAGCTTGGTCTATTTGTAGTGTTTAGTTGTGCAAGGTCTTAACTCTTACTTGTAAAGTGCCTTGAGTTAACTGTTGTTGTGAATTGGCGCTATATAAATAAAATTGAATTGAAATTCTTGCTTTGTGCTAGTCCATCTGCAATAGAATTTTAAGATTTTCATAAACTGCTAAGCTAATTGCTTTGGTGAGCATCTGCTTGGTTTTGAGACATTATCTCGGCTCGTTGGTCTAGGAGTATGATTCTCGCTTAGGGTGCGAGAGGTCCCGGGTTCAAATCCCGGACGAGCCCTGCTTAACTGTTTGACTTGTAAGCTTCACTGGAACCTTAGCCGGGAAAAATCCTTACGCTGTGGCCTTTGAGCGGTCAAAATGATAAATAGGGGGCGCTCAAAGCTCAGAAACCACACATGGGTTGGATAAAACAGGCGATAAATCACAACATGCTTTACGGTTGGATGAACTTGTTCGTCAGGAGATCCATACTCGTTGTTTGCCTGCATGGAACACCCACGAAGGCTGTTTGATCCAACCCTGGTGTGTGGTTTTGGTGGCCCCTATTTTACAGTGGGGTCGTTCTGACCCCTCGAAGGCTGCACAAGGGTTAAACACACGCTACTCTATGTGCATGGAAGTACAGTTACGTGCACAAATGTCTCAACAGCACAAACTGAATGCCCACTGCCCACCATTACCAGGGCGGTGGGTTTTCTTACCGACGTCTCATCTACAGGTATCGTCAGACTCACAGCCGTGCGTTACACAGGTTGAAGGAGTATGATTCTCCACTTCTTGAATTGTAAGCTTCAGTGAAACTTTTTCCTGATATCTTAAGGCCCTTTAGATTTTACATGGAAGTACAGTCCAATCCAGCCAATCGAAATCTATTCTCCACAGTAGTACGTTGTCTTTTACCAATGAGCCAGGGTTGACCCACTGTGACTCTCTTCGTGTCTCGGCTCGTTGGTCTAGGGCTATGATTCTCGCCCAGGTTGCGAAGGCTCCCTGGTTTAAATCCCGGACAAGCCCTTGGCAACTATTTGTACTGTCAGCTAACGTGACACGTCACCTGTTGTGTACACCACTAGCTTAAGGCCACCTCAGCAGTAGTGCATCCTGCATTCTCAGTGCACCAGGATTGAACTTGTCTCGGCTCGTTGGTCTAGGAGTATGATTCTCGCTTCGGGTGCGAGAGGTCCCGGGTTCAAATCCCGGACGAGCCCTGCCTAACAGCTCTAGTTAATGGCTTCAGTGACATTTTCACCGGTGTATAAACTGCTATCGTAAGGCCATCTAGAATCACTCGTGCTCTAAGCTCATTCCTGCAGTAGTCCGTCTTCTTTCTTTAACCAACAAGTGACAGCCTTGTCTCGGCTCGTTGGTCTAGGAGTATGATTCTCGCTTAGGGTGCGAGAGGTCCCGGGTTCAAATCCCGGACGAGCCCTGTTTAACTGTTTGATTTATAAGCTTCAGTGGAACTTTAGCTGGGATTAAACTGCTGTCTTAAGGGCCTCCGTGACCTGCCATCAAAACCAGTTTGTTTATTAGTACGTCTTGTTGTTTTTTTTAAAGAGCCACTGCTGCACTAGTCTTAGCTCGTTAGTCTAGGAGTATGATTCTCAGTCAGTCTTCCCTGGTGGGAAATTAAGGAATATGGAACTGTCGCTTTAAAAAGAAATCCTATTTCGATCCAACCTATCCTATGAAGCGAAACAACTATCCCACGCTAGCAGAGTGCATTTAAACACACGCTACTCTATGTGCATGGAAGTACAGTTACATGCACAACTGTCTCAACAGCACAAACTGAATGCCAGGAATTCAACTCCTACCATTATAATTATTGAGACGGGACTTCCAGTATACGAATACATGCAATTTGTGTATGTTTATTTACTTTGGGATGAAATTTCAGAGCTGTAATGTCCGACACCATTTGCAGTGACAAATGGCTTTTATCTTATTCCCCACAGGTTGAAGCTGATTGAAGCCAACGTTGGGTTTAACTCCCGGGCGGAGCGGTGGGTTTTCTTACCGACGTCTCTGCTGCTGGACTCTTCTTTAGTAGTCAAAGGCTTGTCAACAACTTGTACTGTCAGCTTAAGTGCAACGTTAACTGGTTTATCAAATGCTATCTTAAGGCGCTCTGTCCCGTAGAGTCTAAACTTAAATCTGCAGTAGTGCACCTTCTGTATTTAATGAACTAGCCTTGACCTTTTCTTGGCTTGTTGGTCTAAGAGTATGATTCTCCACTGGTTGAATTGTAAGCTTCAGTGAAGCTTTTTCCTGTTGAAAACCTGATATCTTAGGGCCCTCTAGATATTACATGGAAGCACAATCCAATCCAGACAATCAAAATCTATTCTCCACAGTAGTACGTTGTCTTACACCCACGACCCAGGGTTGATCACTGTGACCCCGTTTGTGTCTCGGCTCGTTGGTCTAGGGGTATGATTCTCGCTTTGGGTGTGAGAGGTCCCGGGTTCAAATCCCGGACGAGCCCACGGCAAGCGTTAGCGTTTCACAGTCTTCAATAGAACTTTGCCTTTTTAATCAACTCCCATCCTAATTGCTTTCCTGACCCCACATCTAATCTAGTTTCTTAATTGCTTTGGGAGCCATTTTGGCTCGTTGGCCTAGTAGTATGGTTGTCGCTTTGGGTGCGAGAGGTTCAAATCCCAGACGAGTTCTTCGCAACTACTAGTTGTGCTTCTCTGTCTCTCTCTCTGTCCTCATCTACAGGTATCGTCAGACTCAGAGCCATGTGTCTCCCGTGTTCAGCTGCTGGTTGCGCCATCCTGCCTGTGTCTGTTGTTGTAGTTGATTTCTTTTCTCTCATTTTTATCCCTTCACACCAACCGGTCAAGGCAGATGTTCGCCCACATTGAGCCAGGGTCTGCTGGAGGTTTCGTCCTCTATAGAGACAGAGTTTCTCCTCTTCACTGTTGCTATTAAAATGTACAATTTATTGATTGGCTACAATTAAAAGCTTGGTCTATTTGTAGTGTTTAGTTGTGCAAGGTCTTAACTCTTACTTGTAAAGTGCCTTGAGTTAACTGTTGTTGTGAATTGGCGCTATATAAATAAAATTGAATTGAAATTCTTGCTTTGTGCTAGTCCATCTGCAATAGAATTTTAAGATTTTCATAAACTGCTAAGCTAATTGCTTTGGTGAGCATCTGCTTGGTTTTGAGACATTATCTCGGCTCGTTGGTCTAGGAGTATGATTCTCGCTTAGGGTGCGAGAGGTCCCGGGTTCAAATCCCGGACGAGCCCTGCTTAACTGTTTGACTTGTAAGCTTCACTGGAACCTTAGCCGGGAAAAATCCTTACGCTGTGGCCTTTGAGTGGTCAAAATGATAAATAGGGGGCGCTCAAAGCTCAGAAACCACACATGGGTTGGATAAAACAGGCGATAAATCACAACATGCTTTACGGTTGGATGAACTTGTTCGTCAGGAGATCCATACTCGTTGTTTGCCTGCATGGAACACCCACGAAGGCTGTTTGATCCAACCCTGGTGTGTGGTTTTGGTGGCCCCTATTTTACAGTGGGGTCGTTCTGACCCCTCGAAGGCTGCACAAGGGTTAAACACACGCTACTCTATGTGCATGGAAGTACAGTTACGTGCACAAATGTCTCAACAGCACAAACTGAATGCCCACTGCCCACCATTACCAGGGCGGTGGGTTTTCTTACCGACGTCTCATCTACAGGTATCGTCAGACTCACAGCCGTGCGTTACACAGGTTGAAGGAGTATGATTCTCCACTTCTTGAATTGTAAGCTTCAGTGAAACTTTTTCCTGTTGAAAAACTGATATCTTAAGGCCCTTTAGATTTTACATGGAAGTACAGTCCAATCCAGCCAATCGAAATCTATTCTCCACAGTAGTACGTTGTCTTTTACCAATGAGCCAGGGTTGACCCACTGTGACTCTCTTCGTGTCTCGGCTCGTTGGTCTAGGGCTATGATTCTCGCCCAGGTTGCGAAGGCTCCCTGGTTTAAATCCCGGACAAGCCCTTGGCAACTATTTGTACTGTCAGCTAACGTGACACGTCACCTGTTGTGTACACCACTAGCTTAAGGCCACCTCAGCAGTAGTGCATCCTGCATTCTCAGTGCACCAGGATTGAACTTGTCTCGGCTCGTTGGTCTAGGAGTATGATTCTCGCTTCGGGTGCGAGAGGTCCCGGGTTCAAATCCCGGACGAGCCCTGCCTAACAGCTCTAGTTAATGGCTTCAGTGACATTTTCACCGGTGTATAAACTGCTATCGTAAGGCCATCTAGAATCACTCGTGCTCTAAGCTCATTCCTGCAGTAGTCCGTCTTCTTTCTTTAACCAACAAGTGACAGCCTTGTCTCGGCTCGTTGCTCTAGGAGTATGATTCTCGCTTAGGGTGCGAGAGGTCCCGGGTTCAAATCCCGGACGAGCCCTGTTTAACTGTTTGATTTATAAGCTTCAGTGGAACTTTAGCTGGGATTAAACTGCTGTCTTAAGGGCCTCCGTGACCTGCCATCAAAACCAGTTTGTTTATTAGTACGTCTTGTTGTTTTTTTTAAAGAGCCACTGCTGCACTAGTCTTAGCTCGTTAGTCTAGGAGTATGATTCTCAGTCAGTCTTCCCTGGTGGGAAATGAAGGAATATGGAACTGTCGCTTTAAAAAGAAATCCTATTTCGATCCAACCTATCCTATGAAGCGAAACAACTATCCCACGCTAGCAGAGTGCATTTAAACACACGCTACTCTATGTGCATGGAAGTACAGTTACATGCACAACTGTCTCAACAGCACAAACTGAATGCCAGGAATTCAACTCCTACCATTATAATTATTGAGACGGGACTTCCAGTATACGAATACATGCAATTTGTGTATGTTTATTTACTTTGGGATGAAATTTCAGAGCTGTAATGTCCGACACCATTTGCAGTGACAAATGGCTTTTATCTTATTCCCCACAGGTTGAAGCTGATTGAAGCCAACGTTGGGTTTAACTCCCGGGCGGAGCGGTGGGTTTTCTTACCGACGTCTGTGCTGCTGGACTCTTCTTTAGTAGTCAAAGGCTCGTCAACAACTTGTACTGTCAGCTTAAGTGCAACGTTAACTGGTTTATCAAATGCTATCTTAAGGCGCTCTGTCCCGTAGAGTCTAAACTTAAATCTGCAGTAGTGCACCTTCTGTATTTAATGAACTAGCCTTGACCTTGTCTTGGCTTGTTGGTCTAAGAGTATGATTCTCCACTGGTTGAATTGTAAGCTTCAGTGAAGCTTTTTCCTGTTGAAAACCTGATATCTTAGGGCCCTCTAGATATTACATGGAAGCACAATCCAATCCAGACAATCAAAATCTATTCTCCACAGTAGTACGTTGTCTTACACCCACGACCCAGGGTTGATCACTGTGACCCCGTTTGTGTCTCGGCTCGTTGGTCTAGGGGTATGATTCTCGCTTTGGGTGCGAGAGGTCCCGGGTTTAAATCCCGGACGAGCCCACCGCAAGCGTTAGCGTTTCACAGTCTTCAATAGAACTTTGCCTTTTTAATCAACTCCCATCCTAATTGCTTTCCTGACCCCACATCTAATCTAGTTTCTTAATTGCTTTGGGAGCCATTTTGGCTCGTTGGCCTAGTAGTATGGTTGTCGCTTTGGGTGCGAGAGGTTCAAATCCCAGACGAGTTCTTCGCAACTACTAGTTGTGCTTCTCTGTCTCTCTCTCTGTCCTCATCTACAGGTATCGTCAGACTCAGAGCCATGTGTCTCCCGTGTTCAGCTGCTGGTTGCGCCATCCTGCCTGTGTCTGTTGTTGTAGTTGATTTCTTTTCTCTCATTTTTATCCCTTCACACCAACCGGTCAAGGCAGATGTTCGCCCACATTGAGCCAGGGTCTGCTGGAGGTTTCGTCCTCTATAGAGACAGAGTTTCTCCTCTTCACTGTTGCTATTAAAATGTACAATTTATTGATTGGCTACAATTAAAAGCTTGGTCTATTTGTAGTGTTTAGTTGTGCAAGGTCTTAACTCTTACTTGTAAAGTGCCTTGAGTTAACTGTTGTTGTGAATTGGCGCTATATAAATAAAATTGAATTGAAATTCTTGCTTTGTGCTAGTCCATCTGCAATAGAATTTTAAGATTTTCATAAACTGCTAAGCTAATTGCTTTGGTGAGCATCTGCTTGGTTTTGAGACATTATCTCGGCTCGTTGGTCTAGGAGTATGATTCTCGCTTAGGGTGCGAGAGGTCCCGGGTTCAAATCCCGGACGAGCCCTGCTTAACTGTTTGACTTGTAAGCTTCACTGGAACCTTAGCCGGGAAAAATCCTTACGCTGTGGCCTTTGAGCGGTCAAAATGATAAATAGGGGGCGCTCAAAGCTCAGAAACCACACATGGGTTGGATAAAACAGGCGATAAATCACAACATGCTTTACGGTTGGATGAACTTGTTCGTCAGGAGATCCATACTCGTTGTTTGCCTGCATGGAACACCCACGAAGGCTGTTTGATCCAACCCTGGTGTGTGGTTTTGGTGGCCCCTATTTTACAGTGGGGTCGTTCTGACCCCTCGAAGGCTGCACAAGGGTTAAACACACGCTACTCTATGTGCATGGAAGTACAGTTACGTGCACAAATGTCTCAACAGCACAAACTGAATGCCCACTGCCCACCATTACCAGGGCGGTGGGTTTTCTTACCGACGTCTCATCTACAGGTATCGTCAGACTCACAGCCGTGCGTTACACAGGTTGAAGGAGTATGATTCTCCACTTCTTGAATTGTAAGCTTCAGTGAAACTTTTTCCTGATATCTTAAGGCCCTTTAGATTTTACATGGAAGTACAGTCCAATCCAGCCAATCGAAATCTATTCTCCACAGTAGTACGTTGTCTTTTACCAATGAGCCAGGGTTGACCCACTGTGACTCTCTTCGTGTCTCGGCTCGTTGGTCTAGGGCTATGATTCTCGCCCAGGTTGCGAAGGCTCCCTGGTTTAAATCCCGGACAAGCCCTTGGCAACTATTTGTACTGTCAGCTAACGTGACACGTCACCTGTTGTGTACACCACTAGCTTAAGGCCACCTCAGCAGTAGTGCATCCTGCATTCTCAGTGCACCAGGATTGAACTTGTCTCGGCTCGTTGGTCTAGGAGTATGATTCTCGCTTCGGGTGCGAGAGGTCCCGGGTTCAAATCCCGGACGAGCCCTGCCTAACAGCTCTAGTTAATGGCTTCAGTGACATTTTCACCGGTGTATAAACTGCTATCGTAAGGCCATCTAGAATCACTCGTGCTCTAAGCTCATTCCTGCAGTAGTCCGTCTTCTTTCTTTAACCAACAAGTGACAGCCTTGTCTCGGCTCGTTGGTCTAGGAGTATGATTCTCGCTTAGGGTGCGAGAGGTCCCGGGTTCAAATCCCGGACGAGCCCTGTTTAACTGTTTGATTTATAAGCTTCAGTGGAACTTTAGCTGGGATTAAACTGCTGTCTTAAGGGCCTCCGTGACCTGCCATCAAAACCAGTTTGTTTATTAGTACGTCTTGTTGTTTTTTTTAAAGAGCCACTGCTGCACTAGTCTTAGCTCGTTAGTCTAGGAGTATGATTCTCAGTCAGTCTTCCCTGGTGGGAAATTAAGGAATATGGAACTGTCGCTTTAAAAAGAAATCCTATTTCGATCCAACCTATCCTATGAAGCGAAACAACTATCCCACGCTAGCAGAGTGCATTTAAACACACGCTACTCTATGTGCATGGAAGTACAGTTACATGCACAACTGTCTCAACAGCACAAACTGAATGCCAGGAATTCAACTCCTACCATTATAATTATTGAGACGGGACTTCCAGTATACGAATACATGCAATTTGTGTATGTTTATTTACTTTGGGATGAAATTTCAGAGCTGTAATGTCCGACACCATTTGCAGTGACAAATGGCTTTTATCTTATTCCCCACAGGTTGAAGCTGATTGAAGCCAACGTTGGGTTTAACTCCCGGGCGGAGCGGTGGGTTTTCTTACCGACGTCTGTGCTGCTGGACTCTTCTTTAGTAGTCAAAGGCTTGTCAACAACTTGTACTGTCAGCTTAAGTGCAACGTTAACTGGTTTATCAAATGCTATCTTAAGGCGCTCTGTCCCGTAGAGTCTAAACTTAAATCTGCAGTAGTGCACCTTCTGTATTTAATGAACTAGCCTTGACCTTGTCTTGGCTTGTTGGTCTAAGAGTATGATTCTCCACTGGTTGAATTGTAAGCTTCAGTGAAGCTTTTTCCTGTTGAAAACCTGATATCTTAGGGCCCTCTAGATATTACATGGAAGCACAATCCAATCCAGACAATCAAAATCTATTCTCCACAGTAGTACGTTGTCTTACACCCACGACCCAGGGTTGATCACTGTGACCCCGTTTGTGTCTCGGCTCGTTGGTCTAGGGGTATGATTCTCGCTTTGGGTGCGAGAGGTCCCGGGTTCAAATCCCGGACGAGCCCACCGCAAGCGTTAGCGTTTCACAGTCTTCAATAGAACTTTGCCTTTTTAATCAACTCCCATCCTAATTGCTTTCCTGACCCCACATCTAATCTAGTTTCTTAATTGCTTTGGGAGCCATTTTGGCTCGTTGGCCTAGTAGTATGGTTGTCGCTTTGGGT